>JACATO010002451.1:1835000-2467500 GCA_018389105.1 Nautilus pompilius
TTTGTCCAGGATGGCTTTAAGGAAATCCACTTTGAACTTCTTTTCAGGGTCAGATGCTTGTTTGAATCAGCTTCAACAGTGAATCTTTTTGTGCTTTGACTGATACTTTTATTTCTGCTTTGCACTTTCATTTCTGAAATTCTGACATGTGTTTCTTCTATAGCAGAGACACTGCTAAAGTTAAAAGAGGCAGTGATTTCAAATTTGGAGTTTGACTGAAGTAATCCACACCTTATGTTATCACAACAGTGTGACAAAACATACCAACTTAACAAATACAGCTACCATGCTTCACAGGAGCTCAACTTGGTAACTATCAAGCTACAAGTATGGCTTCATGTACTGTGCAGCATGATCAAATGTCCACATTGGGTCTAATTTGTGATAAAAATAAAAATCTTAAGACATTTGTAACATGATTTTTGGAACCCGCATAGGAACATGAGTTTTATGGCAAAAGCTGTCTTATGTTAACAGCTACTGATCATTGAAATGTGGATTTATCACAGTGTAAAGTAAAACATCATTTTTCAACCTGACTGCCCTATGGTTGAGGCCCTGTATCTTTGGAATTGGTAAGAGTTGGAGTATACAGCTCTGCAAACCTTTCTTTGGGAGTCCAGTTCAGTTTTAGTTGAAGTTGAATGAAAACTTGAGCTGTACAGTTGTCTATCTGAAGTTTTGAATTTAAGATAGGTTTTTGTAACTTGATGGAAACATGTGGGCAAGTATAAACTAGTAATTGATAATCTTACAAGTGCTGTCAGTTTGTTCATTTAAGCATGCACATGATTTATGGTTTGTATGAACTTTTCTATGGTGATGAATGCTTTTCTGTATTGAAAAATTCAATTGTAGGTAGAGTCAAGGCCATGCTCAATTTTACGGACTGTGATTTTGAATTAAACTTTTTGAAGTGATACCATGCTTTGTGCTTACAGAATTTATCAGCTCTGACATCTATCTGGTTTCACAAATTTGTTTTTTTGTTGTCTTAACTTCAGATAAATAGAGTTGTCAGTTTGTGGATCATGTCAGTATCAAAAAGTTGGAACATAATTCTCTGATAAAGCATAATTCAGCTTATAAGATAATCTGTGAAGTTACACTACACAACTGCATTGGATCAATAATGTCTAATTTGTGAATTATTTTCTGTTCTTGTTTTTTATATAGTATTTAGATATTTTGAAATAATTTTTATTTTTAGATTGTTTTTTGGGAATCGATATAATTTTTAAGCATATTATTAGCAAAGTTTTTATTGGAAAAATTTTATATGAGTAAGGATTGAGGCTATAACACTAAATAAGATTCACGGCTTCACTACTACAGATTTGAAACCTGGACATATCGGCTGAAAAAGACTTCCTGTCTTTTCTCTGACTTTCTAGAAATACTTTGATCAGTGAGTGTGTTTTTATGTAGTAATGAAGTGGTAAAACAAATGAGCATAATGTGGCTACATTTTCTTAGGATGTTTAAATAAATGTTAGAACCAGTCAGATTTTAATACTGTATTAGTCTCATGTAGTTGAAAATAAATCCTGAAGCATTCTTTATGTATTTATTTAATTTTGCCTTTGTCATTCTCCACATGAGTGTCATTATATGGTGCTCTGCCATAATAATTTGGTAACTTTTTATTATTACAGTATGCTTGTTTGTTGATAAAATAGCAAATAAAAACATGCAAAAGAGTGAAATGGTCAGGCCATCTTATGCCTGCCCTTTTCTGGCACTTAATTGCAATTTTGTATCATAGTCTGATTCATGTGCGAACTTTCTTTGATTCCATCATATTGGTGGGATGTGGATGGGTTTCTACTATGAGGTGGGGGAGGTTGCAAAGAAAAAGTTGAATGCCTTTACTTTTCTTCTAGACTGTGATGACATGGCATGCAGCATGTAGCACCATCTTCCTGAAGAATAAGGGAAACAAATCTTGGTATGCATTGTTGGTAAAATCATTGTTATCTTTAAAATGGCACCTTATCTCGTAGAATTGAGATATCCTTCAACGAAATCCCATTCTATCATTTCTTCGTTGCCAGATTGCAGCCCATAATGTACCTGACCATCTTGGGATAAAGACATTGGGGAATTGCTGAAACCTGAAATCATTGGAGAAGAGTATATGTTACCATTTCTCATTGGTCTTGTCAAACATTTCCTTTGACCAGATCTTTCAAAACATTATTCCTGTTGGACAGAGGGGAGTTTCTTGTGTACTACTCATCCTCTGTAGCAAGTTGGTGGAGATGAGGTTGAACTGTTCTTTGGCTTATTTCTGTTGTATAGGTAATATCAGTAAGAGAATCCTGACATTGAAAGCAGACATGATGAGTAATATTGCTGTTGAAGGTCTCTTTGGCTGCTTTATCTGAAATAGTGAAATTTGCCTTGGTCATGTTAATATTGGCCACAGATCCATGAGAAATGTTGAGATCTTTGGCAGTCTGTCATTAATTTGGCTACACTCTGAATGGTTATAAAATAATCTTGGGTAAATGAAGAAATATTTTGTGATCTGTATATGTAGAAGTCTCATATAGATGATCACACTTGAAATATGTAAATTTTGATGATATAGGGTGGAGTGGGGCACATTAAAACAAAACTAATAAATTAAAGATGCAATGTATCACCTCATCCTTTATTTTGTGAAGAAAAACTATCAAGCATGTGACAACCTGTTTCATTTGTGGTTATGGTAGTTATGCTGCACATAATAAACATAAAGACTGCTTTAATAGTGCATGTACAAATGTCCTGAAGAAAGTACTGGGTTTAGGATTTATGCCCCAAAATTCAGTGTAGGTTATGATAGGGCACGGTAAGACAGATGACTCACTACACACTTGGAGTGGACTTTAGTAGAATTGATATCTTTATTAGCAAATTAAAAAAAAAGTTTTATATCACATTTCTATTGAATAAATTTAAATAAAGTAAGTTAAAAAAATACATAAATTCAGATACTAGTTTACATATTAGATCCAAAACAGGATACATCGTACATTCACTGTTTAAAAATGTGAATAATGTTTAGTTAGGAGTTGGTTTTGTTTCCCAAACCCTGTTTCATTGCACTCCATCAAGTGTCTTATTTTTCCCCACTAAAGGAGCAAAGTGAGGCAAGTTATAACTACTTTTTTCATATTTGTAACTTTATCTGTAACATGAAGCAGAGTATAATTTTTGTGTTGCTAGAGTAGGTACATTCAATTAATAAGTGTAATATGAGTGAAAACAAATTTTCCATACTACTTTAGCCCCCCCCCTTCCCTACATTCGTGAATGGGAGTGACAAAATTGACATGGCTAGGGACTGTATATTATTTTATAGTGCAAGTAATTTGTCACAATGAATAATATTTTCTTGAAAAAGCTAATCTAGCAAACACATACATTCTTCTCTGTGTGAGTGCTGTTGGTGAGTGTCAAGGCAAACAAAGAGAGAGAGAGAGAAAGATTGGCTGTGTAGACAGGTATGACAGGTGAGTGAGTTTCATTTGTAGCATGTCTGTATATCTTTGAAAAATCAGTGCTAGTAAAAAGAATCACCCACAAATAAAAACTAAATTAAACTAAAAAGTGATTAGATAGTATTTGGTTTTCTGACCTTCTGTTTTATTTTCATCTTTGCTCTTGAACAACAGATACTCTACATTCATTTATGTACAGATATTTTCTTCTGAAACATAATACTTTTTTTGGTCTAAGTAATACAAAGAAGTGTGCTTATTTAAATCCACATAAATGCTAATAAACAGGATTAAAAAATGTAGATTAACATTTAAGGAAACTTTTATGAAATTAATTTTACGCATAACCTGCTCTTAAGATAGAAATAAAGTCGATGAACCTGAAGTGATGCAGCAGATCAGTATTCTGTGACCACCTTGAGCGGTCAGAAGTGATGTGAAGGAAACCAGCTGAGCAGTGCTCCTTCATATTGTCTTTTTGTGGTTGTCAGAGAAAAAAAAATTACATAAAGAATTTCAAGTGATGGGAGGAGGATTAACTTACAAGAGGTAGGTAGCAACTTATGAATTAGTTTTCACACATTTTCACTGTTACTCAAGTATGTTAATCCTTTCAGTCATGATAAAGAATGGAAACTTCTGCTCATAGTTGGGAGGATTAGCAAGATTTTTTGTGGCTTATCTCCCGGTGTTGAAATGTTTAACTCACATTGATTTAATACATAATTATGTCACAGTTTGACACTGCGGGCTGGCAGGGTTATATGACAAGTGAAACAGTTATTTGTCTTGTCTTGTTTGTAGAATTTTATCTGTCTCTGCTTAATGATGACACTCGAACAAATACTGTGATTTATTTATAACTGGTGTTATGAGCCTATCAAATCTCACATGCTGGCTTACTTTCTTTTTTATAAAGCTCTATAGTTAAGCCTAACATAAGCATGTAAGTTGTGTAGGACTGCTTTAAAGGTATCAAAAGCTAAAATTTTACACCTACTCTGCTAGAGCACATGAGTCATGATTTAACTTGAGATTAGAAATTGCTACAGGAAGAATTAAAGTAAATGATTTTATGTAAATATGATATAACTCTTTGAATTAAGGACACCAAAAATTTCAAATTTCTCTCTGAAACAAAAAATATATTATCTTATAAAAACTAAAGGCACCAAAGTAGATAATGTAATACTATAATACATGATATGCTGAACTGGAAAACTTACATGGAGATTTAGCTTGCCAGTATTCTGAGTGCCTAATATTCTTAAGAAAATCTGCTATTTTCAAAGCATTTAGCTTAATTTAATCTTTTGACAGTATCTTGTACAGAAATTTCTATAGCCAATTTACTGGTTTGCCATCAGTGAAAGACTGAGCAATTTTTTAGTTAACACTAATCTACAATAACTATTAATTAATTAATATTGCTATTATTTAGGCAGAATGGAAAATTAATTTTTAATGGTTACACCTGACAACTTAAAAAAAAAATTGTATGGGTTTGTTCATGAGAAAGCTACACTTCTAATTATGAAAGATGAAATATATGAAATGCAGTATCCAAATTATACCTATTTGTTATTGCATCCACTGCAAACAGATATGCATTTATTCCATATATACATAAGTCCCAGATCTCTATACCTTAAGAATATAGTCAGTAAAGAATACATGTTTTCATGTCTTCATTAGTCTGAAAACATTTCTTCCCTCCAAATATGTCTACAGTGGTTTAAATAGTGGAATTTAGATGGAGCTAGGTTTGGACTGTAAGGAGGGTGGGGGAGTATTTCCTAACACAAATGATATATTGTACCAGCCATAAGGTGCACTGTATTAGGGAAGTTGTTATTTGTAACAGAGAACCCCTTTGCTGGTTGCAATTTTTTTGTAGAATATCACTTTACTAGATTGATTGGGGCATCTTTCCCCAGATAGCTTTAAAAAGTATGCCTTTTGTGTCCCCAAAGCTTATGGACATAATTTTCTAGGTTGATGGCATTGCTTTGACTTTGAACTTCTTCGAGAGAGGTGAACCCTGGTGCTGCCAAAGCATCCTGGAGTGGTTGCACTTGGGTATGTAGTAATAAACCCAAGTCTCAAACTCTGCAAATGCCAAACAGCATTTTGCTCATTATGGATTGCCAGACTTCCACACCCTTGAAACTCATTCTGATCTTCCTGCTGTGCTTCCAGTCTTACAGTCCAATGGCAGGAAATCCCCTGCTGTGGTCAGTCATCAATATTTCACTGGTTGTTTGGGGGAGCACTCAACTCACTCTGATCTGCTTATTACATGGTTATAGATGTATTTAGTAATGCATTTTAAACTGACTTTTCTAATCTGCATCCAAAGTGAAATTTTTTAACTCTAGTTTTTGTCAACATGCACAGCCATTTATGGAGAAAAAGCTGGTAATTGGCTGGTATGTATACAATGTCTCTGTTTCCATGGAATTATTTTAAACTACAAAGCTTTGAACAGGTGTGTTGGAAGGTACATGAACTGAAAATCACAGGGCTCATCACTTCATTACAAGCCACATCTTCAACTCTACCACTGTACTCAACTTACAAAACATTTTGTCTCATGTAAATGAAATCATATTCTTGTGATGTAATAATATTATTAGCTGTGGAACATAACTGTGAAGTGTATCAGTCTTTAATTATATATTTATTCTACAAATTTGATGGTGTATATTTAATCTTAAATAATATTTTTATTTAATTTCTTTGAATAGTCTCATTAAGTATTACTGTGAAATGGATGTTAACATTTTGTTTTCATAAAATTAAGAAAACTTGGCCACAACAGTAAAGAAAGAAAAGAGTGGAACTGTTAATTATATTGACTCTGTAGCTACTATAATAGAGTATCCTAAAATAAAAGCCCAAGGTTTTCCTTAGGTTCTGCCTTTGTAGACCATAGAAAGTTAATTTTTGTATCCACAGGGAAACTGTTTACTGCTTTTTTGTCATTCTCTGCTGTAATTATATTCAAGATCTGCTTTGAGTAGTATATGGAAGATCAGGAGTTACACCTTGTTGCTGCCTTTAACTAGGGATTACAAGCACTGTAAAAACTTGCCCCACTGGTCTTTCCTACTGGATTATAGCCTTTTCATGTTCTCTACTCTGGGTAAATTTGTCAGAAACTAGAGCATGCCCAATTTCATATTGTCCCCCCCACCTTTTTCTAATACTTCTTTTATTTCTGCATTCTTATGGAATTAATTATATGAAACATTTAATATTTTTTTATTAATTAGTCAGATATAAACTTTTTATGGTTTCAGAATTTATTTTTATCTGTTTATGTACAATGAACACTTTGTGAAGACAAAGTCAAGAAATGCTAAAGATTTTTCACTATTTTAACTACAGCTTGACATTATGAGAGACTGAGCAAAGAAAGTTTACAATTAGTCATCAGCTAGCACCACAGTAACTCAGACTTTTCCTGAGTTGCATCCAGATGCATATAATTTATATAAAACCTATTGATCCACTCTAATACATGCTTTGGTACATAGTGTATAGTTTGTAAGCAGGGTTGTTTTCCTAAAATTGTAGTAAAGGGATGGGAAGGGCTCTGATTTTAAGGAGTTTGTGTAAAGCAGCAAGAGTATAAGAAGTGATGATTGGATCAATCAAAGCTCCCATGGAAACAAAGCTTTGATAAATCAATGCTTCTGCCTTGTGCTGTATCACAAATTTTGTATTATATCCCAGCTTATGCTGATTACGTTGTATTTTAAATATGCTGGCATCACTTATCCCTTTTAGCCCTACACATTTTGTCTTTTCACCTCTCCAATTTTTTTTTTAAAATTGGTGTCTATGCACAGCATAAGTATATTACACAAATAAAAGAATTAGTTCTTCAGAAATTTTAAATCTTTTTATTGTATGTTTTTGGAAAAATTGTGATGTCCAATTGTAGTTAAAGGAATTTAATTAACATCAAGATTAAGGTGTATTAATGATGAATTACATTTAAAATTAACTAAATAATCTAATTATGAATTAAAGAGTAGTAACTGAATGCAAAAATTTTAAATAACACTAAACATGATGTATAGAATAATAAAGTGAAAATAGAAATGAATGAAAACTATTAAAAATGACATCAGAACTCAAAATAGGTGATGAAAAATTTTCATTGAAATTTTACACAAGGAAAACCTGGTTGTCTGCTAAATAGTTACTTCTAAAACTAACAAAAACTGATAGAAAATCTCTCCTATACCAAAGTAGTAACTCAGTCATTGTGAATTGCCTTGATGAAAAATAAAAACAATAAAGCTCTTGTAAAATTAAAAAAAATAGATAGGTGGCTGACATTTTGCTGGCTAAATCACATACTTTCAGTATAGATGCATGTCTAATTTGTTAGTAGGGTAGATGGCTCAGTTGCATCAAGACCATGAATTTTAGGTAACATAGCATATGGTACTATTTTCTGTTTTTATTTTGAGATACAGTGCCAGACAAAAGAGATGGGACACTTGCTGTGAAATTGATATTTGAGCTGTCTTGTTTTTACATTTGCATACAGATACCCATCCTACTGTCCATATCTTTACAATGTGTAAAAAAAACGAATATCACATGTATATCCATTGTCTGGAAAAATATTTGAATTAACATAGGCAAATTTGTACCGTGACAAAAGAGTTGGGACAGTGAACAAAATCTGTATATACATTTATTCCCCTCAATATATTATTCATTTTTAAAGGATCAAATGATTAGAATCACATCATCTAAGATCATTTTTACACCATGCCTGGCAAGACAACATCGTTTGAAATCAAACACTTGATAGTTGAGCACCACCAAGAAAATCTGTCTTGTCAGGAGATAGCTGATCGAATCAACTGCCCAAAAAGCATTGTAAACCGCATTCTGAAGCAGTACAAGGAGACCAGAAACACGAAATCAAAAATGTGAATTGAAAGACTGCAAAAATGTGACAACAAAATGGATTGACTCATTTGTCGTAAATCCAGGGCCAATTGTTTCCTGAAATCGACGACCATTTGAGCCTCCCTGAGTGGAGTGAATGTCTCCAGTCACACTATTCAATGTCATCTATGTGAGGGGAATCTCTTTGGATGAATCACCCAGAAAAAGCCATTGATCAGCAACAAGAACAGGTGCATCCACATAGCATGGGCTAAAGCGCACAAAAACTGGATCAGAGTTCAGTAGGCTAGAGTTCTCTTTTACAATGAAACGATGATAATGTGCTGGTGAAAAATACAATATAAAGTGCAGCTGACATGGTACAGGACGGAGGTATATAAGCACAGAGGGACCAGGCTCTCTCAAGTTGATCAGGGACAGAGTGACCACCCAGTCCTACTGCAATTTATTGAGGGATGTTGTCGTTGACTACTACAATGACGAGAACATGCCAGTCACCGCCATCTTCCAGCACAACAATGCCCTGATCCACACCACCAGAGTTGTCACTTCTCTCACCACCCAACTAGGAATGGATGTCATGCACTGGCCACCCCAAAGTCCGGATCTCAACCCAATCGGAAATGCCTGGAAGCAGCTGAAGGCCAAGGTGGCCAAACACAAGAATCTCAACCAAGACCAATTCTGGCAGGCCGTCGAGAAAAGCTGGTAGGAAATGGCCAATTCAGACTGCCTTCGTTTTGGTCCAATCCATGCCCTGTAGTTGTCGAGAAGTGATTGCAAACCACGGATATGCCACCCACTACTAGTCAATTGATCATTTATATGCATTTGTTCGATTGTAATTTGGAATGTTGAAAAATATTTATGGTTTTGCTCACTGTACCAACTCTTTTGTCGCTGTACAAATTGGACATTGCTGATTCAAATATTTTTTCCAGAGAATATTTAAACATATAGTATGTGTTGCTTTTATACATTATAAAGGCATGTTTTGTGCATATAATAAACAATGTGATGGGTATTTAAATGCCTTTGTTGGGAGCTCAAATATCAATTTCACAGCAAGTGTCCCAACTCTTTTGTCCTGCACTGTAGAAACAAGAGCACAGAAAGTATTTGAATATGAGTGTGACAAAAATAGGTTTAAAAAAATATTTTTATTTTAAAGTTTTGCTTGAAATCAACAATATATTAATATATTACAAACTTTCAGAAAGAATAATTTGTGGAATTATGACCTAGTTATAGAAATATAACAGGCTAAAAGATGAGCTCAAAAGGCACATATTTACATATCTATTGGAGCAAATGCATTTATCTTTTAGTATCATGGCATGAAATAAAATGATTCATAACTCATGGATGTGATGCTAAAATGGGGAGATGATTGAGTCTCTGTTGTAACATTGTGCTGCACAAATAAATGTTTAGGGTTAGGGTTCAGATTTCAGTACTTTACCCTGGCTTGAAGACAAGAGCTTTTCAATCAATATCAAAATGGGTTTCATTTTATTTGTTATACATGATTTTACATGCCTGAATATTTGTGGACTTCTGACTCCTGAAAATGGCAAGAAGGATTCGATTGTTGGGGCAGCCTTGGAGCATCTTCATGCAGCTTTTCAAAACTGCATTATTTAAAATAGAGTAAAAATCATCTCTCAGAAAAACAAGTTCTTTAACTGCATGTTCCACAAATTTCTTACTTTTCGCAGGTGACATTCTTTCAGACTGAATATGTTTATTGGTCCTATCAGTAATTTCAAAAAATCCTCCCAAAGCTGTTTTCAAGAATATGAAAAAAAAACAGAATTGTTGCAGCTTTTTTCCTGAAAGCTCCCTACTTTAAAGTTGATATGGATACCTGTCACCTGAATGCTCTCATATAGTTTCCAGCCTCTCATAAAATCTTCATCAGTGATTGCATTTTTTCTAAAGAATGAAATCTAACTACAAAACAAGTGGGACACAATAGTAGTATATGTGTTTGAAAACATTCAGCAGATTTTTAAAGATTTTGAACTGTTGCTAGATGTTTAGGACAATCTTCAAAACATTTTCTTAGTTTTTGTAATAATACTAAAAAACCACAGATAAGAGATTTTCCGGGAATAGTATATTGAATAGCTAAATTTAATGCATGCATCTGGTAATGGACACATTTCTGGTTTACTCCTGTTCAAAATGAGCCCCATCTTATTCAAATTTTCTTTAAAAGTATTGGCATCTGCAGAGTATTGAGTCCTATAGTCTTTGAAATCACATCAAAAACAATAAGAAATCTTTGATTACTGTGAAGGTGTATTCTGAATCACATTGGTTTAATGAATATAGAATAAACACTAACTCATACTTTTAGATCCTGTTATACATTTTGTAATTTATAAGAACATTTTATCTTTTCTGCTGACAGCTGTTTCATCAGCAAGAAGAGCATAATACTAGGTTGTTCTGATCTGAAGAAAACAAAATCATTTATTTAAATATCTCATTTTGTATCATTAGTGAAAGTCAAAGGGTTTTACACTCCATCTATCTTTTGAGATCGGGATCATATTTGCACCTTAATCTAATCAATTGGTGCAGATTTCCAGAAGTTTTGATGTGTCTACACATTGACAAGCTAAGTACTGCAAAGTAGTGAATATTTTCAGGAGTATCTTTGAAGAAATCCACCTTTCTTTTAAATGCTCACTCTGAATTTGTACCAAAACATTTTGGTTCTTCATTAACGATTATAATCAGTAAACTGAATTATGTTGACTTTTATATTTGTTATGTTGTGAATTCTTCAAAAGCTTTTTTCCAACTGATTACAATTTTTTGTAAATACTTCTGATTTCCATGCAGCTTGCATTAAATGCTTTGATACTTGTCTACATGGATGTCAGAAAGTGTGATCATAACTTTTTTCAAACTCCAACCATGTATATTTATCAAACCAGGTTTCTACAAATCATCTTCAGCTTTCTTTTGGGAAAACAATATCTCAAAGTTGTTTGGGATACCGTTGAAAACCTTCCATTCTTGATTTTGGTGATACTTGCATGGATTGGTGATAATTAGAAGATGAAAATGAAACATCAACCTTTTGAGTTTTGTTTTTTGTCTTAGTTTGAAGAAATTCAACTTGTGGCTTTTTTTTGTGCAAAAAACAATCAATTCATTTCATATCTAAAATAGCACGTATAACGTTGTGTTTGCTATGCTTGGCTCCATGAGCATTTACAGGTAGTGAATGAACTTTCTTCAGTTCCCTACAGAATGGACTCACATATGGTCTTATGTCTAGCAACTACTCTCCATAAATACACTCTTTGAGATATTTTATAGGAGAGGAGCCCAATCCAAAATCAGTCTTATCAGGCTGACAGCCAGATTAAAAAAAAACAGTTCATTGTTCCAGTGAAGGCACAGGTGGTTATGAGTCATCATTGTTTTCATAGAGAAGCCTGTAGAGATAATAAGGACATACTTTATTTTAACTATAAAGCAAAAGTAAATTTTTTCATTTGAATTATAATTTCTTTAGTCATTTGACTTGTTTGAAGCTTTAAAAGTAATACATAAGATATTTAAATATTGAATTTATATGTTACAGTGATTTTATTAAAAATGATATTTATCATTGAATTTTGTAGTAAATTGTATATTCATTACTTTAAAAGCTTCAAACAAGTTTTAAGTCACACTTGAAAATAATATTTGGCTCAATAAATCATTACTATATAATCAATTCAAAATATAAATGTAAGTATTTCAAGGAGCATTTGGGATATCAAGGTTTATTCTTAGTGAAACCAAAATTGTTTATAGCTGAGATTAGGATTAAATATTTGTATTGCAGAATTTTATAAAACATTAAAAATTTTAAAATATGGTAATAAAGATATTAATGATAAAGTGATATTGTACATTAATATATCTTATATATTAATAATTATGTAGATATCAAATTGAAAGTCTTCCAAAATGTTACATCACTTTTTTGTTCTCTTATTCTTCAGCAAACTTATTTAAGAAAATATTAACACAAATATTTTTTGTGCATGAGTTTGGCTTCCTAGTTTTTTTAGCCAGTTGGAAACCTCAGCCAAAGACCTCTTTTCTATTTGTTTCTAATTTTGACTTAAAAGTATTATATCTGTCTAAAAATTTGAAGAATATAAGACAATATATAACCGAGAAACAGGAATAATGATGTTTGTTTGTGGCACTCTGAGGTGTGAATTATTTTGATATTTTTGAGGCGGCTAATTTCATGCTGGGGGAAAGCAAGTTCCATTCTCTCTCCTTCCCTGTTTTTTTTTAATTTTCCTTGGATAGAAAAGCTGTGAAAAAGAAATAAAATCTGTTTTGGTAGCATAGTTTTGGCTGAACTCTGTGTGTCAGTCAGTTTATATCTGATGTACTGTACTGCATGTGTCTGATAGCGGTAATAAAGCATATGTACTTAACAATAATTACTCTATAATTCCAAAGTTCTAAGCAAGAAGTTTGGTTAGGCATCACATTACTATGCACATTTCTTGTGTACCTTGCCAGAACTAGTAACCAGGTGAGCCAGAATGGCTATATCTATGCAATAAATCTAGCTAGTTGCACACTTTGCTTGTTTCTTCATTATTTTCCACTGTCTTACCTCCAAGATCATTTATGTATGGCTACTGGTGAAGATGATGTTAAAACACATTAATATGAAGAGATTGCACTAGAGAACAACACACAGTAACTTTGACTGATATTGGTGGGATAGTCAGATGTGATCATATCCATATTATTGCTATCAACTCAACCTCTCTGCTTTTATAGTGAGTAATGTGTGCACTGTGCATGGATACAGCAGCAGACTAGTTTAGCCTGGGTGTGAACTCATTGATGTTGGACTGTGGTAATTAAATCAATGCTCCATTATCAAACAGAGGAAAATAATTAATCAATAAAAGTTAAAATCCTATTCATAATTCAAAGCTTTCCAAGCTCAAACAGAATAGTTGATGATGACCCCTCATCTTAGGTTTGTTTACACTAAATATTTAAAGATTAATGAGTTTCATTTAATAAATCATTTCTTAAGATTGATAATTAAGTTGCATATCATATGTGCATGTAATTAACCCCTACTTGCCAGTAGCTCTGATTAATAAACCAAATCCAAATGTTTGTACATGAAATTTATAGTACAGCTATCCCTCACCAACACAGGGGTTACATTCTTGAAAATCCCTACAGTTGGCAAGACTAAAGGCTTATGGGAAAATAGAGGTTATGTTTCACATCTGTGATTACACAGCTTGCTGGGTTCTTTACACATCTTATTCACCCAGTAACCATATAATATAGAATACAGAAATAGTATTACCTTTAATTAATATTACATATATAGTGGTTAAAATACTTTTATTTACCTTTAATATCATCATGATCATGATCTTTTGGGAGGGGAGGCTGGTTGGTGACAATGCACAAAGCACACATTAATTTTGTTTGTTATTATATAATCATCATTAGCAAACCATAATTTTCATTGTTGAACATGGCAGAAGCTGGAACATGGTGTGTGTAAACTGTGGATATGCAAGACTACCATGGTTGGCAAGGGAAGACTGCATTATACAAGAAATGAAATAACTTGGATCTATATGCATTGTAAATCAGCTTGTTTATGTTTCAGTATAAATCTGCTACAAAAATATTGTTGGAAGGGAATCAGAATGTGTGGATAATATCATGGTATCAGACACATTCCAGATATTAACCAAAATAATAAACCTTTTACTTGGCTGTAGTGATTCAGTAAAAGTTAATAGTATATATTTGTTTTCTCACAGAGAAATTTAAACAGTTTAAACTGGTAACCAAAACTTTTTGATTAGTTTCTAACTTATGAATTTGACTACCTTTATAATTTCAGCTTAACTTATTTTGATTCTTTACAGAAATATTACATGATAGAATAAATTACCATGTTATTGGATACACAATACATATCTGTTGGTGTTGAACCTACATAAGAAATGACCATTACAGCATCACAAATAACATTCCATGGAAATCTTCAGTACTAATCACTGCAATAAGCATAACTCAGAGCTTAATAATATACAGAAGACATGAATAGGTGGCATCAACAGGTCATGGCAATAATTTGATCACAGCTTTAGATGTGTTACTGGTTACAAAGATATAGGAAAATAGTTTGTTTTAAGGAGGATGATTTTTAGTATAACCACTACGTGTGATAAAAAATTGTGTTACTAATAATCAGAAAATTTTGACGTCACTTGAAATTAAATTAAAATTGCCATTGAAACAGTTAGTTTTACATTATTGCATTGAAAAGGAATGTCTCTTAATATCATATAAAACTTAGTCAAAATTGTGATACTTACAAATAGTAAACTGACCCCTTCAAGTGATTACAGTAAGTAGCTCAGTTTTCTGATGAAGTATTTTGGTACTTTTGTGTGTGCTGCATCATCCTTATTTTCAAAATATGTAATAATATCTGGAAACTCCATCATATTGTACAAGCATCCTCTGGCAACAAAAGCAAAGATTCTCAAAACTACTGGACCAGCTTCACATTGAGAGTCACTGGACTTGATAAAATTCTAATGAATTAGAAGTATTGCCTTTTGGTATAACAAAATAAAGGCATTAAGTAATTGGCAATTGACTTCATATCTTTCCAGTAGCTTTTAAGAGTGGTTGGCTAATATCTAAGCTGAAGATCTAGGGTTCAAGCAAGAGCTGGCTTTACCCTGAAAAATCTGTTTTATGATGCAGTATCTTGATAAGATAAGTCATGCAGGAATAAATAGCTCATTTTTTTTTTATTGGCCATGATACACTATTACCATGTATGTACAAATACTCACTTTTATCAAAGCATTCTATAGAAAGTAAAGACAACTGCTCCAGCAGCATCATTGAAGTTTTTTCTGTCTTTTGGAAAGTAGTGTTAAAAAATAAAAAAAAAAAAAAACAGTAACAGTATAAACTGACACTATCCATATCAGCTTTGAGCTTGTCCTCACAATGTCTGTCTCGTTTTTGATGTAATATGGATTAGAAATGGTTGAGGCTGCCTTCCCTACTTCAGACTACTTGTAAATTTGATTGTAATTGATGACTGTTTACTTATGCTGAACTGGTAAACAGAGGTTTGCACAATGGGGACTATCCAGCCCATGTATTCTTTGAACAGTGGAATATAGCAGCATTATGTGAAGTGACTAAAATAAGCAGGCAGCCTGATGTGATGTGAGTGCCACCAGAAGTAAGTGCACATTTTCAAGAGATAGACATTAAGTGGAGATGCTATCAAATAACTACAGATGCTTTGCTTGCAGATGACTAAATTAGTTTTTTGACAAACTTTTCTTGGTTATCTTACAACTTTGACTGCAGAAATCAACATGTAACACACCTGTACAGTATACTTAATCCCCCCCTGTTATTTTCTTTATAAATTATTACATCATGGTCCTTGTTCAGGAGTCTTGCAAACGTATCTTCAGTAAGACTGTAACTACTGATTTTTTGCTTTTCCACTAGGTCTATGCTCTGCCACAAAAGCATTTTCTTCAGGTTATCTTTTGTCTTGAAGATAATTGAAGAGATGACTATGCCTGCCTTGCTTCAGTGTTTGTTTGAACTATTAGGATAAAATCTTTGTTTGTGTTTCTCTCTTGCTTTTTAAATTTTTTAATGATTACTTAAGTACATATTTTCTCTGTAACAACAATCAGGCTGACTTGCCCACCTTCTTAACTTTGCTTATATTGTTTATTTTTAAAATTCTGTCCTTTTAAAGGATTTTTGGTCTGCTTGTGATGTTTGATACGTTCCTGTCTGAGAGTGAGTTTAGTGGTATATAGTTATAGAAGTTTTAATTGTGACAGATAAAAATTCTTTCCTTTTTCCAAAAGCCATAACCTAAATGCTGCAGCATAAAAACTGTTCAGCCATTCTCACTGGGCAAAGGTGAATGCACATGTTGAAGATCATAGCTGTGGACCACAACATTTAAAAGTTATTATAGCATCTATTGTAGGTACTAGAAACTTCATATTTATACAGCTAAATTCTCTGCATATGATCCTTCTATGTTGAAAAAAGTGAAGTATTGTCAACTTTTCTTACAAAAATGAATGCTGAAAGTCCCAGTGACATTAAATGATTACAAATTAGATACCCAGTTTTATTTTCATTTTATTAATTTTACTAATTTATTTAGTTTTTTCTTTCTTTTGAACCATTACAGATATATGACAGCAGCTGGATAGCTAAATAAATTTGTGCATTATAAAAATCTTATTTCTCTATTTTCTAGCATTGTTCAAAACTATTGTATTATCCTGATGGTACATGCATTTTTGGAGACACGCTATGCTTCATTGATATCAATCAGTTAGAATTTAGTTTTTTGTCATAAGAGATTTTTAAGTTAATATTTACAACAAAAATAAATAATAATGTATCAAAAATATGATTCTTCAAAGACATGATTGAAATATATGGACATTCATAATTACCAAATATTCTTTGATGGTAGCAGGGAATAAATCTGATTATTATAATATTTCTAGCTACAAGGGTACACTGATATGCTAATTACCATGTACAGTTTGGTACTTTGATTTTAAAGGTAACAATGCTGGAATGGTATCCTAGTAGGTAGCCAGTCTGGGTTGACTTCTGACTTTTTCATACAATTTTCAAGTACATCTTGGTTCATAGAAAATTGTTCAATAATGTTTTTAATATATTAGTCATCATATTTACAAGTAGTGTGATGTTCACGCTTGGACGTTTTGTCAGTGTTTTCAGAATTGACTGTTCTGGCAGTAGTGTTTGTTTTGTTTTGTGCTGTAAACTGTATCAGCAGATATTTGCTTTATTTGCAGGTATTTCTGAAAATGATGGGAGCAAGTATCAGGTGTTTTCTTCACAGAAGAGTAGCCTAATTTAATTTGAAACTTTCTGAATCATCCTGAATATTGTCTGTTTTGGCAGGAAAGAAAATGATGGCTAATCTTTTGCTCAGTTATAGTTTGTTCTGCATTCAGCCTTAAATTGGCTCTAGCAGCAAATCTTTTAACTGTGCATCATCATAAGGAGTTTAGCTATGACTAATGGAAAGAGGAAATGCCACTGTGTTTTTAGTTAAAAATCATTTTCTTGATTGCACAGATTAATCATATTCTTGTACAGAGCTCTGTCACTAAAATGAATAGTGTGATTTGCTTTAGAAGAAGCTGCTTTACTTATGGAATAATGAGAAAAATTGATGTATGCAGTCAGGATTTTGGAATTTCAAGATGATATATAACAGATTTTATACAGCTAGGCACTTTATAATCCACAAAAAGAGGTTGTTTGGTTGGTTGTTGTTTCAGTGGTGGCCTTGCATTGAATCTTGGACAACCAAAACTAGTTTTTTGGGAACGTCTAATTATCCAGTCACTGTTATCTGAGGTAGGTTTTCTTTTATAGATCCCAGACAACTGGATTGTGATTACAAAATAAAATAATGCTAGTATAGATGATTCACAGGTGCTGTCAGGGAATTTAGTGAGGGAAAACTGAAGCAAAAGCAGGCTCTTTCTGTCAGTTTAAATCTACTTTTTAAAGCTAACAATTCCAGGTAGCCATGCAAAGCGTCTTTTCTTGGACAGTTATTCCCATAGTAGATAAGGTCAATCAATATTTCAAACTTTGATTTGGGCCATCAGGAATATCCAGAGGACAGCAACAGGAAAAGTTTGCCAAAATGTTGATTGTTCTATGATAACAAAGATGGAGGTAAAAACCTGGACTGATATTCTGTGTTTAATTCATTATGGAAATGTAGCTATGACTAGAAGGACTATCCCTAATTTTAGAATGAATATCTAATTGTATTGTCAATGTCTGCAGGATAATAATTCTGATTCTCATTGTTTGATCTGTCAGAAAATACTTTAAATACTCTGACAGTTTTCTTTATTCTAACTGTTATTTGTATTGTTGTGCAAGTAAGCATAATGTAGAATCCCCCCCTCCAGAAATAGTCAAGTTTCTTACATTCTGATTTCATTAGGAAGACTGATCTTGCTGAGAATGTGCACTGCTTCAGCATAGTGAACTCTGATTCCTCCTCTACTTACATCCTGGGAGGAGGCCGTCATTGAGTATTTTTTTAGATTAAAGCAGCAGTAAAAGCTGAAAAAATGAAAAGAACAAAATAATGGCTCCTGTGATAGCTTTTATGAGATTCATTGACACTCTTCTCATTTGTTTGCTTGTTTGTTTATTTTCAGATAACAAACATTTAAATTAAAGAAGTAAAAATAAAAAAAGATTTTAGTTCCACTACTGACCATTGATCCTCATATAGGGTTATGACACAATGCTTCATTAGCATTTGGCTGTGAGTAAGTTGAACTAACATGATAATTATTTAACTCATCTTAGAGATCACTTCTGTTTATTATTTGTCTTAGCATGTGTGCCTTAACTTTCAGTAATTGGAAAAATGCACACAGATTGTCTAAATATAAAAATGTAAAGAATGAGTATTTTCAAAGTAACTCATTTTCTATTTTTTAATTTTGAATGTGTGTTTATTAGTCTCCCTAGTTGTTAGGGTAAGGGCAGAGACTTCACCAACACTCTAGATACTATACTATAATGCTGTAATTTCTTTTTATAAAAAAGTTATAAAATCCTGGAAAAAGCAAGTGTAAAATCCCTTCTTTATTTAAATAGTATGAGACTATTTAAGATAGTATGTTGTCTTCAGGCATGGGGTGCATACTTGGAGTGAAAAGAAAGGGCAGACTTCATTCTATTGGTTAATGCTGAAAGACATTTAGTTCTTTCTGTGTCTATCCTTTTTTGAACCTTGTTTAAACTCCAAGAATTTGTCAGTCGGACAGTCTTCTTGTTCACATTGGCACAGTTTCATGATATAAGGGGTCAATTTGTTTGGACACAATGGCATGAAACCTGTAGCAAGCTTTAGGGATTTGGTTTCTGTCCCCTTTGTGAAATTTATAATAGTTTCATTCTCAAAATTTTCTCCCATCTCTTCCATCTCAGGTACTCATCTCTTTTTTCCGCTTTATTAACTTTTTTTTTCTTCTGTCAAAAGTCAGTGCAGATTCAATAAAAATAATGATTGCATTCTTTATTAGTGTTGTTTAGCCAACATTGTCTGGTTAGAAATAATGTTCTGAATAATCTGACATCTAATCAAGATTTAATTATTAGAGTGCCATTTTTATAGTAAAGCTGCTTCAGATTTAGGCAGTCTGGTTTAGTTTACTTAGAAACTTTATCGGGTCAGTTTAATTTTTCTTTTTTAATGACTCATATTTATTAAATGAATATTATTTTCATGTTTTTAAGTGAAAATACATTGAATGAAGCTCCAATATAAGATGTATGATAGTATAGGAAGGATTCATACACATCCTTAAAATACTTTTTAAATGCCTACATTTTAATTTGCCTTTCTTGAAGGCTGAAAAGTACTTAGTTTTTGCCACACAATCTTTTGAAATCATAAATGTTCTTAGTATATGTTTTTAGAGCAAAAAAAGCTAAAACATCACACATGGAAATTATTATTGTCAAAAAACATTAAAATATGGAAAGTGCTAATTGAATGTCTACAGTAATTCCAGAAAATAACAGTATTTGGTTAATATTATTATTGTCCATCCTGACTGTCCACTTTTAGCATATGCACATTCTGAAAGGGAGATCACCAGGGCGAGCTGTTGCAGAGTAAGTTGTAAAAGCACCAGTAATGACTAATTAAGTATATAGATGAGGCATAATTGATGTTGTGTGCTAAGGTCAAACTACATGATGTTGATTATAGTCTCATATATGTATCTATTTAGGAATTATAGGTGTTGTAAAAACTATCCCCGGTCTCCCCTAATTAGCATATAATGAGCTGTAGACATGTTTCTCCCCTAATTAGCATATAATGAGCTGTAGACATGTTTCATATGTTTTATAACCAATATTACCATTCTTTCTTGCTTACACATGGCCTTTTTTCATTTTCTTTGGTTTTTCTCTCTTACACACCTATGGAAACTCCCTTGGAAAATGAAAATATCCACAGTGCAAACCTTTTTACTTGGAGTGTGGAAATTTCCAGTTTTTTGTATTTATTTTAAAATAATCGACACAATAGAATGTAATTTTTACAGCTTATTTAAATAAACAAACTTAACTTATCCATGATATTAATGTAGTAGATCTTATTAATAATGAAAATTTTTGATAACAAATAGCTATTTATTTATTATTGTTTGCTATATATAACTTTTTTTTTCCTGTAGGTTCTTTGTTTGATGGGCAGGTGACAGGTGATAGATTTATAACACATAAATATGAAATGTATGAATGCATATATACAACAAAGTTAAATATTTAGCCAGTTTATTGTTTTACCCAAAGTATATTTATTCTCTCCTATCTCATTAAAAAATTTGTTTATTGTTTTAAATTAGCAAAGTCTTTAGGACTTACCACTCTCTTTTTGTTGTTGCATTTGTTTGACACTGGAGAACTATCTAATTTACATTTTAAAAAAGGAAATAAAGAAAATAATTTAAATCTTATACACTGATCAGACTTTTACCCTCAACAGTAAGGTTTGTTGGAATTTGAGTAATCTTTAAATAAAGTGGTAAATTGATCTGTAAAACAATAATAAAATATACTTAATGATCTATCTTAAAAAGTAAAGTTTTTTACTTTACTGGCTGACTCAGATGTAATAGCTTTAAAAGTATTGTTTGTATAAAGTCACTAGGAACTTTCTGGTTAGGTTTGCATAAATCTTGTTAACCAAAAACAGCAACATGATGACAGAAATATTGAAAATTAAAAATACTACTGAGAATCGCAAAACTGTGAAATGATGAGCTGGTAATCTGTGCATCTTTTGTGTTTATCAAAACCTTTGTTATAAATTTATCCTGACTGCAGGCATGCACCAAGATTGATACTGCTGTTTTCTGGAGTCTTGGCTAGATAGTGAAAGAACTTGATAAAACAGTGTAAACCATGCAAGAAACCACTTGTTTTGCATCATAAACTTTCAAAGACATTTAAGATATTTCACTTTCAAATAGTGCATGTTACTCATTGTCTGTGAGACAGCAACAAACAGGCAGTGAAAGTGTCAGCCATGTTTCTTTAGGTTTTGTCTGTTTAAATAATCTATCAATAGGTCACAAACTTACACCAAGATCAACCTGTTTTAAAACATAAATTTGGAGCTTAAGAGTATTCTCTTATTTATTTTTTTGTTTGAACCTCATGTAGGCATAAACTTGTAGAGCTTAAGGAATGAGATAAAAGGGTTCTCCAACTAAGCCTCTACTTATTTGTCCATGATGACTAAACATGGTAGTCAGATCTTTCATTGATTGAGAGAGAATGAGAACTATTCATTAAATTTGAAAATAATTTTTATTTACAAAAATTCCTTAATATTTTAAAACAAGGAATTCATTTGAGTCAAAGTGGTTTGCTACCCTTTACAGTTATCACTTAAATGGTGATATTTCAATATTTATGTATAATATTAGGGATATTTAAATGAAACCTCGCTGAATACTTTAGAGTGTTATTATCTCAGCTGGGTTTCGTTTCTAATAATTTATTTTTTTTTATTGACTTGCTGCTCATGTTTACCTGTTCCCTAAATGACTAGGCATGGTGGTAGTAAAACAACTATTTTTACTGACACCTGTCTAGTGTTGATTTTTCAAGAGGAGTTTTCTATTACTGCTGAAGTCAATTTGCAATTTTGGCAGTGCAGATAAGGTCAGCCGAGTACACTAATTACTGACATAGTAAAATTAATTATGTTTATTCTAACTTTAGTTTTATTACATTTCTAAAAAAATAAATTGCATCTGTTATTTGGCGTTTCTTGTTTATTCATAACAAACACGAGCTAACTAATTAATGATTGAGAACTTGACTTAGTACAATATTGAAGTGATCAATTGTTTAACTATGTCACCGGTGTTGATTCTCAGACATGTCAGAAAGATCTTAGCCTGCTTAAATCTTAGTGGGAGAACTCATAACTGGATAATTAGATTCAGTCAGTGTTTATGTGAGTCAGAACAAATGTGTGAGAGCAAACTGTGAGGCATGTTGCTCTCATCCGTTACAAAATTACAGAAAACTGAAAATTCTTGTGACAGTTATGACAATTAATGCATGTATGTTGTTGAAATTTCACCCCTTCTCGATATGGATCAAACCAGTGGAAAATATTCCTGTCTTAGTTTATCTATTATGGGAGATTTACTTTTTATTTATGGTCATAATGCTGAACGTAAAGCATATAAACCTCAGAAATAAGAAAGAAACCTTTTTTTTTATTATTTATTACTGTGTAATTGCTTCTGTTGTATATGCCATGCAATATATAGAAATAGCTTCTAAGTGCAACTAAACTGCAGCTGGCAATTCTACACATGGTTAGATGAATGGATGGTTGTCTTTCATGTATGCATATATGCTGCCCTCAAATAATAGCCATGGCATGACATGGTACAGAATCCTTAAGGTGTTGAAAGGTGTTCCAAGGAATATTTCCCCATTAATATTAAGTAATGTTTGGAGTAAGATAAGCAGTGGATTGTGATAGCAAATGCTTCTTTTAAATTTGTCTTATGGATGTTCCATTGAATTGAAATCCAGGGATGTGCTGGCCATGAGAGATGCCTGAAATCTCTGTCATGTTCCTCAAACCATAAATGCTTCTTATGGGCATGGTGTTGGGAGAATTGTTGTCTTGGAAGTATCCATCCATTTAGGGTATACATGAAGCATTTCTGGATGCACTTGATTGGAAATGATGCTGAATCAAGCTTTGGCATTCATTCTGCTTTCTAAAAAATCCAAGGGTTGAGTGATTTGTGTGGCTTTCTCCAAATCTATTTGTGCATAAAAAAGGTGAAACATGACTTGTCACATCACAAAACTTTTCACCATTTCTCCCTAGTCCAAGGCTTGTGGTTCTTACACTCCACAAGGCATCTTTTTATGTTGGTAACTATGATTAGTGGTTTATGCAAAGTTCTCCAACTGCCACAGTCTTTTTGTTGCAATGTATGGCTGGGGATGGATGTGGACTATTCTATGTTGAATATCTTTGTTAGTTGGCCTATTTTTTGATAATTATTGGACTTTACCATCTTGTCTAACTGCCATTCTTCTCTTCCCATCATTATGAATTTGTAGCCACAATTTCCCTTTGCAGCAGACATTTTATGCACCTTTTGTCATTGCTAATTAACTTGAATGACTGATGTCTTGGAGCAGATATGCACTCATTATCATGCCTTTTTCAACTGCTGTAATGTCCTTGCCTTTCCTCCCATATCTGTTAGATTGATTGCAAATGTGCTTGTCCAAGTCACTACCTGTCACACCATGTGTTCAATCTAAAATGCATCTTCAGCTCAAGTCAGGCCCAACTTTGGAAGGGTATACAGGTCCTAAGAAATTGGAATGTATGTATGTGTGTATGGATGTCTGGCTATATGTGTATATGTATGTATATATGTATAGATGGATGGATGGCCAAGTCAACTATAAATTGCTAAATGCACATCTCTCTGCAGAATTTTTTTAAGGAAGAAATTATCTCAGAACTTCCTAATATGAATTGCTGTTGATATTTTTTTGAGATTGAGTACATTCTAAAATCTGAGACCTCTTTAAATCTTGAATTTTCTTAAGTTCTTTTGGTCTTTGTATTTTTGTAGCATGAATGCTTTACTATTTTTAATACTAAAAAACAGGCAGGGTATATGTAAATATTTGCACATTAAAGCAAGCAGATTCTAAATACAAGCATTACTTTTCAGATATTTCATTTTGTTTTTTGTTTTTTTATTATCAAGTATATTGTTTTATGCACATCTTCCAATTGCAAAAATAAAATTTTATAAGCAAAGAGAACCATTGGTGACCACTTGCTGCTAATTGCATGTTGTATGACAAGGAAATTGATTCTCTACTTGATGAATTTTAGCTAGATAGTTTTTATTCTTAAATTTTGAAGATTTCATACACATCTATAATTATTTTAGCTTTTCCTTAATAGTGTGAAATGGTATAGCATTTCAGATTATATGCTTTCTAATTGACCTAAACATTTATTACAATATTTTAGATATTAACTTGTCTTTCTGATTTTTTGTAGCACCTTATTGTCCTAATTTTTCATTTAGTGAATGAGTTGTGACCATAAAATTCTTGAACCCATTCAGTTATTTACAGGTTAGTGAAGACTTTCCTTTCAAAATAGTCCCTGTATTTATTTCTAACTTTCTATGTTTTTCAGGATTTTTGGTCATATTTGGAATAGTCATTGGCACGTGACCAAAAATAGCACTTTTGAGTTGGGTGGGCACCACTGGTATGTTGTGTTTAGTCACATTTAAGTGTGCATCAGTATCATCATACAATGTTTGGAATGCAAATTTTTTAGGGTAACACTGGAAAATTGAGTTCTGTAAACATGTTTCAAAACAGTTCACTGTTCCTCGGGAATGAATGAATGATGCACTAGTCCATTGATAATAAAGAAGAGGTGATCAGCATTATTTTCATGCTATTTCTGCATGCTTTTTTTTGGTTTCAATGCCAGTGACGATTTTTACTGAAAACATTCATGTATTTTTTCAGAATCATACCCATATACTCAAATCTTCTTTAGACTGTCTCCATCACTTGTGGTTATTTAACCAAGAACAACAAACACTGACATGCTTTCCTTTTTTTGGTGGAGAAGAATGTGTGAAACTGATTTGGCAATGATTTAAAACATTTACAAATTATGTATGATGACTGACTGACCCATAGATAGTAAACAATCTGTTAGCATGTATCAAGAATGTAACACTTAATTTCAGAATGTTGATAGCCTGCCAGAATGGACATCATCTTCCACAAATTGAAAAGTATAAAAAAAAAATGGTCAATCCACTGAAACATTTCAGAACAAAAGAGCTGTTCTTATAAATATGTTTCAGCAGGTCATGGGTTTCTGTAGGTGTTTTTCTCAGCATGAAACAATTTGATTTATAATCATTACTTGGTCAAAAAGCTTACAATAAGATCCATCCCGCAGTCAGAAAATCACCTTAGTAAATGTGCTGTCTTAAGGGAAATGTGGAATACTATTGTATGTATAGCATCATCATACTACACTAGAGTACTGTATAGTGGATGAGAAAACCACATTAAAATCAATCCAAGAATTGTTGATCACATGTCATATCCACTAAATTGTGTAGATCTTGTGATATAAAGTTAAATTATGTGACATTTTTAGTGTGGTCACAACTGATATGCTTTAAAGGTGGTTTATTTTGCATAATTAAAAAGGTTTAGGGAAAAGATTCTGTTTTATACTGCCATGGTTCATTTTGTAGCAGGCAAGTTTAATCAAATGAACATCACTTGTGATACTGTGGTACTCACATTTCTTTTTAGATGGTCACAATTGCCTGCTCCTGTGGAGTTTACTGAAAAATATGTTAAGTATGTTTATATATACATATTTAGTTCTTTTTTAAAATATCTATCTTGATACAACTTTCTCTGCAAAGTCTACATGAGTTGTAGCTTTATGCATTTATACCTAAAACAATAATATTAAACACTAATATCAAAAGCCTGTACTTTTATATAAAAAAGTTTAAGATATTTCCTTTATGTTACCCCTAAAACATTTATAGCTCAAATTAAAACTCTTGAAGTTTGTGCACTAAAAGTGCCATTCAGAATAATGGAAAAGCAACTGGTCATTTATTATGTTCTTTCAGCTTACATGATAATACCAAATGACCACTTATTGGGAATATTTCTCTAACCTTTGACTCATCTAAATATTAACTCTTTGCTTTAATAACTGCTTTAAAAATATGGGCTTTTTTGTTTTCTTAAAGAGATTTTGTTTGTATTTATTGTTTGTTTTACTCCACTCAGATTGAAGACATTCTTTGAACTGTTTACATTTGGAATTTTCTGTTTTTACTAGATGATCTAATTTATCCTAGAGATGTCAGTAGAGACGGTATCTGGAGATCATGGTAGCCAATCTGGGTATTTTAGAACTCCTAATAATTTTTTAGTTTGTAGATAGTCTATATCATTACCTCCTAAATATAATCTTGTAAAATTATTTATTAACTTTGCACATTGATATAATTAATTTAAAATACATTTAGAAAAATTAAACAAACCACAGTATGTCCAGTTGGGTATAAACATTAATTTAAAATACTTAGGCTACAGGCATAATTTTGGAGAGATATGCACACTATTAATCACTCTGCAAACCTCCCTGAAATTTTTTAAAAAGCCTTTGGTATCCTTTTAATAAAAAAAATTCTAAATGGTACTGTACATTTAAAAAGTGGTTTTAACTAGTTACCAGCTTCTCATGTTATATTACACTTTTCTGTTTCTTTATTTACATTTTTCTACAGTAATTTTTAAAAGTAAAATGTTGATGGGATATGTTAGAGCCAAATACACCTGCATTTCAAACTTTCAGTTTCATTTGCATTTGTTAGATATACTATAGACATTTCACTTCTTTTATGAGAAGTGCATTAAACATTCTGCATAGTACATTCAAACATTTTTGTTTATTTACTATTTTCTATATTTTCTTTCTGTATCTAAAGGTTACTAATTAGTGTTTCTCTTAACATATCAATATTGGTTATTTGTAGATCTGCATATGTAAAAGTAAGTTATATATATATACATATTCACATTGTTAATAATCTTGTTTCTTCTCACCTTAGAAAAAAAAATTTGCTTTTGTTTGTCTACTTTTTCATTTAATAAAATCCAAGATGATGCATCAGAATTCCCTCCATTTTTTCTGATTTTATAAAGTTCAAATGTATTAAAATGTTCAGCTATAAACATAAAAAAAATCGTTTTCTGAAAGTTGAAGAAATCTGAAAGCAAAATTTATATTTCTAATGATGGTCATCCACTGACTTTTGTTGTGTGAAAGTGAACACACACACACACACACACACACACACACACGTGTATTTACTTTACTCTTACATATATATCTGTACAGCATAATAATACTGATAATTATGTAAATAAAATGAAAATCAGAAGATTAAGGGTCAAGTATTGGATAAAATAAATGTATAAAGAATTACATAATCTCTTTGTTTTGGTCTATGCACTTAGAATAACTGGGTTATTTAGGTAGAGAACCCATTAGTGCCATAGACAGTTATTTTAGAAGCCTTCATAGAACAGAAAAACATAACAGAAAAGGTCAGGGGTTGGCTCTATGTTAAAAATATGTACAGGTTCTCAATGTAATTTCAGCACTCAAAATGTGAAACCATGTTATACTTCAACTGTTAAAGTAGAGAATTTGTATAACACTGGTCAACAAAATTAAATGTATTATAGTCATTATGAATGCAAACCAACTTTTTTAGACTAATTTTTCATGCTGATTTCAAAATTTCACTCCATTTGTATGCAGCACGTATCAGTTTTTCAGTAGATACATGCAAATATTTACATATTTGTATATATGAAATCATTAACGTAATAAATAAGGACATATTATTTTTAGAAAGTAAATGAGTTGATTTGGATTTCTGCGGTGTTCCTTATCTGGTTGATCACGGTAAAGTGTCCAGCAGTAGTCAGCCAGCATACTGTCATTCCAGAAGCCTTGGTACCGTTTCTCCATAGCACTAATGTCCTGGTGAAATCTTTCACCATGTTCATCAGATACTGCTCCAAGGTTATCTGCGAAGAAATCCAGATGGGAGTCCAAGAAGTGAACTTTCAGTGACATGCGACAACCCATTGCTGAGTAACATTTCAGAAGATTCTTGATGCCATCCTTGTAGTCCATTTCCTTCTTGTTGCCCAAGAAATTCTCACAGATCCAATTGAAAGCATTCCAGGCAGGCAGTTCCAGTTCATCCAGTGTTGTCTTGAAGTTGACATCTTTGAGTACTTCTCTAATTTGGGGTCCAACAAAGATACCCTCTTTCAACTTTGCCTGTGTGATTTTGGGAAACGTTTCTACAATATACTCAAACCCTCTGGCATTTCTCTTCCCTAGTGTCTTTACAAACTGTTTCATCAGTCCAAGCTTTATGTGCAAAGGAGGCATTAGGACATTACATGGATCTACAAGAGGTGTATTCTTGACGCTAGACAGTCCTGGTTGGTATGATGTTCTTGTCTGCCAGTTTGATTCCGAATGTCTGTCAGTTGCCCGACTATCCCATAGACACAAGAAACAACAGTATTTTGTGAAACCTGACTGCATTCCCATTAACATTCCAATGACTTTTAAATCTTCACATATTTTCCATGAGTATCTTTCATAGGCAATGGCATGAAGTAAAAGTTCCATATTCTCATATGATTCATGAAGATGAACGGAGTGTGCAATAGGAATGGAGGGCTTCAAATTACCATTATGGAGAAGTACAGCTTTTAAACTTTGTTTTGAAGAGTCAATAAACAAATGCCACTCTGCAGGGTTAGGGTTAATGGCAAAAGGCATGGACTTATTCCTCTTATTGAACCAGTCACGTAAGCCATTTGAGCAAGCTGAGCAGATAAAATGTGGTGCCCATAACTTGTCCTGATCTCCAAGAGGACAGTCAAAGTATAGCTTATAAATCTTCTTCATCTCTGGTGTTGTTGTACGTTTTTGAGCTTTCACAATAAATTGTCCACAGACATAACAAAACACATCAGGAGGATTTCTACACTGTCTTGACATTGTTAACACTGTAAAACAAGTAAGAAAATAGATACAAACGGTTATACTTATATTGAATTTGAGATGATGAAATATTTCATCAGACCAATTATGACTGGACAATTTGAGATGTTGAAATACCTATTTCATCAGACAAAACTTGATTGGTTAATTTAAGATGATGAAATATTGCATCTGAACTATGTAGTTTATTTTAAAGGTATGTTTCCATGATGTAAATGAAATACATGCATACACGTCATTAATTGGAATTTCTATATAATGCATGAGCTAAAACCAAAAAACTTTCTCATCTTGAAAACTGTACATGTCAAAAAACTAATTGTATATTTGAAATCAGCATTAAAAACTATACTAAGTTCACCTTGACATATGCTTGATGAAAAATACTTGTTGACCAGTGTAATCAGTGTGATGCTGCACAGTGAGAAGCTTTGGTCAACAGTCAGCTTTTCACAAACTGCTGCACATGTGATAGGTAAACCTTTAATGGATAATCTTTGTATGTAGAAAACTTGGCTGGGTACTGTTTACATCAGAGTTGCATCATAATTCAAGACAGTTAGTTCGTACCGCAATCCCTCTGTCCTTTGTGACTATCAGCTGTAGTGAATAAAGATTTAATCTGGAACAGCAGATTCCTTTGTGATAAGATGGTCTCATTTTGATATTATTGTTTCTCTTTGCTCTTGTCTCAGTTCTAATGTTTGTACATTTATTGCCACCAACTTGTTCTTGCTGATATGCACTGAGCTATTCTTCATGTAAAAATTTGACAAAATTAGTTATCTATAGGGAACCTGCATGATGTATATAGTCTACTTGATGTAACACTAATTACTTTTCCTTATGTAGGAATTTTCTTTATCTCTTGATAAATGTTTTGAAAAAATGCTTAACTTAGAAACTAAATTGGGTAAATTTTGGTTTTTAGTGGTGTTTATGAACTTAATAATATAAAATTAATATCTTGCTTTTAAATAAACTGTATTACATAGCAAACTGGATAATTAATTTTGGTCCACCATTATTGTTTCATGCTTTGGTTTGTAGAGGCTATTGCATAATGATTTTTTGGTTGAGTTTTATCTAAGAATGGCTATTTGAATATGCTTATGTAAAACAAGTTGATTAGTTTTACCACAAGCTGCTATTGTCATATAATATCAGCTTGTTTTAAGATGATGTTGAGGCCAAACATTGAATAAATTTTTATTAACTTGAACAGTTTTATGAATATTCTTGACACCTCAAACCTAATGTTTTCCTGTCCTTTACTGTCTTGAGGTTGGTCAGAATTAGCTTTCTTTGTGTAGAGTCTACAACCTTTTTTTTCCATTTAGAAAAGAGAAAAAGCAAATAAATAAAGAACAACCTAGCCAGCCTTTTTTTACCTTTGTTAACTGTAGATGCTGTAAACCAGTGGTTGTCACGAAGTGTTTTCTGGGGGGTTGCAGAACCCTGGAAGTTTCAATTTTTGTTGTATGACTGAGTCAAGAAACTGTTCATGAGTATGTATTTGTTTTGTTTATATGTACAGTACAACCTCACGTATCCGAACCTCACTTATCTGAATTTTCGCGTATCCGAACAATCGACATGTCCCCCGAACAAAATCTCATGTAACCGAATTTTCACACTTTTTTGTTCTGAGTATTCGTATCTTCAGTATCATTAGATCTTAACTGAACAAAACATGGCCTTTTTAAAAGTGAACAGTGGGGGGGGGGCATGCCTATATAAGTGATTCATATAGTTTAATGAGGTCTGACTGTATATATATATATATTTATAACTATATTAAAGTGATCAGGTGATCGATTGTCAGTGAATAAAAAAATAAAATAAAAGTCGAGAGCAAGTAAGTTGAGCCCATTTTATGCTATTGAGTAAGCGAGTTTGTTTCTTCATTTTTTGCGTGTGTGTTCGGCTTTGCTCATTTATCTTTATTATTACGCGTATAGTCAGACTATTATTGTGATACTTTTCACTTGAAAATTTGAATCAATCACATTTTTTATTTTTTAATCAAGGAGGAAATGATAATTACTTAATTTAAGTAATTTATTTAATTTAATATAATTTACTAAGAAATATTTTATCTGGTTTTTCATATCATCTTTGAAGTGTTTTAATCTACATTGCATTTTAGACTGTACTGTTCACGACACTCACGTTCAAAATGTCTGACAAAAGTTTGAAAAGAAAACATAATGTTCTGTCTCTAGACGACAAAGTGAAGATCTTGAAAAGACTTGACTCTGGTGCAGTAGCTGCACATTTAGCTGAAGAATATGATGTTGGGCGATCTACTATCACCGACATTAAAAATCAAAGAGTTAAACTTACTGAATTTACAGCTACTCAACCAACGAAAAAACAGTACACAAGAAAGACAATGTTTGTTGGAAACAACCAGAAGATGGAAGACGCCTTGTACATATGGTTCACTCAAGAGCGGGCTAAAGGCACACCTATCACTGGCCCTATTTTGATACGGTACTTCACTTTGGGTTAGAAAGGCATTGTTTCGAAACAGTTTACACAAGTGGCAATTAACATGCATAGCGTCTATTGTTCGGATAGGGTGTCAATTGGATGTTCGAATTTGACCCTCGGCATGCTCACAGCAACACCTGCATTCCGTTTTTTTTTCACGTATCCGAACAAATAGCTTGTCTCCGGGCTTGTTCAGATATGTGAGGTTGCACTGCACCATATTTGCCGGCTTAGAAGATGCACTTTTTTCCAGAAAAAGTATACAAAAATTACTCTGCATCCAATACAGTGGTATCACCGATAGGAGGCTGAGCGCTGAAGGTGTAAGGCTTGTCTCCCATGGCAGACACTCACAGCGGTAACACACTTGTATCCCCGCCCCCCCTTCCCCCCGTGGCTTCCTGTCACTCTGCCACTCTCATAGAAACACAGACAGTACACGATGGCAACAAAGGCAGGAACTCAAACTATTACCACAGTAGGACTGATGCAATCAAGCCATGCTCCCATTGGCTAACGCCATTGGGGCCTGCAGCTAAAAGACTCGGACCATGACACCTGGGGCAGAGCACGCTACAAGGACTGGACTGTGACTTCAGCCAGACGCACACTAGCCAGCTTGATTTTAGGCAAACTTTGGCACCAACATGACACACCACACAGCTGTTCTGATTAGAGGTAGAGTACACTGATACCAGTAGATTTCTGTTTAGCTGTTGTAAATTTACTATATGTGCAGATGTTGTTCCCTGAAAAATCACTAAAATAATTTTCAATAAATGTATGACAAAATGTACTAAAATTCTTTTTTTTTTATATAATATACAATATATTCCCTGGCACGCATTGGCGTAACTGACCTATTTGGCACCCAGGGCCGGATTCTGAAATGCACCCCCCTCCCAGATCTGTTGCCAAAGAAGCGGTAGTCCCACCCTCACCCCTCTCTAAAATATTTGCGCCCTAGTATCAGTGCTGCAATCTAAATCGCGTGTGTATATAGAATTTCTTGTGACATTTGCAGGTTTTTGAGTAATCCTTACAAAATTGTAATTAACATTTTCTCACTGTATATCATAATTGTATGCAGCATGATTTATGTAGTAGTTACAGAATGTGATTTATTATGTAAAAATACAAAAGTATGATAACTAAAATACGATTGTAATAATGCAATCATAAAGGCACTCTTTGGGCTTTCAAAGCAGCAAAGGAAGAAATAACATCATCATAGTTCAATTTTTCAGCCTTCTCTCTCTCAATTGACAAAATATCCAAGTTAGAAAGTCCCAAATCAGACATACTGCTACGCAAATACAATTTGATTAGTTTGAGCTTGGAAAAACTGCATTCACATGCAGCAACAGACACACAAACAGTAAAAAACAATTGCAAGGAAATAAACAAAATTGGTAGGCTTTCAGACAGCTACCATTTGCAGATCCATTTGAGTATCTTGAGCTGATTATCACTGGGTGAACTGGAAGCAGGAGTGTTAGAGAGAAGCCTTCTGAGATGGACAATCTTTTCAACTAGCTTAACTGGTTGTACTTCATCATATGTTGAAGAGAGTCGCATTGCGACTGGTTTGAGGTCGGCTTTGGAAGTACGCAAAAGAAATGCTGGCTCCAGGATTGTGAAGACAGAGGACACCAGTGATGTTTGTTCACTGCATCTGGTGATTTCTTGTTTCATTTGGTCGGTCACCTGGAAAACCAGTGAATGATTGTGTGTGCAAACTTCATATCAAATGATACTACATTCTAAATAAAAGGTAATTTGACTTTGTCTGATGATAAATGTTTTTAGTCTAAATAGCATGAAAGACATTAAAAGACATGAATTACCTAGGCTGAAATAAACATATCTCACCTGGAACATCTCTCTTCGCAAAATTTCCAGTCCAGTTAGTCCTACATCTTCAGCCTCCTTGCCTGCCATATGCTTCTTGTGCTGGATCCACCTTTTCCATCTGAATTCCATATTGCTGGCATATTGTGACGGTTTCCTGGATGGCAGCTTCAATGGAAGCCTCTCTCTGATCCATGATGAATTGGAGTAGGGACTTGATGTTTGTTGCAGACAGAGAGAGAGATAGACCGGGAGTTTGTAGGTATTGTTGAGAGTGGTTGATTTCAGGGAGCAGACACTTCCAAATGTTAAAGAATCTGATGGACTGGAAGGTGTCCAGGCTGGCGAGTAGAATCGAGAGCTGACCACGCGTATCATTACTATGGTCAGCGTCCTCTAGTTCCTCCAATACTTCAAGAACTTCACTGAAGTTTTTGGTCAGAACCTCGACAGCTTTGTAATTGGTGCTCCACCTCATGGTCGACGACCTCTGCAAATTCACTGACAGGTGTTTCTTCAGGACATCCCATTGGACAGGGTAGCAAAAAAGTTGTAAACTTGTTCTACAGTTCCAAAAAATCGAACAGACCCACCAGCCATTGTTGTGGCATTATCATAGTATTGACCACGGCAGTCCATAAAGTTCAGGCCATCCTGCTCCAACTTGCCTAAGATTTTCTCAACGAGAGCCTCGGCAGTCTTGCGCACATGCACCGGCAGGAAATCAATGAAACCTTCAACAATTTCAACATTATCTTCCCTGATCTTAACATACCTTAGTACCTCACTCATTTGATCCGTGTGGTTGCTGTCAGGAGTGGTGTCAAGAATGATGGAAAAGTACTTAGCTTGCCAGACGTCTTCCAAGATTGAATTCTTCAACTGATTTCCAATGCGACTGATAAACTCATTTTGGATCTCAGGAGACAAGTAACTGGTGTGTGATTTATCGAGGGAAACAAAGTGCTCGCGCATCACAGGATCATACTTGGAGGGCAGCTTGAGAATTTCGAGAAAGTTACCAATGTTGCCTTTAGTATCAGTGTCCTCACGATGCCAATGGAGTGGTAAATTCTACTTATTGAGTAAAAACAGAAAATCTAATATGCAGTAGAGTATGTCTCTCCAGCACTGCTTATCCTGCATTTGGTCCTTAGTTTCTTGTCATTTGTGTTTCCTGCTTTTAGAGACATGGTGAGTTCCTTCCATAAACAGAAATTTTTAACATGCTCCTGGCTGCATTCATTGTTGTAAACTTTTGGATTCAACTTCCACCAATTTTGGAAGCCATTCACCACGAATGAGTGCTGACTAGATTGTTCTTTGGCAAATATATAGCAACAGAAACAGAAGAGGCCTTCCTTCTTGGGCGAATAAACCAGCAAGGACTGCAGTAATTGTTCTCCATTCAGTAGGTTATAGTAAAACCATTTCCTGGTCAGGATGTTGCTTGGCCATCTGAGGAGAATCTGTCTTTCACAATGAATGGTCCATCCATATGTTGAAGAGAGGATGGCCCACTCACAGCTAGTTCCATTCTCAGAGCATCTGTGAGAGGTAGCTGCCAGTGTCCGATATCCTGGAACAGTGATACATTGGCGGTAGAGGCAGTAGTAGGACTGGTAGGAACTTCGAGGGTAGACGAGGATAGAGTTGCTAACAACAGAAGAGGGAGATTCGATAGGAAGAGCTGTGACATCCTGGACATTGGAGGTGGTGATTGGAAGAGTGGCTGGCATATCGGATACGATGCTTGTAGGGTCAGAGGTGCTGGTACTGGGCTTAACAGTAGTTCACAAATACTTCAAAAAAGAGATGGTCTGTTTCCTTACTTACTTCTTCTGTTGTGCTTTCGAACTCATCTGAAATTTGAAAATGTAGCACTTGTTGAATTGACAAAGGAACACTGAACACTACAAATGTATTGATGGAGAAATAACAATTTGGAAGTACACAGTTGAACAGTATGGCAAAATAATAAACACAACTACAAATAGTGTACATTAGGTTTAGAATAATTTTACAAACAATCCATCAAAACTGACAGATGAGAACGATACTCACATCCATTGCTGTATTGCCCAGTTTGTAGTGGTCAGCTACACACATTTGATGGAGAAGAGGTGGTGGAGCGGACATGGCGGATGTATGTTTTCTCTCTGTCTCCTTTCTCTCTCTCTGTCCTTTTTGTGTACTTCAAGCCCAGATGCTCTCCATGTTGGGCTGAGCTCCTTGCCAGGGAAACTGTCTTGGCTGATGAGGGAGTGCCTGGCCATCCATTGTTTGTTGTGTCACTGTGCCAGCTGGTTTGTCCACAAAATGTCTATTACACTGACACTGAATAGATAGAATTGCTACAAAAATATTACCACTACCATAGAGATAAAACAGAAATGGTGTCAGTATTACTGCATACTGATAACGTTGGAAATTGTTGCCAATATCAGTGGGAAATTGTGACAAATTAATTTGGCATGTTGGTAGTGGAAATTACAAACATACCACCATTATAATTATAAATTGTGTATAAAACAAATTACGTATAGTTTCATATTTTGTTTTATTAACTGAGTTCGTGTCTACTGGAATTATTATTCCACTATTATTATTTTTATAATGTAATACACTATAATGTATTATAATACATTTATTATTTGATTTATATTATTTGTATTAAATCAAACTCTATTATTATTTGATTTTGTGCCAAGCATAATTCTGTATTGTTAAATTATTTTGTGAAAATAATAAAAACAGACATGGTTGTCCAAAGAGTAGACCATGTGAAAGACCTAACAAATTGAATGTTAGGTGTGTTGTTTGTCCGTTATACCATTTAGTGGCTTGCGAAATCCTCTAATCAGTGACTTTTACCCTCACACTGGTCAAATTTAGGGGAGAGGTTTTTTCCTTCATTATTGTCAGGGCTGAAACCTCTGAGCATTTAGGCACCCCCTTTCTCCGGTGCCCCTGGCCCAGGGCCCCCCCCTAGCTATGCCCCTTCCTGCATGTGCCCTCTTTTATGATAAATCGCTGAGTCAATTCTGTTGTGCTATGTATCAGTCATATCCCAATGTCACCATGCTTGCCTTCCCAGTTCTGTTTCCATTTGCCTCCACCTATATCTGCGAGACTGGATTTTCAACTTTTGTTCACATCAAAACAAAGGCAAGGAACAGGCCGAATGTTGAGGATGACATGAGGTTGGCTTTGGCAAATACACAGCCATGAATTTCCAAGCTGGCTGCCCAGATGCAACAATAAGCATCACATTAGGTCACTAGATTTTGAGAAAGAAAGATGTGTTGAAGGATGAGTGTAAAATGTTTTTTACTGGTGAATTTCTCTCAAAACTGTCAATATATTCAAATAAAACTCTTATTTATGTGATTTTTTTTGCTAAATTTATTCTTTAATTTTTTTTCAACTATGGAAGTGTAGCAGGGGGTCGCAGGTCTTTTGAGTAATGGAAAAAGGTCCAGAGTCCAAAAAGGTTGGGAACCATGGCTGTAAACAGATGATTGATTTGAGAATAATGGACTTTATGAAGTATAGCCAGCTTTTAAGGGTTGTCCAGCAGCATTAAGTATGGGTATGACAAGGGGAACTTGTTGTCTGGTTTAATTAGCAAGCTTTCTCTCTTCTATAGGCAGGCCAAATTGTAATTGAACATGCTTATAAAAACAGGAAGGTTTTAAAGTATTTATATAGGCTAGAATTTATCACTTGTAGAGCATTATAAAAACAAATACCACATCTCAATGGTACTTAACTGCTATAATTAGTAAGATAATTTGAAAAACCATAGGTGCCATGGAGAGTAAAAGGTTTGTGTTCTGAAAAGGCTTCAGATTGCTGCTATCAAGGTGCTGGATGAAGTTTTTCTGCGAGATTTGCTATTAAAGTCCTTCAGCTTAATTAAGGACCACTGTAGCTATGTTTTCATTGGTGTTCTTTGTGTATTTGTACTTGTGAATGCTTGTTTCTGGGGTGAGTTTTACAAAATATTCCAGCTGGCTTAAAATTTATCACCTTCTTTAATAGTTGAAAGCCAAAAGTGTATATTTGGTCTGAATCATTACTATTTTGTAGAAATATAATTCATTTTATTTTCTTTTTTTTTAGAGGGATGAAAGCTTATTTTAGGTGTCATGTTTAGACATTTTTGGAGATTATTTTATATCTGTAAATGTTGGCAAAATTCAACTTTCCAAGGAAATAAGGTATATACTAAGAATTTCAGTTTTGAGCACAGAAAAACAAAAAAGGAGCAAATACAGCAACCTGATTTTGAAAGTTTTAGACAAATACACAAGTTTGGTTATTTATTTTTTAATTTTTATAAATATTTGCAAATTTTTTATTTGTTATTCCCAATAATTGAAGAAGTTATTTTTTTAAATTTCTATTGATAGATAAATTAAGAACTCAATGATGAAAAACATCTTTTTGTTTGAAATACTAAAACACATTAAATTATTAAGAAAGCCTAAGAAAGGCTTTTTGCAGTACACACGATTGTAGATGAAAAATTCTTTTAGATATTGACAGAATTTTGGTGGCATAACCATGGTATTTTTTATTCTTTGGTATAAATTACTGACATTTTGAAAATCTTTTTCATGTCAGTGTCTTCAGAATAGTGCTGATAGTTATTTACCTTTGAACTACTGGTTGCTATTCAAATTCAACTTGCACTAAGAGAGAAATAGAACATTTCTCTGAGATTTCTGGCCTGTGTTAGGACCATTATCATCAACAAACTTGTAGTTAACAGAAGCTATCTTCATCTAACCCAACAGTCCTAAAGGAGTGTCCTGAAGATAGCCACAGGAAAAGTTTTCAGAAATGTGGATAATTTTATACCAGCAGAATTGATGGCAAAAGATAAAAAAGTAGAACTTATTAAATAGATTCTTTTAGCATTTGATGAACTTAGTAGATTCTCACTCTGCATTAAACTTATTACACTGAGATCTGTCAAGCTGTGCACAAACAAAAAATTCTTAACATTAGCTTTATAATTCCTACTTACCTAATTGAATTTGTGTCATGCCTTCTACAAATCATGATGCACAAATAAGTACCATTCACATACTACAATGTCCAAACCAGAAACCAGCATACTACATTGGCTTCATTCAATTCTTTTGAAGGGAATTTAGATAAGATCATTACTCCACATAACATAAGAAATAAGTTAATGGAAAATACACTAGCCAAGAAGTCATTTCTCCAGGGTTGGTTTAAGCAGTGTTTTATTACAATAGCTACAGTATACGTTGTGTTCAGTAAGAGTTTGTAGCTGTATCTTTACTGATGATTGGATATAATTAAATCGAGTTGTTGGTGCATTGATCTGGCAGGGCTTATAAAATAGGCAGTGCAATCTCTATTGATTTAGATTAGAAACCATCAGGGGGAATATTTATTTAGACAAACAAGTAGATAAATTGATCTGTTGATTATTTATATCAATATGAATTCTTATAACTGTTTTTTTTATTTCACAAAAAAATTAACAAACACCTGCTTTTTATTTTTACTGACAGGCTGGGGATTAAAGAATGAGAGAAGTGCATCTTCCACAGGTGATTGAAAAGAGTATACACAAACAGGTAAGACTTAGACCTGATTAATATATACTGACATAATGAAACAAAGCATTATTAGATTAATTATATTTTAAAATTTCATTTTGATAAGTTTTATAGGATTATCTACATTAAATATATTATAATAAATATTTACAATTTATCTATAATGTAATTCTAATAAATAGCACACTGTTAAGGTTCCTTTGACATATTTATCTGTTGAGTAATCTTTGCTTTCTATTTTCATATAAAAGTAATTAAAAAAAAAATTAGATTAAATGAAAGTGCATTTTGAAGATCTTTAATATTTTTTCTCAAAAAAAGAAATAAATTTTTAAAAAATTAATTTGATGACAATATAATAACAGCAGAGAAACAAATGTACATTTAGCTATGCTCATTGTTTTCTATTTTTCTGTGATCATGAATGGGGAACATCAGATTACCGCAAAGGCTATCATTCTTTTAGTTCTGATAAGTTGCAGTTAAGTGAGAACAAACTGATGTTCCAAGATTTCATTTAGGAAAAAAAGGGTTTATGGATACTGGCAAAATCTAGAATGTGAAAATTGCCAATGTTCGTAATGAGAGAAATGGAAAAAAAAGAACTGTTTTTTGGCAAGTTAGAAAGGTTTTACTGTATAATATAATATAATGTTTAATTAATGTTCAGATGATACAACTTTACATAAGTGATTCGTATACATGTATACTGTGCTTGCTTGAAATTAAAAAAAATATTTTCTTGCAAAATCTTTTTCTTTTGTATAGCAAATACTTTAGAAAAGTGTTTAGTTTTCTTTAAATGGATGAATTTTAAGTTTTTTTTATTCACTGCTTTTATCTATTGGTGATCTTTGCTGCAACATTTTTAACACTATAGAAATTATTACTATCTCTAGTAGTGGACATTATCTTGCTATGCTTCTTAAAAGATGTAAATTCTGTAGCATGAAGAAATGTAGTTATTTAAAATACAAAGAATTAGCCAGGAATAATAATTATTCTCATAATTTTTTTTTTAAATTCCAAAATTGAGGAAATCCTTCTAGAGTAACTTATATACTGATATGAAAAGGGAAAACTTTTTACTAACTGCCTGTATTGCATTCACTGATAAATTGAAATGGGAATCATGTTTTCCATTTGCATCAGAGTCACCATCATATGTAGTATGTGGTTGTAACTGATACTGTCTTATTCTCAGCCAAATCTTCTCTGTCACTATTTGCACACAATTCTCTTCTGCTCTCAAATTCTATATAAAAGGGCTGCCATTACAGATAGGAAGAAATATTCACAGAAGTGTTTTACTTTCTTGATCTATCATACTATAATTCCATGCTCTGATGTTATAGAATTTGGAGTGGAAGTTTGACTTGAATGTTGCGGTCTTTGTAAATTGATTCTTATTAACTTTTTAAAACAGCTAATTCTAAATATGTATTAATATTTTCAGTAAAAGTAACCTCTCTCTCTCTCTCACACACACACACACACACACACACACATATATATATATATATATATGTATATTGTAAAGATAAACTGTTATAAACGTCTGAAAATGATGTTTTCCTTGGACCTTTAATGTAGACAGTACTGTAGATGTGGTCTTGGAGTCTTTACAAGCACTGGGATAGTCATTGGGGCCAAAGACCTTGAAAACTGTATGTTTAGAAAATGTATGGAGTACAGTTTCAGCCACAAGAATCAACACCATTGTTGGTTAATCTTTTGTGATTTGTCTTTATCTGCATTAAGTTGTTCAGGATTGTGTTCTTCATGCTAGTAAAGTTGGGAACTACTGAAATTATATAATATTGATCTGAAAGAAATTAAGATGAGAAATTGTGCATCTTGTCATTTGAAAATCTTAAAAGGCTCTCTGTGCCCAACTGAAATCGAAATTTCAAACCAACTTGGAAGAAACGTTATATGAGGTCCTTGATACCCAACCAAGAATATATAGATTCACAACTCTTTATTTTTATGGTTGTTATGAGAGCCTAGCAAACTTCTTTAATTTGTGGAAACCCTAGCAGTTTTTGCCGTAACTCTTTATCAGAAATGGCAAATTCCTTTTGAATTTGAAGATAATACTTTGCAGAAAGTATCTGAATATTTACTCATGATAATGAACAATCTTCAAGCTATTTTGTACAATATGCAGGGTGTTTCAAAAGTCTTTTCAGTCTTTCAGAGAAAACTATTTATTACATTAAAAATATATCAGAGGTAACAGATTTGGTTTTAATTTTGAATTCTTGAACATTTGCAGCAAATTTAAAGCAATTGCTGAAATTTAGCCTCTTCTGTTTGTAGGCAAAGTTGGATGCATCTACACATATTTTTAAACACTTGCTGCAATTCATCAACCTGCACACCATGAATAGCCTCTGAAATGGGGATTGTTTGCATAGACTTTTTGAGTTATCCCCACCCACAGATAAAAATCTGGAGGGTTAAATTGGGAGAACAGGGCATCCATAAATGACAAGAAATGATGCAATCTTCATAGACTACTGATCATGTATTCTTGCATGTGCCATGTGTGTAGTTGCTCCCTCTTGATGGAAGCATCTGTCTCTCTTTTCCTCTTCAGTTAGTTTATTGAAAAAATGGTGCAGAATATCATTAATATACTGTTCAGAATTTATGGTAATTTCTGTCCAGTGACATGCCTTCTGGAAAGAGCACACCATATGCCAATTTTTTTGATCATGCAATGGCTTTTCATATTGCATAGACAATCAGAACCATGCATCATCCATAAAGAAGATACAGTCTACCCCCTTTTCTGTTTCTGTTCCTAAAATTCTGGAACCATTGGCAGAAGTTTACCCATTTTTCTGTATTTCAGGATGCATATTCATGAACAAAATGAATTTTATACAGAAAAAACTTTATTTTTCATACAGCTCTGTACATAGAGATTAGTGAGACACTGGCTGGCTGCAACAAGCATCTAAGTGATTTTCTTGGGCTTCTTTGCAAACAGTTACCAATATCCTGCAATACACGATTAATCATAACCTTAGATTGTCAACATCAAGACTTGTCTGAAACGTTATCAATTTGCCAAAACGTTTCAATTAAGGCTTTTACACAATTGTGATGAGGCAATCATCCTTCACCAAACTTCTCCTGAAACAAATCTTACACATCAGTAGTGTACTTCCCATTACTGAAAAATTTGCTGCACCAAAAACACATTTTATTCCAATGTAAGGACCATTCTTTATGGATTGCTTTAGGAATACTACTGTAGCAGACAACAATTTAGGTCAGCCTCGCTATCATTTCTAACCTTTGAGGTGATGGCATTTTGAACACAACAATCTTCCCAATTACTATACAGCCTACAGGAAAAAGTAAACAAGCATGCATTTAAACTTATGTTCAGATACACATGAACTATAAGTATTTCTTTCAGTGCACTGTTACTTTTAAAATGCTTTGTATATGCAACAACAATAGTACCAAGAAATACTTTCAAGGTAACACTTGTTTGATTGTAGTGTTATAGGGATTAAATATTTACTGTAACTTATAAACCAATAATGATAACATGTTATGGTTAGACTTTATTCTAAATTTGAAGGCATTTAGATGAAAAATAAGAAAGTTATGGGTGTCACAGAATGATAGCATATTTAGGAAAATATACTAGAAAGTATAGATATAGACTTGGTACCACTGACTTTGTACTTCCTATACTTATGTTCACTTTCTGTTTTCTGCATTAGCAACTGAATATCATCCACCTTGTTCTTCTCACAGCTGTGAGCTAGAAGAAGAATGTATGGGGTGTCAACCTAGGTAAACAAACAAGTTCCCTGGATATGATTGAGGGCTCTTTGCAGAACCTCCACTATATGTACCCAGAAAACCATACCAGAACTCTTAATTTTTAGATGGCTGGCTGGTGAAGAAGAGACTAAATCATGCCAGGGAGGTACATTAAATTGAGCTGGTCCATTTCTTGGGTCCTCAGTCTTGCCAGTCCATTAGCTTTCCACTGTACTGCCGCTCAAACAGACATCAAAAAGCTAAGTACATTCACCTATAGAATTAATTATTTAATCTCAAAAGAGTTCTTAATTTTCATCAAAATACATCTGCCTTGAGATTGAAGTTTCATAGATTTCTTACAAATTTGGAATTAGATAAAAATCTAAAAACTAAAAAAAAAACCAACATTTTGAAAATGCCTCAATGAAAAAAAAACAAACTTTCTATTGAATTCTGAGCTCATTTAATTCTGAAATGTTAAATTCAACCATGCAGTTCATAGAGAAAATGTTTATTACTCTTATTTGATTTCAACCTACCATCATGTTTTGGACAATGAGAATTTTGTTTGTTGAGTAATGGTTGAGGGAAAAGTTTTATTCTTCTAAGACAGATGTGTGTTTGCTCCAGCCAATAGGAAAGGATTTCAAAAATTACAGAAGTGTGAGATAAAAATTTGTAAATAACCTATTACAGCAAACTCTAATTTATATCATGTGCATGTTAATCAGTAAAAAACAGTCTAATTAGGGTGTTGAGGGAAAATTAGCACAGAGGAATACTTTATTGAGAGAGAAATTGATGGTGGCTCTCAGCAAAGGATTTTGTTTTGATTATTTCATTTTATTAAAGATATTATATGTGTGCTGCTATTACACCTTGCTCTGCAGGTCAGATATTGTTCCTTTTGCTTTACTGATGTATGTACATCTTTGTGAAATTTTTTTATGTGAGCCTTTTTATACACCACATATTACTGTGGCACATCTGTGTGGTTTTTCTGTCTGTACTGCTTCAGATTTTATCTGACCTGCACATCTTAAACAAATGGTGTTTGAAGTTTTCAGATTAATACTAATAGGAGGAGAACAAAGAGGACTGGAAATTTAAAGTGTTGATAAAAATAGCTACCATTAGCTTGGTGACATGGTAAACAATAAACAGCTATAATATCAACAGAAAAAAAAATCTATTTAAAATGTTTTTTAAAGTTACTGACCATATTTTAACAGGAAAAAAAAAAAGTGAGGCTATTTTATAAACTAATGTAGGAACTAATATACAAATGAAAAAAGAAATCATGGTTAGATGATACTTCTCTTGTGTAATTAAATGCCAAGATAAATCCATAACAATGTTGTAATAATGAATATATTATGCTGTTAAAATTTCTAATAACTGTAATAACTACACATTCATTAATAGTAAATAGCATGATACTAAATGCTAGCATTGCCACCATGATAAATATTATGGTGTTAATTTATAGAATTTTCTAAGTATGTGAGACTGGTGCTAATTGTTACAGGGCATACATCCAAAACATACATCATCAATTATAGTTCATCTATCTTCTATGCATATATTGGGTTCTTTTAAAAATTTATTTTTAGTTTTATGTTTATCAGTCATTTTTTTAAGTTTACATTTCTACCTATTATGCTTACATAACCAATGAATTTATGCTTTTTTTATCTTCATTCACTATGGTTTTTTGGGTGTTATCACAATATATTCTTACACAGGTTGATGTAGATAGTCAGAGAAACAGGAAGTAACACTAACATAGCCAGATGTAGCCAGTGATGAATGAAACTTACTGATAGATTTTAAAGATGTGCACCAATTTCATAGTATAGCAAAATATCTGCAATCTTCACATCAGCTCTCATTTTCCTGATGTTTAATTTAGAATTTCATCATTTTTTTTTCTCAGAAATTCTGTTTGTTTCTGTTTTAGTTAAATTTTTACATAGAAATGATCAAAGAAACACTATTTTAATATTTTTTGTTAAAAAATCATCAAGGGCAGCATGCGTTTAAAAATGTTTTTCTTTTGTAGGCCAGAAAACAAGCCTAATTGCAATTTTTTATTGTTGTTGTTTTAAACCCATGCTAACTTATTACATAACACAATTTAACATTGTTGGACTAACTGAAGGACCAATGGGAATAAAACATTCCAAGCTATAAAAAATATTTGACTATATTCAGCTTTGTCAAGCAATAAAAGGAACGGTATACACAATATTCTGTTATGAGCTTTTAAACTTGGCCAAAATCATGCATGCAGGTGTAGAAGGTAGAATTAATGTGTATAATATTTAATGTAGAAGTATCGGTTAAAATATTGCAACTACATTAGTTACATATCTTTGTACTGGGTAGCCTTTAGTTGGTGCATCTTCGAGCTTGTTGTTAGCCATGGCCTAAATGGCAACGAGTTCTTGTTACAAATGAAAAATATTTCACCTTAATGTTAGATTAGGGTGACAAGGTGAGAATCCAGCACATTGTTATGGAGATGGCAATACAGTATGCTGTGTTGATGGTCTCCTTATTATAGTGGAAGACTGAGCTTTTGGTAAATTAAAACAGTGCTAAGAATATAATCAGAGAGAAAGAGAGAATCTGAGAACACATGGATTGGAGGTTCACTCAAAGTTTGGTTTCATTTCTGTGTGTGAAGAATTACATTACTTTAAATTAATCTGATAAACTGTTTTTATGTTGTGTTAGGGCAGAGACTGCATGCTTTTAAAAATTTATTACAACATTTAAATCAAATTCCATTGAAGACAAGACTTCATAAGAATACAGTAAATATTATTTTTGAGACAAAAAGAGAGAAAAAAGCATAGCAACATATTTAACTTTGGAATATTTTAAATATATGGCTCTGTGATTCTGGTGATTAAAGTCAGAAAGCAAATTTTGGATCTGAAGTCTTCATTACACCCACAAACATCAACAAGAGTTTTTTTTTTTTTTTTTACTATATGTAGTTTAATAACTCTTTCTTCTATCATAGAAACCAGTCTCATGGCATCCTCCTCCTCAGCTTTATACCCAAATCCATAAATGTCTTTGAGTGGGCTTTTTATCCACTAAAGTGTCTGATCAGTATGTAATGTGAAATTATACAATTATGTGAATTTCATTCAGTCTTTCATTGTCTGTTTACCTTTTAGATGGAGAATTTCTAATTTTATTTGTAAGCTTGCTAAATTTTCACAGTTGTATGGAGATTACAGTGGAAGTCAGGTCAGAGGATCTTAATAACTAATCAGCTGAGTTTGTTGCTTACATCTACATTTTGGAATTTTAAAAAAAAGTTTTCTTATTTACTACATATTATTTCAATTTAAGAAAATCCTGTTTTAATTAATTTTATGCCAGAAGACAGTTGATACAAGATAAGAAACTTTTGCAATGTTGTACTACTACTAAAGATGTGACTACTCATCAAACCAAGTCTGACCAGCTTTCAAACAAAAGAAGTACATACTAGTTTCCTTAAAAGTAATGATCCATATTTTCAATTTGAGTGATCTTGCTTTTAAATTTTAAATTAATAAATTTGTTTTGGACGGTGACATAAAGACACTGTATATATCATGAGGAAGACCACCAGGGCTACTTGTTACAGCAGCAGTAATTACTAGTTAACACACAGACGAGCTATAATCAACATCATGTGCTTAGCTACTCTCATACTTAGGAATTATTGGTGCTGTAACAAGAAGTCTCGGTCTCCATTAAAGTAGTTAAGCTAACTAGATTTTTAAATAATCACCTTTAGATTATTTTCTTCAGTTGTTCTGTATTTACACTATCAATAACAATAATGGAATATACTTATCACATCATGCAGTTTCATCTGTTTTTAAACATTTTCATTTCATTAATAAATACAAGACAGACTTCCTGTCTTGGCCACAGTAGACATCAAGAATACAAAGCTGGCAATGAAAATGGTAGGCAACTTCTTGAATGAGTATAAAGTTACAAATTCTGCATTTGTGTGCAAACCAGTTGGTATCACCACTTAGGTAGGCAGAAAGCCATTATGGCGACTTATATCAGGTTTCCTCCTAGGTAAAGAACATTCTTAAGTGAATATACTTTTCCTTTTCCTGTAGTGTACTCCAGCTATATACATATTTCACACTTTGGATCATAACAGTAAATCAAACTCCCTCCCAGTAAATTTAATCTCATTATTTTTTATGTGCTTTGAAATAAATTAGTTTCTATAATTGTAAGCAGAAAACAACAGAAGCAACAGTGACATTTAAAAATGTTCAGCTAATAAGACAGTGGGAAAATTTCTCAGCTTTTTGCTATATGCATATCCATGGAAACCAGCAGTACACAGAGAATAAACAGTATAGGTACCTACCTATCAGAGGCAAATAATAGTGGCATGATGTTTTAAGAATCTGTTAATTTTAGAGTAACTATAAATTTAATTTTGAAGGTTGATCAATATTTCTGCTTCATGTGCTAAAAAAACAACAATATTTGGGCTTCTATAAGCAAAGCCATATTAACAGATAAGAATTATAAGTTTGAACAGAGCAAAACAAAAGAAAGAACTTCAACCAACCCATTACTAAATCATTATCATGCCTGCAGGAGAGACAAACTCGATGAAGGGGGATCTGTATTGCCTATTGTAATGAGTTAAAACAAGCAACTAATGCTTGGAGAAATAGTGTTTTTTTAAAATATGAGACTGAATTTGTGGATGTAGAATGGATAAAAAAATGTACAAGGTCAACAGAAAAATGAAAGCCATTTTGGAAGATTAAAATCTCTAAAATAGTAAAACAATTAGTCTTCTGTAAATTGCTATTTTTGATGTGTATATAATTTACTGATACTTTTATACCCATCAACATAACAAAACAGAATTAAACAATAGTGCAAACAGCTGGTAACTTTGTTATACCAAATCAGTCTGGTTTATAGTAAATTCCTCTTTATATAATAAGATGCAGAGCTGTGGAAATCCATGGGATTTTATTCTGTGGGGCAAAATGCCAAAAAAATGTTCACAGGATAAATTACAGGAGGGGACTAACAAAATAATAACAAGTGTGGAAAATGTGTTGAATATTAACATTAAAAATAAAGATACTAATTTGTTTTATTTTTCCTATCACTTGTTATTCATTTAGAATTTTAAAAAATGTATTTGATATTTTAACGTTAGTCTGCTTCCTTAGCTATTGTGTTGCCCCAACAGAGCTCTCAATAATGAAAAGAAAAAAAAACAGAAAACACATTTTAATTCAGTACAAATTGTAAACATTTCTGGTTTTGTCCAAATTTATCCATTAATTTTTTAATAAGTTGGTGTTTGTTAGCTGTAGCTTTTCTTTATGAACACTTATCATATATCTGCCATTGTTGACCTCAGCCATGTCTTCACCTCCTCATTGTGCTAAATGACCTTTCTGCTATGCAGGTTGTCACTGGTAATGTTAGAGCAAAATGATCAGTGAACTCTTAACAACTCAGTGAATCCATTTTTAATCTGCTAACAAAAAAACTATGCCCCCCTTTTGAACCACATCTCAAACCAGGTGATAGCTCCAACTTCCAAGTTTTCATTTTTGTACAGTTCATTTACTTCTACATTTTGGTCTTTGAATTCTTCACATCCAATGTGCACCATTTGTACAGGTTAAAGACAAAAACAAAAAATTTTGTTATTTTCTGGAACAAACTGTCTCTGTAGTGATGATTCATCATTATTCATTTTTAATTAAGATAAAAAATCTGTAATTTATTATTTTTTAAATGATGTTATCAAGCTTTCAGATCAGAGAAATCTTCATCTATTTGCAAATATATATTTATTTTACAAACAATTTTTATTTTTTAACCAAAAATAAACCTATGGAACAAGGTGCCTACAGTCTGAACCTTAAGGTAAATTACTTTGCTGTGCATATTTACACTACCACAGATTGTGTTTAACAGTGAGCCAACACCAGAATTTTTTTTTAAAAGTTAACTATAAAATGAATTAAAGCTTTTGTCAAGGACATTCCACTGTGTGTATAACTGTGTACCAGAGTGGAATAAGGACTACCACAGGCAATGATCCCTCCATAGAGGTCAGCATTCGAGTCTGTATTTAAGGTAGACTGACAAGAGATTGTGTAAGGTCTATAGATCTTTTCTGAAAAACAACTTATTCTGAGTTCAAAAATGAAAATCACCCTGTACAATTTAAAGTCTCATCTAAAATGTTTAACATGTACAAAAAATTAAGTGAAGAAAGAATACATATAGTGAAAATAGCTTGCTATATTAAGATGTAATATCATTCAGAAAAGTGTTAAAATAATTTAAATAAATATAACATAAAGATGGAGAAAATAAAGACAATGTATAACTAATACAATTATACATATTATACCAATATTAAAAAAAAACAACTTTGTAGGGTAGTATGCAGCTATTTCTAAGAAATAAATTACAACAGAGCATTTATCTTAAAAGAAAAGAAATGGTGTTGAATTTTTGTTTTTATGATACTCTGGTGCCATGAATGGATGTAAAACAGCTTATGTTGTATTGATAGCAGTTGGCAAATGGCCTGGTTTCAGTTTTAAATGTTCTCAGAGGAAACACTGACCTTTCTGTGGTGATAAAGAGAGTGGAGAGGAAATACCAGTTGAATGTAAGCTAAAACAGACTGACTGTTCTCATTATTATCATTTTGTTATAGTTTTATTGTACATAACAATAGAAGGTAAAAAAATAAGCAAATAGGAAAGTTTGGGAAGAAAAATCAAAATCTGTTTTCTTCTCCCTTCCTCTTTAGACATGGCACATTAATCCTGTTTGTGAAGTAGCACCAACCTATTGTACACAGGAGACCAGACTCTCTTTAGATTTTGAACTTGTCTGTATAGGTGACTAATCAGTAGGTAAGCACATATGCCAGACACCAGAATTTACTGAATGCTCCCTCCTTAGGCTAATCATCTCCACCTGTTGTTTAGCTTGATTCAGAGTCTAGTAGCTGCTTCTGCTTTGAATCTTCTCCAGTTACTAGATGCAGGTATATTTATAGATGTTGAGGGAGCCAGAAGATGCTTAAGACTTCTGCTGTTCGTAGTTGGGTTTTCTAAAAAAAGTGATTATCAAGCTTGTTATTAGAAATATTGATATTTCTGCTTAAAATGACTCTGTGAAAGATGCCAATCTGATATGAATGATCCGATCACTAAAGAATAGCCACTGAATGCTGATTATTTGGCTTGTAATTGCAGCCTTTAGTATGTCATTAGCATGCCTCTAATTTAGTCTGAATAAATGTGTTTATTAACAGAACAGATTTTAAATATTTCAGTCATTATTTCATGTTAAACTAAGTAAACAAAGTCTCTCATTATTCTTAATCATCTAATCATTGATTGAGGAATGTGATTTTTGTTTTTATTTATGTTTTAATGAAATTCACTAATAATCATAACCAAATGTAATATTCTAGTTACTGCAGTGGAATTAATTTCCCTATATTTTAAACCTATTTTGTTACATTGATGGGTATAAAAGTATCAGGAAATTAAATACGCAACAAAAATAGCAATTTAGAGAAAATTAGAAAAAGAAAGATTATTCATTCTACCTTAGTAAATATTAATTGATTTACAAGATTTCTGAATACTCTTTGCTGGTTAAATTACATTCATCTTTACTGTAGACTAATTGCCATATTTACTATTCTTTGTAGATACATACTAAGGACATTCAAATGAAACTCAGCTAAAAATAAAATCATTGTACTTTTTATTTGTCCAGGATTGTTCCTAGTATGTATATCACAGAATATTATACTTCTTACTAATATTGCATGTGTGTTTTATTTAAAACACCCACCTTACTAAAAGAAGTCAATACAATAACAAAAAACTTTCTGGTGCACAGATGGACAAAAGATGACAGTTGAAAGGTGTAACTGTGACAACAGAGGTAGGTAGGGGAGCTGCTGCTTTAATATAATTTCTGTTCATTATTTTCATTTTTACTGATTTTTCTTTGTTATTTAGCTGTTTTGACGTTTGGAAGAATAGTGGATAAACAATTTTGTATGTGATGGATACTATACTATTATTGCTCTCTCTCTCTCCCCATATCAGCCCTGACTATTAAACCATGTGTCTAAAATAAAGAGTACTACTCAGTCCTTGGTGATTACAGAGAATTCAACATTCCTGGAAATTACTGAATCATTAAATTAGACAGACAGCAGAGTATTATGTTACAGACTGGTTTCTTTTAACCATCTTCTGAAGTGGTGATGAGTGAGATGAAGTCTCTCTCATGCCAGCAGGCTATTTTCCCTGGCAACAGTTTTAGCTTATTAAGCAAGCCAAATCTAAAATGGTGAGAACACCTGGAATGAAAATTAATTTGAGAGTTAGGGAAGCGAATTTGTGTAACTTAATTTCCATTAGTTATGACTTTCATTAGGGTATCCGCTGGTGCACACTATATAACCAGATCAGAAATCTATTCTATATGCGGGCTGATGTTTCTGCCATGGTGACCTCCACAACCAAAAGGTTGGTTTTTGATACTTCATCTTCTCTCATTTTGTGATGTGTTGTTTACACTTAAATTTAGCTTAAGAAACATTTGTCTGTTGGTGTTATTAGAAGTGAAACTAAAATATTAGGTGTCTTTAAATTTGCTCATATGAATCTTATTGCTTGCTATGTTCTCTGCAAGAAATAAGAAATAAGAGCTGTGGATACCTGACCAGAAGTTTTGAAAGATGATCAGTCTAGATTTACTTTCCTGAGTGTAAGTGAGTGAGTGAGTAAGTGAAACTTTGGATTCCAACAGTAGAGCATGGCTATTAGCAATGTTTTCTCTAAAAACTCTGCTGTTGTTAGTGTAGATGGAATGCTTGGACATACATTGGCTAGATGGAAAAGGAAAGGGTTGAACAGAAATAATGCTGCCAGGTGCTCTGAACAATTCAAAGTCTTCTGATTAAAGCCCAGTAGAAATCCACTCAAGTAGTTCAGAAGAGCACTAACTTGACTCCCTGTACTTAATGTAGTTACAAACAAGTTTCAGCAGACATTGCCTATACTTCATTTAATTTCTAGACAAACAAGTAAATTTAAAACACGTAAACTTTATCTTTTGAAACATAAGGTAAATTTATTTTTAATCAATAAGTTCTTCAGGAAAATATGATGGCTGGGTATTTAGTTATTAAGATTGAAAATATTATTGAGTTTTATAGAGCTACACAAATTCTTTATTCATAGTTTTGTCTTTGACTATCTTTTATATTAATTCACTCTAGCATTCCATATCAGCATGACCGTACTTGTTTATTATTATTATCTCTGTCTATAAATGCAGGTGAAAACCCATCATGAAAGATATCTATTATAGAGGTATTTTTGAAAAATATCCTGTCAGTCAGTTAGGTTGATTGATGTTTTTCTTCTCCTCGCCACTACTGTATCTACTGATTTTCTTTTCCCTTCAGTAAGATCATCTGTCGTTGTGGAAGTGAAAGAATATCTGTAGCCTTCAGCTGAAAGCCTATCCTTTTATAGGCCCCCCCCCACTCTTCCTCCTTTCAAGAAGAGAAAGTGTGCAATTGGGATTACATACAGGGCTGTGAGACATTTTTCAGATGTTTGAAAGTGGAATATTACACCTGAAATGAAGGAATTTGGATGCAGAAATCTACAGCATATACAACTTACAAAGCATCAGTTATCCAGACTATGAAATGGTTGGTGGTAAAGATAGAATCTATAAACTTCAAGGAAATTGGTTGAGGTTTTGCAGGCTCTGACAAGGCTGTGAAATGCTGTAAAAAAAAAAAAAAAAAAAAAAAAAAAAAAAACTGAAGAAAGAAAAAACAACTGTGTCTCAGATTTTGGAACTTAAGAACCAGCAATAATAGAGCCAAGGTCAAATAGTCATTCCTGATATTTTTAAAGTTCTTGTCAGCTCACGCACTCAAATACTTTAAACTTACCAGCAGTGCATGTCTATTAGTGACCCCTACCTATCACATTTGCTGACCCACGTATGGAGGAAGTGCTATGTGGAACTAAGGTTTCCAGGATTTGATCATACTGAAGCATGCAAACTGGTGACACAGTTACAGTATTTATGAGCAGTGACACCTGTTGGAGAATTTCTGTACCATAGTTTTAACCAGATTTTGCAGTAAGATAAGAAAGTTGTGGAAAGAAAACATAATTCAGATATCTACACTCTCAGGCCTCAAAAGTTTGAGTTTTAGAACCAACTTGGAATACTGCTATTTTTTTCTGTGACCACACTTTGTACTATTTTCGATTCAGTGCCAGTAGAGAACAGACCAGAGACTTATGCACATGCACACAAACACACACACACACACACAAACTGTATACATATGCATTTATGAAAGCTAAAGTTTTGTTATATCATCAATATTGGCTAAAAAAGTGTAATGTATAGTTTTTTTGAGAAATGTAACATATAATTCTTTTTAATTAACTACTTAACAAAATCTGGAAATTACCATAGCCAAAAAAACAAGAAAATAAACAGATTAAAATTTTATTTTACTGATAAAAAATTTTGAACTTTAAAAATCATTAATTTTTGTAAGCATGAACAATTTATTTTTATATAGTTTAATTGATATTTAGATTTATATTAGGCACATTATTTTGTTATATTAGGGTTTTTGTGTAAATCTTCTAGATGTATTGAAATCCCTAACTATTGTATGGTAGAATAGTTGGGAAAAGAAGACATGCAAATAGGTAATCAAATTAAATAACTGATAACTGTTTTCATGGTGCCTGAGATAAAACCTGTTCACCTGAAAGGAACTGTATACTGTACCATTAAAGAAGAGAAAAGGAAAGATGTGGTTCATTGTTTCCTGTTACCCACAGCCTGCAGGTCCATTATTGGATTGGTGCCAATCTGCATCAAGCCACAGTCTAAATGAATCTAAGCACAAGGTATTCAAACCACAGTTTCATCAGCCTGTCTTTCAGGATTCATCATTGCCCTCATCTTGCAATCAGCTGAAGCATACATTTCATTGCTGGCGCCCTAAAGAGAGCAACACCTGGGTAAATATACTACTACTTACTACCTAGTCACAATCAATGCATCTACAAGATAAAGTATATTCATTTCTGCTTTAAATCATTTTCATGTTATCAGGTTTACAGTGGATGTTCAGAATGGCTTTTTTGGTAGAACATGACTGAATAATTTCAAACTTTTAGTTTTTTGTTCTAAAATCAAAAACAGTAGAAGTAATATAATCATTGTTTTTTTAAATACTTTTGGAATGTTGATATTATGTAATAAAGGAAAAGAGGATTATTAGCATTACCTAATTACACTGGTCAACAAAATTAAATGTATTATACTCATTATGAATGCAAACCAACTTTTTTAGACTAATTTTTCATGCTGATTTCAAAATTTCACTCCATTGCAGCATGTATCAGTTTTTCATTAGATACATGCAAATATTTACATATTTGTATATATGAAATCATTAACGTAATAAATAAGGACATATTATTTTTAGAAAGTAAATGAGTTGATTTGGATTTCTGCGGTGTTCCTTATCTGGTTGATCACGGTAAAGTGTCCAGCAGTAGTCAGCCAGCATACTGTCATTCCAGAAGCCTTGGTACCGTTTCTCCATAGCACTAATGTCCTGGTGAAATCTTTCACCATGTTCATCAGATACTGCTCCAAGGTTATCTGCGAAGAAATCCAGATGGGAGTCCAAGAAGTGAACTTTCAGTGACATGCGACAACCCATTGCTGAGTAACATTTCAGAAGATTCTTGATGCCATCCTTGTAGTCCATTTCCTTCTTGTTGCCCAAGAAATTCTCACAGATCCAATTGAAAGCATTCCAGGCAGGCAGTTCCAGTTCATCCAGTGTTGTCTTGAAGTTGACATCTTTGAGTACTTCTCTAATTTGGGGTCCAACAAAGATACCCTCTTTCAACTTTGCCTGTGTGATTTTGGGAAACGTTTCTACAATATACTCAAACCCTCTGGCATTTCTCTTCCCTAGTGTCTTTACAAACTGTTTCATCAGTCCAAGCTTTATGTGCAAAGGAGGCATTAGGACATTACATGGATCTACAAGAGGTGTATTCTTGACGCTAGACAGTCCTGGTTGGTATGATGTTCTTGTCTGCCAGTTTGATTCCGAATGTCTGTCAGTTGCCCGACTATCCCATAGACACAAGAAACAACAGTATTTTGTGAAACCTGACTGCATTCCCATTAACATTCCAATGACTTTTAAATCTTCACATATTTTCCATGAGTATCTTTCATAGGCAATGGCATGAAGTAAAAGTTCCATATTCTCATATGATTCATGAAGATGAACGGAGTGTGCAATAGGAATGGAGGGCTTCAAATTACCATTATGGAGAAGTACAGCTTTTAAACTTTGTTTCGAAGAGTCAATAAACAAATGCCACTCTGCAGGGTTAGGGTTAGGGTTAATGGCAAAAGGCATGGACTTATTCCTCTTATTGAACCAGTCACGTAAGCCATTTGAGCAAGCTGAGCAGATAAAATGTGGTGCCCATAACTTGTCCTGATCTCCAAGAGGACAGTCAAAGTATAGCTTATAAATCTTCTTCATCTCTGGTGTTGTTGTACGTTTTTGAGCTTTCACAATAAATTGTCCACAGACATAACAAAACACATCAGGAGGATTTCTACACTGTCTTGACATTGTTAACACTGTAAAACAAGTAAGAAAATAGATACAAACGGTTATACTTATATTGAATTTGAGATGATGAAATATTTCATCAGACCAATTATGACTGGACAATTTGAGATGTTGAAATACCTATTTCATCAGACAAAACTTGATTGGTTAATTTAAGATGATGAAATATTGCATCTGAACTATGTAGTTTATTTTAAAGGTATGTTTCCATGATGTAAATGAAATACATGCATACACGTCATTAATTGGAATTTCTATATAATGCATGAGCTAAAACCAAAAAACTTTCTCATCTTGAAAACTGTACATGTCAAAAAACTAATTGTATATTTGAAATCAGCATTAAAAACTATACTAAGTTCACCTTGACATATGCTTGATGAAAAATACTTGTTGACCAGTGTTATGAACTGTAGACCTGAAATTATCAAAACAAATTTATTGACATTTCTTGATACTTTCATTTGTGTCTAGTATTCATCATGGGGTTGATTATTAGCTGCTGATACAGCAGGAATAACATCAAAGTATTATAACTAGAAGGGTCATGGTGTAGACTTTATTAAACTCTTGTGCATCATGCCATAATGCTTGTATAAGATCAGCATTATCTCCATCACATCTCCCCTCTAATGTGAAATGGGAAGCCATGCAAATATATCATCAAGATAAAACTAGCACTTATACTGCTAACAAACACTGCTTTTGGTAATTCTACACTGCCAGTTTACTTTTTATCAGCAGAGAGGATTGCTAGATTGCTCAAAAAACTATAATAAGAATTTTTTAAATGATTATAATTAGTACAGCTGATGTAGTGGTGCACAGTTTAACATATTAAAATTCATCTGTTGAGGTTATTTTTTCTTTGTCTAGTTCCAAGTTCAAGAGAAAAGTAAAATATGTCTTTAAAACCATCACGGGCTATTAAAATTTAATACAAATAAAGAGTGCTTACTGTAAGTCACGGTTAATGGATAGGAAAGAGATTTCACCAGTAGGTGTCTGCATTGTTTCATATCTTTATGAATTTAATTGTTCTGAAGTTCTGGTTACACGCACAAGTGTATAAATCATATTCTTGTCTATGATGTCTGCAAAGGAATGAGAAATGTAACAAATCAGATATTTTATTATGAGACTGCATGAAGTTATTAGTTGAGATCTAAAGCTTAATAATTGATTCATTCAGACTGATCAATTGGCATTGATAATCAATCAGTTGATTTTGAGGTGTGGATAGATGTTACAGTTGTTTTGGGGTTAAAAAAATTCTATGCTTGGCTGGGCATTGGACTTCTTGAGCTCTTATGACAACAGTTTGCCTTTTTTATTTTTATTTTTGTAATACATAGAATGCTACTGATTGTTATCATTTATGAAAAACAATCGTGATCATGTGCTTGGCTAAAATAGTTATTTTGATTAAATGGAGCATTGCTAGTGAGCAGTCCCCATTCTGACAGACAATTCATTTATTCTAATGTGGAGATGCACTTTTTACCTAAATGTATTATCTCTGAGCGACTGGTGGTAGAATCTGTGAAATTAATTTGATGAAGTAATTAATCGTCAAATCAAAGTAGTTATTAAATAGTTTTTGTTGCTGCAACTAGCTAAGAAAATTTATTTATGTTCAGTGGGTAGTCTTAAAAACTCTAAACTAATATAATCATCTTAGCCCTGTCTGTTTAAACCTGAAGCACAGACTTTTGGGAACTTCACATTTTTGTGATGTAGAGTGTGTGTGTGTGTGTGTGTGTGTTGGTAGCTTTAATTGTCTAATTGGAAGGGCAGTATGTTGGTAAGGTAAATAACATGATTCCACTTGTAAATCAAAACCAGAGTTTATAATTGAATTGTCATGATTCACTGAATTTCTTTGTACTAAGCAGAGTAGCTGTAAATCTGACTGGACTGAATGTTTATAAAGTATATCATTGCTGTTAATAATGGCATGTCAGCTCTCATCTTGAATCAGTAACCTTAGCAATGAGAGGTCTTCTCACACCTATACATCAGGCATACACTACCACAGTATAAAATATCTGGTTTTGTTGAACACTTGTAGATTATCTATAACAAGAGGACTGACTGCAGCTATAATTATGGACAGGCAATATTATCAATATAAACCATGGATAGAGCAGGTATTTACTAATGCAGAGTTCTACATGGTGTAGTTAACTGTATACTGTTTGAAATTATCAAAAATGCTCTTTTGTACGGTTTATTTGCTATTATTTGCTTTCTAAAAATCTTTAATATAATGCCAACATTTGTAATATTACTGTGTTCATTCAGTTACTTTACCTCCTTTACATAATGCTATAGTTTATTCAATTTTTTGCAGCACTTGATTGGTAATTTATTTGTACAGTTTTTTAGTTTAGTTTATCAGCTAACTCTGCATATAGCTAATGTTTTTCTTTTTAAAATCTTATTTAAAAATCCATATTTATTATTCTTACATCAATATAACAGTTATATTGTGGCCTTCCATATTAAAATGTTTGCTTCTGAAAGCAGTAGAATACCAAATTTTTCCCATTATCTCATTGCTATAATAATTTGTACATCATAAGATTCACAAACATACATTTATTCTGCAATACAATGCCTGTGATAGTATTGGTCACATGCTATTATTGCACAATGTTAATTTGTTGCAGAAAATAGCAAATATAAACAATCTTCATCATGAAATTCATTTGTTAGTACTTGGTGAAGCTATATTTTGCAGTGCTGTTTGGCACTGAATCAGTAGGATTTTGTAAAGTAGTCAAAATTTGGGTTTTATACCATTGAAAATCACATATCACATTCTCCATTACAAGGTCTATCATATATTGATTTTACAACAAAAGAGAAAATATGGTGAACAATTTTTCTTCACACTCAGTTATTTACCTTTAGGTAATTTGGCAAAATGTCCTGATAAAACTTTTATACTGTTCTATGTTATAATGAAAGTCAATTTCTTATCCTCTGGCCTTGTATCACTAATCTATAAATAGTCATACTATTTGTTCAGTTATATTTTTAGTCTACATCCAGGAAATTTACATCATATTCAATAGTTCAGCAGTGTATCAGACCATAACATCAGTATGGTGCCATTACTGTTGTATGGTTTTACAAGATTTGAGAAAGTGAGAATTCTTCCAGCTCTGGCAAAGAATTAGAACTGACATCATCAAAAATGTCTCTTACAACAAATAAAGTCTTTCAGGATAGATTGTTGTTAGACATTTTGTGGCTTTTCCAAGATGAATCTAGCAGTACAATGATTTTTTTCTGTAAACAAAATGACCACCATACAAACTTTGTTACATCAGGATTAATTAACTCTTAGCAATCAGCACTGGTTTAGCACTAGATGATCATATTACATTTTCAAAAAGCATATATCAGAATGTGTGAAACACTGACAGTCTGATCTTACTCATTGGTGGATTAGATTGCTTTCATCTGATAACCCAGATGCTTCTCTAGGTGCTTGATCAGATTCATATCAGGGCTTTTGTGGTACAAGATGAATGTCTTGATTTGCCTTTTAGAAACATGGTCACACAAGAGATTCATGTAGCATCATCCTCTTGAAGAATATGACCAGCAAATTTTAGTATACCTTTTGGTACAATTTTAGATGTCTTTAAAATGACAGTGTACCTTGCAGAATCTAGATATCTTTTGATAAACTCCAATTTTTGTCCACCACACCAAATTGCATGTCACACCATGACACTCACCTCTGTACTTAGCTAAGGTGGGATGAAGACATTGTGGTCAAATGCCTTTGCTAGTCTTCTCAAAACCTGAATGTGACCTCCAGATGTGAATTTCTGAAACCTGGACTCATCAGAGAAGCTTGTCAGAGTTGAAACATTTTATTCCTGTTGGATAGAAGGGGTTTCTAATGTGCCACAAACCTTTGTTGCTAAGTCAATGGTGGGTGATGACAGACAATTCTTTGGCTAATTTCTGTTGTATGAACAATATCAGCATAAGAATCTTGTTGATGTGTGTGGAGATATGGTGGCTAATGGTAGCACATTCTTGTCATGGTTTCACCATTGAAAGCCTTACAGGTTGCTTTGCTTCACTATTAATATTTGCCTTGATGAGCTTTATTGTAATATTGGCCACACATTGACAAGAAATCTTGTGATCTTTGGCAATCTGTCAATGACTCTGACCCTACTCTAACACGACTTGGATAAATGGAGAAATTTGTTGGATATGTCTATTTTCAGCATAGTATTGCCTAGATGTCTAATATATACATATTCATACCTGTAATATATAAATTTAAGTCATGTACAATCCTTATGGGTGTAGCCAAATTGATATGGCAAGTCATTCTATGAATACAATATGTATTTGAAACATTATTTGGGATATTCGGTAAAAGCAGCTCTTGCAATAAGTAGTGCTATCTCAGATTTAATTAGAGATGACTTGGTTCTGCTTTCCTCCAAATTTTTTAAGTATTTCTTTGTTTGATGTTATCAATTTTATTTAGGTTATTTGGCCCTTGTTTTTTGTTGGTGCTAAGTAAGATTTATATCTAGGTTTCCTGTGGCCCAGGGAAGCAACTGCAGTTTTCTTCTGAGCTGTAGTGGTTCCCCTCATTCTGCAGGTCTTTTTTTCAGTAAATTTAGATGGATTCTAACACTTTGTTAGTGTGGAGAAAAAAGGCTACAGATGCAATTAAACACGCTTTTTTGTGATCCATAGCTTATTTCATACATTTTGTCAAATTTATGTAAAAAAACAAAATTAAATAGTATTAGTAATAAATGCAGCATTTTTAACAGTGTTATTTTTTACCACAGTGTACATATAGATATGAAATAAATATGTGAAGAATTAACTGATTCTAGGACATCTTTGTTGTAGAGCCCAAAGCACAACAGCAGTATCAGCCATGGAAAATATAAATATAGCAGGTACCCTGGCCAGTTTTCCAATCCTCTCAACAAAAGGCCTTCAGGAAACTCAAGCTCAAATGTCTACTCTGAGGTAACATGTTCCTGCTGCTGCTGATTTTGTTTTTCTATAGTTGAATCATCTGACTAGTTTAATACAAAATTTGCATTTTATTTTTGGTTACTCTAATTAAGAGAAGTAAAAATGTATATCTTGCATTTGCTATTGCCAGAAATTTATGGTAGATGTTGTGCACTTCAATCTACAGCTTGTACTGTAGTTAAAAGTCAACAATAAGTCTGTTCTGGTTACTCTCACTGACATCAGAATTGGAAGTGTTTCCCAGTGTATGTAAATCAAACAGTTGTTCTTTATCTGATGTATCAGTCATAGCATCAGTCTAGCAACCAGTATTAGTGAGTGATATCAGACAACAGGTGTATCTACTCTTCACCAGATGGGGAACAGATAGGCGAGTAGAGCAAGAAATCATTTTTATCCATTATTCTGTTTTATCTGGCAAGTAAATTAAACATTTGATCTCTGTCTGATTAATAGTGAAGACATTCATTCTTATCTATAAGAAAAACTGTTTAGTTCCTACAGCACATTAGTTTTATAGCATCTTTTTTTATTAAACCAATACCATGGACCTAATTATTTATCATTTCTTTGATTTTTACAACTTTTCTATGATTTAAAAAAAGTTTATGTTTGCATGAATGTGTTTATGGAGTAGCAGCTGAATTGTCATATTAATTTATATGGTGTATATCCTGAGGGTGATGTATTTGGTGAGGCAGTACCTATGAAAGCAGAACAGTTTTAGAGTGGTTCCTTCTCTGGATCTCATCTGAACTCCAAGTAGCTTCCATTATGCAGCATCAACCACAAATCTCAGGACACTTTGACTGGCAGGTTAAATCAAGTTGAGAGTAACCATAGAGCATCCATTGTGAGGGGGATGCCTACCTCTAAGTATGCAAGTCTACTCTGGTGGATGAGACAGTGGTGGCCAATGGGTCCAGCAGTTAGAAATGCAGTGCAAAACAAAATTTGTAAAGCTTGATATGGAACAAAAGATGTCATGGCTATCCACTGTAGCTAACAAAGTACCAAGCTGTCAAAGAAACGAAAGGAGTGGGACTGCCCCATGCATTGATCTTTCCACTTTTGAATTCTTAAACACATTCTCACTCATTCCTCTTGTTTTGCTAATCTTGTCACTAGTCCCTTAATGATGGAAAAGTAGTAAAGTGACAGGTGGAGATGAGAACTAAGTTGTAGTACAACTAAAGAAAGATCAATGTGAAGATTGATTATTAAAAAACGTGATTGATACTTTGAAGATATCAGATATGAAAAAGTTGTTGCAGATAGGGTCAGCTGACATGCCATCCTATCATGGAGAGCCTACATTCTTCTTTGTGACAATTACTCATAACCCCACGTGCCATGCAAGTTGGTTCACAGCCACAAGAGAAAGTACAGGATGTAGTAAAGTCATCATTGATCATTTTGAGAACAGTAAAGACAATTAATATAAGCTTGCTACTATGTATCACACTTCTAGGATGGTAAGAGTCATTAGTAAGAGCTTTATGCACATGTACCACATTTCTAGGATGGTAGAGATCATTGGTATGAGTTTACTACTTGATAAAGGTGTCATCACTAAGACTTTGCTTTAGTAGAGTGAATACTATTAATAAGTGCTTGCTATAATATGTACTGATTATCTATGACAGTATAGACCAGTGGCCCACTTGATATTTTGTTCTGTATTTTATATAGCTAATTTGTAGGAATATCAAAAGTCACAAAATGTATTTTCAAAGAAGTTTCATAAGTTGTTTATTACCATATTCACTGCTACATGTGAAAGGGTTAGTCTTGACAGGAAGGGAACCAGAAGACAAGAAAAACTAGCTACACAGCCACACAAGTCTTATGCATCTTTTTATATATTTCCCCCTCTGTATAACCTGACAGTTTGAGGAGAAAGTGAGTACAAATGTGATTTATTTTGTATTACTGTTGCCTTAACAGAAATCAGTCTGATTAGTTTGATGTAAGTGTAAAAATAAGTGAATTTTTTTGTTTTACCATTCCCTATGGTTGAAAAAAATGTTGAGCATTAAGAAATGCAAAGTAGACTGCTGTGCTTTCAAAAGAGGTGGGTAAGCGAGTACTTCTTTGTAATATTGAAAGATTGTTCTGTTTGACTGATATGTTCAGAATCAGTGACTGTCCTCCTGAAGAGACATTACTTCTTAAAGCATGCAAGATATAAAAATTTACAAACACTAAACAAGAATGAATAAAATTGAAACATTGAAGGAAGTGAAGGTCTTTTTGCACAACAAACACTTTTTCACACAAAAGAATACAGAGGCAGAAAATATTATATGGGATACTTAAGGAGTGAGTTTGATGGTGAATTTGTGAAGGAATGTATCAGTGAAATGTTAAACAGTGTGTGTCCAAAAAATCAGACTGCTGACAGCATTAGTCTCTATTACAGAACTTTTCAGACTGTGAAGATGATGATGGTGATATCTCTGGTGACATTGAGCAAAGCCTGCTGTACAAAATTTGAGGTATTTTCACTGGCCCTTTACAAAAATACTGACATAATTAATACTGCTCACTTAACAATATTTATACATGGAGTTGATGAAGAGTTCAGAATTACTGATGAACTGTTGGTGCTGCAAGTTATGAAGAACTCCACAGCTAGAAATAATTTATTCCAAATGCTGAAATGTTTATGGACAGATTTTTATTGAATTTTGAAAAACTGTGGTATTCCAACTGATCATGCACCAGGCAGTGAGGTTTGATTTCCTGAGTAAAAGAAATGACATCCCAAAACATTGATACATCTCATCTTACTTACTATTGTGAAGTATGCTGGCTTAGAAACAGAAATGTTCCATAACGTTTTTAGAATTTGAAAGACGAAGTGCTTATGCTTATGGAAATGAAGGAAAAACCAGTGCCAGAATTGAAAAGGGATTGATGGCTTTGTACACACATTCTTAGTGAACATTACAGTTTCACTTGAATAAACTGAACACTGAGTTATAAGTTCAAGGTCAACTGGTAAACCAATTGTGCAGTCACATAAACTCATTTTAAGTTAAACTTTGTTTTTGGGAAAGTCAATTAAGAAAAGGTAACACCTGTCACTTCCCCACTCTGACCAACTATCATCATAAGAGGTTTGGCAGGGTGTCTTATGCAGAACTGCCATCACTGAACATTGCTTTTTTGAAGAAATTTGTTGACTTTAGTGCTCAGAAATCAAGTGTAAATATTCTTGCTTCACCGTTTTTTTACTGTCAGTGAGTCTATTTTAGAACACTTGCAAATGGCGCTTATTGATCTTCAAGAAAATGAAGAACTCAAGCTTCAATTTAGCAACATAACAGTTGACTTTAATAAAGCCCTCCCTGCTCAAAGAAAACTTGCATCTGTTATCCTATGTGAGTGCTTACATATGAGAGCAGTTTTTCTCTTAATTGAAGTTCATGAAGTCAAAAGTATGATCTAGGTTAACAGATAAACATTTTAAAAACAGCTTAAGAATAGCAACAACAAAATTTCCATCCAACTTAGACACTTTTATCAAAAGGAATCAATCTCAAAAGTCACATTAAGTATATTACTTTAAAAATGATATTAATATTATGAGTTTATTATTAACATGTAAATAATTGCTTATGTTACTTTTGTTAGTTAGTATCAAGAATCAAGATGTTGGTATGTTACAATAATTTTTGTGTGTGCAGTAACAACAGTCAGTATAATTAGTAACATTATTTAACTCCATATGTGCTGTTGTTTTAATTATGAACACATTGCTAAGCACATCCAGACCAGTGAGTTTACAATAGCTGTGATATCCTTTGAACTAGGAAAGATTTCCTATGCCTGCACTAAGGTGTTAAACAATTGGCCTTCCAAAGGTATTTGAAAGTTTTATTTGGCCTTCATTTTGGAAAAAGGTTCCCAACCCCTGGTATAGACCATTAGTATGAGTTTACTGCAGCATGTATTGTGTCTCTATAACAGTACAGTCCATTAGCAGAAGTTTATTATAGTAAATATATTTTTGGGATGGTACCATGAATAAAAGTTTGCTGTGGTATGTACTATATCTGTAGAATGATGCAGGTTGATAACATACTATATATTCTTCTATTTGTAGGGTAAACCTGTCACCACTGTTGCTCCCCCCAACCTTCCCCATCTGAATGGGGGAGAACCTCAATATCAGCACATCCAAAAACAGCACAAGGAAAATTATGATCCGTCTATCGGTACCTTGCCTCAGCTGTTGCACACGAATGGTTTCACTCAGCAGTCAATTTTGAAAAATGCAGAGAAGTCAAAATGTGATCCATATGGCAACAAGCTTCCACTGACACCCACTGGTAAGGGAAAAAAACGAAACAAAGCACATGCACACACACAGTTGAGGATTACTTCTTGTCAGTATTTATTAAAAAATGACAAGAATTTTGATACTTATGTAATGGAAAGCACTCAATTTCATGCATCAACTTGTACAGTATAATGCAGTCCTTTCCAGTCGGGCTGACTTAAAATCTAGTAACTCTTAAAAATACATTAAGTTCTGATGTTGTGGTTCTTTTTAATTTAGTAACTTGTATAATTTTCCATACTGACGACCCTGACTGATATCCTACCTACTTTTTGTTGCCATTCTTTAATCTAACATTTGTATTTTTAATTTTCTCAACATTTTACTTAGTTAATTTTTGATATGCATAATAAGATTGGACTTTGTATCCTTTGCCAACAGAATAGAAGAATCTGTTTGATTGTACTCCCTTTTTCAAAAAATTTCAGATGCTTTAAAACTGTACAAAAACAGATTGTCTCTGTATGAACAAACAGAGATACTAAATTTTTCTGAAATATGGTTTCTGGGATTAGAGGTGATGAAAGTTGAGGCAATTCCTGGAAAATCTCAAAACAATGGATATGATGATGAGAATGGGTCATATACAAAGGTTAGTTTAAAGGGCTGTTGGAAATACAACCCTTGAAAGGAAAAGCAAATTTTTTTGTTCCTAAAATGGATAATTAATTTTTTTTGTCTTCCAACTGAGTAGAGATAGGAACTCAACTGCTGTTCTTGGCATGTTACCCAGCAAGGAAAGTGATTGTAGCTTTGGATTTTCTTACTAGTTAGTAACTGTAGTTCTTTTAAACATGCCAAAGTCAGAAATGGTGGATTGGTAGCACTATGCTCCTTCACCAGCATTGTCTTTTCTTTACATTCTCCAATATATTTACCTGCTCATATTTGGCATCCATTGCACATGTAGAAGTTTCCAGTCTATCAGACAGAGCCAAGCATAAGGTTACCTTTTTCTGTATATTGGTCTCACTCACAAGTTGATGAAGGTTGCCACATGAAATCTAGTGAAAAAGCAATGAGAACAAACACTAGACCATGCAGAACATGCAATCTCTGAATCTTTTAAATGACTACCTGCTAGTGGTCAGTGTAAAGGTACAATGGGAGTAGGTTAATAGCTTTATTAAATGTTCTTAATGATGAGTGACTTAGTTTGGGTGGGAACACATTTGTTCTTTGAAGAATTGTTTAATTTAATTTAATCAGCCCTGATTGGTTTACTTTTGCTGCTAAATTATGCTTTATAAATGGGAAATAGGGCAGAATGCTTGGCTAATTGTCTGTGCATACAGGCTAAATCTAGGTCTACCCCAAATCAACATCACCTATTTTATGCTGTGCACATACATATGAATACTTACATGCATGGATGAAGCAAGGAAACTTCCATAAACAGCAGGCTTGTTTGCTTCTTGAAACTTGAGAGACAGCTTCTGATTGGTAAATGCTTGAAAGCAGATGTAAGGGAACTGCAGTGTTAGCTATAAATTTACTGGCTAAACATTGCTATATCTCTGATGCCTGACTTAAAACTTCATGCATTCATCACATTCTGATAGATAGCACATTGAAATCTATTCTTTCAATGTTATAATAATTTATTCATGAAAATCATATTTATTTAAAATTCATTTATATTTTTAGTTAGCAAGGCTCTTTGTGTTTGTGTTTTCACTTTGGGCTGCTCATGCCCCAAATTCGGAATCCCAAGTACTTTCAGCCAACCTATTCTCTTTCAAAAGGAATTACACACACTAACCCCTACATACATGTACATGCAAGCCACAACAATTTTTTTTTTTTAAAGATGAAAAAAAGAAGGTTTTGCTTCTTTTTATCACAGTACTGCTATAAAAAAGTTTGTTTTGACTTAAACTATCAACTGCTTGACTAAAAGTAGACATATTGTAAAATTGTTTTAAACAAATTTGAGATACTACTTACAGAAATGGAACATTTACAATTTTTCCTGTTGAACAATCCACCCCCCCCTCTCACCTAGTAGACAACGAGTCAGAAGTAAATAGCAATACTTTATTTTATCTACCATCTCTTCAATCTATCTACCAGCCTGGCTTTAAGATGCTTATGGGTTCTAATAACCTTTGGTGTAATGCTTACTACTTTCCACAGTGCTTTTAATGACCGAAAGTGTTATTATTTGGTGTTTTCTTTTCATTAACCTCCAGCTAAGATGGTGTTTTTTGCTGCTTGCTTAGAAAAAAATCTTTCTAGTATCTGTAATTAGTACACTTTTTATCTCCCTGATTAATAGAGGGTGACCATATAAGATAAGATAGGATAATCATGAAAAACTTGATATATTTAGTAACTTGGCTGTAAGGACTTAATTAACAGATGTTCAAAGTAAATGGGAGGAAGAAAGATTACTATAAATGTAAATAAAGTAATAAAAATACACATGAAACATATTTTAATGGCTGGATTACTGTGTTATCTCTCATTGTCTGACAGATTAGTATATTTTGAAATAACCTTTGTACTTGCATACTATAGTAAACCACTTATAATTGCCATGGATCAGTTTACATTTAATCTTGCAGTAGTTATTCTCCGAGTAGAAGAGAGATAAGCCTTGGTTCTGAGTTGCATCATGTTATCAACTTCTGTCCAAGTATTCATCTTCAGACTTCCTCTGGCTTTTTTCATCTTAATCTGTCAGTGTTTCTGCCATCAGTGTACTGATAGCATTTGTCCAGAAATACTTGTTCCCATTTTTGAAAAAGTTTGATGACTGCTGTCAATGGTATGGAGTTGGAATTCTTACTAGCTCTAAATATGGATTATTGGAGTTTGATTAATTAGGAAAATTAGAAAGATAAGGCAGTAGAAGTCAAGAATAAACACTAAAAACTACAGAACATTTTATAATGTATGTAAGCCTTGTGAAAAACCTGGATTTTCAAGTGTAATGGTTAATTAATTATTTGTTTTAGCATTTCAAAAATCATTTGAAACTCATGAACTGCAAATTAACTATTTTCCACCTTAAGAAGCTCTGGAAAGACACCATAAAATTAAACTCTTAATTTCACTTTCCACATTCTTAACAAAGCATAAGGAGGTGGCTGTGTGTAGTTGGTATGTCTCTATGTTCACAGGTCATCGGGGACCACCTGGCTTACAGGTACGAGATTTTGGAGATCCTTGGAAAGGGTTCCTTTGGACAAGTGGTCAAAGCTCGTGACCACATGACTGATTCCACTGTTGCAATCAAAATCATCAGAAACAAAAAAAGGTAAAGCGGAGCTGATTCACAAACTCTCTTAAGAGACCATCACATTTTACTAACCCAAGTAGGTAAGCTCTCCAGTCTTGAAGCAAGGTTGGCTGTTTTGGGAATGTACTAAAGCATGTGTAGTATTTAGTATTAGTAGGTTTAGTGTGTTTCCACAGGTTATCCATGTTTTGAAAAAAGGTAAAGCAACAGCTTTGTTTTAGTTTTAAAATTTTTTGAAAATAAATTTGTCAGATTCCAAAATCAATTTGTTCATAGTAGGTTAAATAAATAAAAACATTTGCAAATCAGGCTAAGATTTATGCATGAAGTAGGAAAAAAATAACATAAAAATATAATTTAAATGGTTTATCCTCTGTAAATTTTTTTCCTATTAATTTTGAAAAAGTTTTTTTTATTGTCATCCAAGTTTTTGATCTAATTTGTAAGGTCTATTTTTGCTGTGCACACGGAGAGAACAGCATGCTGCAGGTATGTTCAGCCTGTCATTTCTGATAAGTGAGTTAATATGATTGATCCAAGGAAAACTAAGAAAAAATTTTTTTTCCCCACCATCCATCATATATGTGTTCTCCCCAATTGACTCACACATGGTGAACCTGGTCTGAGGTCTTAGCTGTATTTTTAGGAGCTCTCTTGAAAGGCTCCATACTAATGGTACTACTTTTCTTGCCGTGAAGCCAGCATTGCATATGTGTTGTTTTTCTTCAAGGCTGGAGGACTTCACACACTATGTCACATTATACAGTAAATTGTTGCATTGGTTGTTGCAAAGAAATGTGGCAGCTACCCTTTTCTAACATTAGATTTCTCTTCATCTCTTTCTGAACAGGTGCTAACGCACACTAACTAACTTAACTCTCTATTGTAGATTCCATCATCAGGCCATGGTAGAGGTGAAAATTCTGGACTCATTAAAAAAAAAGGACAATGACAGTCTTTATAATGTCATCCACATGGGAGATTTTTTCTATTTTAGGAACCACCTCTGTATTACCTTTGAACTCCTGGGGTAGGTACTGGATTTATGAATCTTGCATATTAAAATGAATGTCTGAAAACCTAACTTTGCTATAAGCTACTGTTCTGTGAAGTCTTTTTGTGTTGTAACATGGGACCTGGTCCTCAGTAGTAACCATAATGCAGACCTGTGTGGTCAGTAGCTTATAACTCAGAAGAAAGGAGCATTAGGATTCAACAAAAAAAGACAATTGCTCTATTAATTATACCTAATGACCATAGTATCATTCTTTCCTCTCCCTCAGTGGTTCTCTTAACAGAGTTGTTGGTTAGACTTAAAGGATGGACTTTGAATATCTAGAAGAAATGATCTTTTGCTCCTGAAAACTTGAAGGCAATAAACTTTATTTAAGACAAATAGTAAAGTAAATTGGCTAAAAAGTTCTAAATGAAGACAATTAAATATATTTTTTTTTTTTTTTTTTGGTTTGAAAGATTTGTATGCTTTAGTATTATGAATTTTTCAAAAAAATTTCTATAGTATGTATTACTGTGACAGTTAAGCTATTTGGGATTTGTTGTAGAATGAATCTGTATGAACTGATCAAAAGGAACAACTTCCAGGGTTTCAGTTTGACTCTTGTACGTCGCTTTGCTGTGGCACTACTGACCTGTCTAAAAATGTTGCACAAGGAAAGGATAATTCACTGTGACCTCAAACCTGTAAGTACTGATAAAGTATCTGTTCTTTTGATCATCATTCCAATTAAACTATAGTTTGCCTTGTAGGCTTGTTTGTTCATTTAACCTCTCCACATAGGAAGAATATATCTATTTCTGCCATTTTATATTGTGAATTTTATCAAATGATTGTGTTGGAGAGTTGCTAGTATGACATATGTTGTGTGTATAGGTGGATTGATGCTTATTTTACTTGAATATTGATACTGTTTATAATTGTAGGAAAACATACTACTACTAAACAAGGGACAGAGCTCAATCAAGGTCATTGACTTTGGTTCAAGTTGTTATGTACACCAGAGAGGTGAGTTGTACAGTAAGAGGATTGGTTATTGAGTTACTGAGTACAATACATACACATTATATTATAAGAATTAGTGGATGTGGGAATTACATTATGCTTCATAATTTATTAATCCTTTCCAGAACAGACCACCCTAGATTTCACATGCTTAAAAGGGAAGATAATTTGCAAGGTGGCTGCACAAAATACACCCACTTGATTGAAATTGTAAAAAAAAAAAACATACTGAGAAGTCATGGAATGATTCAAATAGTATAAATTACTTGGCACACAGTTAAGTAATCCATAAAAAAGGAAATATCAGAAAATGAAGGGTAAATTTCAATTTATAGTGCAGAAAGTTAAAAAAAAAAGTAGAAATCACTTACTTCCAGGAAGTGTTCTATCTGTTTAAATGTTCATTGAAACAGCCCATCCTGCTCAGGAGAATGATACACAGCTGGCAGTAGAAGCAGGCCTCCACTCTGTTACCAGAAGGAGTTTTGTGGCTACTCCTGGATGAGGGCATATCTATGGAAAATGGCACCCAGGGCAAGCACTGAAATTGGGCCCCCCCTATTTTTTTTTTAATCAGTTAACAAATTATGTCACTACATGAAAATTACAACTGCACTTTCCTTGCTTTCACTGATGCAAAATGGTCTATGATGTGCTCAAAGTTCAGAGTCTGTTTTGACCCATGGAGGCTCACAAATATGACAGCATTAGTTTTTGATCTCTCACAGCTGGCAATGGAAACTGCGATGGTTAGCATTATCTGGATAGCAATGCAAAGATTGGGGAAGACGCTCTCATCTCCATACTGAACAATAAATTCAAGAAGCTCTTCACGTCTTGATATTTTCATGTTGGTTTGACTTGATAGCAACATTCTGTAATCCAAAATTTCTTCATATAGCTGCTGTCCATCAACATCAGAGCTGTACAATTTGCCAAAATTTTTGCATTTCTTCTTTAGATTGATACTGTCGGCGCTGAAACAGAGTCCCTCCACATCGATAAGGAACCCAAACTAGATGTCAGTGTCGTGCAAACGAGCGAACCTTTCGTCCATTTCACTATGAAGATGGTCGAGTGTTCCCTTCATGACTCTATTTTCTTCTTGGCTGTTAACCCATCGTCTCTCAAGTTCTCATCAGCCATTTGTTTCTTTTATCTCTGACATCTTTCAACTTCAATATTCCATTCTTGACAGAGACCGAGTCCTTCTTTGAGTGACTCACTGACCAACACTTCTCTTTCATCATCAAAATGATCTCGAAGGGTTTTCAAATCCAGAGCAGCATCGTGGAAGTTCATGTTAGGATCTTGCAGTCTCTTTTGAGCATGGTCAATGCAAATGAGTACTTTGTTCCAAAATCCTAGCAAAGTCAGAAAATTGTAACTCAACATGTGGTTATACAGCTGCCTAGTGTCACTTCTTGTTTCACTGGTCTCGTTTTTATTGTCTATCATCTCCTGGAGAACTTGAAGTATTTCCTCAATGTACTTGTTGACGGGCTTCATTGCTTCTGTCCTTGCACTCCATCTGGTTTTAGACTGTGACTTAACAACCACAGGCACAGCGTTTTTGAGTATTCTTCCCAGCACTGTGTTGAATGAGAGAAGAACACGTAGAGAGCTTCTATGGTTCCAAAAAATGTGACCATCATTACATCCTGCATGGCTGCTTTTACACCCACCAAGTTGAGTGAGTGATTTTCACAATTCACAAACACTGCCAGGTTGTTTTTCTCATTTATTCTTTGATGAACACCACTTCTGTATCCAGCCATCACAGCAGTGTTGTCACAGGACTGTGACCAACAATTGTGTAGCTCCATTTTGTTCTTCTCTAGCTGTTTCAAGATGTCTTCAACCAAGCTCTCAGCATCCTTCTGTCTTATCTGGATAAAACCAAGGTAGGACTCACTAACACGGACTGTTTTCCTCTCAAAATCAACTTCCACGTACCTCACTACTTCTGACATCTGCTCATGGTGTGCCTGATCAGGAGTTGAGTCAAACATGAGACCATAGTACTTGGCTTTACAAATGCTTCTCAGTAAACTCTGGTGAACAGTGGATGCCTTCATGTGGATGAATTCGTTCTGGACACCCGGTGAATGATAAGACGTGGATCCAGGATGATTTTTCATGTGATTGAGGTGTGCTTTTATGACAGGGTCAAAGATGGCCAGTAGTTTCAGTAATTAAAGAAAATTTCCCACATTGGAGTCATCGTCTAGCTGAAGTGACTCCCTGTGTCCTTGCAAAGCCATGTTCTGAGTTGCAAGGAATTTTATGCAGTGAATGATTCTTGTCAAGATATCATGCCACTTCTGCTTTTCCTTCTCAATCTGTGACTGAAGTTCCACATCAATAACTCCTCTGTTTTCAGCTAAATTTCTTTCCATCTCTTTCCACTGTGTGAAGCATTTCTGATGATTCTTAGCATTTTCATGAACACTAATCCTTTCAGATTTTTTCCAGTGGTTGAATCCACTTTCCTGCTCCAATGAGGACTGGTCTGACCGGGAATAGAGAAGACAACAGATACAAAATGCAGACTTTTTAGAAAGGGAATAGGCCAGCCATGACCGAGTCACTTCCTCATCACAACCATTTCCCAATTTCCTCTTGAACCAAGTTTGTTCATTGAGCAGTTATTTGTTGGTAGGAAAGGCTCCTCACTGTTCTGGAAATACTTTGAACCCAGCTTTATTATTTCTGTTCTCAACATGTCAGGCAGAATTGTTTTTCCAGTATCCTTGTCGAACTTCAGAAGTCCAATATCATGCTGTTCAATCACTTCTGGTGTGACAGTTTGAGGCTCTTCGACACCATCCAGTTCACTAGGTTCAGTGTTGTCTGGTGTAATCTCATCAATAAACTTAACATTACCAACCACCACCATCAACTTCCCCTTCTGTCATGTCCATGTTCTCTCTGGTAGCCCCACTCGTTTTCTTGTTATACTTGGATTTATCTGACTTGACTTTCTCCTTGGCTTGTGATGCATTTGTACTTGATCCACCTTTGGATTCTAACAAACTTGTAGCAGGTCCAGGTGACTCCATGAAATGTGTCGAACTACTTGTTTCGAGCTTTTCAAAGAAGTGCTTGAACAACTTGCTCGACTTCTTAGTTTCCTCTGCACCCAACTTTCGTCTCTTCTGTCCTTTAGCTCCACTTTCCTTATTCATGAAGAAATGTTTCATGTTATTCTTACATTGTTGGTGCCCAAGTTGGCCTACAGCTGAAGTCCCTGTCTAGTCATTGCCATGTGCTCCCTGTAGGCGTTGAGGTCCGAGTCTTTTAGCTGCCGGTCCCAATGGTGTTAGCCAATGGGAGCATGGCTCGATTGCATCAGTCCTAGTGCAGTAACAATTAGAGTTCCGGCTCCCGTCACCAGTGTGTATTGTCTGTGCTTCCATCAGGGCGGCAGAGCGACAGAAAGCTGCAGGGGGTTGGCGGTGCCAGTGTGAGTTATCGCACAGGCCTGTGACACAACTGGGAGTGCCTGCCGTGGGACACAAGCCTGCTGGACGGCAGGCGGCTATAACACAATACTCTGAAATAAGGAAATGGCACTTTTAATAAGAACATTAAATTTCATAGATTTTGCACAAAATTCTGAACTACCTCCACAGTTTGCACGGGAGAATGGTCTTACTGGCAGTAAGCACTGAGCAGTGGTACTATGAGGTATATGATCATGTAGCTCCTAGCACTGTATTTTTACCTAATAATTTATATAAGTTGTCTAACAATCTGACCATCCTTGTGCCTTTCACCTATGATAATTGTTATGGTGGCAATTTCACAACCACCACAATGTGTCATCCTGTGACAATTCCCCACGTTTGATCCACCCAGTGGTGTTCATTCCCTCGCTCTGCTCACATGAATCATCAGTTTCAAAAGCAATCACAGAATGCTCCCTGAGGCCTAACCTTTGACATATGTTCGAAATCTTTGTAAATAAGGTGAACATTAGTTGTACCAATCTTATCAATTATTTTTGTAAATTTTGTGAGCTTTTAGTAATCAGTCTATATAAGGCTGAGTCGAGACCACTTGTCTTTAAAATCATGCAAACGGACACAACATAAATAAAAGGCATATCATATTTTTTTCCTTGCATTTATGTCCAGCTTACAATGCAGGATCCTTCGGTCTTTGAGTGTCGTCGGCCCATGCTCTTCGCCTTGAATGAGATGGCAGCTTTGGGCATCAACCGGACTCAACTCTGGAGCATATGGCCGATCTTATGTAAGCATTGGCCTTGGGCAGGGCTTCTTCATCTTGCCTTTGCGGGCTTTGCCTTCAACCTTTGCTGGACAAGCTGTGGTGGGCAGCAAGCTCACAACAGGATCCATATTTGAATTTGAATTATGACTAATCGGCTTGTCACAACAGCCTGACATTGGTGAGTGCAGGGATTTATATTTTTGCCTAGCGTTACGAGGCATCAAACCCTTGATGCCTTCGAAATTGTGCACTTGAACCATTAAGCTATCCCTGCTCTCAATAACAATAATCAAAGGCAGGTCATATATCTGAAGAAAATTATTTTTTCACATCTGAGGATGGCTTGTCTAACTTTAATAGAAACTGCTCAGTGGCACCCGGGCATGTGCACCGCCTGATTCCCCCCTAGATATGTCACTGCTCCTGGAACAAAGCATGCAGATCTTTCTCCCTTCTATCTTTGCCAGAACATGATGTGATGGACTTGGTTGTCAGGGTAGACTTGTCACTTTTTCTTTTGATACACTTGTTTCCTGGAGCAGAAATCATTTTCCAGATCTTCCTCAACATCCTGCCTGAACTCTTTGTGGATGTAGTGCTTATGATTCTTTTCCTAGATCTACTTCCTAGCTTGGGGGGATTCAAAGTAGAATATGAAAGCATTGACAATGGTTGTGTTGACCATAAATAATGCCAAGTACTTCCATTACTTCATGCCCATTCTCCTCAGTGTGGTCAGCAAAATCTACTTCACTCATGTATTTATCACACAGCTGCATGAAGAGCAGACAAGAGACTTGGATATGTGCAGCATTTCCTTTCAAGTGAATTTAGATGGTGACTTTCTATGAGCTGCATTTGGTGCTCAGCAACGTTACATCCCACTTATGTTACTCTACAGACAGATCACCCTTTTATCACATCATGCTTTTACCTTGATGTAGCTTTTAGCCTGCTTGGAGTTCAGTGGGTACACAATTGTTTCTTCAACAAACATTTTACTTGAAATAGATATGGTAATGTTTTTCCTGCTAAGGTGCCAATGCTGATTCAATTTCTTGAATCTTTTCAGTGTCATGACCTTTGATACCTGCCACATTTAGTTTGTTCCTATTTCAAAAATTATTGATGGATGGAATGTAATGTAAAGGGCTGTTTACCATTATAAAAGATTTAATCTCCTCATTGATGGTGTTGTCTGTGTGGCTGCCTCCTGTATTTGTGCAGCATATCAGTTGGTCTCTTCAACCATATGGTGGAAAAAATCTCTTGGGATGAGTTTCAAAAAGAAGTGGAGTGGTTTGGTACGTTCAGCAACATAAATCTTTGGATTGATGGACTGGAAAAATGCTGGCACATTGATTAGCCACATTTGATCTGAACCACACTTGACCCTCTCTCATGTGGTCACTGCTGACACAAATGCATGTAGTGACTTGTCTGAATCATTTTCAGACCAGCTGAATGATGGGAGATCTGAGGTATTCATGCTTGAAACCTCTAATTCACAAGAAAGAATTCAGAATGTCACACTGCATATTGTAACTGAAATACAATTACTACAAAATGTTGTAGAAGTGGGCACTCTTTCAGTGATAAAAACAGATGGAGAAATGATAATGTGGACCAGCATTCTCCTGCGTGTGTTATTGTTATCTGTAGTATAGTGCCAAAGTGATTATTAAATGGCTAACTGCTAACTTACATGGCTGGTTTTGATTGAGTCCCCCCACCCTCTGGAAAGGATTAAGGCCTATTATACTAAAAACTTGTTAATGGAGTTTCTAAATCATATTAATTTTTCACACTAATAAAATCACTTGTGTGGTTTTATAATTGTATTGACTGTCCCTAGCAAACTTTACTTGTTTGTCAGCTAGCTTACTGTAAGTAAAGTTATAAAGATTTTCAGTTTGCAATCTACAAGTAAATTTATGAGATCAGATTCTACTTCCATAATTTCTAAACACAACTTTACACAATGTGAGTAGCTGTTAGCCAGGTTACATTTGTTTCAGTGTATGGGGAGACAGACTGAGGCTATTTGTTACAGCCCCAGTAATTCTTAATTAAATGTATAGTGAGGTAGGAATTACTGGGGCCTACACTGAAACAAATGGAGAGAAAATATTGTGAAAACTTTTATTGGCATTGCAATGTGAAAAAATTTAGTGTATGATGACTTTAACAGCATATATAAAAGGTGCAGAAGTAGTAAATGCCAATGACAGAGTACTACACTTCTTGGTGGTCCCAACCACTTAATCACTGTACTAGTCTTTTGTATATCATCTTAGTCTTAAGCACAAATTAATGGTATTGGATTATTTAATGTAGTCACTGTTCACTTTCCAATAGATATTACATAATTTGTTTTGAATAAATTTTACTGGTTGTCAAAGACTTTTTTTTTCCCTTCAGTGTACACTTACATACAGAGTAGATTCTATCGATCTCCGGAAGTCATACTTGGTATTTCCTACTCACTGGAGATAGACATGTGGAGTTTTGGATGTGTTTTAGTTGAGCTGTACACAGGCAACCCTCTTTTTCCTGGTGAAAATGAAGTAGAACAGTTGGCCTGTATAATGGAGATTTTTGGAGTGCCTCCAAGCTATCTCTTGGAGCGTGCTTCCAGAAGGAAACTGTTTTTTGGTAAGTCTTTATAAAACACTTCCCAATCTATGAGTGGAGAAATGATGTAATTCTAAAATGTGATCTGCTGATGAACCCTGATACACTGTTGAATTTCTTTTCCAACAGATTCCAAAGGTGAACCTCGATGCATCACTAACTCCAAGGGCAAAATGCGGAAAGTTGGATCAAAAGAGCTGCACCAGTTGGTCAAGACTGGAGACATGAATTTCTTGGCCTTTATCAAATGCTGTTTAAAGTAGGACTGTTACTTTATGTAGTTAATTTGCTAAATGTTATGACCTATGTACAGCAAATCAAAAATGTATTTAGCAACCTCAGACTAAGCACTTTTTGCTGAAATGTGTTCACATATTTGTCACTTGATATTTTCTTGTGAAACAAATGCAATAGAAAAAGGTGTTGGGAATACTTTTATATTTACTGTAGTAGGGAAATTGCAGCCCAAAAATATTCAACTAGATTTTGAAATGTGTTCAGATTTCAGTATGATGGAAAAACAAATGTACATACATCAGGTAACTTTGATTAAAATAAATACATGTAAATAATTTTTGTCTGTAAGAACTATGAAAATGATATCAGTGTAGTTTATCTACTGCGCAACATGGTGTTGATGTGAGAAAGCAAGAAATAGCTCTGAAGAACCAAGGATCATTGGAGGGAAAAAAGAATACAGTACTGCAATTATCCAAGTCAACAGGCTGCAGTATAATTGTGAAGCTCAGCTCAGTTAAAAGTGTAATTGATAAGTCTAGAATTGGTTTTCCAAGGGCAAGTGAGAGAACTAGCAAAAAATAAGGAATAGTAAAGGAAGGTAGAATAAAACCATTATGCAGGTTGCCAAAGAGCTGCAGGAGTGGAGAGGCCATTATTAGTCTCCAAATAATAAGAAATATATTACATGATAGTGAATTATATAGGAGAGCCAGAAATAAAACAAAATGACTACAGTTTGCAAATGAGCATTTAAACTCTCCCTTAGAGTTATGGGATAAAGTTTTACCAAGTTATGAAAGTAAAAAAAAAAAAAAAAAACATTCTCTGTTCATCAGATGGTATAACTTGGACCTAGAGAAGCATTTGATGTAAAGTGTAGAGAGTGGTATTCAAAAGGCTCTGATATGGGCCAGTAGGACCTCAAAAGGATTTAGTGAATTCAAATTGATAGGAATCAGGAACAGATATGTATACAAGGATACATAGGAATCAGATATATTACCATCAACAAGGAAACTGTTGGGGAAAATTTATATATACTAGCAGGACCATGCTGTTCCCAAGGTCGCCTTAAACTATGTGAAGGTTTTCACAAAGAACAAGTTGGTGCTAGAATGGCCTGCAAAATCTCTGGATCTAAACCAAGGAGAATGGCAATGGAAATATGTGAAGAGTGAACCAGAAAAAACTTTCACCAGTGAAGGTTTAAAACTATCCAAAGAATGGAAGTCAGCCTCTGCTGAATTTTGTAGAAATGTTTTTCCATGTCCAGAACATATGAAAACTGTTGTAGAGGTGGTCATAAATGTGTAATCATGAAGTAAACATAATCATCGGTATTCTGCAAGTTTAAACAGCTGGAGGTATTCACAACAATCTTTTTCTTTATTTTATCTATTATACATACAAGCAACAGGCGACATGCTTTTAATAGGAATGTAAGAACATGTCAGCAAACTGATTACTCTGAGGTAGTTTAATGCTTGTTTGATTTACTGTATGCACCCTAGTGTACATGTGCTAATTTTGCTAGTCTGCACTTTTTGATGGAAAGTAGTACATGATTTATAAAAGAATACAAATTCTCACTGTGCTATTCTTCCTGTTGTAAATTAGTTGGCTAACTGTTCTGTTCAGTACTCTACCAGTTTCATTGTACAGACTTCCAAGTATGTGCATGTTAGATTTTTTAACTCAACCACAAATAAAAAATAAAAAATACTCACCCAAAGACTTTAAAGTGGAGGTTTATTAGAAAGTCCTCGCATTATCATAGTAGTTAGAATCATTGACCATTGTTTTCAGTTTTAACTTTTTTTGACAACTCTTTTCATAGGATTGACTTTTGACCATGTCTGATATTTTGCTCACTTGTTTTCTACAAAATACACGCACAGTAATCAATTGTTGATTTTCATGTAACGTGCTTAAAATCCCTTAGAAAAATGAGGTGTGAAGATAAGGAAGCTAATAAACTAATATAATTTAAATAGTGTCAACATATCTAAAGACATGTTGAAGTTCATGAGCGAGAACTAGTTCCTTGAAAATTTTCAAGTTCATATGTTCTAGTACCTGGATAAATAAACATATTGTGTAATGCATGCACACACTAATAACATTGTTTTGGATAATTATTGCCTAAAGATAACTGCATAAACTAGGAAACATTGTTCAAATGGAAGCTGGACAAAGTAGAAACACTATAATTGTAATAGACTTGCTCTCATTTGAACAATGCCCCTTGCAGTAAAACGTTTGTAATCTAAAGGTTATATTTATGCTTTTGACCATTTTTAAAATACTCTTTTGTTTAATGGAATTGTAATTGAATGAAAACAGAGGTCCAGAATAGATAATGATGATCAGAATTTCTATTAACATTTTGTTAGTTTAGCTCATCAGTTCCCAATCTTCACACAACATTTAATCTTTTGAAACCTATGTGTACAGTGGCGAACAAGTTTAAGAATGATGGCAGATCAAACATAAATTGACAAGAAAATATGTGAAAATAAACATTCCAGCATGGACATTACAATGATAGAAAAGCAATCTCTTTTTTCCATTAGCATATACATTATACATCAACACCAATGGTAGTAAATATTTTGCATACACTTGCTTTTACATCATAAGAGAATTTCATGGTGATGAAAGTTTAGCATATTCAAAAAGTTGTCAATCACAGAAACCCAATTTTTAGAGATTGCATGAGATAAACAGATCATAGTAGTCAGTATTTGGTCACATGGTGGTCACACAGACACTAATTACAGTCTGACAGGGTTTATGCATGGAGTTCACAAAATGAATACACTGGTCTATGCAAATATCAGCCCAAGTTGACTGAATAATTTGGAACAATCAATCCAAATTTCTGGGCTTCATCATCTCAATAGCTTTGTCTATATCATTCCATTGCTTTCCTATTAGGGTTTTGAGCTGTCCACTTCAAAACTGGAATTTTCTGATCTGCAATTAGAATGTTATGATGTTGGAAAATCTAATTGAAAGGGAGACAGTCCTCAAGATATGGTTCTACTATATTGGTCAAAACGTTAAGGTAAACAAACCAATTCATTTTTCCCTGGACAGTTTGATTAGAGCTTTTGTTGTTGTTTTGGGAGAAACAGCCCCATATCATAATAAACCTGCCCCTCACCTCTGATCATCTGTTTGTTATCCTTCAGGTGGGATGTGTCATTGAATCTTTGCCATACCTAAGTCTTACCATCTGATTCACTCTGGAACTGTGATTCATTGTACTATAATTTTGAAGTACATTCGAGATGGTCTTTTACAAACTTAAGTCATGCTGTTTGATTCTTCAAGAAAATAAAGGGTTTCTTCCTGGCAATACAGTTAAACCTCGATTATCCAAACAAGATGGGCGGGGAGTATTTTGTTTGGATAACTGATTTGATCATAAACAAAAGAAGGCATACTGAACATAATTACGTAAAAAGAGCATGTTTACAGATTTTTCATTTCATTTAATCGATAAAATGTGTACAAACACTAGATATTGCTTAGAAATTCATGATATTTTCTCAAATAAAATCACGTTGTGTGTTGTTTAAATAACGAAAATATTGAGCTGAAAATTCAAGGAAACATGACATAAGTATAAAAAATACCTTTACATACGTGCACAGGAAGTTCACAGAGTTTGTCGAAGACACTAAGTTCATGTAATTCATTGAGGTAAAGGTTGTAATTTTTTTGCAAAGAAAATATCCAGTCGCTGTTGCTTGAGGTGCTTCTGTTTCTTTGTTTTTGCCAGCGATAACATTTGATGAAGATGCATCAACTTAGCGGCATCGACTATGTCTTGTGCTTTGTACCACTCCGTGAAAAGTCGCAAACCATCAACAGTTTCGTTAATGGGGACTGGAGGTAGTGTCAGTATCTGATTTCCCTTATTATCCACTAATGCACGTGATGTGTCACTTTGGTTGATAAATTTCTCAATCGCTGGTCTTGCTTTCTTGATGTCGGACACTGTTGCTTTTCCAATGTTGTACTCTTGTGCAATCTTTGATGTCTTTTCACCATGATCCAGATGCTGTAAAATCTCGCTTTTCTGTTTGATTGTCAGTGGTGTTCGCTTTCTCTTCACAGACATGGTAACAGCAACAAACTCTATCACTTGTGACAGATACGTACTCAGAACAAAGTCGCAGAGCAGTGCTGTTATAGCCACCTGCTGCCCTGCAGGCTTGTCACCCATGGCAGGCAATTGCTGTTGCCTCACAGGTCTGTGTTAACTCACACTGGCACCCGCCCCTGGGGGATTTCTGTTGCTCTGTCGCCCTAATGGAAGCGCAGACAATACACGCTGGCAACAAGAGCTGGAACTCAAACTGTTATCGCAGGACTGACGCAATCGAGCCAGCAGCTAAAAGAATCCGACCTCGACGCCTGTGGGGAGCAGGGACTTCGGCTGGATGCACGCACACCAGCCAGCTTGGCTCTAGGCCAACTTGGGCCCCAACACTATAATAAATATACGTAGACACATTTTTTTTAATATTCATTTCATAAACAGGTAATGCAAGGTATTTAAACCTCAATGAATAAAGATGTTAAAACAAAGATTGTAAGATATAAATCAATTTATTAAACAATAATAATTTTAGCATGTTTCTAATGTTCTCGAGTTCTGATAACACACAGTATGCCTAATTAAATATTCATGGGACCTTGAGATCTTGTTCGGATAACAGAGGTTTGACTGTACATTCAGTCATTTGAAAATGACAAAACTGTCTTTGGACTTTTCTTGTAGAGATCAGTAAGTCCTCCAAATCCCTTAAAATGCCAATGGACATCTTGTGTCAGTCCATTTTAGAGAAAAATAATTTCTTTTTTTTTTTTTTGCAATTGGTCCCAAGCATTAGTTTTGTTGTTGTCTGCCACTTTTATAGCATTCATTGTAGTTGCCCATTTGTTTGCATAGCTTCTAGGCTAGATGATTTTGTTTTATTGCATCTTGGATTATGAGAATTTCTCTTTGTATGACTTTGTGACCAAAGTTGGATTTAACCCACTGTAGAATGCTAAGTATTGGTTTTTCGAGAAAACCACATATGTACACTGTTGACGGTGTTCTTAAACCTTTTTTGCTACAAAATTTTGTCATAATTTAAAAGTGAATATAAGCAAACTATTTACTACCAATCTTGTTGATGTACACATCAATCGAAAAAAACAACTGCTTTCTTTTCTACCAGTGTAAGTGCCTTTGATCTAATGTTTATTTTAACATACTTTGTTCTGCCACCATTTCTTAGATGCTTGTCCACCACTATACAGAGTTTTCCATGGTATAATCCACATTGGTGTATTTTCCACACAACACTAACATCCCAGCTTTAAGCAGGAATTACATTATTTCAGTTTTTTTTCTTCCCAAAATACACAGCAGCATTCCCCGATTCTCTTAGCAAGACATGCACCTTTTGCATTGAGTATTGGGATTGCAAATATTTATGTTACATGGGATCATATTGTGAAAAAGATTGGTAACTGCTGATTTAGTTTTGTTTGAATGTAGTATTTAATGGTTTAACAAGCATAATATACAGCATTGTGCATCTGTAAGTGATAAGGACAACACATATTCTAGGTGATTTTGGTTTTCACTGCTTGCAGGCATCTTTATTTAACAGTGTCACAGTGAATGTTTTTACTTGTAGTTATGATCCTGGTCTACGAATAACACCTGATGAAGCTCTGCAGCATGAATGGATTAGAGAAGGGATGGTGTTGAAAACACGTGTCAACCGCATCCAGCTGAGACATAATTTGGATAGTTCAGAAAGTCATAATGGAGCCAAACAAGGTAATGTTTTTTTTTTCCAATTCTGCATCTTTGATTACATTTCGACAGATTGACTGAACCACTTAAAAAAAATTTTAATTGACATTGATCACTATGGAATTGTATTCTGGTATCTGCTTTTAATGATGAAAATGAAATGTAAAAAAACTGCTTTGAGATGCTACTGATTGCATATTTTTTTTGAACTGCAATATTTTTCCACTTTTAAAAATTTGCAAGTTGTTTTACTGTAACAAACGTCAAATTTGCTTTGTGACAGCTGTAATTATGCTGTTACAGGAGAGGATGTTTTTGTTGACAGTACTACTGAATGTCAAGTGTCTACTCAAGTGATCTTTTAGGTTTGCTGACTGACTTTGCTCACCCAACTTTTAAGTGTGGTCAGTTTGGAGTAATATGTTAATTGGTTAAAGCAGATCTTGAATTTTATAATTGTTTTTTTTAAAGCTGTCTGAAACTAGCAGGAATAGTAGGTTCAGTTGCTGGTGAAAGTGATCTTGTGAAAATATCATTGAACTTCAGCTGCCAATACTTGACATTTAAGAGATCATTCTTGTATCAAAATGAATTATAAATAAATATCCTATAGTTCATTCTGTTCACTAGCATGTAGCCTCTGCACCAGCCACAGTTCAGATCCTACTTTAGTTGAATTTTGTACTTGATTCACAAAATTCAGAAATTTAATGTGTACTTTAGCCTAAACTTGCTAGTTAGCTATTTCTTCTGTTTCAAACAAATCTTTCACTACTTTCCTGACAGTTCACACATTTGATTAATAAAAGGATTCAAAATCATTACATTTTCATTGATTTTAATGTGTAAAAATTCTTTTAAAACCACAAACCTCTGTATATTCTGCTTCTCACTAATTTAATAATAATTCTATAACATAGGAATCTTGGCAACTAAGCTATATCTTGGTTGTCACTTCCCTCATTTATGCCTAGTTTTTTGATAATTCTCATTATCATAGGCCAGGGGTCGGCAATTGGCGGCCGCGGGCAGTCTTTTCTTAAAAAAGTCGTCATTCGTCATTTCTAAAAATAGTTAAACAACACACTAATGCTATAGGAAACTTGGTAAAGAGCACGCAATTCACTGATATCGACCATTCATTTTCATCAAGATCATGCCAGTGCAGGTGAATAAGTGCTTCATATTTATCGCAGGCTGGCCACTATGGAACGCGAGGACTTCACTGCCTACACACGTGTCCTTAGTGATCTCCGTGCAGAATTTGCAACTCGCTTTTCCGATCTCCACTCCATGACTGGCAAGTTCTTTTCGTCGCCCTTTGACATTGTTGTGGATGATGCCCCTACTGATCTCCAAATGGAGCTTATTGAGTTGCAGTGACGACCAGCTTAGTCCTCGCTTCTCTTCATTGCCTCCTGCCGCTTTCTTCAGGGATGTTGTTTCCCAGTGGTCGCTTTCCTGGAATCATGTCATGTCGATGTTTGGGTCAACTTATAATTGTGAACAATTATTTTCTCAAATGAAGCTCGCCAAGAACCTCCTTCGTGCACATTTGACTGATAGTCACCTCAATGATATCCTTGCTTTGAAATCTTGTAGCATTTCACCAGATATTTCATCTCTGGGTTCACGGCGAAAGTGCCATCATGTTTCTCATTGTGTTAAGGAGGCTGATACGCAGTAGTAAAGCAATAAAAATGTTTGTGCATTTATAAGTGTCCTTGTTTTTACTCAGGCCCGCGAGGTGATCTTGGGCCCGTAATCTGGCACCCCCCCCCCCAGTGTCCGAGAAATTGCCGACCCCTGTCATAGGCTGTTTCTCTTTTAAACTGTATTGGAATCACTAGTTGTAAATAAAAACAAACCTTTGTCTATTCAGGCTCCAAAAAGTACCTTCAGAAATTAGTTTCTCCAATGAATGTAATCAGCCTGGGATTTCTCTTGATATATGTTAAAAATGTTTGGAAAAAATGAAAATGATGGGAATATTTATCAGGTTTCTTGAAAACTAAAAACAGTTTACTGATGTTATTTTGGTAACTATCAGAGATATATATTGAACAACAGTAGCATCAAAGTGAAGGTGCATCTTCATGTGTCCAGTGGGATAGAGCAGACCATGCATGAAAACCCCACTTACTTACTGTACACTATCATGTGCCTTGGACCTGGCAAGAAAATAAACCTTTTGTTGCTTCTATTTTCAGAAAGAAAAAAGCAAGAGGACTTGAGAGCAAAGGAAAAAAAGATGAGGAAAGGAGATAAAAATGGACCTGCTAGAATTGTCCGTGGTCACTCAAAAGAAGCCATAAGTATATCTTCTAAACATTTTGTTTCGATGTGGTAAAAGTGTTCTTGTTCATAGTTAAGGGGGTGCTGATGGCTGTGTGCCTGGATTTGATTCCCATTGTTTGGCAACCTCCCAAAAGGTACCAACCAGTCAGTCTGCACAGGTTTAATCCCATAGAAACCGTCCTTGGGGGGGGGGCTTATGGTAAAGTTTCCAAGGTCTACTCTTGAATGGATTGCCCCCAAACTATTCCTAGGTGCTTCCTTAGTCACCAGTACTGATGCCCCACATCACCCTATTAGCTCCCTGCATTAAGGTACAGGGGATCACAAAGGTTCTAAAGAATGACATCTTTGTATCTGTTAGCATTTGAACAAATGACAGCACATGCAAATAGACACACACCAGCAGGTAAAAAATAATGATGTTTGGCCACTGTTATTATTTAATTTATACTTGATTTACTACTTAGTGAAAACCTAAGTAACCAGTTATATTTGTTTGTTAGCAACATCTTACTATTTGAATACTGTTGTGTACTAACCTCTCCCATAAAATACAAAATTTAGCATATAACAAATCTAGAACACCTTAACAATTATTGCCTTTTTTTAACAGTACTTACCTACTAAAATTGCAATTTCAAAATAACTCATTTGTATTGCTTGGACAATAGTTGGTACATAGATATTTATTATTGTAGCTTATTTATAGAGGGCAGTATTTGCAGTCATAGTAAATATTGTTGGTAGATAAATAATGCCACACAGCTTATGAAAAAGCAGAAATATGACAAGGTACTCAAAGGTGCCTACTTTTTATTGTTCTAAGCAGTGCCAAGGAAAGCCAGCCAGCAGTTTTACTTTTATTTTTGTACGTGATTCCAGTGAATCAGGTATAATTTCTGTTTAATCCTAGCCACATACAACCACCTTTGGTTAAGAGTTCTTAGTTAGTAATTCTGGTGGAGTTGCAAGGTGGTGTTTATCTCCCACTATCAATTACTGTATGGATCTTTGGGGGTCTCATGCAAATGAGAACAAACTTTCTGGCCCTCTTACACTTCAGTTAACAGATCAGACTTTATTGTTAGCTAGGTTAATTGTGGTATGAGAAATACCATTGTGGATTAGGTATGCTTTTGCTGGATAGAGTTGGAATTACTAATAAGTATTTGGAGTTTGTGGTTGATCTTACCTGTAGCTCCTTGTGGAAACAAATGTAAAAGCTGTAGTTTCTTCATCTCAATTGTCTTGGCGTTTTTATGAAAATGCTGCTGTCCTGTGGAGGTAGAGAATTCAGATAAGAGGCGGCTATGATTCCTAGGACTTCTACAGTATATGTACAGTTACCAGTAATAGATATTAACATTGCTCATTTTTTATTTAAGGAAAAATGGACCAAGATGAAAACAAGTACATTATACATCAAGACACTAAGACAGACCCAGAATGTACAAACTTCCTACCACCTATAGGAAAACACTGAGTATCTCTAAGAACATCTAAAGGTTTGAAAACATGCAGACTCCTCAAGGTGATCAAGTGAAAGAGAGACTTACTTTCGTTTGCAATATTTTGATTTCTCATTTTTTTTTTTTTAAAATCAGGATGCAATATTGTAAGGATGTTTTCCTCTTTAATTGTTATGGTACACCAAGGAGATAGAAAATAAAAGCTGTTTATATAGTTGAAAGAGAACTTAACTTTGAAGACCAGTTTAAGATGAATCAATTTCATGGCAATACAAACTGATAAGTACCTGGGATATATGCCCAATAAAACACAAACTTTATTATGTGGAGATTTAGCTAAACATGATCAGCAACTGACTCATGACTCCACATAAATACTTATTAGCTTGGATGTTTCAGGTAGTACAAAAACTTTACTTTGACAAACCATAACTGCCAAGTATGAAGTGACATCTACCAGCAAATGTACAAGTCAACTATTGTCTACTAAATAAATTTATTTTTTGTTAGCACTATCATTAATTTAACTTTTAAATATAGTTGACCTTCAAGTTTACTGTTAAATAAGGATAAATATTCTTCTTTTGATTTAGTTCAAAACGACCAATCAGAGAATATAATATTGTGCTAATAAAATCTGAAACAAAAGCACTTTTCATCTGTGATGAGAATTATAGTGGAACTTGTCAGTAATCTGCATCATAGACCTCAACGATTATAGAAAAAAATGCAGTCAACTCTTATGCTTTTAAAGACTTACATTTGTTTATTTCAATGGAAATTTAAAAAATCAAGGAGAATATAGAGAATAGTCAAACCTGTCTTAGCAGCAACATCTACACAACACTCTCACACCAAACACCCCCCACTGAGAACACATTACACAGCCGCCACCTATCTAAAACAGCCCGCAGCTGCACAAATTTCTTCCCTAGCAATCTCTGCTACTGTACAAAACAATGAAAAATCAATCTCCAAAATGACACTTTGGACAGTAAAAAAATCTACACAATTTTCCTATAAAAATACTTACAAAACAGTCTGTCAACCCAATACAAAAGACTCAAACACTTAAGATCAGTCACTACAAACAATTTATGCATATGTACAGTACACAGATTGCTCTATCAATCAGCCAGCCAATTGTAATGCAAATCAGACTCATTGACATTATTTTTAATGTCAAAAAACTATTGCAACAAAGTTACTGTTCATATATTTTAGCTGCTATATCCATTAATTGCAGATAAAAAAAATTGATTGAAACCCATGAGTTAGCTTTTTCATTGATATCACATGTACACAATTCATGATCACTCACTTATCAACTCATGTTAAGCATTTGTACTTATATTACATAAACTGTAATCATGATTGAATGTGGATCCAGGCAGGTTTGCTTGACATCAGTTTTCTTTCAAGAAAAATAGAGGTGATAACAATGCATAAGCAGCAGGGCTAAGCTCACATGCCATTACCAAGAGGTTAAATCTACAAGGGCTTGCTGTGGGAAACAAATTCAGAGCATTCAAGTGCAAAAAGGACTGACAAGATGAGTTCGGAAACCAAACCATTCCTTATGAATGGCTAAAAGATGGAATTGCCAGGATGTTTCCCATTAGCAGACCCATGCTTCAAAAGAAAGCCTTGGAGATTTCTCAGTGGCTAGCTAAAGGTAAACAAGTTCAAAGCTTCAAACAGATGGCTAGAGGATTTTTGCCAAATGCATAAGTCTGAAAAAAAAAAACATGCATAAGTAATAATACAAATTAAATGTGCCATTAAGTGTACATATCTACTCTACTTTCTACATTTACACTAGTTATGAAAAAAAAAAAAAAATTATAAACAAGTTTAACTATAGCATCTTATACTTTACAGCAGCTTGTCATGACATTACTAAAAACTGTTTAAAACAAAGAAACAATCACAGCGTTTTTATAATTTGATAGTACTGCTCAACAGAAAAAAGCTTGTTTTTTCTCCAAACAAATCAACATGATTGGTCACAAGTATGCTGCTTAAATATAAATCACATCACTTGTTAACTTATCATTCATTTTTTTGGTTAAAACTTGAATTATCACAAGTTCATTGATTATAAAACTTTAGTAAAAATTTGAAATCTTTAGTTGCAGCTCTGATGTTTAAAAGTACCATTTTTAAAAAAAAAAAAAAACAAGACAGTACTAAAGTATTTTTTTCAGCACATGACAACTGCCCTTAATTTCTGTTGTTGATATAAATAGACTGTACAGTTTGTTAGAAACTAGGATTTTACCTTCAATTGAAGTATGGTAAATAAGTCACCACAAAAACCTATTTCATTAAGAACAACAACAAGCAACTCTTTTATTTTTTCAAAAACTGGTGGTAGCAATATTGCAGACCTTTGTTTTACTAGTGTTGAGATATCATATTTTTCTTTTCAGGGGAAGCATGTAGTTAGAGAAATAGTATACCACTGACTGAACATTCTTAAAAAAGCACTCCTTTCCTGGTTCTGGTGCCAGCATTAGACCAGCCAATTAAACACAGAAAATATCATGCATAGACAGAACTTGCGCACTGTGTATCTTATTCAAAATGGAGACATTAGTTACATTGAGAAGGCAAGAGTTGATTTTTCCTTACCAGTGCATATAATAACATCACCAATGTAGCCAGTGAATGCAAGGATAGTCAGTAGAAGCATTCCTGACAAACCTGCAGCATATGGTAAAGAAAACTTAAAATTAGGTTTCTAATGGTTAAAAATATTAATGAGTTTTCTGTCTAAACCATCTGAATTAGGTGATGAAAAAAAGACTCTTTTAAAATGAATTTTATTTCATCTTGGAATTAATGCAATTAAATGAATATTTAATAAAGTTGTCATCAGAAAACTAACTTGGAAGATGCAACAGCTCCATGGATGGAAAAGATATGCTGGATGAGTGAGCCAAGCCTTTTCAACTGAACTAGGGCATTCAGGTCTCTTCCAGCCAGATATTTCAATATTTAATTGTTATTTGGTCATATAACCATTGCATACAGTCTGAGTAAATATTAGAATATTTACAGTAACCTACAAAAGTAAAGGAAAAACAGCAATGCACAAATATGCACAGTAAATAGTCTCTAGATCTGTACACGACCAACCAGTTAAATGTAAAACAGGGCTACACTGAATGAGAAAAGATTTATAATCATATGATCATTTCTAATTAGAAATATTTACATATCTGCTTAAATAATATTTTTATGTATAGTTACGCATGTCCATTGTGTCATTTACAACAGCGCAGAGCATTTGTTGTACACAGCAAACAAAGGTGAAAGTTTCAAGAAACCTCAACTCTGATGCCATAAATCTTTCCATCTCATCTGCTTCGGAAAAACCAAATAAACACTTTCCACAGGAAGTATCCCAATACAATAGGGTAGGCAATAAGATCTCTCTGTGATCGTTTCTGATTCTCTTGCTCAAGGGCAACTACTCGCCTCGTCAACTTGGCAATGTGGGTTCGTATCAACACTGCCTCATCTTCCTCATTTAGCAGCAGTGATTCATTGGGAGATATACCTGGTGTGTATGGAGTGGTTGCTATTCTGAAAGAGCAATGGCAGATTCTATTAGCACATTACAGATCACATTTTTTAAAGGGCTCAGGAAAATAGCTTAAAGAGGGGGACTACTGCTATGCAGTCCATTTACAAATTGGAAACCTGACTTTGCTCTTTTTAAAAAAAAAAAACAAAAACAAACTTTTTATATTTGTATATGTAGCCTGATCTTCCCTGCTTAGTATTGGGTAAATATTCTGGTCTAAAAAAGGAAATAAATAATCAGTAGCCAGGATAGCATTATTTATTTCTTCAATTTAGTCTATTGCTATCTTCACTCCAGTTCAGCTTCATTATCCGCAGCCAAAAAATTTAATCACTGTATTACTTTTAAAAATTATACAATACTCAAAACCTCTCAAAACAAGTAAATGCTTTTGCATTATACTGGGGATGTTCAACTGAAACCTGGCTGAAATAGAATTGGCATGATATCTGGCTCTCCATCTCCTGTTTTATATGAACATCTTCAATATTTCTAATAGAAAGACTACTTGATAAATTAAATGGAAAAATATTTCAGCAATCTTGATTCTTTTAATGAATGTCAATAATCCTAGTGTTTTTTTATTTGCATAATTCACTATTAATTTTAAATAAGATAATACAAGTTTCTGTTATCAAAACTGAGCTTGTGAAAAGTTAGATAAGCTATTACTACATAGTAATAACACCAGCAAGCAAGAATACACTAGTGGAACAAAGACAAAAGGTGATTATGAACATGAAAGGCTAGTTAGATTGTAGGTACTTCCCCTTTCTTTTGTCTCTACCCAAAAGAAACCAAATTTTTGACTTAACATCCATTGGGGTCCAATATCACTGTTTACACCATCTTCGCTACTATCTGCAGTTGTAGATAACCCCTGTGGAAATGGCAAATAATTGGTCACAAACGTAAAGAGAGAGAAAAAAATACACAAGCCTGGTAGACAGGTGCTCTGATGTTCAAAGAAATTGCTTGCTTTGGTAGCCAAACCAGTGAACTCTTCTACAGGTCTAAGATTAGGTATTTAATTCTAGTATATATGTTTTGTTTTGGCAGGTGAGGGTAAGAAGTTCCACTTAACAGCTTTGCTGAGCAGCCAGTGAAGAACTAAGTAGATGTAAATTGTCAGAATTCAGTAACTGACTTAACTGCTGTGCACCTAGTTTTAGTAAGATACATTCTGAGCAGATAAAACATAATATTGTTATTTTTTGTCTGTTCACATCACAATGTGTGATGTTTTCATAGTGTGACAAGAGAGAAGTAACAAGACAATCTTTTTCCAGCCCACCAAAACACCATTTTTTTAAAAAAAAATGCAAATATATATTAACAAATTATACCAAATCTTTTTTTATTGAAAGAAAAGCTTAAGATATAGACAAATTCATCAGATTTTTTAAATTATGTAATCCAAAAATGTTTATATTGATTTTTTAAAATGCTCTTTTACCATTAATGCAATAATTATTTTCAGAATATTCTATAACATCAGCTTACCCCCTTTTTTGGAAGGCAGGATGGCAGAATTAAATTTAGATTAAAAAAAAAATTATGTAGAATTTTCCATCAAGTCAGAGCCATAACTGTGCACAGCTTTGACTGAGCCAGACAACTGTGGAAATCAGACTTTTCTGACAAAACCTGTCTGTGTATAAAGCCAACAGCAAAAAGAAACAAATAGAAAAGAATTAATGGTCTAGAAAACAAACCAGATATAAAAAGTTCATCAATGCTTGCATGCTTGTTATGCTGCTTCAGTAAATGCAGACTTTGCAGAGGTAACATGCAGAACGACAAGCAGATAACCAAGTGCATGTAAACTGCAATATAGCATCGCCTAGTGGATGATAGAAAGTCACAACAGCTAAAAAGACCTGATTTACTGATTAATATTACTGTTTGTGAGGCTAAAACTAAGAGCTGCATCTGAACTAATTTACATGGGATTTTCAGTTGTCAGAATGGAGAATTCTTACCCTATCACTTTCTACTTCAGAGATAACATAATAGCATAGGTGTTTTTGTATAAAATCATTAACTGCTACCAGATGTTGATATTTAACAAGCAATTAAATAATACAGAATTTTAACAACACAATGAGAAAAAAAAATTGCCTTTTATTTTTTTTAAATACTTTTATTTGAACAGTTTCATGCACTTTTAAAACTATTAAATATTTTAAATACATCTGACTATTCAAGTGCCACAATTAGCTTCAATCCTAAATCTTGTTGCTAGCTCTAAGTCTTTTGCAGCTGGTTGCACCACACCTGTGAGGCTTAAAACACAAATATTTATTTTTCATACAGGTAACGTTTATCACCACCTATTTACTTAATTTAACTAAATCTTTCAGACTTTTCTGAAATTTGGTAGCTCAATCCCTTGAAAAACTAACCCACACCAGCTCAAGTAATTGTTGAGGTACATACAGCAGTTTCAGTGATGTCAAAAATAAAAAAAAGAAACTGATTTTAGTGAGAACCTTTAAGTTGTATTTTTGTTGGAGACATGAAAGTAGATATCATTCTAAAGCTTTTTTTGATGCCCAAATTGATTCCACTAAAAACTAGCCATTAAATCTGCATTGTCTTTTTCTCACATTGTGAACTCTCTGGAAACTGATTCAACTGCAACATTTCACTAACTTGTTAGTCTTCTATGTAAGAGGAATCAACACAAGCTGTCCAGCCCAACATGTTAGTAGACTATGTGAAGACTTCTAAGACAAAAACAAACAGAAGCACAAGCTACAAGAACATTTTTTTTTTTTGGTTGGTTGGAAGCCGACAGCAAAAAAAAAAAAAAAAAAAAACCAAAAAACTCAAACTAGTGTAGCAAACTGAGAGAAACAGTCTGATTTCCCAGCCTCACTGCAGTTGTCACCAATAGGGTCCCTGCATGTCAAAATATGAAAACTCAACACAAACCGCAAAATTGTCAGTTATTTTAAACAAACAAACAAAAAAATCTTCAATAAAATATTAATTGTCTGTCTGTCTGTGTGTGTGAGTGAGTGAATGACTGAGAAACAAGTCAATTTTCAACAGACACAGCAAGTATTTCTATTCATGTATACCACATACCCCTGCCTTTGCTGCTTGCTGTTTAAGAGCAAGTACCAAACTGGGATAGGTTCTTGAACTGACAGTCAGTAGCACAGCACAGACATTACTTAACAAAATCAACTGAGCTTTCTTTGACACTGTCCAACCAGGAGAGAAAGTACCAAATAAAAAGTTAAGTAAAATGAAACCATTACAGATGTGAAAACTAACTTTGGTTTTGCATATCCAGAGGACAGCCTACATGCAGCTAATATTTGATTATAGGTCATGTATAGAGATTTGAAATATCAAAATGCTAATTGTGACAAAGAATCCAGATCATAAGAAATATTGTGCGTTAATAATTTAAAAAATATTCCTGACATTTTTTGTAAACTGCTAATGAAAATCATCTTTGCAACAGTTAATACATTTCAAAGAGAAATAAAGAAAGCTGAAGCTGGTTATTTTTCCTTGCATGAGTGTATTCTCATAAAGCTAACAAACTACTAAGTTCTTTCAGAAAATTTAAATAAACAAAAATACAAGATATTGTTGTTAATATCCACATGTTGCTGTGATAGTTTTCTTGCAGTGCAATTTGCTTTCAAGTTCAATGTTTGTTTGTTTCAAAGTGGTTAATATCACTGCAAACCATTAATCACTATATAGAATAATCCTTCGCTACATACATCTTCAAAAGTATCTAAAATGAACCCAATGAGTTTGTTTTTTTTTAAACAAAATATTTATATCATGTCCACTGTCCACCTTGATTGTGTGTACCAGATGTTAGTTTGCCTCATAATGGTTGTTTGGGAATGTGATCACCATCCAGTCAAACTGCATGACTAAGCCATCTCAACTATTATGCATTTGATGCTTAATATTTTTGCTCTTTCCAACATGACTGTTTTAGGAACAAAATCAGGCCACTTGATATTAAGCAGCAGCCAAAGATTTCTGTAATGAAAATGATCCAGTCTCTCAATGTGACATCTGTAGAAAGTCAATGTTTCTGAGTCAGTTTTATATGGGTTTATTTTTGTAGTTAATTTTATGCTACACTTGATTCCAAACTTATGTATACAACCAAATACAGCACCAGCTTTTCTGTCTAGATGAAATACTCATTAATGAGACCATTATTTGTTAATTCGCTCAAAAGATAACTGAACTGTTTAAGAGAGTTCAGATAATTATCTTTGATAACATGCTTTAGGTCTGGAATATACCTGCCAGCCAATAAAAATGGTGCATGTGCTAAAACTCCTATGTTTCCCTCCCATAAATTATGGTCTTTTGTTTTTATAGAATGCACCACCCAGTTGCTCTCTGGTGAAAACCTTGTTTTATTCTTCCCTTAGGATTCAATAAAAGGTTCCTCCTTTCAACTCCCCCCCCCCCAAACCATAGGCTAATTGCCCCATTGGGCACAAGACCAATTTTCAACATCTTTACATTCATTCCAGAAAAACTCTCTTTCAGCTAAAGTGGTGGTGGTTACCTAAGGCAGAAAATATAGTGTACCTGTGAAATATCAATAGCAGTCCAACTGGGATGTGTTAATGACAGCAATTCCAGACTTCACATTAGATACAATGATTTCATTCTCTTTCAATCATGTATCATGATGCCGATAATGTTTAGAGCTAGAGGAGACTAATAACACTGGTATCAAGCATATGTCAAGGTGTACTTAGTGTAATTTTTAATGTTGATTTCAAATATACAATTAGTTTTTTGACATCATGTACAGTTTTCAAGATGAGAAAGTTTTTTTGGTTTTAGCTCATGCATTATATAGAAATTCCAATTAATGACGTGTATGCATGTATTTCATTTACATCATGGAAACATACCTTTAAAATAAACTACATAGTTCAGATGCAATATTTCATCATCTTAAATTAACCAATCAAGTTTTGTCTGATGAAATAGGTATTTCAACATCTCAAATTGTCCAGTCATAATTGGTCTGATGAAATATTTCATCATCTCAAATTCAATATAAGTATAACCGTTTGTATCTATTTCCTTACTTGTTTTACAGTGTTAACAATGTCAAGACAGTGTAGAAATCCTCCTGATGTGTTTTGTTATGTCTGTGGACAATTTATTGTGAAAGCTCAAAAACGTACAATAACACCAGAGATGAAGAAGATTTATAAGCTATACTTTGACTGTCCTCTTGGAGATCAGGACAAGTTATGGGAACCACATTTTATCTGCTCAGCTTGCTCAAATGGCTTACGTGACTGGTCCAATAAGAGGAAGAAGTCCATGCCTTTTGCCATTAACCCTAACCCTAACCCTGCAGAGTGGCGTTTGTTTATTTTCCCACTGGAAAATGCAAATACAAAATTTATTGCTATCAATCATTGGCACCTTGAATCAAATAACCCTTGCTTCTTGGCATGACACTCAATGTTTTTTCAATTAATTATAGTGTACGGAAACTCACTTTCTGGCTGTTTTCTTCATCCTGTGTGGTTTAAATTTTCACTTAAGGATTATAAACAACTAAGCAAGCTGTTGTGCAGTTTGTTGTTGTAATTTTGAATGTTTGTTTTACTCTTCTGTAGGTATACCACGCAGTACTATTGAAATAGTTTGTTATATAATTGTTTGCACTTTTAACAGTACTGATTCTACAGTTGGAGGGGGGGCAGGGAAAACAAAGGTTAACTACTATCATAGGGATGTGTGTGTAAATTAGTCCCTTCCCCAATCACACACAAACTTTCTCCTAAGAACCTTCATGCCTAGAAGGCAGCTGGTATGTAACTTTTTTTTTTTTAAAAAATGTTAATAGATAACCCATAACACTCAGTAGCTTTAGCAAAGTTATGTTATTTCTTGGAAGTTATGTTCAACATAGACTGTGCAATTGCAGTCATCTTCAAATGATTCTTCTCTAATCAGTGTATTGGTACCACAGCAACAAAAAGTAAACAAAATAATGAAGATGCAATGACACTGCCTTGTTTGACTCCATTACTAAATTCAAAACTGTCAATCAACACAAACTTTACCAGCCACGTCATCATTTAGCCGACTCAGAATACTAATATATGATAATCAAATTTCTGCACAAGGTGCCCTAACCCAAACTTTGCTACTAGTATCAAATATTTTGTAAGATCGATAAAAACCATGGACAAGTCTACATTTCATTCTTTACACTTTTAAACCAACCATGCAGCAAATAACATTGACTCATTTGACTGGCATCTAACATACACTGCAATTCAGACATTATTTACTATGGACAAGATGATTTGGCTTACAAATATTCTGATGATTTTTTATCAGCAGCTGATAAATGATATACCTCAATGGCTACTGCGTTACATGGTCTCAACATTTAAGTAAAGATTTATCCTTGAGTTTTCAGTAAACTTAAGACCAAAATGGTTGTACCCTCTTACCTAAGTAATTAAATTGTATTTACTCCTCTCACAATATCATCATCAATCACTTTTACTTCTTTCAAAAGTAAATTTTAATAAATGCCTGACATTTTCAACCATAATTCTAAATGCACGAACAAGTCGTCTTCAATAGGATGCTCTTTCATTACACCACATTTGAGATGATAATAATATCAGATCCTGAATTTGTGCAATTAACTTTAAAACGATGCAGTTCAGATGAGTATGAATTATAAATTGGCCAAAAAGTTTACTTTTCCATGGAAATTACCTTTATGTATCAAAAGAAAAATCTAAGTAATACATCTGTAAACCAACTCAAAAAGAAATAAATAAATTGAACATAATAATAAGTGTTTTTTTAATGATATCTAAAGAAGCAATATAAAAAGTTTGTTTTGGACATACTCCTTTGACATTTTCGTTTTTCCAGAAGAGCATGAGAACAAAAATTTTTTTCATTCAACCTTTTATATATCCCATAAGAAAACAATCAAACACATTGTGTATGGCTGTCAAGAACTACAACACCTCAGACATCTTGACACAACCAAGACCGTTAAAGAACTTCTTGAGAACAGGAACAATGAATGGGCTATCATTACATCACTAATCAATGAAAGGAAACTGAGGATTCAAAACTGAGGATTCAAGGACCATGTTTTCGGAAACATGATTTACATAATAATATTTGAATAATTTACAAATTTGTGTTTCACTCAGGTCTGACTTTATGCATCTCTTTTGTTTAACTCTTCTGATCAGGTTAAAAACCACCTTTTGAGTGATGCATGCTACAAATAAATTTTGTTCTATTTAGTTAAGTTGTCTCCCTTGAACAACTAATTATTTCTTTTTTCAGCTATAATTTTAAAACTTGACAGGGAGATAGCTAAATTTCGGAAATTAAGGCAGATTAATGCTACTTGTTTAAATATTCTAGAATAAAACTACTAAAGTTTGTGATGTAGAAATCATGGAAAGTATTAAGGGCCATTTAAACAAAACCTGGCTGAAATAGAATGACTAATTGCATCTGGCCAGGTTTCTTTTGAATTTTGCTAGTATTTTCCTCTGGATGAAACAGCCATTGTCTAAAATATTTAGAAGCTTAATTATTAAGGTTTAACAAGTATGAAAAAAAAAACATTCTACACTAGTTATTGTCTTTGTCAACAAATGTCAATGGTTACATAAAAGTTTAGAGAATACTAGCATCGCATTAACAAAAATGTAACAAATTTAATGTAACTACCTACAAAACAAAAACTAAAAGATTTCTTTATAGGAGGGGAATTTGACTGCACAGCTGATAAGGTTTTTAAGTTAATTTTTCTGTACATAGTAAATACCAAGAAATCTTACCCATTAGGGACTGCTGTTAAAGCTGTTGAAGCTCGTTTTACCACAACATTTTCTTCTGCATCTTCAACAACAGGAAACTGTTCCTCTAGAGTGAGGGTATGGGGTGGAGTGATAAGCCCCACATAGGACAGCTCTGATGTTGGCATCTTTTCAAAATCAAACTGCCTCAAACCTTCCCTCAATCCTACATGCTGATTATCGCCTGAAATAACAGTAGGAACATACATACAGCATGAGTGGCTTGCAATGAAACAAATAACAATGGAAAAAAATTTCTACTTAATTACCTAATTTTTTTTTTAAAAAGTAGCCACAAATGAAATAGGCTGAAAGTTATACCATACTGTTCAATTTACCATCAACATAATCTCCACTAACTATCATCATTAATTATAAAATAAGCATTCTAAAACAACTCACTGCAGAGTAACCAAGTGCTTAATATATACTTTATGCAACAGCCTTAAAGTCAAGCCTCCAAATCCACAACCTACCAATACTCTGAGTAAAAATCAGCCAATTTTTTGTTCTCAAGAATAAACAGGTGAAATATTTTTTTTTTTAAAATATAGAATTGGGGTAATCTCTCAGATTCACAGATTCATGGTTTGAATTTGTGATCATGGCACATGCCACCTGGCCACTTCTGGATTGTAGAAGAAAAACTAATTGAAAAGATGATTTAATTATTAAAAATATAGTAATGCTGATCAATGATTTATTAAGTAAAGTAATAAAAGGGTAGTAAAAAGGAAATTTTAAAATCAGGTTCACCTTAAGTATCTACAAATGGCATAGAAAAAAAAACAAACCATTATTTTGAGGTATCAACTTTATCAGGCTTATTTGTAATATTTTTAAAATTCTGATTTCAAGTGGGAACACTACCCAGAAATTAGCACTTCTGACTGTCCTTTTAAATTTGTTCCTAAAATTGGTTGAGTATAGAAGCAAGCAGATGAAAAGATAAAACCTACAACCAAACAAAGCAAATTTTTAAACCATTTACATCAGATAATAGTGAACTATTTAAATGACAAGTGGAAAGCTAGCAGCTATAACATGTATTTGAAAAGTAGTAAACAGGAGTGTTTTAGGTATGAAATCACTTTGAAGTTGATGTGTTGACAGAGTGGTTTTTTTTTTAAAATTTAGCTATGGCATCAATCAATCAATTTGGAAAGGAAGTAGAACCCAAACCCAGAAAATTTCAGTTATGTTCACGCAACATTAGATACTAAGTAATCATTCAAAATGTTTCCAATTTTGCCAAAACATTCTTACTTAAATAATTTTATATTAAATCCTGCTAATGTTCATATACTTGAGCTTCAGAATGAAACATCTTAATGTTGACAGACAAAATGTTTTTGTATAGCATATGAAAATGCATATACATCAGTCTGGGACATCCTAAAAACATAGGGAGTCAGGTGCAAGATAAAAAAAAACTGGATGGTTAAGCTTCTGGAGACAGTGTACAAAGCCCCTGAATGATTTCCACCCATCACTGTCTATACTTTGTTTAGTAGTACATGGTAAAAATAATTTGGTCAGATTCTTGTGCTGGATGAGGTCTTCTTTACTTCATGTTTAATGACACTTATCATCTTTCGTTATTTAATATCATGCAAAAACCACACAAAGATAATATCTTTATGGCAGCCATTAAGGAAGAAAAGATAAGATTTTGTTTAGTGTGGCTAATTGATCTTACACTCACCTGCCACCAACAGTCTGTCAGGTACCATCATACTGGAAATGATGCCATGCTTCGGATCATTTGCTTTGGTCACTTTAGCTTCATAACCTACTACATGCAACTTATCAGGAATCTGCATCTTGTTACTGATGTCAGAAATGTACTGAGGATCATAGTTGCGAGATTGAACATCAGTGAAGTCTGATGGCAGGCTTTGAACGTGAGTTACTTTAGTTTCTTCCTGTTAAATTAGACAAAACAACCAACCATGCTAAGCTTTCACTTTTTCTCATGTTTATAATAAAATGTTCTGTAAATTGAATGTGTTTATCAGCTCATGTAAAGTGTTAGTGCAGTCTCATTTTTCTTCTTTATAATAACATAAATGATAGGGGCAAGGAATCGAGCTGTGATCAGTCAATGTCAAGTTTACTGTAAGAATCTTTACAATGACAGGCTCTTGTTTTATTATATGAAGGCTTGACCAAACTTGCATAACAAACTATTAATACAAGATTCTGCAAGACACTAATCCTAATTTTACCTAACATCCCTTATTAGATACACTAAAAATTTATTCATCTTAAAGCAAAAGCAAGTATAGACAATTTTTTCATCAGTGTTATCTACACTGGAAGACATTCTGGCCCTTTCCCAGTCAAACATCTTTAGTACATGAGAATTGCATATTTGTATACAAGTGAAAATGTAAGGAGAAAATCAGTACAGCAAATTTGAAATAAGTTAGGAATTTTTTCTTATTCATCTCAGCAACATGTTGCAGACCAGCCATGTTGTCGTTAGTGGATCATCAATGTTGAGCCTTAGGCCAGGGTCAGTGGCTTGTAACAGCTGCATATGCACCCAGTAACAGTTTGTGGGTTCAAAGGTTCTGCATAATAGAGCCAGACCATGCAGCCATCTTAGTGTTATCTATTTAATAAAGATATTATGCTGAAAACAACCTGGTGTTTCATTTAGAGATAAATATTTCAACATAAAATATCAGTCAATTTATAAAATCTGCTCAGAAATTTCAAAGATATCTAATCAACTCAATTAAATGTTGTCAGCACATTTACTGATGACGGTATGAAGTATTTTGAAAGAATTATCATTCACTCTGACAAATGTTGCAGACAAATTTAGTAGAAAGGCTAAGGAATGGGTCACGTTTATAAATAGAATTTCTGGTAATTTACAAAATAGGTCTAACAAAACTCAAAAAAATACAAGAAGGAAATACATACTCCTGTTTTTTTTTTTTGACAGTTAAAAATTTTTCCTTTGTAGATAAAGCATCTTTCAAAAAAAAAAAAAATTCTAAGCGTAAAGCGAGTTCAATTTAACCATTTTTGTTTCTTGATTTGTTACTTAAATTAAAATCAACAAACAAACAAAGTAAAATTTTTAAAAAAGTAGTCATGTAAGGAAGACAGCAGCAGTTCTGAGATGAGAACAATTTACTTTGGAGAAAACTGCTTCACTTCAATAGCATTCATCAAAATGACGCAAAATGTCCACAAACTGACATCGGGTCCCTCCCTAGTCCATGGCGATATGTGGCATTTAACACTCTGTGTTCGTCAGTCTTCGTAGCCATGCTAACACTTTTTCGCCTTTTCTCAAAACGGGAACCGGTTGAAGGCCGGTATCGCCGCCGTCATTAATAATATTATGGTGGTGTTTCTCTTTCCTCGCTCCATTTTCTCTTTCACAATCATGCGGTCGGCAAATGCTGACAAGAATCTTCTCGAGTTTGAAATGAAAACCGATTTTAAAAGACAGTATCTGGGTAAAAGATAAAAGAAACAACTTCTTGCTACGTTCGAAACAGAATTTAATGTGCAATTTTTTGTTTTTCAAAAAAAAAAAAAAGAGAGAGAAAAGCAAACGATTTCGGAAATTGAAATTTGGCTATCACATTTACCCTCGCAGTCGTTTCATAGCCTAACGAAAAAGAAATGAACATAATTAAATTAAAAACCTAAATAACAAGCTAAAGATTATTATTATTATTATTATTATTATTATTTTGTACTTCGGCGTACGTAGAAGACAGCAGCAGCTGGGAAATCAGGAGAATAAATGTACGAACGAACGACCGTTAGGAGAAGTCTGCTTCCATACCTGCTCTGAGCGCTCTGCGGACATGGTCGACACTTGGCCTAGCGCTTGATTCTGCTGTTTGTACTCTTAAGACTGAACCGCTTTGCTAGCTAATCCATTGCGTTACTTCAAGAAGAATGTTCCGCCTGCTCGCGCTCATTTCCCAAAAAGAAAACAACACCTATCATTCCGCCATTTTTTGTCAGGAGAAAAAACAACAACAACAACGACGCACTTTCTCCTGACGTCATCAAAATCTGGGCGCAAACAAGCAGGCGGTTTGGCTCGGTAAAGAAAGTTAATAAAACTTCACTTTACCGGGATTTATTTATTTAGATTTTTGTTACCTACTCGCTTTTTTCTCTTAGGTTTAAAATTCATGATGCTTCCTTACATTTTTGTTATTTCATTGAAATGCAGATTGTCAAAATGAAGCCCACGCGGCGTATTAATTTGGTCGACTTTGTGTCGTCTGCTCGTTCGGATTTCGGTGTCTCGTATAGTCTGCGCGTAGTTGGTGCTCCTCCTGATTGTTCTTCAAGTTTGTATTCCAACGGGTTATTTGCCAGAAGTATTTTTTTTCAAATATTTCCAATTCTGTTTTATCATGATGTAAATTAGCGGTTTTATGGACGGTAGGAGTATGCTCCTCTTGGAACCCTGTCTGCTGTAGCAGTCACACTACAGATTACACTGGACAACGATGATTCTGCCACCCTAACCCTGTGGTATTTCGCACGCTGATTTCAAATCTGAAAACCGTTTTGCTCTAGGACTGTCACATTTTTTAGCTATGGCATGTGACTGGTGAATGAAGGTTATTCATAGACTGTAGCAAACTAAGCCTTAAAACTGTGCTGTTACATCATGGTAACCAAAAACCTTCACTTTCCATAGCTCATGCAGTTGGCTTGAAAGAGGCATACGAGTCGATGGAACTCCCTTTGAAAGTGACGAGTTATTCGGATCATAAATGAAAAATTTGTGGTGATCTCAAAGCTATTTCTATTCTCCTTGGATTGCATCTAGAGTACACAGTATACAAAACACACGTGTGTTTCTTGTGTCTTTGGAACAGCCGTGATAATGCCAACCATTACACTCGAAAAGACTGGCCTATGCGACAGGAACCTATAGATAAAGGTGGTGATGGCTTCAAGTACCTAAGAAAGAAGTTTGGTGCTGACCAAAGTGAAGCTAAACTCAAAGAAGGAATTTTTGTGGGGCCTGAAATTTGAGAACTCATGCGTGATGACAGGTTCAAAAAATAAGCAGAACCCACTGGAGTCTGCAGCATGGGAAGCATTTATTTTAGTTGTACAGAACTTTCTTGGCAAATATAGAACTGAACACTAAGCTGAGCATGTGGAAGACATGCTAATGGCGTATCAGCGAATGTGGGCCAGGATGTCTCTTAAGATGCATTTTCTGCATTCACATCTTGATTTTTTTCCAACCAATCTAAGGGTTGTCAGTGATGAGCATGGTGAAAGGTTCCACCAAGAAATAAAGATGATGCAAAGTAGATATCAGGGCAATTCAATCCCAGCATGATGGGTGATTACTGTTGGTTCCTCCAAAGGGAGACTGATAACTCATGTAAGCGCAAGAACAAGTGTCTGAAACATTTTTGAACATTTGGAATGTACCTACTATGTAACTTAAATGCACTCCATATCTTCCATACTACTTTTATCAGTCTTTCTCATGCTTTTGTTGTCTGATCATGGCAAATATATTTCACATTAAACATTTGAATACCAAATATTGCTGTTCAAGCTTTGTATATTCATATAACATAAGTCATAATATAACGTTAGGGGTGAAATTCCTCCTTATGCATATCTCAAAAACCTGACTTCAGATTTGAAATCAGCACCCAAAATTTAGCTAAGATCACCCACATTTTGCTCTGTGGCAGTCAAAAAGTTTCATTTTGTTGTCCAGTGTTATTAGCAGAGGAGGAGAGTCAAAAAACAATAAGTCATAATTTTTTCTGTGATTTGTAAAGCCCTAAATCTTTTTTAAAATTTTTTTTAAAAAAATGAACTTGCGAGTAATTTTTTGAGGATTCTGGTAAAATTTATAAGGTAAAAAAAAGTTAAAAGTTTGGGTAAAATCTGTAAAACTATTAAAATGCTCTAGCTAAAGCAATAGTTCCTGCTGTAGTGAAAGGTGTAGCATCTCCTGATTGGTTAATTTAAAGTGATCAGTTGAGTGGATTTTGCCATAGTTTGGTTTTCCATTTGTGGGCTGCTTTCCTTGGCTTCGTTTTCTGTTTTGTTTGAATTTCAGTTTGTTACCAAGTGACTTGATGTGTGTTGAGTAATTTTGTTTTAACAGATAGGGTTGTTGTTTTGTCCTTGCTGACCACAGAATATTCGGAAGAGTTTACACCTACACCAGGCCAAGCATCAAAGCATGTTAGGGAAATCAGCAAAGTCTCAACGATTCCTCGTGGTGGTGAATTCTGACTTTGTAAAAAATTTAGTCTCTGGAAAACTTCTGCTTCTTTTCATCATTGTAGATACAGAATATTTGCTCATTCATGGTGGGAATATGCAGGAATCTTGGAAGACTTATCTGATGGACTTGCCAACTGTTATACAAGTCAGTGGATGAACAAACCAAATTAATGAAATTTTTGGCATTGACCAAAGACTTTTTCCCTGTTGATAATGGATGTAGCTTGCTACTTGATAGCTGCTGGAAGAGTACTTAAGCAAATATACCTGTGCCTATTTCATATTATATGTACAAAGATATCAACAATCTGGTGATGTATCAATGCTGCTACTGTAAAGAACAAGCTAGATTCTAGGTAGTTTGAACACTTTGAATTCTCATTATTATAAGATGGGGAAGTTGGTTTGTTGATACCTTTGACTATGCAGATCATCTATCAAAAGTTCAGAAAATCATGAATAGCTTCAAAAGTGATAGAATCGTGCAAAAGGTGAAATGAAGTGTTTCAAATTTAAAAAATGGCCAACAAGTTGCTGTCTTAGAGCCACAATTATCAGAACCTTTCCATACTGTTAAACAGTGTAGAATGGAACGGCTCTTGTCTCTGCATTTAGATTCTGCTAGATGAAAAATTTGTCAAAATAAATGGTGTTTTTCATGGTGAAGAAATTATACTATCTCATTGGCCTTGAATACATCAGGGGCTGGTGCCAGTTAAGAAGCATTGGGCATTCAGTGTCTAAATTGCCTGGTGTAGAGTTTTAATATGGACACAACCACCAAGCTGACTGACAGAGATTATATTTTATTTTGCATCTTTCTGCAGCTGTTCTCTGTCATGTAAGGACTTTGGTTTATAAATATGGTTGTCAGTGTTGTATTTCTGTAGAGTTAAAGGAACAAATACCCTGATTCTAAGTCTGGTGTCCCTGATTATGAAGATTTCTGGTGCCAGTTGTCTGTGTACATCTTTTCACATTTTTTCTTTTATGTTTTTGTTATAAACAGTGGTTATGGAAGAGAGTTGGAATATTGAACGATATGCAAGGTTGGTCATATCAGAGGAGTTGGCAGAAGATGATCAGACTCGGGCAGTTCTGGACAGTTCTAAAGGGAAATGGCAGGTAAAGATGTGGACCCCCAGTAAGTAAGTGGGGAGGTTATGTAAATGATCAGAATCAAGCCACTCATCCTAGTTACTAAGACAAGTTGTTTTGCTTCATTCCTTTATTAATTTATGAGGATGAACACATGTTCTGCTTATAAATATTAATTTCTTATTTACTCAGAAGAAAAAACATTAATTTTAAGTTTTATATTATCTAAAAACTTTCTATTTACTATGGCAAATGAAATTCTCTGGATTCTGTTGTGGTATCTTAGGAAAAGGTAGGTTAATTTTTAAACCAAATAATAGCTAAGTCTTTAAAAAAATTAACAAAAACTGCAATCCCTCTACCAAAATAAACAACTAAGATAACACAAAAACCTTGTTTAGACATTTTTTTATCTTTTTCAGTATTATGACAGCTCAAACGAAAAGTTAATATTAGTTTTAAAGAATTCTGCACATCTGCTTATATGCCATGGAACAACAATTTTGGTAAGTGTCAGGGTTAATTTTTATTTTGCATTATACAAAAAGCTTCAGTGTATTGCAATGAAACTTGATAGGCTATGGAGTTTTACGTTTGTTTTTCTTGAAACTTCTACTGTCAGATCACCAAGAAACAATCATAAACAGATTATGTTATTATCAAATAATTAAAAAATTTTTATTAATACAGAGACAAAAAGAGAATAAAAATGTAAGAAACTCTTACATGTAAATGAAACGTTGAAGACATTTTGAGAATGAGAATCTTTTGAATATTGAGATGGGGCTGGTTTTTAGTGACTTGTTATATAAAATAGGTTAGTTTGGACATTTCATATGATCTTATTTGTAGTAACCTAACTAATGAAACTATAGTGTGCTAAGTTTTGGTAAAAAAAAAAAAAAATTGTAGTTTTGAGATCAGCTCAAGCTACTGGTAACCAGAAACAGGAATTCCTACTGCAAATTAACATCATTACACTTCAAAACAGTCCATAAGAGTAAATCTTGATGATGATGATAACAGGGAATTTCATAAAAATAGAGGTTTAGGTACCCTTAATAAGGTGAATATACATACATTTTGTTTATACTAGCTAGAAAAATTAATATCTTTATTTGATTTCAATTTATTAAGTAAGTTTTAATAGCAAAATATATATATTTTTAAAGATTTGGAAGTGAACTATTATAGACAAAAAATCGTTGTGCTATGACATTTTATCTTATAAATTTTTTGAGAGGTGCATGGCCATCTACATAGTGCACCGGTTTGTTAATGCTGAGGTTTAGTTCCCATCAGGATTTAACTTTCTTTGTCGACCTCCTGCGACATGGTTTCTTGCTCTTTTACACCAATTCATCTGTGTGGGCTTTGAAGGTTCTTTGGTCACTATTGACTGGCTTGCACCTTGGTTATTGCTTGAGCCCCCAATTGTTCCCAGGTAACTTGCTTGGCCACAAAGGCTGATACCTCATACCTTCCTCTTCTAGCTCACTTCTGTGAGATTCCTTCCTAGAAGTCAGAATAGGCTTCTACAAAGAAAGAAAGATCCCTTACATTGATAGAAAAATTGACTTTATTTTAATTGTTAAGAATATTTTCAAAAAGAAGCATTGCCTAATATATATTAGATAAAACCAATATGCAGTTTACATATAGCAATTAAATAATGCCAGCTATTTAAAAGTAAATTATAAAATTTCTCAGTTACTTGGCAAATTGGCCAAGAGAATTATGCATACTGATTTTATCAAATGCTAGGTTGTGTGCACTATAGTAGTGAGTTCAAACCATATAGTTTTGCTTATAAAAATTAATTTTTATTTATTTAATCAAAGAAGAAACATTAAATTTTAATGATTTGAAATTTTTTTTATTTATTGACTTATTTTTTATAGAAAATGAAAGTCTCTGGATTCTAGTGTAGTATCTTAAAAAATAGGTAAATCCATAGAGTAGCAGTGATGTATAAGTTGTCTGTATTCCAGGAAAGCCATGCCTTGTTTGGAGCTCAGGGACAGTTCAGAGGTGTGTGTAAGGGTGACAGCATGCTATTTTTATATAAGATCAATGTGAGTTCATTCTACTGTATTTTTTTGTTACTTATCTGCTAGTAATATGTTTCTTGTTTACTCTCATTGACAAAAAATTAATGCATGTATTTTGATTTGGTTTGATTAGTACTGTAAGATGACAAAAATATTGTTTTTTTAAAAAGTATTTAAAAATGCATTCAAGTAAAAAATATTTCTTTTGGAAAATGTGGGCTTATTGTAAGATTCATTAATAAATGTGAACAATAATAAAAATAATTATAGTCTTTTTATTTCTTATGGGGCTTAAAAATTGGGTGTGAAATTTTTTTTTACATTTTAATTTATACATTATGTTTTTATAGCAATCTATTTAATATAAAACAAAGTTATGAATACTGGCATTATATTATAATAGTTTTTTTCTTTTGTGTTTTAATAGGCATTCATTATTTACTGTCTTTTAATAATTTGTAAACTTATTTAATATAAATTAATGCAAATGTGAAAATTATCGAGTAAGTACTAATTATAACTACTCTCAAATGTATTGAATGTTTGAACAACTCGTTCTTTTGAATACATGAATAGTCCATATGCATATCACATACAGTCTCCTAAAATTACTTTTCATGAAAGAAGTTGTAATTTTGGACTACAATAACAACACAGTTTGTTTTTTTTTAATAATATTAAAATTTTACATCAGAAATATTGTTTAAAAACAACTGTCTTTCTTTATGGTAATGTTTTCTTTACATATACTTAGAAGTGAGACAAAATATAATCATAACTTACAAAGTTGCAGTATTGTTGCAGATATTTTTATTTTCTTTTTTGCTGCTAAGGGAGAGAAAAACCTTTGTATTATCTCCCTTGAATGATAAAATTTAATGCCGAAAAAAATAAAAGCTGCTTTTTAAAACTTTTTTCCATCCTGTTCCACCAAGAAAGCTTACCTGATATTTTAAACAAAACTTATATTATAAAAAGGTGTACTAAAATATATTTACTGTCATAAAGAACTAAAGTATGCATAGATATATTATGATGAAATTCTTTTTTATTTTAGGATGCTACAAGACAGTTTAGAGTGAAGTTTGATAAATCCTGTGGTCATTGTGGAGCGGATGTGTGTAATGTGTGCGCCACGGTGTTGGCAAAGTATTTTCCAGTAAAACTGGCACTGGCTGATAAAACCCTAGATTGTAAGGTGATGTTTAATAATTTTTTATCTTACTAGGGAAAGTTTGGTTTGCCAGGAATTGTAACTTAGTTAATGAGGAATATTATCTTTGTCATTGCAATTTTTATTGCTATATTTTGGAAAGTTTATTCTCTACAACTTCAGGCATATTTTTTGTATCAATTAATGATACTATTCACATGTCTGAATTCATAACCAAGAGGCTACTGATTTGAATCACACCAATAACCAATGACATACACTAATAATATCATGCAAGAGAATAAACGTTTTTTAAAACATAGCTGTAAAAATTGCAATGATGGAGGTAATAGTTTCACTAACTAATGCAAAGTAGCAATGAATTAAAAGTTGAGATGTTGTCAGTAGTTCATTGCTGCTACAAATGGCATGAAAAATTCACTGCTATATATATTTATTTTAATTACAAGCTTGCCACAGTTCCTACAATAGCTGGGTGATGATATATTATTTATTAACTCATTTAAGTTTTGGTTTGTTTATTTGTTGTATGCCCTATTTCATACTAGCTTGGTAGGGAATGGAATTATGTAGCATTGGATAGAAAGGTGTTAGGCAACAAATGCAGTCTCTAGGAACTTTTTTTATTGCTCTACTGAGGTATTTATAGCCTAATCTGCTTTAAAAGTTCACAATAACAACATTTGTGGAAATAACAGGTGCAGATTTTCCTTAATCCACTTGATAATTTTTGGAAGTAAAATGATTTTTTAAATCATTTGTTACCATAATAGTATTAATGATTCCTTTTTATTTGTAGCTTTCAGATTCTGTTTCTATTGCAACTGGAATTTCTGAGTTACATGGAGAAGTCACAATGAAAAGAATTGCTGAGGTAAGCTGACATCTAAAGTTAACACCACTTTCACTTAAAAAGTAAAGATGGTAACATGCAATAATAATGCAAAATACTCATAAAAATGTTAGCAGCGTGGACAGGTTGGTAAGCATAATAAAAAGGAAATACTTTTTGTTCAGCATAACTGTCTTATCTTGTTATATTGTATGATAGATTGTAATTTCATGTTGTTTTGGAACTAACATTACATATGAAAACATTTAAAAAATATATACAGATTCACTTTTAACATTTCTGCTACAAATGGCATAAAAATTCACTGCTGTATATATTTGTTTTAGTATTACAAGCATGCTACAGTTCCTACAGTAGATGGGTGATCATATCTTATTTATTAAGTAACTCATTTAAGTTCTGGTTTGTTTATTTGTTGTATTCCCTATTTCACAATAGCTGGCTGTGGAATGGAATTATTGGAAACAGTAGCCAACATGAAAGTGTCAGATGCACTCTATCTTTTGCAAAACTGAAAAAAATCTTTACTAGAATTTTTCTGTTTAGCTTTGAAAGGATCAAAGTACATCGAAGAAACCCATGACACCAAACTGGTACAGAATAGTGAAAAGAACAATGGGATGAAGTATGATTGTTTAAATTATAGGATTGAATTTGGGTCCTCACTACAGCAGGCCAGTAGCATTATACTCTTAGCCAGCCACCAACTAAACTTTATTGTGAATGACATTTATTGGATAGCAGCAGTATGTTTGTCTATTTTTATATTGACCTAAAAACTACATTGTGACAATGGTCATTCATCAGTTTTAAAGAACTTTACTGCATAAGACTCTTGTCATATTGTGGGTGAAAAGTGAATACCAATTCAGAAAAAAATTTTATCTAACCCTGATTTGTTTTAAGATTTCTAAGTCAAATTTTAAATATTGAATCTGTTGCATGGTGAGGTGACAAAGCATTTTTAACACTACCAGTGACATGCTTAGTGCTTTGGTTTTGATTCATTGTTTACAGTCTATATTTTAAGGTGATGATGAAGAAAGACCCCTCTCATCTTCCTAAAGCCTACCAGCACAGCAATATTGCAACAGAAAATGTCAGTACAATGCTTTGTCTTTGTTTGTCTGACCCCAGCTTTCCAGGATATGTAGAGCAAGTTGAAAAGGAATTGGAGAATATAAGAAAAGACAAATAAACAGCAACAAAAGACTTGATGGTCACACTTTGTTTTTTTCAGTTGACTTGTGATTTTAGATAATTTAGCATATTCCTGTGGAAGTAAATGATTTAAGGTAGCAGCCATCCGAGTAGGTAGAGAATAGCTATTCATATAAAATGGGTTTCGTACTTTTAAATGTTAGTGTAGGGGTGGGCAAACTTTTCTCCATGAAGGCCACGTGGAACATCCGTAAGGTCTCTAGTGGGCCGCATTAGACAAAAAACTAAATTTACTAAATAATAAATTTAATAAGTTATTTTCACACAAAAACACAATTATTATTCATACAACTGTATTATTTGGTACACAAAGAAAGTTACAGATAAAACTGAATTTAATGTTAAGTTGCTTCATAAATGTTACTGAACAGTTAAACTCTTAATGAGATTTATGCAAATGTTCACAACCCTGCACAAATTTGTTGTAGTCAGGATTCAGCATTCTTGTAGTTATACACAAGACAGAGTGCAAAATTGAGTCTGTTAGAAGAGACCTGTTCTTTGATTTGTTAATGTTCATACATGAGAAAATCTGTTCACAAATATAGGTTGAAGCAAAGAATACACACATTTTTCTGGCAAACTTCTCTGTACTAACTGATGCATAGAATTCAGTCAGTTTCATATTCTTAAAACTCTTCTTCAGAGTATTGTCTGCTTGGAAATCAATTAATTCTAGCTGGAGATCATTTGATGCTGCTTCAATATTAGATGAAAAGGGGTATCTCAGCAAATTGAACTAATGTTCCATAGATTTAAAATCAGCAAACCGCCTTGAAAACTCATCTTTTAAAGCAGATATCTGCTGACTATTTCTCTGAACAGACTTGTGGGACAGTCTGTGTCTGTAACAAGGGAAAACGCACAAATTTGTGCTCACTCAGTTGTTTGGAAAAGAGTGCTAATTTCACTTGAAATGATATAATTTCCACAAACAATTCATGTGCAAAAACACCCTTGCCTTGTAACTTAATGTTCGGTTCATTCAGTTTGTCGAAAATGTCAACTGTGAATGCTAAATCGTACACCCATTCTGTCTTTTTCATGTTACTTAACAATTCACAACTGATGTTCTTCATTTCAAGAGCAAAATTTCTTCTCTCAGATTCCACCCTCAAAACATTTTCCAGGCTTAACCAACGTACATTGCTATGATACAGTACATCTGAATATTCGCACTCCATATAATCCAGCAGATTTCTGAACTGTCTGTGATTTAGCCCCCTGGCTCAGATTAAGTTAATGACACACCACAGGATCAATCACACGTTTGAAATCCAGGACAGATTTACAGACACTTTCCTGGTGAATAATGCAATGGAATGATAAGTGTGAAGTGGATGCTCACCTTTCACTTTGTCATTAAGCAGTTTTATGAAGCCAACATGTTTTCCTGTTAATGCAGGTGCACCATCTGTTGTAATGCTTGCCAACTTGTTCCAAGGTAAACTAGATCCATCCAAGCAGTTTTTAACACATTCATACAAATCTTGGCCAGTTGTGGTGTCCTTCAATGGTTCAACTGACAGCAACTCTTCAGTAATTGCAAAATTATCATCAATTCCTCTAATAAACACAAGCAGTTGTTCTGTCTTGTATGTCAGTGATCTCATCTAGTGCCAGTGAGTACCACTCAAATGACTTGCCAGCCTCAAGTAGCTGTTCTGACAGATTCTGCGAAATGGAATCAATACGACAAACTACAGTTCTCCTTGACAAAGATATAGCTTCAATTTTTGTTCTGACTTCTGGCCATGCAATATCAACAGCATCAAGCATACAGTCCTTTAAAAATTCTGCTTCAGAAAACACTTTATGTTTGGCAATTTTATAAGCAAGCGCAAAACTGTCCTTTGTGGCAGCCTCTTGTATGGTTGTTTGTTTTACAAAAAAAGTTTGTTGTTGTTTTAAACTTCTGTGCTTAGTCTGAAAATGTCTCTTCAAATTATACTCCTTAAAAGCAGCATCACTGTTATGGCATATTAGGCACACTGCTTCATTTCTAATATTTGTAAATAAATATTTCTGTCTATTCCTTGTTAAACGTACGGAATTCATCTTCAATTTTCCGTTTTTTTTTTTGTAGCACTCATTGTTAGGATAATAAAATTTGAAATATATATCAAAAGACTTTAAAATAATACTACGTCCATCGCTATCGTCCGTTTCTGTTTAAACATGACCGCGAAACCTCATTGTAGTCTCGTTAAGTGCGTTATTCTGTGCGAGAATGTCTGGGACCGCACGAATTGACATCGCCGTGCAAGAACGTTTGCGGGCCCTAGTTTGCTCACCTCTGTATTAGTGCAAGCTATTTTCTAAAATCTCATGAAAATGACCAATATTTGAAGAACTAAGATGTATGAAAGAAAGTTTGATATCATGTTGAATGTATAAATGTTCTATAAAAGTTTAAGTTGCATTGAGGACAACAAAAAATTGTAAGTGGTTTCAGTAGAAAGAGTTTCTGCATAATAAAAATAATAAAAGAAAAAAGATAGATGTTCAGAGTTATGATTAACCATCATTCTAAAGTAGCAATGAGGTAAGACAAGAAATAGATTTAAATAAAGCACTGAAAGGAGAAAAACATCTTTTGCTCATGGTTGAAATTATTGTACTTAGAAAAATGTAGTTCTTTTATTGTTTTACTTCAACAGTTTTAGCAGTCACTAGACGACCTGTGAACCTGTTTGGTTCCCATTGTGACAGCGGTTGATGACAAAAAGACGACACACAATTTTAATATTATCGAGTGATCAAATTTTAATTTTATGAAAAGTTGAGCATTTACATCAGGAGTCACTGTCTAATGAAGCAGGCGTTTAATCACAACATTCTTGGCAACCGCTAAATTAAAACACACTATATTGCCAGTAATAATTACAAAAGTCTTAATAAACCCCTGTTGCTGCATACCTGCCTATAACCTCCGGACGCTTGCCGCTGTAGTCCAAATAACTGCCAAATCGTAATGTGGCGCCTAACCGCCGGACGTTCATGCTCCAGACAAAACAACCACCGGATGCCACGAGGTAATCAAAATGACCGCCAAATCGTAATTTGGCGGGCTCGCTTAAGCAGCCGTTGTAGCTTCGTTCTCGATCTCGGTATACGTCACTGCTGTTGCCATATTAGGATCCGCCTGGCCTGGCCTCGTTATCGATATCAGGATATTAAATTAGGATAAAGGACGCTCAGGCTGTATTCAAAATAACCGCTAGTGCGTTTACGTCACTGCTCTCGACCTATTGGGATCGGCCTTACCTCGTTCTCGATAAATTAGGAGAAAAGCAGCCGCTAAATTAAAACACGGTTTGCTCTTAATATTCGTTGCCCGATTTAAACGAAACTTGCTACTGCACACCGCAGTCGGATGGTGGGTAAGGTGACCATAAAATTATATCACTTTCGTGCACCGTTTAGACTAGTGATTCTCAACCTTTTTTGGGCCATGCCCCACCTAATCACCTCTAAAATCCTGATGCCCCCATGTGGTGATATATAATAATTCTTATCATTTAAAAAGTTAACTCCGTTTCAGCTGAAGAAGCTTAAAACGCCAATACCTTGGTTTAAACAAGCTTCAAAAGAACATGGCATCCATGAAAAATGAAATAAGCAAAAGACAGTTAAAGTTTTGAGCAAGAAATTACTGAAAAAATTGTAAGAAAAAATATTAAGTGGTATTAGATTTTAATAATGATACATATGATAATAAGAGAGAATTCACAGGTAATAAAGAGAGAGAAAATTTCTATATTTATGAAAATATTTGTGGATTGTCTCATACAAAAACAGCAAATAAAAATTCAAAACATGTAATAGAAAACTGAAATGTACTATGAACACAAACTAATTTGAATGGAAGCTTATTTGATCATTTTAATTACTGTACAATAAAGTATAGGTTCCTATCAAATGCAAAATGCCATTTGAGCACACCTCAAGAAAAGCGGAATAAAGTTAGTGAGACCCTTGTGCTTCATGCCTGCTGCAAAGAGATTTTATATTAAGCACTAATTTAGTCAGCTTTAGTCTCAAATCTCCTCGTTTACTGATATCCAGTGAATTTCTTTTCTTCAGTAGCAAATCATTTACAACGCTAAAGCCACATTCAGCTAAATATGAAGATGGAAACGGTAACAACAGTTTCCTTACAAAGCTATTTGAATTTGGGTATTTAGTTTCTGTCTCATCACAAAGCCATGCCATCGCTCCTTTTATGTTGAATAAAGTTTTAACTGACTCATCATTTTTTATTTCCGAGAGTTCTTCTTGGTACTGCACTGAAACATCAGATAAATCCACAAGCACTGGCTGCATCACCCACGATGGAAAATTAATCTGTTTTAAATCAGAAAATCTTTCTTTAAAATCAGAGGCCAATATTTTCAGATGATCCACAATGACAAGCACAGCAGCCTCAGTCGGCTCACATTTTTTTAGCCAATGAAATTGGTCAAAATTTTTGTCAGAAATATTTTTTTGGCATAACTCGATAAATGAAATAAAGCCAAATATCTTCGCCTTTGCATCAACAAGTGTTTTATTTGTTCCTTGAAGTTGTTTATTCAACACATTCAGTTTTTCGAAAATATCTGCTAAATAACTCAAAAACGCTTTTCCATCAACGGTTAGCAGGTGCTTCATTTCAGGCTTGTCACTTAGAAAGCCACTAAGTTCATCAAACAGTTCCATGAATCTTTTCAAACAATTCCCTTTCGAAAGCCACCGTACCTCAGTGTGAAGTAAAAGTCTCACATAGTCTGAATTGTTATCTTCACAAAATTTCTCGAAAAGACGCTCACATTTGACATTAATTTTGATAGCATTGATAGATTTTATAACTGATTTCAGTACCTCATTAAGTACAGGAGAAATATTTTTCGACACTAAGTTCTCTCTATGAATAATACAGTGCACAAGAAGCATCTCCGGATTCTCATCTTTCATCAATTTTAAGCAGCCATTTTTCTTGCCCATCATAACAGGAGCACCATCAGCTGCACAAGATGTTATGTTTTCCATTGGTATATTATTGATATCTAAGTAGTATTTTAGTCTATTATATATATATCAGCGGCGGTATCTAAAGATTTGCAGAATAACATTTCTTCAACAAATTCACCTTTATCAATATATCTTACATAAGTTAGCAATAAGGCCTCACTGCCTCTCACAGTTGATTCATCCATTTGTACTGAGAATTTTCTTGATTTCAGCTTTTCAACAAGTTGTGTTTCAATATCTTCACTCATTTCATCTATTCTTCTCCTAACAGTGTCGTTACTGAGTGGCATGGCTTTAACATCTTTGTCATCTTTTTCCAGAACTGTTTTAAGAAATGCAGATATTGATGGTTTAATTAAATCCTCCCCTATAGTGTGATTTTTTCCAGATTTAGCAATGAGTAAAGAAATTTCATAACTTGCCTCAAGAGTACGACTGATAGTAACAGTTTGTGCAGTGAACAGAGACTTTATTGTTGATCTTTTTTCAATCTTATTCTTTAAAGATTTGACGTAATTCAAACCTGAATTTACATACGCACTATGTTTCGCCTTCAAATGCGCCTCAAGACGACCTCGTTTCATTGATTCGTTGGTCAAGCATTGTTGGCATAAGAGTCAGAAAGGTGACCTTTCATCATGAGCAGCGGGTATGAAACCAAATTTCAAAAATTCCTCTGAATACTGACGAACTTTCTTTTTGCTTGCACTACTCATTTTATGCATAGGGGCTGTGACTGAAATAAATGAGTAATCTTAAGAAGTGAAATGCACTTTCAGAATTTAAGACGTTTAACTTAACACAAAAATGAAATAAAATAATTAGAACGTTCAAGTAAATACATAAATGAAATGAAGTTAACACATAATTAATAAAACAATGCCGATTCGTTTTATATAGCATATAAGGACAGACAGTGCGGTACACCAGATTTTTACGAATGTGTGAGAAATTTGTATCACACGCGAATGTATTGACGATAATCGTCTGACAAAAATATGCACACACACATACACAATGAATTTGGCAAGACTTGTATTATATTAGCATTTGGACTATTAAGTTTTCATCTCTGACACTTTATGTATCTTCTCGTATCATCGTAATACTAAACAATCAAATATATTCACGAGCAACCAAAGAAATATGTATCAATTACCTTGCGTGAAAATACCAAAACAACTTCTTTGTTTACGAGCTCTGAATTTTCAGAAAATGTAAATGCTCTCCTTTGAGAGAAAACGGAGGAAACAGTTATTATAATGGTAACTTAGCAAAAGCCCTTTGAATCGCATTTCTAAATCAAATTCAATAAATAAGGTTCTTCCATGACCTCGTGCACTTTGTGTTACGTGCATGAAGAGCGATGGCACAGTGATTATGTAATAACTATACACTAAAAAAATATTTACTCAAAATAGCATCTGAAACATAAACTTTACCTGATGGAAAATCCAAAAAATAAAAATCGAAAATTTGGACCCAGACCTCTTCATTCGTACTCAATTGCCCCCCTTAAAAATCGAATTGTCTACCTGTGGGGCGTACGTCCCACGTTGAGAACCACTGGTTTAGACGGAGTTTCGGGAACATATATACATACATACAAGATCAGAGTTTTAGTAATACAGTTGACGCCCGCGTAATCGCGGTTCGGCATTCGCGGCCCCGGTTATTCGCGGAATTTTCCTTAGAACCTAACTAATAATTGTTTGTGGAAACCCCGCATATTCGCGGAATCGCAAATATCTTCCGCGATTTTTTAATGGCTTTTTTCGTGGCAATATATATTTTTTCACGCCTTTTAATGCTAAATTATTAATAACAATATAATTTACTAATTTTGTAATATAAATACTAACGTAAATTCAGCAAAATATCAATATAAAATAAACGCTATTGGCTGGAGGTTTGAAAGTAGCCAATCCGAGAGCGTTATTCATTTCTCCTTGATGCTGATTGGCTGCTTCCCACGAGGCGCTGTCTCAGGCAGATGCAGCCCCGCACCATCCCAGTTTACCGCGTGTAGCTATCTCGAGTGTTTCTCTGAGTGTTGTATTTTTTATTAAATTATTATTATATATTTACTTATATTTTTTATTATATTTTACGTTATATTTTGACGTTTATAGGCATTTATAGGCATTTTTATGGACCACGTCCAATATTCGAGGGTTTTCACTCTTCGCGGGTGCTTTAGGAACGTAACCCCCGCGAATACAGGGGAACAACTGTATATATATAGATAGATAAATAGGTAGATGATTCTTCAAAATGCCAATGTATGTGTTTTTCAAGCATTAACTGAAGTACAGCATTTTTTGGTTATGCAGACTTTAAAATTATGTAGTGATATTTTATTGTTGAGTATTTCATTATTTTTTACAGAGATTTTGTTGTCTACAATTTTGACTTTGTACCTCTAAGTTGATCAAACGACAGAAAATTTTGCAGTGTAACTTTTTGTCTGAAAGATTCTAATACATGGGCTACTTACTAGGAAATAAAAGAGAAACAGAGAATAACTTATTATTAGGTTATTGGAAATTTCCCAAGTGCAAATCATTGATCTTTCTTTTTATCAAACAGGTTTGTGGGAGTGTGTAAGCAGGGATTATTAGGACTTTGAGGGTAGTGTTGAGATAAGCAATTATTAATATTCACCGTTGACTTGACATTGGTATTAATTTTTTAGAAAAAGTATGGTTTAGCTGAAAATAGCAAATAATTTTCAAAATTTATGACAACCTAGTTTCTGCTGACACAATGCGCCAAACCATGGATAAATTCTCTTTGAAACATTTTAAATAACTTTATTCTTTTCTGCTGTTTTTATACATAAAAGTAATTTCATTTGAAAGTAACTTGCAATTTACCTTATGGAAGATGAATATTTATTTAAAAGGAAGTTAGAATTAGACTTTCAGAATGAAAAAGGGTATTAAAGTTTCTGATTAAGAATATTTTCAAAATATTATTTTTAATAAAATTTGCATAAAATAATTTTTGGCACACAATCATCACAACACTGGGAAATTTTGCAGTTTTTTAAAAAAGTTATCTCAAGCTTTTGGTATCGCAAGGAATTGCTATTATAATGCCAAAAAAGAGAGCAAAAATGTAATAGGTAAAATGTTGAAACAGTTTGTGTTTGAAATTTCTCAAATGATTATGATTGGTATAGAAAAATTATCTGGGTTATATTCCTGTTTTACTGCTTTACTATTTAAAAATGTTTGATATCTTGGCAAATTTTACATGCACAGAGGCAAACTATACAGTAAGTATTTTTTCTTTGGTAGAAAAGAAAAAAGAAAACAAAGAAAAGTTTGTTGAACATTTTGGTAGCACTAGAAGAGATTGCAAAGTACAGCAAGTAAATAAAGAGTGGCACCCCTCCTAAGTACAATAGGTAAAGTGATTGCATGAAAGTTGCTCTATCATGGCTTGTTATAGAAATAGAAAAAAGATGTGAAAACCAGTTGTTAGGAAAGCCACAAGGATAGACAAAAGGAGAGGTGAAAAAATGAATATATTTGTAGAAATTTTACATTGTGCAAAATAATTAGCTGAAAACCATGATAGTTGAGAATTTAGATTATTCATGCTAGGAATGTTACTAAAAAAAGAAGATTAAATGATAATGCAGATAAGAATTTGCAATTGATTGGAGTTTTCATTACACAAGTAATCAATTTAGAGATGTGAAAAGTGAAGGAGATTAAATGTGTTGTAGACAGTTTAAGTCTAATGTTCCTTATCACTAAACAGATTTATTTTCTTTGTTCTTAGATCTCAAAAAAAGGAAAAATTGTAATTAATTTGACAACATTTGAAATTACATTACAGTTAGTAATAGTTCTGCTGCACACATTTGAAAGCTGAAATGTGCATCTCAAAAATGGATTCCTATCTATTATTAATACTGCATAAGGCTAATAAAAGAGAAAAGAACTATAAAAAATCAAAGAAAACACCTGCACCTTTTTCAGCTGTGACTACGTTTTTCTTAAAGTAATTTTTATTAAGCTACTTTGTTTATGTTTATCATCAAAGAATCAACTAAAATACCCTTAAATATTAGTTCATTTTCATTAAAACATCAATATGACTGCTATTACACATGCACACATGCATTTATTGTCAGTGGAAGCCTGAAGAAATTTACACTAAAGTACTTCCATAATCAGTCAATGATAGAATCTTTGACACACACTGAAGAAAGAACTGAGTGTCCAAGAAACCACTAGTAAACCCCTGATTTTAGTAATGCTTTCAACACATCACTAAACAAAAACTCTGCCAAGTTTAGTTCTAAAAAATGTTTTCATTTACAGAAATCTTAACTTTTAAATAGTGATATTTATTTACTAGATCCATTGAAGAAATCTGTCAAAATCATAAAGATATCTTTATAATATGTTTAAAACTTGTCTTTTCATCTTGGAGCTATAGTATGTGCAGAATCTCAAACATATCTTTAGTATTGGAACCCATGTTTATTGAGAAATCTTTAATACATTTGTATCTCTCTGCGAACACTTTAAATATCAATTCATATTGAAGATATGCATAGCTAACTGATAAACAAAATCTTAAATCCAAATGTGATCCATAACAAATTTATTGTGATGTCTTACCAAACTCAGTTATTAAGGTAATACATAATAAAATTGTTTAGTAAAAGAATTTCAGTCAGTTTCTTCAAAATGACAGACAGGTTGTTTTTTTCTGCATACAAAATGTCTAGGTAGTTTTTAAAATTAAATTTTAATTATTTATTACATTTAATATTTTTATCAGATACTTGGTATACGTTAACACCGCCAACTTTCTTGTTTTCATTTCTTAAGGAAAAATTAATTGTTTTTTTTTCTGTAAAGAGATTCTTTAGGCAGAGTTTTTGTTTAATGATGTGATAGAAGCATTCTAAAAGCAGGATTTTACCAGTGGTTTTTGAACACTCAGTTCTTCTTTTAATGTATATGGCATGAAGGAATTCTAACCCCATCTATTGATTTTCAGAGTACTAGATTGTAAGTTTCTTTGTAAATCACTAATGTTGTGTTATGCTAGTGTTGCTTTTGTTTATCCTTTGTTGTTAGCTACAAGAATACTTAGTGCACATTTATGAACAAGAAAAGATGAAAAATTAATTAGACAGCATTAAACTGAGACAATGTTTTGATTTGTGTGTTCTTATAAAGAAATCTTCTGAGGAGTGATTGTTTGTTTCTCATATATACTTTATTCTTTAGAGGTCTGTCTGTAAGCTGCTATCTGTTTCTTAATTTTTAAGTTTGTCTCATTAAATCTTCAAATGTTTGTACTTATTACCAGTATCTACACACTTCCTTTTAGTGGAGCAGTTAGCATTGCTATTTAGTAGCTGGGTCTTTATGTGTATTATGTATAGTGTAAATCAATTTTGAGCTGCAAAAAATAAAATTGATAATTTGTGATTAAATTTTAGTAAAGCTTTTGAAAAATTCTAATGTAAAGGTCATTTGAAAAATGAATGGTTTTATTGTTTGTTTAATGGTTCAGTTTTTAGAAGTATTGCCACTGATATATGTCATAGTTCTGTTTATGGCTCTTTACTTTAATTCATATCAATGAATGTGTAGATGTGACATTTTAAAGATTTGCACAAGATAATACAAAGACTTTTAAAGATCTAATCACCATAAAAGCTTCCAACTAAGTTTCAGTTTAAATATGTTTTATTGCTAATTCTAATAGAAAATGGACTCTACCACAAAAAATAATGTCATTTTAGACACTAGAAGATTTTCCAAGTAGACCATTTTATTTTTATAAATAAGACAAACAAACACAGCATACACAAGATTGAAAGTAATCCTAGCAGGGTTTAAACAAAATTAATTAAGATTTAAGTTTATAAATAAACAAAATATGTTGGGAAACTATTTTTAAAACTACATTTAATATTTTAGGCAAAAATAATCAAACTTTAACTGAATAAATAAAATTTGATTCTTTTTCAAATAATGGAATTAAATAATTTGTATCTTTTCATTTATGACAAATGTTAAATTTTCTGTGTAGAGAGTAAAAGGCTAACAACAGCAGCACATTCTGCACAGATGGTTTTGACATCAATAAAATGTGTTTGTACTGGTGATATGGTCTTGTCTCTTACTTCTCTCTTAGATCTTTTTCCTAATTTCTGTATATACCTTTATTTAACTTCCAGTTTCTCTTACAACAATGCTGCTGCTGTTGTTGTTGTTGTTGTAGAGCGAGTTGGATTTCCGAACGAGGTTCTTGCAATGGCATCGCATCCCGTAAAGACAAGTGGCCTGTTCTCTGACGAGTCCTCCTCGTTACTGAGAGATGTTCGTCGAGCCGACAAACGGCCCGGTCCCCCGACACCGTGGGCCCCCAGGACCCGGGAGGTCTCTCTCACGTCGGACACCAAGGAGATGTCGTACAGCTGTTTCACGCTATGGCGATCATCAGCGACAACTCTCCTCAAACCCCAGCCTGGGATCGAACCCGGTACAGGAGCAACGGTCCCCTTACGGAGCTAACCCGCTACCACCTGCCCCACCGGGCCGGTTGCTGCTGCTGTACTGTTGGACGGACTATGAAGAAATATCAACATTGCAATTGCTATCAAAAAGTATAAAATTAAAGTTTCTGTCACATTTTTTATAATAAGTTAATTTAGCTGTTTAACAAATTGTACACTTTAAACTGTAGTGTTCACACTGGACTTTAAAGGTCTTCACTTGTTAGCTCATAATTTAGTAATTTTACTCTTGATGATTTTGTGAAGACCAATTGTGGACAACAGTTAAAAATCTTTGTTGGTGTGGACAAAAGTATGATTCTTTAACAAAATCTATAGCTCGCTTATATTTGCATTTTGTTTCTTTCTTTACTAACATAGTATACAGGAAGTCATCAAGCACAGACTAGTTATAAATGGAAACAGGGTCATTTAATATAGTCCCATTCTTAAATTATTTATTTAGTGCGTATTTAAATGTGTTGATTGTACAGTACAGACAAGTATTTTGGTTGTTTATTTTTTTGGAACCATTGGAAAATATAAACAGTTTTGGAAATAAACCTAATGGGTCATTGCCATGTGATTGGTGTGGATTTATTCACTTTTCTGAATCTATCTAGTAGACCTATCTGTGCAGTTCTATGATCTGTCACATTAGACTAGTATCTGGGATTTTTATGTAATGGTGATTTTGCCTTTGTAAACACTGCTTAATTTCCGTGTCAGAAATTCTGCATTTAGTCAAAGAAAAGTTGAATCTAACCTGTTTTATCAAAATCTTTTTTTTTTTGTTAGTCCTAAAACTACACATGAACCAAACTGTAAGAATACCAAGTCAAAGATACTTGACAGCCAGAATTTAAGAAAAGAAAAGCTGCACTAAAAATAAACTCATTAAAAAGAGAAAAAATTCTAATAGCATATTATTTTTAAAGATAATTATGTTATTCTACTTTTATCTAGATATATTTAATTCTATTTATATTTAAATTAAAATTTATCTTGTCTAAATGTTTTCAGAAAGTAATGTAATAGAAATTGATTATAGTAGAATTATTATTTTTTAGTTTAGTTATTACTGTGCTGTTCATGCTGAAAGCTTGATCTGAAAATTCAGGATGTTGAACTAATATTTATTGAAATTTAAGAAGAAAAAACTGAGAAGAGATATGGTAATTGACAAAGGCTTATTTAATATTTTATTGTAAATAATTTTAATAGAAAAGGAGCAAGTTAGCAAATTTGATGATACTTAAAATTTGTGGGGGGAATTACATCCAATTAATGATGTGGGCTCTCTTGTCATCAGGAACAGATGGTATTGAATATGTAACTTATTAATTATGTGCTTTAAATCTCCAAAAATGTATATATTATAGAAGTTGTATTTACCACTAATAGTATCTAGCTTTCTGTTTATGTTATATTATTTAGGTGACTCGACAATAATTTTTAACCATTTCTATGGATTAGCAACTGTAACTTCATATTTTATTTTATTCTCTACTTTAATTAATTCCTCTTTATAGATGGGACTTTTAGTTTTGTACAGCTTTGTGAGATTTTTTTTTTTTTTACATTTGCTTTACATTTTATTTTTTTAAGGAAAATAACAATGGTTTATTCCTTTCTCTCTCTCTCTCTCTCTCTCTCTCTCACACACAGAGAGAGAGAGAGAGAGAGAGAGAGAGAGAGAGAGAGTGCTGTTTCCTTTATTAATGTGTTTTTAATTCAATATAATATAATTTTTACTTGTGGGGAAACAAAATTATTTTCTGAATGGGTGATTTTTTTAACTCATAAGCAGAACTACTAGCTGTTTCATTATAGATTTACCTGACTAGTCTGTTAGACAAAAAGCTCACTCATATCGATTGCAGGTAAATAAAGACTCGTATACAAACAGTTTGGTTGCAGAACAAAGCCATTCAGCTGGTGTTACATCGTTGCTATGTGCACCTTCATACCGAGTTTCATCGGACTGATAACGGTGTAGCTGGTACGGAAAGGTAAGACAAATTGGTATTTGTAGCGAACGGGCACTGCACATCTGCTAAAATTTACGATTTTAGACATGGAAATTTTTTTTTTATTATATGAAGTACAATTTTATCTGCCAAAAGGATATATGTCACGGAAAATGTATTATGAAGAATTTTTTTAAAATTTACAAACATACTGGAGTTTGTATACTGCTAAAAAAAAATCACTATGAATAAAACTAAAAGAAAAAAATAATGGCTCGTTTAGGTAGAACTAGTTGAGGGCGGCGCTGATTTAAATAGCAAAGCCAGGATAAATTCAGATGCTAAGTCAGGCTTTTGAACTGCATTTCCATCCTTTTCCAGCTTACTAAAAATTGACAACGGACTTAGTTTTAGTTCTAAAATCTTCGTCTTTTTGCTCATATGTCTGTGTTTTGTTTTTTATTCCTTTAATTTAAATTGAATTCATTTCCGTCCCGTTTGATATTGATGTTTTAACCATCAAGATACATACTATATCTCTCCACTATTTCCTTCTGTGAGTAAAGCAAGGATTACGTTACTGACGTACACACATCAGCTTGAACAGCTATGGTGGGACCTGCCCCGCACCGAACCTACAAGTTCACGGGTCAAACAAACCTTACGGCCTCGATACAGTCTTTGTTGTTTTTGTTTCAAGACGACATTAAATATAACTAACAAAGCAAATCTGTTGAATAATCAGGTGAGTACGGAAAGCGTTTAAATTCTATAATAAGGAACAAATTAACTCTAGCCAGATACCTACAACTCTATTGTGTTACGTCAAATCTGTCTGCTAGAATCAAATGTCGGCTCTGTTCTCAGTATAGATTAGAAATAATTGAAATTGAAGTGAGGATAAAACGAGGGACAGACGGACTGAATTTTGTAAGAATATGCCTTTTCACTGGCCAACAAAGAATTTTCTTAACGAATATAAAATCTTATTTTTAAATATCTAATTATAGAAATAGAATAATAGCACCCAGCACGGAAGATTTTTTTCTGTAATTTTTGGTTATGATTTATATTGCCTGGATAATCGGGGAAGAGTAAAATTCGACACTACTGAATCTACCTGGGATTTTGTGAAAACGAGGACGCTGTGTAGCTGTAGTGTCTGTGAGGCGTTAACTACCGTCAGGAAAGCTCTCATTATACGGACAGTCAGGTGTACGTACCCAAGGGTTGTTTCCCCCTAGCGCAACTCAGCTCCGTGTTCTACTGCTGAATCTCATATTTTATTTTGAAAACTATTTTTTAGTTAGTTTTTTGCACTGTATTCATAGCAGATACTTGTGTTTGCTTGTTTGCTAAATAGTTTTACAGTTTTTCTTAAGTTTTTGTTACTTGGCTGGACCAGGGAGGGCGTCTACACGCCTAGTGGGATATATGTACCTCTCGCCTATCGTGGCGTTGTCTACAGGGTTACGCTGCCCTGTTTGTTACCCCCAAAAATAAACACACACACACAAGCATGTCTTTTCAAGCAAACTAACCAATTTTACATGCATTTTTCAAAATCAGAAATTTTTATGTGGGTTTTCAAAGGTGAAAATTGCTTGAATATGTACATACACATAATCTATTCTTAGTCTAGATGCCCTTCTTAGACACGCTTTATGTATTACTATACCGATAATACCTGTACAAATATAAACACGGGGCCTCCAAAAGTCAGGCATAAAAAAAGAAGAATATGCATACACTTTTATTGAAGGATCCAATGGGGCATAACATTGGCTGTTACAAGGCATCAGAAGCGCCATCAGACGAGTCGGAAGAAACAAATTCCTGGACGGGCATGAAATTTTCTTGGGAGGGCACAATGATTTTTTAAAGCAACATAAGAAAAATCATAATAGAAAGACATGGGCCAGAATTCGAACTGTTACCACAGTAGGTCTGACGCAATCGAGCCGCGGTCCCATTAGTTAATGCCAATGGGGCCTGCAACTAAAAGACTAGGACCACGACGCCTGTGGTAGCACGCCACAGGGACTGGACAGTGACTTCGGCCGAATGCACACTAGCCAGCTCGGCTTTAGGCCAACTTGGGCACCAACAAACTGGTGCAGGGGGCTATAGGCCCAATGAGAGATTTACGAAGGCGGACCGGGCCGGGCCGCTTTGCATAAAATGAGGGGGTTGTTACATTGAGGACGGGCCCGGACCCACAATGCCCGCCCATGCCGCTCGGACTGAGCGCCATCATCAATCTTTAAAATCCTTGAACGAATAAAGTTGTATTTACACGAGTGTCAACTGACCAAAATCACATTTTATTTGAAGTATTTTTCATGAGATTTTATTACCACATCTTTTGTAATACAGTTATCGAAATTCCGACACTTTCCTTGTCGTCTTCAGGGTGGTCTCAGCGAATAAGTATTTTCGTGATGACGGCTGATTTTATACGGGGAGAGGCAGTGAAAAATTAAAAGATTTCGTGCACGACACCGGCATTCCGTAGATATAGGCAGGTTTGGTTAATCAGTCATCAAGGAATTTTTGTAGTTTTATCCTGAAGGTATTTTTCAGTAACCAACGTTACAAATTTCTTTTCAAGCTCGGCTAAAAGACCAACTTTGTGTGCTTGTGATGGACAATCACCAGATTGAAAGTGGTCGAGGAAAAGTCCCATTTTTTGTGAAATTGTTCTTCTTTGGAGGTTTTGTTTTAAACAAAGAATAGTATTGTTGACACTCGATACTCTTCATGTTCGGATGAAAACTTCGATATTTTAAATTAACAACAGCTTCAATTTCTGGTTTGTGACAGGTGGAGGAATCATCGTGATCAATTTCAAGAAAATTTCCAAACTATTCACCCTGTCATTAAATTTGCAATAAAAATGGGGAAAAAAAAGATAATCAGCGGGTTTTTGTGGATTTTCCAAGGTTCGAGCAAAGATAACAACAACCTTATTGCTGGTGTATAATGAAAGAAGAAGCTCCCTGAAAAGTACCATTTGTAAATTCAGTGCCACGCAGGTAGGGCTTTTAGGGGTGACGGTAGTTTGTGTCACTAGCACTGTGAACTGATGCTTTGTAGCTGCACACCACGAACCAACTATGTTCCCTTGTCAGCGTCATAAAGTATCATAAAGAATAACCAATAGATTAAATAAAACAGAAATAATGTGTGTGTAGCCCCTTCTCAAAAGTGTTTCTCCTCTTGTATATAAAACAACATAGTTTGCTTTTAATGACGATAAACTTATTTTATTAAGATTTCCTTGAGTAATAATTATATTTATTATTGTTTTTTTAAAAAAAGGTATACTCTGTTTTCTAAAGCTTGAAACGCTGAGTTTTACAAATAGAAATGTAAGAACAGCCATAATTTATTAGTGGCATTTAAAAAAATCCACACATCTGTAAATTGATACCGAGTTTGGATATTGTAAATGTGCTTGGCAATATTTCCATATCGTTACACATTTTAAATTAATTAGCAAAGATATGAAAATTTTCTATTTCAATATTACGTTAATTAACTGATTAATGATTAAGACATGGCGATGAAAACGGAACTAGTAGGTCCTCCATATCTAACTTATTTTAGAGAGACACGTAAACAATGGCTCGCACTCCAAAATCGAAAGAATTTTCTGATTGACTTAATGAGTGATAAACAGAACGGGAGATTTGCTGCTACAATCAGCCAAAATTTTAGTCATGTTGTGAGAAAGACGTGGTTGTTTCAACGTTTTATAACATATTTGACAATGGCACACCAAAGAAATGCCAAATAGTAAGCAATATATGGAATTGCGATTAGAATAAAAGTAGATGAATGTAACAGTTTAAATCTGACGCTCAAATACGTGATTTTCGAAAAGACCGTATAAGTCCAGCTATGATTTGAAGATAGATTTTGTTAAATTTTCAAGCTAATGCAAAACTTTTGGCCATGGATGTATAATATCTATAACAACGACACTCCAAATTATGTTGGCTGACATACTATGCGCTAGTGGCGCACACGCGAATATTGACATTTTGCAGATTTAACAGTATTAGAAATCCATGACATAAGTTCAGCATTTGATGTCTGCACATATGAATGGCATAATGTCACACGATACCAGGGTTTCATCAAGTTAAGACCTGGTATGGCCAGCACATCTTAAAGTCTACGGTCTATGGCTGGCTTATGTATTATATTGTAGCTGGCAATATCGTTTCCTTTCCATTGCAAAGCTGTTGCTGAGTCTAAAGTACGATTATATGTGCTCAATGGGTCAGCAATGACATTGCACATTTAAAAAGTAAGCATTTAAAAACACCAAAGGTATCAAGGGTCTTATACCTACATCTGGAGAGGTGTGTATGAAAACAACAGACATAGCTGAATGTATATGAGCTGCTTTTATACATGATAAAACGATAAATTAATTCTATTAATTTATTTAGAAATTTCAAAAATCTAATTCAAAGAAATAAATTGTTTTTGCGACAGCTGTTCTAAATATATATATTTATATATATTTGGTTTCAAAGAATTTTAATATTTTTTAAAATTTTTTACTGAATATAAACTTTAACTACCGAAGAGTTGAGGTTTTTTTAAAATAGTTTTCTAAATTACTATACGCATTCAATTTCTTTAGAATATCAGTGTTTGCCGAAAGAATCTGAAAAATATTGGCGTGGAAGTTTTCTTTATTTATATTACATGTTAAATGTAAAATAATTAACCCTCCAAATCAGAAGTTAGTTATTCTACATGTTCATGTCAGAATAATTTTGGTACCATAGATCTTGCACGTGTACATTTATTTTATAATATACTGTAACTGTTCTCTTAAATACTTGGTAGGATCGACTCTTGCATTGTTTATAGCTATATAGGCATGCCGACTTTCAGTTTATCAATGAAACGAAGATCTGGTCCAGGTTATTTTTTTTACAAATTTTGCCTGTTTCTTTAGTTGCTTTGAGGCTGGATCATTTGGTCCTTTTTTGTCTTCCTACATGCTTCATTGGTGCACAATTGGATGTATATCTGGGCTTCTTGGGGCTCATGGGAGCAACTTCAATCCATTCCACGTTTATAAAGTTGTCATAAATCCGGATGTATGGCACATTGTACCATTGTCATGCAGGCTATAGTGATTACGGGCGAAATGCAGGCAAAGGGCTATTCAGAAGATTGGGCGTGTAACTGATGAAATCTAGATATCCTTCGATGAATGCAAGATCTGATTTATCTATTCACCTGCATCCTTGTTCCATATTAGTCATGTTTGATGTTTGACATTTAATTATATACAGGTTCAGAAGCTACGCCAACAGTTTTTCAGACTTCTTTAAGTCCAGAAGATATTAGAGAATGATTTTCTAGACTAAAAGACCTGAGTATGCATACCACAGCGATCTGTATTTTGCTTTATCGTCAATTTCTTCCGCGTATCAACCTACCTAGTGAACCAGGCATAAGACGTTTTATATTTATGTTGATATCATAGCATTTTAAAGGGGATTTGTTGACGGTCACAGAAAATTTGGCGAACCATAACCCGTTCTGAGCGTACATTGATCACTAGTTACAGGACGTACCAGAAAAGCCCCTGTTCGTCAGGTGAGATCCAATCTGCGCACAAGTCCTATAGAGGTGGCCAATCCTGTGAATTTCTCAACGTAAGGCTCTACTGTATTTGCATAAATTTGGCTACATCGGATGCGTGGCTTAGCGAAAATACCTGCTTGAGGAAGCCAATGTAAAGTGCAGATTTGTATGAACGCCGAAAATTTTACCCACCTATGACATTTTCGACGTTTTTTTATTTTCTCAGACGAGTCTCAGTTCAGTCACTTCACTGCAGATCTGTAAAGAAACGTAATCTGAACTTTGGCATGATTTTTACCAGGTTATCATACAAATTCTCATTTTATCCACGTGAAAAACCCACTAAATATCAGTTTGATGTTTCTCAATATTCTGTGGATTACTTAACCCTACATATGTCATAATAAAAACCACTTATGCTTCAAGGTGCACGTTTTCTTTCTGCAGGGACCCGTGTTTTCAACCCTGCTAAACATGACAACGCTAACCCGGAATATTCCGAAAAGACCTGTGTTCATTTTCAACAACAATAAAAATTCTGTCAAGGGAAACAAAAGAGGAAGAATCAAAAGAAGAGGGATAATTATCGAACGAGACGGATCATTTTGCTGTTATCAAGAAAGAAATCGTATTTAATTATATAGTCTTCCATTCTGGTTATGGTTTTGTTTTCACAACATCCATCTGATGTAGTGAGTGACATTCAGACCTGGGATCTCTGATCACTGAACAGTTTTAACTATTGTGAACGAGCACTCATCCTCTTACCCACGGATCTCCATCATCATTTCGGAGGAATGGTTTGGCTAGCATATCTAAAGGTGACATTTTAGTTATCTTTTTGAAATATTTGTTTTTCACATATTTACTTTGATTATACCGACCGCTCTTTGTATTTTATGTTTTCGTCATGGAATGAACCCTGCGAGCAAAGTAGACATTCTGCTTGATAAACAGATTGTCGAGATAAACAAGCTGTTTACTAATCTACTTCTATTAGAGAAAAAAGATGGAAATAAATAATTAATTGACGTAAGAAATGCTATATTTCTTAGACTGCTGAAGAAAATAGAAGAGAACGAAAGAACAAAAACAATTTCATTACTTTGTTAAGTAAATAGTTGAAATGTTCCCAAAAATATTTATCTGTATTATAGTAGTTTAGTGAATCATTTCTTTTTAGACTTAATTCTGAACGGGATCGATAACCATTTTTCACATGAAAGCATTCTTTCGTTAATAGTTTTGTCCATTATTTAACAATTGATGTTATCAATCAATAAAGAGAAATCGATTGTAACTGAATTAATAGTGCTTGCTCTCGCTGTCCAGGGTGTGCGATTAATCAGAGCGCGGCTACATTTGTTAGTAAGGATAAAGTGAAAATTTCTATTTTGATATGTTTCCCAAGAATGAGGAAAAATAAATGTGACTCAGTATTTTGTTTTCGGCCGCCAACAGTTTAACAAAATGTATGTACAAAAATAATTATCATGAAATTTTCATGTGGTATCTTCTTATGTATACAGTTCTAGTAAATCAGGTCAAAATATATATGTGTGTGTGTGTGTGTGTGTGTGTGTGTGTGTGTATATATATATATATATATATGTATTGTGTCAGTATACATACACTCGTATATGTGCTCATATACATATATGTGTGTGAGTGTATATGTATGTATGTGTTTATATACAGTGCCGGAGAAAAGAGTTGGGACACTTGCTGTGAAATTGATATTTGAGCTCTCTTGTTCTTACATTTGCATACAGATAGCCATCCTATTGTCCATAAGTTGTATAAAACATGCCTTTACAATGTGTAAAAACAACGAATGTCATATGTGTATTTATTGTCTGGAAAAAATATTTGAATTAACATAGTCAAATTTTACCGTGACAAAAGAGTTGGGACAGTGAACAAAATCCGTATATACATATATTACCCTCAATATATTCATTTTTAAAGGATCAAATGAATAGAATCATATCATCTAAGACCATTTAAGATCATTTTTGCACCATGCCTGGTAAGACAACGTCGTCTGAAATCAGAGACTTGATAGTTGAGCACCACCAAGAAAATCTGTCTTGTCAGGAGATAGTGATCGAATCAACTGCCCCAAAAAGCATTGTAAACCGCATCCTGAAGCAGTACAAGGAGACCAGAAACACGAAATAAAAAATGTGAATTGGAAGACTGCAAAAATGTGACAACAAAATGGATTGACTCATTTGTCGCAAATCCAGGGTCAATTGTTTCCTGAAATCGACGACCATTTGAGCCTCCCTGAGTGGAGTGAATGTCTCCAGTCACACTATTCAATGTCATCTATGTGAGGGGAATCTCTTTGGATGAATCACCCAGAAAAAGCCATTGATCAGCAACAAGAACAAGTGCATCCACATAGCATGGGCTAAAGCGCACAAAAACTGGATCAAAGTTCAGTAGGCTAGAGATTTCTTTTCCGACGAAACGATGATCATGCGCATTCACAGTGCTGGCCGAGTATATGTTCGACGTTACCATGGTGAAAAATACAATATAAAGTGCACCCGACCGACGGTACAGGCTGGAGGAGGATCGCTGAAAGGCTGTGGGTATCGACAATGCCCTGATCCACACTGCCAGAGTCGTCACTTCCCTCATCACCCAACTAGGAATGGATGTCATGCGCTGGCTGCCCAAAAGTCCGGATCTCAACCCAATCGAAAATGCCTGGAAGCAGCTGAAGGCCAACATGGCGAAACACAAAAATCTCAACCAAGACCAATTCTGGCAGGCCGTCGAAAAAAATTGGCAGGAAATGGAAAATTCCGACTGCCTTCGTTTGGTCGAATCCATGCCCCGTCGTTGTCGAGAAGTGATCGAAAATCACGATACGCCACCCACTACTTGTCAATTGATCATTTCTATGCATTTGTTCGATTGTAATTTGGAATGTTGAAAAATATTTATGGTTTTTCTCACTGTACCAACTCTTTTTTCGCTGTACAAATTGGACATTGCCGATTCAAATATTTTTTCCAGAGAATATGTAAACATGTAGCATATGTTGCTTTTATACATTGTAAAAGCATGTTTTGTGCATATAATAAACAATGTGTTGGGTATTTAAATGCATTTGTTAAAACGAGGGAGCTCAAATATCAATTTCACAGCAGATGTCCTAACTCTTTTATCCGGCACTGTGTGTGTGTGTGTCAGTATATATATATATATATATATATATATATATATACAGTAATCTCTCGCCATTGCGGAGGATAGGTTCCAGAGATTGTCGCGAATACGAATACTAAAGGCTTAATGCTTTTTCCATTTTTTCTATTTTGGGATCACGAGTCAAGCATAATACTTTGGCACTAGATGGGGCACTTGCTGCAGCCCTGTCCCTTATTTTTTATTATTTTTCTTAATGTATCGCATAGTAAACTCATTTTTTTTCATACAGCCCACCCACCGATGCTGCGCTTATCCAGTAATCCAACTTCCTGGCCTAACGACATCACATTCTTCTCCCTTTTAGCTCTGGTTCCACTCGCTGCACACCATCACTCACTTTTCTTGTAGTGGCCATGATCAATAGAATGACAAAATACGGTCATTTTAAAGGCTTTGTACAGTAAACACTACGAGCGAAAGAGCGTCGCTAACAGTGGCTGGACAAAACTAACGCTGGAGAGCAAGCGTGGGTGGTACTGCGGATGTAGTACTACGCTCCCAGAACCACGGCACGCTGTATACTGTCGTACGGACTAGTTTTCGCGCCCTAATGCGGCCGGGAATGGCGAGGCGTTTGTATTACGTGTATGTTTACGTTTACGTTGGCTGAGTGTGCGCACACACACGAACTGTTATAAATAATTAGAAGAGAATTTTTTATTGACTTCAAATCTTTTATATTTTTTATTATCCAAAAGAATAATAATTACTTTCTGTATTGTAGAAATAAACAGGAAGTTCTAGATTGTATAGAATGTCCTTGTGTTAGTTTTATTTTATTTCTCCTCTCGGATGTACTGCTATTGTTCTTGAACTTTACCGAAAAGTCCCTGACTGATGGTGCCGACCGCTTTAAGGCCGCCCTGGTCGCCTAGCAGCAATTTCTGAGGCAGGGTGCGACTATCGGACAGACAGTTTACTGCTGCAAACAAATGACAAAGACGCCAGGCAGCTCATTCATCTTTGAGGTGTCAACCAGTACATTCGGATCGCATGCAGTCTACAAGCTCACCCCTAGCGGGAGTCCACACCGACCTTCTTGTTTCAAGATGACCGGTGTTTGCATGGCGAACTTTAAACCTACTAAAACTAAAATTGTTTCTTAACTGGAGACTGAGGATGTCTAGCCTCAACCATCGTGGGAAACGTTGTTATCACCTACATGACTGGTTGGCAGGTCCATTTAGGACGATTTACTAGTACTCCCCACTAAACTCGTTAAACTAATGTTTCGAGATCATGCCATTGATCATTGTTGCTTAAATGCTTTACATATCCCAAAATTATATTACTATTAAATTAAATTATAGCAGAGGGATGGATGTTCTGAACACTTTATCATGTTCTAAAATCTAACAATCAAACAGTAGAGATTACCAATGTGTCACTATTTTACACACGTGAGACAGCGCAGAATCAGCCATAGCGACAGTTTGATGTTTGTCCAAATTTTCATATATTTCTCCTTACGCTTCCACCGAAATTGAATTTAATAATCACAGGTAAAATTAACACTTATCCTTTATAAATTATCTCGTGAGTTGAAGATACTGGATCCATACTTGCAAGTGTAAAACAGTCACCTTCCACCTAAGCTCACTAATTTGATTTGCATCTAATACTAGTTTAATGTTATCCTGCCTGTTGTAGCAGGAGATTTCAGTTTCATGTACGATCGATAACTGAAGCAATGAATATAAAGTCATTTTTATCTGGTAATTGCATGACAGTAAATCTTAAAAGATGGCTCTTGGTTATTTATTCAAGTGAATCAAGAAAGTGGTAGACGATAGTAGAAAGAGCTCTCGGACGCAGCCATTAATATGTGATAGTGAATTTGTAAGTGATAGCAGAAGAAAGGTTTCTATATTGACTGTCATGCGGGTAGTAAAATGAACTCAGCATGAAAAGGTAGCTCACACTGAAGCTAGCTAAAACAATTTTGTTTGATTTTAATGCAATTTCTATACTAACAGGTCGCTAGAATAAAGCTTATAACTGTAAGTATGTCATGTTAGTCCTCAGATGTCAACTAGCCATCAACATGAAACCGATTTTAGCGCCAGCGTATACTAGCAACTACGAACAAGTTGGTAGCAGCTGCATATATACAGGGTAATGCAAAAGTCTCGCATCATGATGGATTTCATGGTGTGGGCGGCGTTATGAAAATATTGGTTAATTGGTCCTTACTTCTTTGATAATAATGTGACAGATGAAACATATCTGCAAATGATGCAGAAATTCCTAATACCTATTCTAGACGATATTTCAGTGGCACATTGGTCTAATGTACGGTCCCAAAAAGGTGGTGCACACTCCATTTTGCAATCGTTGTTTGAAACTTTCTAAATACGACGTTTTCAAAAAAGTTAAAGGTCCCTTTAAATGGCCACCCAGTTAACCGAGCCTCACGCTCAACTTCTTTCTGTGGGGCATCTCAAGTCAGCTGCTTACCAGTTTACGCTAACCGTCGCAAGAACAAAGAGAAAATTAGATCCGAGAGTACACAGATCAACATCAGGATTAATAAACGTTCAAACATTATGTGTATATCGAATTGAAAAGCGTTTTCAAGTTAATGGTCAGTAGTTTGAACATTTAGTTTAATTTACCAGCGCACGACTCTTGAGCTACCTCACATACTCTTTGAACTCACGTTTGCGAAGAATTAGTGAGGTCACATTTAAGACCACGTGACAGCATAAAAACACGAGATGGCCCCTGCTATGATGAGATTTGAAATATAGCTGCAGTGGGAAACAGTTAATCCCAATCTCTCTCTAGAGGCAGATAAAGCTTGGATTTCAGAAACAAACCAGTCGGTTCACCACAGCAGTATTATTTAGTTAAACATCCAAACATGAGAAAACGAAGCAAAAATAAACAAATGTAATCCTTTAAATAATAAAAAAAATCAAAGAGAATAATTACCCATTTGCATTTGTTTTCCTTAAGAGAAAAATGGGGAATTATGAAGCTTTTTGCTTCGACATTTTCATTCGCTGAATAAACAACTAATCTCGTTTCTTGGAAATCTGCTGCTATGAGCTGCATTACAGTGAATCTAGCAACAGAAAGTTTATTTGCCACTGCTCCGATGTTAATTTAGATAGCAAAGAAAGTAAAGATCATGCCAACCATTATAATGTTAATTCGCTTCCTTTTATTTTTTTTGCAATCGCTTTGCCATCTGTTCATGTACACAAATTGATAGTCAGTATCCTCAGAAATAAACATTCTTCGATTTATTGCCATCGACTGACTGGAGTTTTCTCTTCACTGCAAGATCAGCATCTTATGAACCGGACAAAGGGCAAATAAACCTATATTTGAAATTTTTTCACAAATGATATTACTTTTACTGTTCGAAATTTTTTTCGTAATTAAATTTAAAATGCATATGTAAATCGTTAATTTCAGGAATTAATTTTTATCCTTGCGGCCAAAATTCTGCATCTTTCTTTCACTATGGGAAGTATCTTTCCCAAAAATCTCTTTACCCACGATATTATATTTGTCATTCATTTTGTATATGATATAGACGATCGGGCGCTGAGTTAGTGAAGTGCCCTTGTTATGGTAACAGCCGTGTAGGATCTGTCCAATTCATTCCTTCTTTATGTACTGTGTTTTCTAGTCGGTGTTTCCTTTAAGTTTGGGATTAGGGTAATTATCCAGGCGCTGCTCATAGGACACAATAATTTAAGAACTTCCAGGTCGTTCGCTCGATAATCTGAAAAATTCGGTTGTTTATTTGAATGTTCTCAAAAACTAATTTTTAAAAAATGGTGTGATGTTGGGAAAGAAATCTATTCACCTGTTTACAACCTCTTCTGAAGTCAGTTTACATCAGTACTACTTGTGCTTCATGCTCTACATGATGATGATGATGATGATGATGATGATGATGATAACAGTGAAAATTTTATTTATTAAAAACAATTTTTCTAATTTTTAACATTACAAGGTTTATTCTAAATTTCCATAAAAAGGTGAAACTAAACATTCTTTTAATAAATAAAAACTCAAGATATAAAGCCACTGTCCAACTGTAGCACATATCATTTCATTTTCACTTCACTGTTTTTCTGTTTATAAATAGCTATAAAATATTTCTCTATTTTAAACATGTCTACTACCGAGACGAGCTGAAGATTGCAAATAACGACAGAGTGGTTATGAATTTTCAAAACAGTTATGTCTCTTACAGGTGAAAAGAAGAAAGTCTGTACACCGGACGGTGTATCATGAAGAAGATTAACTTATATTGGGCGGTTCTGGTCAAATTCCTGCTGAGCGAAAACGCCGTCTCTTTCCAGGTTGCTGAGCTAGGTTTGTGATCCTTTTTTGATTTTAAACCAATTGTATTTGTTCACTTAATAAGCCGAAAAGTTGGCTCTCCAAGATTTCTCTCTTTTATAAAAACTGAATTCGATAGCAAGTAATGTACAAATTAATTCTGTTAAAATGTTTTATTCAACTAACAAATTTGTTAAAGCATTCGAGGAAGATATTTTATGATTACTAAAAGAAACATCGTTAAACATTTAAATTCTACACTCTAGCCTCTAGCAATGTTTGATGTTACAAATGTTTTTTTTTTTTTAAAAAACAAAAGCAGTAAAAGGATAGAAGAGAACCTGTCTAAATCTAAGTTTGTTTATCAGAAAATTATTTGAATACATTAAACGTTTTACCACGAAAACAAGTGAGGAAACAAACTAGGGAAAAGAAGCTGTGTTAGTGGTTTCTTATAGCTAAGGTCGCCTGCCACTAATAATCATAATTAGTCTTCTCTGATTTTATTCTAAAATATCTACATCCTTTGTGTAAAGGAGTAGATTCCATGAGCCTGGACCGCATATTCTAAAAGGATCTGAGAAAAAATTTGCAAAGAAGAATTAAAAAAAAAAACGGATCTTTACTATTTTTAGTTCGCCCAATTCTTTCAGCTCCAAAACCTCTATTCAGGGTAAAATCACGCACAATCTTTTGTTTTCCTTCCTTATCTTGATTATTTTAGCTCAGTGTAGTTCCTGTGAATGGTCTATGTTGGAAACATTAAAAAGTATTTTCTATTGTTTTAGACCGATCTACAAAACGATTTAAATCAGATTGTAAACTTATCACTCCTCTTTTACCCTCACCATATAATTTAGTGCCCATGGCAAATTTCAGAATATTGTTAGAGCTTCTCTTAAGGGCAGTAGAAAAATATAGGTCAAAACTACCAAAAGGTGTTCATTCTGTCCATTCAAAATGATCCGCTTAATTTGTCGTATACCAAAGCCTAATACTGATTGCCCTCTGGTATGTCGTTAGTTCAGAACAAGTCCTGCAGCACCGCGAATCCCGCGAGAAGTCAAATGTGCACTGGTCAAACTTTAATCATCAGCTGATCTGTTTGTAGCTCGCCTCCTCTTTTTTCCTGGTAACCTATTTGTCTGGTTTCTTTTTTAAAACATGGCCACCATCATCATCATTTTCCAGGTGTCTTATTAGAGGAACCTGTTGGAAGAATAGAGATCGTACTTAAAAAGGTCACAATGTACATCAAAGCATTTCATGGTCATTTTCATCCTCCAATTAAGATCCAGCAGCAGGTTTTATCGGAGCCGCGAGACAAGCTTACTGTTCTTTCACAAGGTAAGAACTCTAAGTCCGTAAGGTTTTTTATGTTTATTGTTGAGCTCTTGGAGCCGTCACCCAGAAAACACATTCGGCTTCCATCCACAATCACGAGATCGAAACATAAAACTTTCGGCGCCTTTGCATTGCTAGTCTCTTTAAACAAGATACATAAACCACGTGTCCGAGATCTGATTGCATAGTGAGTAGTGATAATTTCGACAGGTAAAATCGTACGGTAAATACCAATGTCGGGCCATATAACTATGACGTCATGTAAATATAACTTCGTTTTTCTTTTCATCGCAATCTAAACTACGTTGTTGTTAGTGATGCGTTCTGCAGATGGATGAAGATGGAGATACTTTGCTCCCATGGTGCAAAAAGCCAACTAAATGCAGAGGATTGTCAACAGCAAAGACGTTTTAGGAAAAGCATAATTATACGTGGTCAGTAACAGCTTATTTTAGATTTACTAATCTCGTTATAAACAAATTTGCTTTCATCATAAAGCTGAACTAGAAGTTTATCGAATCTTTCACATGGCACAGGCTGCTGCTGCTGCTGCTGAACGACAGTGGAGTAGGTGGACCTATCCACCGAGGTAATTTTTCCGATAAAATTCTTTCGTTTTCTTTAGAGAGCGAAGAATTGTCACTAACTGGGTCCCCTATTAATGACCTGGCCTGGTTGACGGATGGACCAGAAGATCTACGAAAGGTCAGACTAAGAAAAAAAAGGTTAGAAGAAAGAAACAAAACCAGCCATCGATATTGTTAATTACCATAAAATATTTTATTATTCCACCACACCACTTTAGGACTACAGGTGTACTTATAGATTCTTACTTAGTATCAAGGTGTCCAACCACCAAAATAGTGCCTAAGTGTAAATAAGCTCGCCGAACAGCTCTCGTAATCACGAACGTAACAAAACTTAGTAGGCACTGTAAATAAAGTCGGAAGAAAAGAGCGATTTTATTTATAATGAAGCGACATTACAGTGAAAAGGTAACCGGTGAGTTAAACATAGTTGGAGTAGCGTAAATTTGAAAGATGTATGGAGAAGTGTTTTGGATTGGCTGGCTTTATAAAATGAGCATTAGATGGGAAGATTACTGGGGCTAGTTGTTACAAGCACCAGTAACTTCCAATTAAACGTATAGATGAGTCTATAATCGACGTCATATATATTTGATGATCTACACGTTTCATTAGGACTGGCATTGATCTCCTAAGCATTTACGTGTTAATCCCGTTTTAATCTGGCACGCAGATTTTTTTAAAAAAATATGCAGCGATTAGCCGACTTTAAAGTAGCTTCGCATTTAGCTTGGTGCACATAATAAACAAGTCGTAAACAGCACGGAAACTGTACAAAGATAGTATTATTACATCATGCTTATGGGTGGACGTCGCCATGGAAATGTTCACCTATTCAAAGACATTTCTAAAAGAAAAAACGCATTAATCGAGTTTTGTTGGAAATGTTTTAGCTTCCGGTTTGATCGTAGAAATCGGTGAGCCGTCGGTCTCGAGATAACTGCCGTCAGTCGCCTGCCTACCAAGTACTGGAGTCTTTGAGGATACCTTGTGGTACGATATTTACAGAGGTATTACTTAGCATCGAGTGCGAGGAAGACGGGAAAATACGCCGAATAATTTTACCCGATGCTCGTTTGTCTGTTGATACGTTATTTTTTTTTTTTTGTAATGTACTTGAAAGTGATAAAATGATTGAACGCAGCGCAGCATGTTTCTAAAATAATCCGTCCGTATCCGGGAGGAAGGGAGGGGACACCGTTATAGCGATGCTATTTCTGTCGGTGATGCTGCAGAGAGATGGAAGCACGAGAGGAGGAGGAGGAGGAGATTACCGGATTTATCGCGATAAACAAACAAGGCACACCACACCCTCCTCTGTTGCTATGACCGTCCAGCTCTCAACTAGAGAAAAACAACAAAGCGATCGATTAGGAAAACAAACCGGCTCAAAACCCAACACGTTACCAAGCAAACAGTCTGTCTGGCTGTACTAAAGGCAAGAATAACGATTAACGATGAATTGATCGCCTGCTCTACCTCTAAAGTACAGCTACTGACAAAAACAAGCCCAGGAATGAGAACTAGAATATTCATTGGGAATATAAAATTTACCAGACTCATAATCAGAATATAGTTTTACGTTATGGTCGCAATGATTGCAGTTTGACATTTCAAAGAGGTCCAGTGACGTTGTGTATATTCACAGTGAAATAACCGGACATAGCAGATAGGTAGGCTGCTCTCTCTCTCTCTTCACTGATAGAAACAGAAACAGAAAAATTCCTACTTCCGAAATTAATTTATCTTCGAAAGTATTCAAAAAGAAAAATGAGAGGTCTTAACGGCCTGTCAACACCAACACTTACCCTCCAGAACTAAGAAATAACCAGGCCACGCGCCTACACCACAATTCCGTTATGTTAAAAAGTAAATGTTTGAAAAAAAAAAAGAATTACGACCGATCAGACATAAAACGAAAACTATTCGTCGGACTCTGTTAAACGGAACTTTCTACATTTAAGCGAGAAAAAGTTGGATTATGTTTCTACTTTTAATTTACAGTATCAGCACTCTTGTCTAAGAACCTGACCGGATTTATCTCGTACACCACCTGTAAAATTGTGCCCTACCTTAAGTCAGCGATGTCTATGTTTCCGCCCCTGCCGTACATAGCCGTGGTACCTGGCCGCTGTCCTGACAGAATAATTGCTCCTGGAAGCCATGGCCTCGTTATGAGGGAGAGAGAGCGCTACATGTTTCAGGCGTTGATTGATATCATAAAAAAGCAAGGCTGGACTGAGGTGGACATCTTGTTTGATAACGATTTTGGTGAGTTGTGTCTTTTTTTAAAATCTATCCGCTTATGTAGAATAAAAAGCAGCTATGCTAAAGTAAACAGCAACTGGAGCTTAGGAGACAGTAAACAGCAATCGGAAGAAGCTTTCATAAAAATCTAGAATCACAATAAAACGAAAATCCGTCATATATATGTAAGGGAGGGTAACTCCTCCCTACACACCCATCTGGTTTTCAGTAATCAATTTTGTCTTAAAATAAACGATTAACTTGTTAGCTTTTCTATTTCTGAAGTTAAAGGCTCCCAGACTAAATATCGGTAAACGAGAATTGGTGCTTAACATAAGTGAAAATGTGATATTATAGTTCAATGGAGGCCTCATTGCCGACTTGTTAAGACTCTTCGTCATCGAAAAAGACTTGATTGGTTGTAAACGGTTACTTGGTGCTCAATGTTTGGAAAATCAAAGATGTTTGAGCGCGATGCGTTATTCGAATTGGTTTCCTCTAAAATTGATGCACCCTTCTATATAGTTATCGTTCAAACCCGTCCCTCTAACAGTGTTCGCCTTGTCTGCCGCTTATAACTCGGGGAAAGACTGTAGTTTTAATCCAAACAAAAAACATCTGCTTGGCCAACTTCTATGGAAGTAATATGAAGAGAGGAAGAGGAGAGAAGCTATGGAATGGATTTAATTCAAATAAATTCTACGAGATTGCTTTCATAAAAAAGAAGAACAAAAATATTTTAGTGAGATATGAAAAGACAAAAATAATTTGATAGGATGAAAATGAACAAATAAAAATGAGAAGCGTTAAGTAAATAATAGTATTTCATAACGAAATGAATAGCATTTGTAATTTCCTGAACAAAGGTATGTTACTCTTTAAATAAACATAAAATATGCAGAATGGTTTCCTGCTTCGCTTGGCGGGGCCCTAATATGTAGGAATCACTTTTTTGGTGCAGGTGTGTCACAGCTCGACCTTCTGCTGTCCAACCTGTCTCTGGTCTGCGTCAAGTCCGTCATCCACCGCGTGCTTTGGAAAGATGAACGATCAGCAGAAACAGTTCTTGGAAAGTTAAAGATGTGGTCCCGTAAGAGATTCTCGGAAAAAATTTTCGTACTGCTGCTAAGAGACGAGGTGGGCAGAATGATGCTACACATGGTACGTTTGTAAGCGCGCGCAGGAATGCTGACCCTAATTACTTCTATTAACCAAAGTGCATTCTGACAACTCCTGGAGAGGTAGTGTACATTATCTGATAACTTAGATGTTACATAATTGTGCTGCTCCTGACTTGCGGAGGCCCGACTTCCAGCAGCTTCCAGCTGTAGGCGCCTCCCTGATCTCAGAAAAAAAAAAAACATTTCTCACATTTGTCACTGTTTTTAATATATAACCATTAAAACCTTTATTCCGCGTTACATTTCTAGGGTTTGCTTTTCTGTATATTGTCGATGCTCAGAAACGATGTTCTTAAGGGCTTCTGTAATTTGGAATACGGAAATCTTAGCATTTTCTATCAACTGAAAAACGTCCACGAACTAATATTTTGAGTTATTTGCTTTCTTTTAAGATGAAGAAAAATGTAAATTTCCGTCCCGGCGAACACCATTAAATTGTAAGCTGACCAATAAGGTAAACATCAAGGGAACTTAAAATCAAAATGCAGCTTAAGTTAAAAAAACGACCGAGTTCCAATCTTATACGATCATTCTCCGTTACATTTTCAATTCATCTCCTATCATTGAGGCCTTGAAAGTGTATCAGAATGAATTAGATTAATCTAAACGGGTGATAGATCAGCTACATACTAGCTTGTGGTGAAATTTGTTAGAGAAGTTGCTTTAATCTTTTGTAGGCTAGCAGTTTTGGTTTCTTCAAGAACAAGAACATCTTTTTTGTGGTCGTAATCCATGACGTGAGAATGAAAGAGGTTTTACATAAAGATCTGTCGATAAAAACCACCAATGTCATTGTCCTTGGAAAAGTGTGGAACAGTCCGTCTAAACGGGGCTGCCACGAGGATAAGCTTGACTTATTACCAAACATAACGGTAAGTGTGTGTGTGTGTGGGGGGATGACCTGCATTACATGGATATTTTATAAAAAATATAATAATTTAAGTTTTTAAATATTCCAGTCAATTTTTTATTTGACTTCCTTGCAGCTGATCTCTGTAAGATGCGGTGACTGTTTCGTGCCATCAAGGCTGATAATAAACTTTTTTTCAAAACTAGTTATGATGCTGTTATTTCTAAATGTTCTAAAGTCTGCAGTTTTTAACAAATTTGATAAAATTTCGTCTTTGAGGAGGAGGGGGCGTTTATTCTATGATGCTATCATCAGACATCGAATAAAAGTTATTGCGCAGTTGATGTGGCAGTCAAACGCCTTTCGTGACGATTACTGTCTGCTGTTTTTTCAGCTTGATGAAGCGTGTGTCACGGAGGCGCTGCTCATTTTCGCTGAAGCTGTATCTACTCTCTGGAAACAGGAAAGAGAGACTTTCTCAGACCCCCTCTGCCAACAGCAGAGCAACAGTGACTGGCCCTGGTCTCAAAGACTCTCCCAACTTTTAATAAAGGTACTACTACTACTACTACTACTACTACTACTACTACTACTACTACTACTAATAATAATAATAATAATACTAATAATAATAATAATAATAATAATAATAATAATAATAATAATAATTGCACTTTAGTCATTACAGAGCCAATAATATGACGTTATATTAGAAAGTAATGTTTCACTAATAGAAATGCAAATGAACAGTATCAGTCACTTTGGGCAGCGGTTAACTTGCTAACATTGTACACCAGTTTAAAATAATGAAATACAGATAGTGACAATTCCTCCCCCTCACTTGTGTAATAGCAACAATAAATAAAATAAATGAAGTAATTGTTGCGCAATAAACTCTACACAATGCGAGATTAAACAGGTGAGACAAAAAATGCTTCGTCCTAGAACATTTCACTTCGTATTTAAAAAAAACAATTTTTAAAATTATTATTTGAACTTTTCTTTTGTCATAAAGTTAATGACAGTCGAACACCACATCAGAATATGGCTCCAACCCCCCTGTTTTTGGAATCCAGATGCAAAAGATAAATAAATTCTAGTAAAATAAAAAAGTTGGTTAGGTAAAAGGCCGTGGGTTATTACAGTGCGATACCTGTCCTCGTAACAACAAGAAAAGAGAACAGAACTTAGTCTTGCACCAATGCACGTGCTGCCTATAGGATGACAGAGTAGGACACTGACCTCGCTTTGGAGTTTGAAGTCAGCCCGACATCCAGTGATAGTGTAATCGTTGCTGTTTAACAGAACAATAAATCTGGGATGTTCGTGCCAACGAAATTCGATGCAGATGGGTTTAGCAGCAACACAGAGTACGAGATCAGTAGATTGGTTCAACAGAGCATCCAAGTTGTCGCTACGTGGAACAGAGACGACGGTCTTGTGGTAAAGGACGCTCTCTTCCCTGGTCAGAAGATTGGCTTTGGAAACACGACCTTCATTGTTGGAATTCATCTGGTGAGTCAACTACTCATTGATCGTCATTATTTCGCATTAGGCTAATTAATACACATGTACGCCCCTTAAGGGTCGGTAATGCATCGTTACACGCCATATGGCAAAACGGTCATCTATGTTCCCGCGTTTTCCGCTTTAGTTTTAAATTAGACTAAATTAGGTTAATTCTACAGGCAGATCTTCCGAACAGGTAAAATAGACAGTTTTCTTTTTTTCAGTTTTAGTAAAATTCGTTTTATTTTCTTATTTGTGCTAAATATACCTTAAACACATGTGATAATGCCTTAAAATTATAGTGCTACTGAAATCGTTCATAAGAAAGCATAATATCTTATCATTCCAGTTTACCAAATTGTCTGCGTTTCTGATTTGAAATAAAACCCGCGTTTTTCTAGGTGGAACCCTATGCTATAGAGAAAAAAGTAGGAAACACCACGATCTTCGAAGGATTTTGCTTGGACATCTTGCGCGAACTAAGTCGAAAATTAAATTTTAGGTAAGTTGTAATTTTCCAAAATTTATACACACGTATCTGCTACAGGAATATGGAAATAATCTTCAGTGAATTTCACATACGATAAGATCAGAAACCTGCAGAACCAACGAGTGTCTTAATGGATGACGCTTTCTTCACAGGTACAAACTGCTATCTTCCCCAGAAAAAACGTCAGGATCAGTTCAGCCGGATGGAAGCTGGAACGGTTTGGTTGGCATGACCATCCGCAAGGTGAGATACTCAGAGAGTAAATCACACGAATAAAAACTATGTAAATCTTTTAATTAAAAGAAATTTTGTGCTTTTTCAAAATCACTCATCTTTTCTTATAACTGATACAGGTTTCGTTATTATTCATCGAGTGATTTATAAAGTAAATATAAATTAAAACTCTGAAAATGACATATTTTACAGTAGATGATAACTTTACGAGTAGAGAGATTGTAGGACGTTATCATAATTTTGGTAAACTCACAGAAATATAAAAAAATAATTCTAAAACTAAATTGAAAGCAAAAATGGGAATTATTTGGACTTTCGTAGACGTTATTACTACTACGAATAAGAACAAAATTTCAAAGTATGACCCAATATAGGCACCGAATACAATTTTACGAGTATGTGAGTGTGTTACCTGTTAAAACATGTCAAGTTTTAGTGAACTATTTTCTATGTAAATACTACTGACATCCTTTTGTTGAATATTCCAATTTATTTTGCCATTTTTATTTTAATCAAACCAACTCTTACAGTACAGGTAGCTTGGCCATTTTGACAGCAAGTGGCTTACAACACCTTGACTTCTGCGTGGTTTATGACAGACTAGCGCTGTTTTCTAGCTGGCATCAGAAAGGCACCGTTACCTGCCTGAGTAGTCAATCTTCCATCAAATCAAGGGATACGATCTCGCTTAAAGTGACTTCTAGGCGGGATTAGGTGTCTCGCTATTTTGTGACATCGGCGAAAGCTTAGTGGAAGTGATATTCCAGAATAGATACAATAAATATGTTTGCCTCTAACGTTTTAACTTCGTTGTTCTCTAATTAGTACTAGTAGCCTGCTGGTGGGAAAAGCTCGAACTAACCGGCCATTTTTTTAATTAACAGATCTCACCGCTAACTTTCCGCTCTCATCCAGATAATAAATCAAACTATTCCGATCGTTGCAGATAAACACTCGACAGTTGTTGACAGACAGAACCGTGACGTCAGACAGGTGTTAACAGACAGAACCATGACGTCAGACAGGTATTTCTCAGTTTGTATTTACTGTTTCCAATCTTTAAAGGAAGTTGATTTTGCTGTCGGCCCTTTCACCTTGACGCCGGAGCGCGAGGAGGTAATCGATTTCTCTATGCCCTTTGCGGAAGAAGATAGAAGCATTCTAATCAAGCGACCTTCTAAGGAGTCCGATGGCATGTTTAGGGTTTTTCAGCCCTTTCATGGATCTGTGTGGGCCATTCTCGGAGTGACAGTCAGTCTTGTTGGAGTAGCTTTGACAATTATTAACCAGTTGTATCCTTTCGGGAAAAAGAAAGTGAATAGCGGTCACCAGATGGACAATACTCAGCTCAACGAAAACATGTGGCTCGTGTTTACTTACTATATGCAGCAAGGTACGTGTACGTACTCTACCAAAGGATGTGGATAAATGAAATTACACAAATAAATAATCGGATCGCAAGATTTTCTTAAATAAGAGTACGAAGTGGTAAAATTTATTCAACAGGGTATAGGACATTCTAACAAACCCGTTTAAGCGTAATGGACATTTTTTCCGTATCTTATTGTTGGCACTAAACTCGTTGTAACTTTTTCGTTGCTGCTACTTCTCATTTTAAACAGATTTGAACACCTGTAAAAACGCGAAATCAACAAAAGCTCCACTGAAGTTTTTCTTGTTTTAACGTGCCCCTCATGAGCCAGGTGGCCACTTTCTCGTCGGTACACAAACCCAGGTCACTGCGGGGAAAAAGAGATTTCGTTTTTGTTTCTTTTTTGAGAATATCCGTGGGATGAGAGAAGCCGTCTGCCGCCCTCTGCTTTATTCTCGGTGCATCACGAGATAAATTATTGAAAAACCTCTTCCCCAACTTCGTACGAAGAAACTCTAGTGAAGCGTTGATAATGTGTAGTAAAACGAAAGTAGTACCTCGATTAATCCCGTGATCAGATGAGCAGCTTTCCTGCTCATGCTAAAGTTAAAAGCTTTATCAGTTCGTTGAAGCAGAAGCGCTGGAGGCAGCACACAGCAGTAAGTCAGAATTGATCAATTGTGCTGCCTACTTCCCATATGGTATTGCCTCGGGTCTATATCTGCATACTTTAGTTTACATTTGTACTATCTAGTACTGAAATCTCAAATGCCTTTAACCTTTTCATTTCTTTTCAAAGATCGTCCGAAAGATGTTTGCGATACGTCCAAATATCACCGCTTCGGATCTAGGGAATGTCAGCAACCTGGCTCGTGAGGGGCAGGTTAAATATCCAGTTAAGGTGTTTTTTTGGACAAACTAGACTTATTGACAGCAATATATTTTTTACATAACTCATCCAACTAAATATATCTTGATTAATTTATCCTAAAATAGATGCACCTGCATACTTACTTACCAGCCGCGTCCTCTCATACAGTTAGCCTCCCATTTCCGCACTGTAAGCGTTTTCTTGACTTTACTACAGAATCTTCATCCGTGCCGCGTATTAAAACAATAGGGTTACGTTTTCAGGTACCGAATCGGAGCCTAAATCCTCTCCAGGTCGTCTCTTGGTGGGCTTCTGGTGGATCTTTACGATTCTGATGGCCACCTCTTACACGGCCAATCTCGCCGCGCTTCTCACAATTTCTATAGAAGTGCTTCCCATTGACAACCTAGAAGATTTGCTGGCCCAGACCCAGGTGAAGGCTTTCACGCTGCACGGATCGAGCACCTACAGTACTTTCCAGGTATGATGACGCCATGATAATTAATGGATGGCTATCACGGCAGACGGCGGTCGCGTGTAGAAAAAGGGGTCACGGCGAAAATTTTTGGTCTGGTTCAAACTGACCGGCAAGAAGCTTCACTGTCCAGGGGGCTGGGAGCTTGACCATTAGTGTAGCTTCGTTAAATCTCCGTATTCAGATTCTTCATCCGCGCGTAGCGCCTATGGAGAGGGGAGATGAAAGCCTGTCTGGCCAGGCGTCTCTCTGTCGTCCTTTTGGGCGACATGAAAAGATCGTCCGAGTTTCCGGTGGATAAATTTGGTTTTGGAACCTGACATGGGCAGCACATCGCTGCCATTTAACGCCATGGTCTGGTTGTATGGAACCATCTACCTGGGGATGTACTGCACTGTAACACGATTACTACATTAAATGTTTAATAGGTAGATGGTTCTTTGACAGTACTCTGTCCTTTGTTTGTAGCTATCTCGCTAGAGGGCTCAAGGGAGACTTATAAGCACCGTATCTACTGCAGTTTTTTTTAGAAGAACGAACACTTGGCTAATAATTTGTGACCACCAGGGTTCTTGCATTTTGGATTACTAAAATTTTAATAATAAATATAAACAAGTTAAAGCAGCAGAAATCTTAAGTGTCAAAAAGGGTCAACAATTCTTAATGGAAAGTAAATCTTTTCAGATAAGTAATTAAAATCTCCCATTAATACAAATTTTAACTTTAGATTGTCTTGGCAACGACTTAATTCTGACAAAAAAAAAAAATACAACTACGTAGATTTTCATGCAGTTGGAAGTGTAATAGTCCAGGGAATTGGTTCTTTAATTTTCGTGTCTCCTCCACTTTACATGGAAGTTTGCATAAAGTGTCTACCAGATCTTGTATTCACCAAACAATTTAAAAAAATTCTGCGCTAATTGGTATAGGTGACTAAAAAGAAGAATTTCACCTTGGAGAAAATAAAAGGCATTCAGAAAAAAAACAAGATAATTAAAATAACTTTTATCTGTTTTCTTATAACCCCGCCTCCTATTAGAGAGCGAGCCGTCGCAGGTAAAGGACTCCGGTGGTCTTAATTTCCCTACCGGGCCCGGGTAGTTATCTGCCTCCTCACTCTTCGAGGCTTTATGGCACCCAAGACCCAAGATCACCAATGCAGCAGGTAAAAGACGAATTGCGTATACATAGGTATCTTTGAACCTTATTTGGTCGATGGTTTTCTAATTAATTTTCAGTTCCCAAAGAAAAATTAAAGTTACGCTTTTTTTATGAGTGCCCAGGTCTGTCGAATCTAAAGACTAAACTTCTTCACGTCCGACATCTCAGAAATACGGTCGGTGATCGATATAAGCACTTTCTCCGGACCAGTACAAATTGTGCTTATATCGATAAGTCCATTTTAAAAAGGATTTCATGTACATATTCATTTAGATAATATTAGAAGAATGTGTAATAAAAAACAAAATTCTATTTCTTCATAAAAATACATAAAATTTACACAGTTGACAGTATTTATTTAGAAAAATAATATAAAATTGAAGATTGTCGCGTGCACTTGTTTTGTATTCTGTAACTTCGAATTGCATGTTGGGTGTTTTTTAACTCTTGAGTTGTTATACCAAGTTTTTCAAGAACTCTTTTTACCTCGTCAAACATAGCAAGTGCTTGCAGTGGAGTAGTCGATGTCTCAAAAATTTCAACATCTGCCGAAACTTCGGTCTCATCACTTCTTACTTCAGTTCTTCAAAACATTCAAGTTGATGATCGCATTTGATAAACTCTTCATCCAATTCTGAGCCTTCTTCGCTGTTTAAAACTTCTAATTCAAAAGCTTCGTTGCATTGAAACGTTTCTCCCTGATTCAATTACAAACATTTCTGAAGCAATTTTGGATAATCGTCGAGGTCACATTATCCCAGGCAGTTTTTATCATGAAAATGGCATCCAAAACAGTTACAGATTTAGCAGCACTCTCAAGAAATTCGTCCTGGCCACTATCTAAACGTGCAACCAACTCTTTCGTTAACTATTTGCGATAGTGTGCTTTAAGGCAGCGAATAATCTCAGCATACATTGGCTGTATAAGTGACATTGTATTCGTTGACAAGTAGACCACCTCTACATTTGTTGTTGTGACTTCTTTAGGATGTGCAGGGCACTGATCTAGCAGCAGGAGAATTTTCCTTTTCTTGTGTCGCATTTTCTCGTCCACATTTATTAGTCATTCTGTGAATAAAGCTCGAGTCATCCAGGCTGCAGAATTCGATTCACATTGCACTGGAAGGTTGTTTTATCTTGTTCTTAAAACACCTTGGATTTCGGCTCTTGCCGATCACTAGCAGAGCTAGTTTTTCAGTGCCAGTCATGTTTGACGCCATCAAAGCAGTCAGTCTTTCCTCCTACTTTTTTCCCCCACTAACTTCATCCTTTCTGGCTAGTGTACCATCAGGAGTGGCCCAAAAATACAGTCCTGTCTCGTCAGCGTTGAAAATTGCTTCCTCTGGATAACTTTGTAGAAGCTCTGGCAAAACAGTCTTCCATTCATTGGCCCCAGATAAGTCAGCATCCGCCTTTCATCCATGTTCTCGTTTGTAGACAATATTGAATTTCTTTTCGAACTTTTGTAGCCAACTAGAAGTAATGGTGTTTGGATGAAGATCTTCGAAACCACCACAGAGTTCTTGAGCTAAAGACAGTTTTCTTTATTAAAAGTGTTCCAGAGAGCTCTGCCTTTTTCTCCCTCATGAAAACAAACCATGTGTACAGCTGCTGCCCCATATCTGGTAACACTCCTTCCCGCTTTCTCTTGCGAGAAAGATTTCCATTTTAACCTGAGTATGTTTAACTCCTCTTCGTTTCGCAAATATCAGCTAACCATTTTGTGGTCAATGTTGAGTTTCCGTGCAACATCAGCTTTCTTTTCACTGTTATGAACCGCCTGAATAACCTTTAGCTTGAATTCTAATTTAAAACCATTACGTTTTGAAGCCATAATGAACTCTGTGCAGAACGTGCTTAATTAAAGGAATGATAAGCATGTCATGCTGTTGACTATAGATATCGTGCTTTGCGTAGGTGGTTTCCAACAATCAGTATCTTCCACGAGGGTGGTTTCCACCAATCAGCTTATTCCACACCATGCCTGCTTTTCGTAGACTTTCCAACTTTATTTTTACTGTTTCTTTCTGGATTTTTTCCACGTGCTTATATCGATTTTGTGCTTATAAAGATTATTCCTATTAAAAATATATATGGAAATTTTTGGAACTGCATGATTAAGTGCTTATATAGATCATTGTGCTTATATCGAACGTGCTTTACCGATCATCGACTGTATATAAATATATATATCAGCATATCCAAGTTGTAAGCAGACTGTTTCTCATATGTGGCAAATTGCTTTTCTAAAAGGCAAATGTTTCCATGTGGTCATCAAAAAGGAAACTCCAAGCTCTTGTAATACCTGTTCGTTCCTTTATCCTCCTGCAATAATCTGTCACGGGTTTCTTTTTGTTGTTGTTTTCTTTTCTGTTCTTATCAGAATTCTAAGTCAGGAACTTATAAAGGTATCTGGGACATGATGAAGACAGCGCCGATAATCAAGACGGCCCAAGAGGTAGAAGTAGCGGTCAGCTCGAGTAACTACGCCTTTATTGGCATGTCGTCCCAGATTAATCACATGGTCGCCCAGCACTGTGAGAACCTGGCCATTGCTGGCAAGCCATTCCACATGGCACGCATCGGATTCATCCTACAACAGGGATCCGATATCGTCAAGGATATTTCCAGTCAGTACGTCCCATCGTTACCTTTTTTAAATAATGTTTACCATAAATTTAAGGTACCCCCTTTCTTTACGTTTCTTTACATTACTGGATGTTCATTCTAGGCTTTCTTCTACGTCACCTGGAGAATGATAACGTGTTTGTAATGGAAAAATAAGGAGGAGGTGTGGTTTTAGTCGACTCTGAAAACTGACCTTTGTCTTGCTAACACAAAAGGTCATTTTTGTTGTACTTTGAAAGCACTTTGTGACACCTGTTCCATGAGGGTGGGTCAGCCGTCACGATCTTGTTCATGGCTGCACACGAGTCTAACAAAGTTTCCTTCTAACTTTCAGCATTATGAAAATGCAGGAATCAGGACTGATCGACAAATGGCGTAAAAATTGGTGGGCTAAGAAAAATAGGTGTTCAGTGAAAGGTCCCAAGGCAGGAGCTGAAGGACTAGGGGTCAACAGTCTTGCTGGGCCTATGGTTCTGTTCATGGGGGCAGCAATTCTGGGAATTCTTTATTTGTTCATAGAATGCGCTGTTAAAAAGTTCCAAGACCAGCAGCGGAATATGTAAGGCAAGTCCCATAGAAGGATCTTCGGATCGCAAGTCGGTTAGGCACAAGCCCAGTGCACAACTCATTCCAAATAGGAAAAAACAGAAAAAATGAACATAAAACTTTTTAAATCGTTTTTCGATTATGGATCGATGTCTTTATTTTAACTGTTATTTAATTTAGATTTCACTCCAAGAAAATGTTTTTTTCTTCCAACTATTTAGCGACGTGGAAATTATATCTATGGTAATATTTGGATTGGCAACGCACACGTGTCGATTTGGGGGCCAGTTCTTTATTCACAGCAGTTTTATATGATTTTATGTGCATTCTCAGCCACATGTTAATTTTATAATAAATTAGTAACAAAATTCTAGCTGTATTGGAATTTGACGTCATGTATTTAATTGGACAAGAAATGCTGAAGAGGTCAAGAAACTGGGGACACGACTGGGCCGATCGGCTGTGGCGATCCTTTGTATTCCTGAACATGGATTATGGAGCCCATTGTTGATGACGAGAGAAAGGATAGTCGGTTTCAAATCTTATCCAATTAGGAAACTCGTTCTTCCGGCAGCTATGATCCCACTCCACACTATTACGATTCCCCCCACCATAGCGTTCGTCCTGCACAACATTAGCTCTTCACAATGTCCTCATACGTTATCCACGATTACTCTGAGTCAGCTGGACCCTTGTCCTAACCAATAGAATATTGTGACAACTACTCTGATGGAGAATATCGTGTGGACATCTGGCATGTAATTTTTCAGGGTGGAAAAGGTTTCTGATGAATAGTCTAAATATACAGAGTTCCTCTGACCGACAGAAAGTGACTGGCAGCTGGTGGGGATGGAATAATTCCGCTGACCATCTGTACAGTGGGGACAGGGGTGGGGGCTACCTCTGCGAGGCCTCTTGTTGACGTGACCAGTCTGTGCGTACAGTTGGCTAATGACTGAATAACTGCAACTTTTCGATTGGGAACAACGTCGACCTGCCTGCAGCCATTTTGGTAAACGACTTACTGCATAGTACGCTACGCTACAAGCGATTTGTTAGGCCAGAAGTGGAGGGCACAGAGTTGTAAAGGCCTATTTTTTTTCGCTTTTTTACTATCTGGTCTTAGGACATCTGACTGTATTTCGTCTGCTCGTTTGCTAACTCGTAATAATTTTACTACACCGTTGAGTGATATTGCACCGATTATCATTTTGAAAAAGTGACAACGTCAGAATCACAGCGGAAGTGGAAGCACGTGGCTGGTATTTTACCGCGAAGCCATCTTGAAAAATAACCCTGGTGCATTATGGGAATTCCACCATATACTAATCCTGTGATAAAGAAACAAATTCCTAGATGATACAGAAATCGTGGAGCGTACTTCATAATTTTACACACTTAAAATCTAGCAGCAGCTTTAATTTATTGTTAACATTATTCAGATAATTTTCTATTCAAATCAAAATTTTTTCTGTATATTATTTGGTTGCTACTACTTTATCTGTAACAAGACAAATAGCTTAAAATGAAATATAATAAAATTAATTTCATATAATGTAATTATTAAATTATAGGTCTATTATATGACTATTAATTGATTGGTAAAAGACTATTATACTGTAGTTTTAAAAAGTACAGTCTGATTATTTATTAGTTCAGTTCTTTTGTTTAAAACAGAAAAGCTATCTTCATCATTTCAGAACGTAAACACACTTTAGCTGATAGTTACAGATACTAATGGCAGAATGAAATTTCAACTTCACGAAACAGTCGAAGGGAGTGAACTGAATATAAAACAAAATTAAGTATTAAACAATTTACTTATAAAATGAAAGAAGCAAAATAAATAATAATTACAGAGCGTATTATTTTATTACATGACACAAGTTTTCCATGACATATCGCCCTTTAGTTAAATATTTTTCGTTTATTTTTTAAAAAATGCTGTATAATTTTTAAAATAATAATTTTTTTCTTAATAAAAGATTTTTTAAAAAATTGCAGCAGTCTCCGTGTTAATCATTCCTTCCTCGTGTCTTCGGAAAGACATCAAGAGAATCCTTCCAGCCTTGTTTTGCTAATCGAGCTGAGGAAGTCCGACTGTACCAAGGACAAGATGCTGTTACCTGGATTTCGTAACAACCGCGTCATACGGCGATCAAAGGTCGAGATATGTGGCGGGCTTCCGTTGCGTGAAGCAGATGTTCTGAAAAAAGAGTAAAAGTTAGTTCTCTGGTAGAGATGGAAAGATTGAACTGGTGCTACAGGCAGAAGATATCTGAACCTTGCAGTAAAACAGAAAATAATGCGGTGAGAAATAATTCTCGTAAAAATATTAAAAATAAAAAGCTTTAGTTGTCTCCCTTGAAACATTTATGGACCGGATCTTTAGGCAAAGCCTATAACTTTGAGTACGTGTTTCGCGAGCAAAGCGATTCCTTTTGGAACTTAGATATTTTTGATATTATTAGGAGTATGGCTCTAAGACGGAAAAGATGAACGACACATTGAATCTTCCCCACACAGAATTCTAGAGATTTGTTCTAAACGAATAAATATCAAAATTACTACCCGACAAATCAGAACCAAATGGAGGTACAACAATAACAGTAACATTCTGGGAATGGTTTTAAAAGCTGGCTCCAGCAGACTCTTTTAATGTTTAAAATAAACATTCATTTGGCTAAAGAGAATCATCAAACAGCAGCGAGAAGGCTGGTTATGCCCTTTGCGAGTATTAACTGTTCACGCAACCACTGTCAGCGTAAATATCGGCCACGGGCAAGTTCTTGCTGTCTGCGCGCGCCATCGGGGACCGAACTCTTCGCTCAGTAGTGTGTGGCCCACAGGAAGCTAAGTCCAGTGGTCCGGTCCGATCCGGTGGATGTTCATTTGAAATGTTCAAATTGTATTCCACCACACTTGTTTAAAATGAGTTTTCTACGAAGGTAAAATTTATCTAATCTGCTCATACTTGTGAAAATGTAAATGTTCACACTTACAGTGGTCGCTAACCGCCCTAGCAAATAAAATGACAGCATTGTCACGTGCAGAATACATCTGATGATAATGGCTGCAGAAACACTAGTCTACAATAGTCTCAATACACAACTACTACAATGGGTAAAATCGGTGAGAAAATATATCATTAAAAAATGTGATAGCTGAGTAACCGATTGACATTGCTCAAACACACACAATATATATATTCTAAACTCTGTAAATAACTGAACCCTCGAGGAATCGGGATGCCGTTATATCGAGAGTCCATGTAAAGTACAAGGGAGATGTAAATAGGTAGGATATAAAACGGACGTGTATGTGCTGCCAGTTTAATCAAAATATCCAGACAACGCATTTACATCAAGTTGCACACGGAACATACGCGTGAATAAAACATAACTAAACACTACACAACTATGTTTACTTCTCTTCTATTACCTGCTCCTCCTATGGTGTTGTTGTTTCAATTGCCAAATCAGGAGAACGATCGATGAAACAACATTGTACTCACGCATCGAAATATTCCTCCTGCTTACACTTTGTTCTAATTTCTTGAGTATTTAAATTTTATCCGCAATGTTAAGTGTAGTCCTTCTTCGTTTTTCTCCAGTACTTGCTTTGTCAAATTTAGGAGAGTGCAAAAGTTATCGTATGATAAAGGACGAAAGAAATGAGGTATGCGCACTTTCAAGATAGCGACTGTGAACAAAATTAAGTTGGTTGTCCTGTCTGCCACCAGAACTGTGACATATGCCGTTAGATAGAGTGCCGCTATATCCAGAGTTTACACACACACACACACTCTCTCTCTCTCTCTCTCTATATATATATATATATATATACATATATATATATATATATATACAGGTGCATCTAAAAAAATTAGAATATTGTGGAAGAGTTCAATATTTTTTGTCAGTTATTTCAGAAAGTTAAAATTTGTATATATTGTAGACTCATTACATGTAAAATAAAATGTTTCAAGCATTTTTTACTTTTAATTTTGATAATTACGGCCTACAGCTAAAAAAATAGGAAAAACGTATCTCAAAATATTAGAATATTCCATTTCGATTTTGAGTAAATCACTATTTATGCAGTATAAATATCCTGAATCTCTCAGTCTGGTTCAGTACATACAACCATAATCATGGGGGACTGCGACACTCAATGACACCCTCCACAAGGAGGTTCAAGCAAAGCCGATTCAAGAACTTGGAGGAGCTTCACAAGGAGTGGACTGAGGCTGGAGTCAGTGCATCAAGAGCCACCATATACAGACGTATCCAGGAAATGGGCTACAAGTGTCGCATTCCTAGTGTCAAGCCACTCCTGAACCAGAGACAACGTCAGAAGCGTCTTACCTGGACTAAGGAGAAAAGAACTGGACCATTGCTCAGTGGTCCAAAGTCCTCTTTTCAGATGAAAGTAAATTTTGCATTTCATTTGAAAATCAATGACCCATGGTCTGGAGGAAGAGCGGAGAGGCACGGAATCCAAGTTGCTTGAAGTCCAGTGCGAAATTTCCATAGTCAGTGATGATTTGGGGTGCCATGTCATTTGCTAGTGTTGGTCCACTGTGTTTTATCAAGTCCAAAGTCAACGCAACCGTCTACCAGGAGATTTTAGAGCACTTCATGCTTCCGTCTGCTGACAAGCTTTATGGAGATGCTGATTTCCTTTTCCAGCAGGACTTGGCACCTGCCCACAGTGCCAAAACTACTAGTAATTGGTTTGCTGAACATGGTATTACTGTGCTTGATTGGCCAGCCAATTCGCCTGACCTGAACTCGAAAGAGGGAGATGAGAGACACCAGACCAAACAATACAGACAAACTGAAGGCTGCTATCAAAGCAACCTGGGCTTCGATAACACCCCAGCAGTGCCACAGGCTGATCGCCTCCATGCCACGCCGCATTGCTTCAGTGATTAGTGCAAAAGGAGCCCCGACCAAGTATTGAGTGCATAAATGAAATACTTTTCAGATGTTCAACATTTCTATATTATAAATCCTGTTCTTTTTATTGATCTTATGAAATATTCAAATATTTTGAGATAGTGGATTTTTGATTTTCATGAGCTGTACGCTGTAATCATCAAAATTAAAACAAAAAAGGCTTGAACTATTTCACTTTATGTGTAATGAATCTAGACTATATGAAAGTTTCACTGTTTGAATTAAATTACGGAAAAAATTGAACTCTTCCACGATATTCTAATTTTTTTTTTAAAAAATACAAGAAAAGACAATTTCGCCAGTGATGCAGTTCTCTAAGACGTTGATTTAATATTGTGTACTTACCTTAACTTCCGGCATTGTTTGAAGCTACCTAATCAAAATGTGATTTTGATTAGACAAAAAGAATATTTTTAAGAAGTTCGTATTTAAATGTGTTTGAATTTTTATAGTTTCGTATAGTAGTCAAAAGAAGGCAGAAAGACACCAGCGAAGAGAAACAGCCGTCAGTAAGTTTCTTCTGCTACCACCATTAACAACCTTTTCCGGATAAACTGATCTCTCTAACATGAATCCCTGTTGCGAGACTTTAGCCAATTTAGAATTATGATTTTTTTTGTCAATATGTTGAAAATTCTTAATTCGAAAACTTCTTTCTGATCTTCCCTCAGACACCTAAACTGGATAAATTCCCTACTCTTATGTTTACATTCTGTTTGGAGTTAATTAAACATAGTATGCTCCTTGAAGTCATGGATTATAATTTTTTACAAAACTTTCAAACTTCTAAAGTTAATACGATTCCAGATAAATTAATAATATTCTGAGCTATTCAGACATGGTAACTTTGTCACACCGAAAACTACCTCCACATGACATTTACTGTCTGTCTTGTAAAAACCACGTACAGATTCTCTTTATGACCATCATTAAAGACGACTTTTCATCTTATTTTTTTACTTTATTATTATTGTTATTTATATAATTTATGAACAATGCATTCTTTAAGTGTTACAAACTCTTTTAAACTGCGATCTTTCTAATCCATTTACATCAAGTACATAAATTAAATGGCAATCTATTAATATTAATTTGTTTGTAAATGTAATCAGCGTTCGTGCTACTTCCTCCTCAAGGACTCCTCGATGCTCTCCAAATCTCACCACGATGCTCGCCCCGATGTCGTTCAATCCCTGCCTCATCACGCGGTAACCGGCTCGCTCACTCGCTGTCGTACCGGAAACGGAAAAAATGGCCCCTTCTTACGCGCGCGCATTCTTCCCGGAATCCCTTTTCCGTCCCCCGTTGCACTATATGCAAATTATGTCTACTCCTAGTGACCAGTAGGCGGCGCCCTGTGGAGACCACACTCCCCCTGATCTCTTGATCACAGCTACAGCGTAGGGATGGCCTTCTCTCCCTGGTGCTTCAGGGAGCTTTGCGGAACGCAGACAGAACCAGCATTATGGTGTCTTCACTTGCAGAGGACGTGTCATCAATGTCTTCTAATATTCTTACCGAGTTGTGAGATGGTCTAATATCCATAATGTGACGCGGGATTCCATTGACTTTAAAGGACTGTGGGCTCACAATTCCACTGACAGTCCACAACCCCAGCACGGATTGCAGCAGTGTGGGGTCGTCTTCACCCACACAGTGTACTTATGGGCCTTTCCACTAACAGTCAACACATCCACATCCTTCCTTCTCCATGACCGGCATTACTTACAATGGAGCGGGAGTATCCAGAATCCACCAGCGCCGTGACCGCGTTCCATCGACCTGGACCTTAATCATAGGTAGAGTTGCATTTACATCTGGGGAGGAGAATAGTGTTGATGTCCCCCCATTCCATTTCTCGTACTATCTGAAGGCACGTGACCCAACTCACGCACCGAAAACACCGGATTCTTCTTCTGGTACCTCGTCCACGATCGTTGCTCGTTGCCACTTGTCGGAGCAAGCAGTCTCTTGCCATGACACCTTAGCACGTGAGCTTAGGCTCTCGACCCTCTGGGATTGTCGGCTTGGTCTTGTCTGCTGGTCGAGTCGCTGTGGCAACCAATCCCACAACTCCCACCTCATCCTTTAGTACCGCACTGGCTCGGGCCAGCAGCTAGTCAACGTTCATCGTTTCCATACGTGAAGACGCGCGCACGTTCAGACACACCACAAAACAGCAGCGACAGTCTGCGCAGTTTCGCCAAGAACATGTCCACCGATCTGGGTGCAGCTGCCTCGCTACGAACTGTTCGTAGGCTACGAAGAAGTCGACCGCAAACTGAACTGATGCTCTTTTATAACTTGTGAACTGTTGCACGTTTAAATGATTCTCTTTCATTACTTCTGTAATGATGTACGTTTATATTTTCTGATCTGATGCAGGTTTAAATGTTTTGAATTAATGCTCCTTTTTACCTTGAGAACTGATGCTCGGTTTTCATTTCCGAACTGATGCTCGTTTATAACTTCTGAACTGACGATGGTTTACATTGTCAGTACTAATACTCGTTTATAACTTCTGAACTGACGATGGTTTACATTGTCAGTACTAATACTCGTTTATAACTTCTGAGCTGCTGGTCGTTTCCAACTTCTGAAATTGCACATTTTTATCTTCTGAACTGTCGCTAATTTGTAAGTACTTAAGAGATGCTAGTTTATATATTCTGAACAAATGATGGTTAATAAGTTTTGAACTGAAGCTAGATTATAAATTCTAAACTGATGATAGATTAAATGTTCGGTTAATTTACACATTCCGAAAGGATCCTAGTTAATAACTTCTGAACTGACGATTGTTTATTAGTTTTTAATTGGTTCTAATTTATAAGTTCTTATCTCATTCTATATATACATTCTGAAACGATGCGTGTTTATTTCTTCCTAGTTGATTCTAGTTTTTGTTCTGAACTAATGATGGTTTATAAGTTTTCAACTGATTTCAGTTTATAAGTTATGAAATACTATTAGTTTAAAGATTTTGGACTGCTGATACTTTAAACGTTCTGAACTGAATCTAATTTAAAAGTTCTTAACTAATGTTAATTTATAAGTTCTGATCTGATGCTACTATATACCTTCTGGTACGATGCTAGTTAAAATCTTCTGAACTGACGCTAGATTATAACTTCTTAAATGCTGTAGTTAATAACTTCTGAATTGTCGCTAGATTATATGTTCTTTAACAATGCTAGTTTATATGTTCTGAACAAATGATGGCTAATAAGTTTTGAACTAATTCTAGTTTATAAGTTATGAACTGATGCTAGTATATAAATTCTTATATGATGCCATTTTATATGGTCTGAATCGATGCTGGTTAATGACTTCAGAACTGACACTACTTTATAAGTTCTTAAATGATCATAGTTTGTGTGTTGTGAACCTATGATGGTTTATAAGTTTTGAACTGATGCTAGTTTATGAGTTATGAACTGATGCTAGAATGAACATTCTAAAATGATGATACATTAAAAGTTCTGAAATGATACTAATTTATAATTCTTAAAGGATCCTAATTAATAACTACTAAACTGACGATAGATTATAAGTTCTGAAACGATTCTACTTAATAACTTCTGAACTGAAGCTAGTTTATTACTTTTCAAATGATGTAGTTAATAACTTCTGAATTGTCGCTAGATTATATGTTCTTTAATGATGCTACTTTATATATTCTGAACTTATGCTACTATAAAAGTACTTAAACGATGATAGTTATCTTGTGAACTGACGCTAGTTAATAAGTACTTAAATGATACTAGTTTATACATTCTGAAATGATTCTAGTTAATAACTTCTGAATTGACGATAGTTTACAAGTACTTATTCTCAACTGATGACTGTTTATAAGTTATGAACTGTTGATAGATTAAAATTTCTGATGTGATGCACCCTTATACGTTCTTTAACAATGCTAGTTAAAAACTTCTGAACTGACACTTGGTAATAAGTTCTTAAATGATTCCAGTTTATATGTTCTGAGCTAATGATGGTTAATAAGTTTTGAACTGATGCTAGTTTAAATATTCAGTTCTATTTCTCCTTTAAAACTAGTGTTCTGATGCTCGTTTACAACTTCTATACATATGCTTGTTTAAAACGTCTATTCTGATGTTAGTTTACAACTTCTGTTCTATTTCACGTTAACACCTTTATTTCTGATGCCCCTTTATATCTATTGTTCTGATACTTTTTTAAATTATTGTTCTGATGCTTTTACAAATTCAGTTCTAAAGCTCGTTTAAATGTTCAGTTCTAATGCTCGTTTAGAATATCTGTTCATATGCTTATTTGAAACTTCTTTTCTGATGCTCGTTTAAAACTTCAGTTCTATTACTTGTTTAAATCCACTGTTCTTATGTTCGTTTACAACTCCTGTTCAGAAGCTCGTTTACATCATCTGGTTTGATATTCCTTTACAACATCTGTTCTGATGCTCGTTTACATTTTCTGATCTAATTCACATTTAGTTCTTTATTTCTGAAGCCCCTTTACATCTATTGTTCTGATGCTCTTTTAAAAATACTGTTCTGATGATTTTAAAAATTCATTTATAATGCTCGTTTACTACTTCATTTCTAATACTCGGTTAAACTATTACTTCTAATGCTCGTTTACAACTTCTGTAGATACGATCGTTTAAAACCTCTGTTCTGTTACTAGTGTAAAGCTTCTATACATACGCTTGTTGTCAGCTTCTTTTCTTATGCTCGTGTAAAACATCTGTGCATAAGCCCGTTGAAAGCTTATTCAATTTTATATATTCGTTCCTGATGCTGCTTTTCATCTATTGTTCTGATACTCGTTTATATTTTCAGTTAAAAATCTAGTTTGACACCATCTGTTCTGATGCTCGGTCAAAACTTTTCTTATTCTTGATTAAAATCTGTTCTTATGCTTGTTTACTACTTCTGTAGATGTGATCGTTTTAAACTTCGGTTCTGATGCTAGTTTACAACTTCCGTTCTAATTTATCTTTACGTACTTTTCTGACGCCGCTTTTCATCTACTGTTCTGTTGTGCATTTACAATATCTGTTAGAAATCTAGTTTACTTCTCTTATGATGACCGTTTATATGTTCAGTTCTAATGCTCGTTTCAATCTACCGTTCTGATGTTCGTTTATATCTTCTGTACATATGCTTGTTTAAAACTTCTGTGTTTATCCTCGTTAACAACCTCTGTTATGAATCTCGTTTACATTATCTGTTTTGATGCTCCTTACAATATACGTTCTGCTGCTTGTTTAAAATTCCTTTCTGTTGCTCGTTTACATGATCAGATCTAACGCTTGTTTCAAACTTCTGTTTTGATGCTCCTTTAAATATCTGTTCTGCTGATTGTATACAAATTCTGTGCTGATGCTCGTTTCCAACGTCAGTTCTAATGCTCGAAACGACTTCCCTTCCAATGCTTGATAAAGCCTCTATTGTTTTGCTCGTTTTCAACTTCTGTAGATATCATCGTTTAAAATTTCTATTCTGATGCTCGTGTAAAACTTCTGTTATGATACTCGTTTTTAAGTTCTGTTTTGATGCTCTTTTGAAACTACTGTTCAAATGATATTAAAAATTCAGTTCTATTGCTCATTTACAACTTATGCCCTGATGCTCGTATAAAACGTCAGGTCTATTGAACGGTTACAACTTCTCTTCCAATGGTTAATTAAATCCTCTGTTCTTATTCTCGTTTACAATTTATGTAGAAATGATCGTTTAAATATCTATAGAACTGAAGCTCGTTCATACCTTATATAATTTCAAGACTGATATACATTTATATCATTTCCTTTGATGAAAGTTTATAACCTCTGGCAGGTTATAACTTCTGAACTATTTCACTTTTATATCTTCTGTTTTGAGACCCATTTATAACATCTTGAAAGGATGCACTTTCATATCTTCTGAAGTGATATTTGTTTATAATTTCTGTACTGTTGCTGATTATTATTTATGGAAGTATTGCACAATTATTCAATGAACTGTTCCTCGTTTATAACTTCAGAACTAATGCTGGTTTACATGTTTTGAACTGATGCTCGTTTATAGGTTCTGATCTTACGTTCGTTTATTACTTCTGAATTGATGCTCTTTTATAATATCTGAGATGTTGCTCCTTTATAACTTGTGAATTGTTGCTCCCTTATAACTTCCCAACTGTATCACTTTTTTACCTGCTGAGTTGATACAGGTTTATAACTGCTGAACTGACGCTCGTATATAACATTTTGTACTTATGATCGTCTATTACTTCTGAATTGATGCTCTTTTATAATATTTGTCAATTGATGCACGTTCATAACTGCTGTACTGACAATCGTTTATAACATCCTGTATATGGGTTCTTTTATTACTTCGTATATAATTCAGGAATGATGGACGTTTATATCATTGTAACCGATTTTCGTTTACAACTTCTGTACTGATGTTCGTTTATAACTTCTAACCTGATATACGTATGTATTTTTAACTGTTGCTCATTTATAACTACTGTACTATTACTTGTTTAACTTCTGAACTGATGGTAATTTATGACTTCCTAACTGATGTTCATTTATATCTACTGAACTTTTGAGCGTTTATAATTATTGAGCTGATGCTCGTTTATAACTACTGAACTGATGCTGGTTTATATCTGTTGCATTGATGCTTGTTTATAACTTCCGAACGGATGCACTTTTATAATTGCTGATTTGAAGCACGTTTATAACTTCCCAACTGATGCTCATTTACACCTGTTTAATTTATGCGCGTTTATAACTTCCGAACTGATACACGTCTATAGCTGGTGAATTGATTCTCCTTTATATCTTCGGAACACATGCACTTTTAAACCTACTGAATTGATGCACGTTTATAAGTGCTGAACCGACTGTTGCACTTTTATACCTGCTGAAATTATGCACGTTGATAACTACTGAACTGACGCTCGTTTATAACATTCTGTAGTTACGTTCGTTTATTACTTCTGAATTGATGCTTTTTATAATATATGAAATGTTGCTCCCTTATAACTTCCCAACTGTATCACTTTTTTACCTGCTGAGTTGATACAGGTTTATAACTGCTGAACTGACGCTCGTATATAACATTTTGTATTTATGATCGTCTATTACTTCTGAATTGATGCTCTTTTATAATATTTGTCAATTGATGCACGTTCATAACTGCTGTACTGCAATCGTTTATAACATCCTGTATATGGGTTCTTTTATTACTTCGTATATAATTCAGGAATGATGGACGTTTATATCATTGTAACCGATTTTCGTTTACAACTTCTGTACTGATGTTCGTTTATAACTTCTAACCTGATATACGTATGTATTTTTAACTGTTGCTCATTTATAACTACTGTACTATTACTTGTTTAACTTCTGAACTGATGGTAATTTATGACTTCCTAACTGATGTTCATTTATATCTACTGAACTTTTGAGCGTTTATAATTATTGAACTGATGCTCGATTATAACTACTGAACTGATGCTGGTTTATATCTGTTGCATTGATGCTTGTTTATAACTTCCGAACGGATGCACTTTTATAATTGCTGATTTGAAGCACGTTTATAACTTCCCAACTGATGCTCATTTACACCTGTTTAATTTATGCGCGTTTATAACTTCCGAACTGATACACGTCTATAGCTGGTGAATTGATTCTCCTTTATATCTTCGGAACACATGCACTTTTAAACCTACTGAATTGATGCACGTTTATAAGTGCTGAACCGACTGTTGCACTTTTATACCTGCTGAAATTATGCACGTTGATAACTACTGAACTGACGCTCGTTTATAACATTCTGTATTTACGTTCGTTTATTACTTCTGAATTGATGCTTTTTATAATATATGAAATGTTGCTCCCTTATAACTTCCCAACTGTATCACTTTTTTACCTGCTGAGTTGATACAGGTTTATAACTGCTGAACTGACGCTCGTATATAACATTTTGTACTTATGATCGTCTATTACTTCTGAATTGATGCTCTTTTATAATATTTGTCAATTGATGCACGTTCATAACTGCTGTACTGACAATCGTTTATAACATCCTGTATATGGGTTCTTTTATTACTTCGTATATAATTCAGGAATGATGGACGTTTATATCATTGTAACCGATTTTCGTTTACAACTTCTGTACTGATGTTCGTTTATAACTTCTAACCTGATATACGTATGTATTTTTAACTGTTGCTCATTTATAACTACTGTACTATTACTTGTTTAACTTCTGAACTGATGGTAATTTATGACTTCCTAACTGATGTTCATTTATATCTACTGAACTTTTGAGCGTTTATAATTATTGAACTGATGCTCGTTTATAACTACTGAACTGATGCTGGTTTATATCTGTTGCATTGATGCTTGTTTATAACTTCCGAACGGATGCACTTTTATAATTGCTGATTTGAAGCACGTTTATAACTTCCCAACTGATGCTCATTTACACCTGTTTAATTTATGCGCGTTTATAACTTCCGAACTGATACACGTCTATAGCTGGTGAATTGATTCTCCTTTATATCTTCGGAACACATGCACTTTTAAACCTACTGAATTGATGCACGTTTATAAGTGCTGAACCGACTGTTGCACTTTTATACCTGCTGAAATTATGCACGTTGATAACTACTGAACTGACGCTCGTTTATAACATTCTGTAGTTACGTTCGTTTATTACTTCTGAATTGATGCTTTTTATAATATATGAAATGTTGCTCCCTTATAACTTCCCAACTGTATCACTTTTTTACCTGCTGAGTTGATACAGGTTTATAACTGCTGAACTGACGCTCGTATATAACATTTTGTATTTATGATCGTCTATTACTTCTGAATTGATGCTCTTTTATAATATTTGTCAATTGATGCACGTTCATAACTGCTGTACTGCAATCGTTTATAACATCCTGTATATGGGTTCTTTTATTACTTCGTATATAATTCAGGAAAGATGGACGTTTATATCATTGTAACCGATTTTCGTTTACAACTTCTGTACTGATGTTCGTTTATAACTTCTAACCTGATAGACGCTCGTTCATAACATTCTGTAGTTACGTTCGATTATTACTTCTGAATTGATGCTCTTTTATAATATCTGAGATGTTGCTCCTTTATAACTTGTGAATTGTTGCTCCCTTATAACTTCCCAACTGTATCACTTTTTTACCTGCTGAGTTGATACAGGTTTATAACTGCTGAACTGACGCTCGTATATAACATTTTGTACTTATGATCGTCTATTACTTCTGAATTGATGCTCTTTTATAATATTTGTCAATTGATGCACGTTCATAACTGCTGTACTGCAATCGTTTATAACATCCTGTATATGGGTTCTTTTATTACTTCGTATATAATTCAGGAATGATGGACGTTTATATCATTGTAACCGATTTTCGTTTACAACTTCTGTACTGATGTTCGTTTATAACTTCTAACCTGATATACGTATGTATTTTTAACTGTTGCTCATTTATAACTACTGTACTATTACTTGTTTAACTTCTGAACTGATGGTAATTTATGACTTCCTAACTGATGTTCATTTATATCTACTGAACTTTTGAGCGTTTATAATTATTGAACTGATGCTCGTTTATAACTACTGAACTGATGCTGGTTTATATCTGTTGCATTGATGCTTGTTTATAACTTCCGAACGGATGCACTTTTATAATTGCTGATTTGAAGCACGTTTATAACTTCCCAACTGATGCTCATTTACACCTGTTTAATTTATGCGCGTTTATAACTTCCGAACTGATACACGTCTATAGCTGGTGAATTGATTCTCCTTTATATCTTCGGAACACATGCACTTTTAAACCTACTGAATTGATGCACGTTTATAAGTGCTGAACCGACTGTTGCACTTTTATACCTGCTGAAATTATGCACGTTGATAACTACTGAACTGACGCTCGTTTATAACATTCTGTAGTTACGTTCGTTTATTACTTCTGAATTGATGCTCTTTTATAATATTTTGTGTCAATTGATGCACGTTCATAACTGCTGTACTGACAATCGTTTATAACATCCTGTATATGGGTTCTTTTATTACTTCGTATATAATTCAGGAATGATGGACGTTTATATCATTGTAACCGATTTTCGTTTACAACTTCTGTACTGATGTTCGTTTATAACTTCTAACCTGATATACGTATGTATTTTTAACTGTTGCTCATTTATAACTACTGTACTATTACTTGTTTAACTTCTGAACTGATGGTAATTTATGACTTCCTAACTGATGTTCATTTATATCTACTGAACTTTTGAGCGTTTATAATTATTGAACTGATGCTGGTTTATATCTGTTGCATTGATGCTTGTTTATAACTTCCGAACGGATGCACTTTTATAATTGCTGATTTGAAGCACGTTTATAACTTCCCAACTGATGCTCATTTACACCTGTTTAATTTATGCGCGTTTATAACTTCCGAACTGATACACGTCTATAGCTGGTGAATTGATTCTCCTTTATATCTTCGGAACACATGCACTTTTAAACCTACTGAATTGATGCACGTTTATAAGTGCTGAACCGACTGTTGCACTTTTATACCTGCTGAAACTATGCACGTTGATAACTACTGAACTGACGCTCGCTTATAACATTCTGTAGTTACGTTCGTTTATTACTTCTGAATTGATGCTTTTTATAATATATGAAATGTTGCTCCCTTATAACTTCCCAACTGTTTCACATTTTTACCTGCTGAGTTGATACAGGTTTATAACTGCTGAACTGACGCTCGTATATAACATTTTGTATTTATGATCGTCTATTACTTCTGAATTGATGCTCTTTTATAATATTTGTCAATTGATGCACGTTCATAACTGCTGTACTGACAATCGTTTATAACATCCTGTATATGGGTTCTTTTATTACTTCGTATATAATTCAGGAATGATGGACGTTTATATCATTGTAACCGATTTTCGTTTACAACTTCTGTACTGATGTTCGTTTATAACTTCTAACCTGATATACGTATGTATTTTTAACTGTTGCTCATTTATAACTACTGTACTATTACTTGTTTAACTTCTGAACTGATGGTAATTTATGACTTCCTAACTGATGTTCATTTATATCTACTGAACTTTTGAGCGTTTATAATTATTGACCTGAGCTCGTTTATAACTACTGAACTGATGCTGGTTTATATCTGTTGCATTGATGCTTGTTTATAACTTCCGAACGGATGCACTTTTATAATTGCTGATTTGAAGCACGTTTATAACTTCCCAACTGATGCTCATTTACACCTGTTTAATTTATGCGCGTTTATAACTTCCGAACTGATACACGTCTATAGCTGGTGAATTGATTCTCCTTTTATATCTTCGGAACACATGCACTTTTAAACCTACTGAATTGATGCACGTTTATAAGTGCTGAACCGACTGTTGCACTTTTATACCTGCTGAAACTATGCACGTTGATAACTACTGAACTGACGCTCGTTTATAACATTCTGTAGTTACGTTCGTTTATTACTTCTGAATTGATGCTCTTTTATAATATTTGTCAATTGATGCACGTTCATAACTGCTGTACTGACAATCGTTTATAAATCCTGTATATGGGTTCTTTTATTACTTCGTATATAATTCAGGAATGATGGACGTTTATATCATTGTAACCGATTTTCGTTTACAACTTCTGTACTGATGTTCGTTTATAACTTCTAACCTGATATACGTATGTATTTTAAACTGTTGCTCATTTATAACTACTGTACTATTACTTGTTTAACTTCTGAACTGATGGTAATTTATGACTTCCTAACTGATGTTCATTTATATCTACTGAACTTTTGAGCGTTTATAATTATTGACCTGAGCTCGTTTATAACTACTGAACTGATGCTGGTTTATATCTGTTGCATTGATGCTTGTTTATAACTTCCGAACGGATGCACTTTTATAATTGCTGATTTGAAGCACGTTTATAACTTCCCAACTGATGCTCATTTACACCTGTTTAATTTATGCGCGTTTATAACTTCCGAACTGATACACGTCTATAGCTGGTGAATTGATTCTCCTTTATATCTTCGGAACACATGCACTTTTAAACCTACTGAATTGATGCACGTTTATAAGTGCTGAACCGACTGTTGCACTTTTATACCTGCTGAAACTATGCACGTTGATAACTACTGAACTGACGCTCGCTTATAACATTCTGTAGTTACGTTCGTTTATTACTTCTGAATTGATGCTTTTTATAATATATGAAATGTTGCTCCCTTATAACTCCCAACTGTTTCACATTTTTACCTGCTGAGTTGATACAGGTTTATAACTGCTGAACTGACGCTCGTATATAACATTTTGTATTTATGATCGTCTATTACTTCTGAATTGATGCTCTTTTTTTATATATGTCAATTGATGCACGTTCATAACTGCTGTACTGACAATCGTTTATAACATCCTGTATATGGGTTCTTTTATTACTTCGTATATAATTCAGGAATGATGGACGTTTATATCATTGTAACCGATTTTCGTTTACAACTTCTGTACTGATGTTCGTTTATAACTTCTAACCTGATATACGTATGTATTTTTAACTGTTGCTCATTTATAACTACTGTACTATTACTTGTTTAACTTCCTAACTGATGTTCATTTATATCTACTGAACTTTTGAGCGTTTATAATTATTGAACTGAGCTCGTTTATAACTACTGAACTGATGCTGGTTTATATCTGTTGCATTGATGCTTGTTTATAACTTCCGAACGGATGCACTTTTATAATTGCTGATTTGAAGCACGTTTATAACTTCCCAACTGATGCTCATTTACACCTGTTTAATTTATGCGCGTTTATAACTTCCGAACTGATACACGTCTATAGCTGGTGAATTGATTCTCCTTTATATCTTCGGAACACATGCACTTTTAAACCTACTGAATTGATGCACGTTTATAAGTGCTGAACCGACTGTTGCACTTTTATACCTGCTGAAACTATGCACGTTGATAACTACTGAACTGACGCTCGTTTATAACATTCTGTAGTTACGTTCGTTTATTACTTCTGAATTGATGCTCTTTTATAATATTTGTCAATTGATGCACGTTCATAACTGCTGTACTGACAATCGTTTATAACATCCTGTATATGGGTTTTTTTTATTACTTCGTATATAATTCAGGAATGATGGACGTTTATATCATTGTAACCGATTTTCGTTTACAACTTCTGTACTGATGTTCGTTTATAACTTCTAACCTGATATACGTATGTATTTTTAACTGTTGCTCATTTATAACTACTGTACTATTACTTGTTTAACTTCTGAACTGATGGTAATTTATGACTTCCTAACTGATGTTCATTTATATCTACTGAACTTTTGAGCGTTTATAATTATTGACCTGAGCTCGTTTATAACTACTGAACTGATGCTGGTTTATATCTGTTGCATTGATGCTTGTTTATAACTTCCGAACGGATGCACTTTTATAATTGCTGATTTGAAGCACGTTTATAACTTCCGAACTGATACACGTCTATAGCTGGTGAATTGATTCTCCTTTATATCTTCGGAACACATGCACTTTTAACCTACTGAATTGATGCACGTTTATAAGTGCTGAACCGACTGTTGCACTTTTATACCTGCTGAAACTATGCACGTTGATAACTACTGAACTGACGCTCGTTTATAACATTCTGTAGTTACGTTCGTTTATTACTTCTGAATTGATGCTCTTTTATAATATTTGTCAATTGATGCACGTTCATAACTGCTGTACTGACAATCGTTTATAACATCCTGTATATGGGTTTCTTTTATTACTTCGTATATAATTCAGGAATGATGGACGTTTATATCATTGTAACCGATTTTCGTTTACAACTTCTGTACTGATGTTCGTTTATAACTTCTAACCTGATATACGTATGTATTTTTAACTGTTGCTCATTTATAACTACTGTACTATTACTTGTTTAACTTCTGAACTGATGGTAATTTATGACTTCCTATGATGTTTCATTTATATCTACTGAACTTTTGAGCGTTTATAATTATTGAACTGATGCTCGTTTATAACTACTGAACTGATGCTGGTTTATATCTGTTGCATTGATGCTTGTTTATAACTTCCGAACGGATGCACTTTTATAATTGCTGATTTGAAGCACGTTTATAACTTCCCAACTGATGCTCATTTACACCTGTTTAATTTATGCGCGTTTATAACTTCCGAACTGATACACGTCTATAGCTGGTGAATTGATTCTCCTTTATATCTTCGGAACACATGCACTTTTAAACCTACTGAATTGATGCACGTTATAAGTGCTGAACCGACTGTTGCACTTTTATACCTGCTGAAACTATGCACGTTGATAACTACTGAACTGACGCTCGTTTATAACATTCTGTAGTTACGTTCGTTTATTACTTCTGAATTGATGCTCTTTTATAATATTTGTCAATTGATGCACGTTCATAACTGCTGTACTGACAATCGTTTATAACATCCTGTATATGGGTTCTTTTATTACTTCGTATATAATTCAGGAATGATGGACGTTTATATCATTGTAACCGATTTTCGTTTACAACTTCTGTACTGATGTTCGTTTATAACTTCTAACCTGAATACGTATGTATTTTTAACTGTTGCTCATTTATAACTACTGTACTATTACTTGTTTAACTTCTGAATTGATGGTAATTTATGACTTCCTAACTGATGTTCATTTATATCTACTGAACTTTTGAGCGTTTATAATTATTGACCTGAGCTCGTTTATAACTACTGAACTGATGCTGGTTTATATCTGTTGCATTGATGCTTGTTTATAACTTCCGAACGGATGCACTTTTATAATTGCTGATTTGAAGCACGTTTATAACTTCCCAACTGATGCTCATTTACACCTGTTTAATTTATGCGCGTTTATAACTTCCGAACTGATACACGTCTATAGCTGGTGAATTGATTCTCCTTTATATCTTCGGAACACATGCACTTTTAAACCTACTGAATTGATGCACGTTTATAAGTGCTGAACCGACTGTTGCACTTTTTATACCTGCTGAAACTTGCACGTTGATAACTACTGAACTGACGCTCGTTTATAACATTCTGTAGTTACGTTCGTTTATTACTTCTGAATTGATGCTCTTTTATATATTTGTCAATTGATGCACGTTCATAACTGCTGTACTGACAATCGTTTATAACATCCTGTATATGGGTTCTTTTATTACTTCGTATATAATTCAGGAATGATGGACGTTTATATCATTGTAACCGATTTTCGTTTATAACTTCTAACCTGATATACGTATGTATTTTTAACTGTTGCTCATTTATAACTACTGTACTATTACTTGTTTAACTTCTGAACTGATGGTAATTTATGACTTCCTAACTGATGTTCATTTATATCTACTGAACTTTTGAGCGTTTATAATTATTGACCTGAGCTCGTTTATAACTACTGAACTGATGCTGGTTTATATCTGTTGCATTGATGCTTGTTTATAACTTCCGAACGGATGCACTTTTATAATTGCTGATTTGAAGCACGTTTATAACTTCCCAACTGATGCTCATTTACACCTTTTAATTTATGCGCGTTTATAACTTCCGAACTGATACACGTCTATAGCTGGTGAATTGATTCTCCTTTATATCTTCGGAACACATGCACTTTTAAACCTACTGAATTGATGCACGTTTATAAGTGCTGAACCGACTGTTGCACTTTTATACCTGCTGAAACTATGCACGTTGATAACTACTGAACTGACGCTCGTTTATAACATTCTGTAGTTACGTTCGTTTATTACTTCTGAATTGATGCTCTTTTATAATATTTGTCAATTGATGCACGTTCATAACTGCTGTACTGACAATCGTTTATAACATCCTGTATATGGGTTCTTTTATTACTTCGTATATAATTCAGGAATGATGGACGTTTATATCATTGTAACCGATTTTCGTTTACAACTTTGTACTGATGTTCGTTTATAACTCTTCTAACCTGATATACGTATGTATTTTTAACTGTTGCTCATTTATAACTACTGTACTATTACTTGTTTAACTTCTGAACTGATGGTAATTTATGACTTCCTAACTGATGTTCATTTATATCTACTGAACTTTTGAGCGTTTATAATTATTGACCTGAGCTCGTTTATAACTACTGAACTGATGCTGGTTTATTATCTGTTGCATTGATGCTTGTTTTATAACTTCCGAACGGATGCACTTTTAAATTGCTGATTTGAAGCACGTTTATAACTTCCCAACTGATGCTCATTTACACCTGTTTAATTTATGCGCGTTTATAACTTCCGAACTGATACACGTCTATAGCTGGTGAATTGATTCTCCTTTATATCTTCGGAACACATGCACTTTTAAACCTACTGAATTGATGCACGTTTATAAGTGCTGAACCGACTGTTGCACTTTTATACCTGCTGAAACTATGCACGTTGATAACTACTGAACTGACGCTCGTTTATAACATTCTGTAGTTACGTTCGTTTATTACTTCTGAATTGATGCTCTTTTATAATATTTGTCAATTGATGCACGTTCATAACTGCTGTACTGACAATCGTTTATAACATCCTGTATATGGGTTCTTTTATTACTTCGTATATAATTCAGGAATGATGGACGTTTATATCATTGTAACCGATTTTCGTTTACAACTTCTGTACTGATGTTCGTTTATAACTTCTAACCTGATATACGTATGTATTTTTAACTGTTGCTCATTTATAACTACTGTACTATTACTTGTTTAACTTCTGAACTGATGGTAATTTATGACTTCCTAACTGATGTTCATTTATATCTACTGAACTTTTGAGCGTTTATAATTATTGACCTGAGCTCGTTTATAACTACTGAACTGATGCTGGTTTATATCTGTTGCATTGATGCTTGTTTATAACTTCCGAACGGATGCACTTTTATAATTGCTGATTTGAAGCACGTTTATAACTTCCCAACTGATGCTCATTTACACCTGTTTAATTTATGCGCGTTTATAACTTCCGAACTGATACACACGTCTATAGCTGGTGAATTGATTCTCCTTTATATCTTCGGAACACATGCACTTTTAAACCTACTGAATTGATGCACGTTTATAAGTGCTGAACCGACTGTTGCACTTTTATACCTGCTGAAACTATGCACGTTGATAACTACTGAACTGACGCTCGTTATAACATTCTGTAGTTACGTTCGTTTATTACTTCTGAATTGATGCTCTTTTATAATATTTGTCAATTGATGCACGTTCATAACTGCTGTACTGACAATCGTTTATAACATCCTGTATATGGGTTCTTTTATTACTTCGTATATAATTATAATTCAGGAATGATGGACGTTTATATCATTGTAACCGATTTTCGTTTACAACTTCTGTACTGATGTTCGTTTATAACTTCTAACCTGATATACGTATGTATTTTTAACTGTTGCTCATTTATAACTACTGTACTATTACTTGTTTAACTTCTGAACTGATGGTAATTTATGACTTCCTAACTGATGTTCATTTATATCTACTGAACTTTTGAGCGTTTATAATTATTGACCTGAGCTCGTTTATAACTACTGAACTGATGCTGGTTTATATCTGTTGCATTGATGCTTGTTTATAACTTCCGAACGGATGCACTTTTATAATTGCTGATTTGAAGCACGTTTATAACTTCCCAACTGATGCTCATTTACACCTGTTTAATTTATGCGCGTTTATAACTTCCGAACTGATACACGTCTATAGCTGGTGAATTGATTCTCCTTTATATCTTCGGAACACATGCACTTTTAAACCTACTGAATTGATGCACGTTTATAAGTGCTGAACCGACTGTTGCACTTTTATACCTGCTGAAACTATGCACGTTGATAACTACTGAACTGACGCTCGTTATAACATTCTGTAGTTACGTTCGTTTATTACTTCTGAATTGATGCTCTTTTATAATATTTGTCAATTGATGCACGTTCATAACTGCTGTACTGACAATCGTTTATAACATCCTGTATATGGGTTCTTTTATTACTTCGTATATAATTCAGGAATGATGGACGTTTATATCATTGTAACCGATTTTCGTTTACAACTTCTGTACTGATGTTCGTTTATAACTTCTAACCTGATATACGTATGTATTTTTAACTGTTGCTCATTTATAACTACTGTACTATTACTTGTTTAACTTCTGAACTGATGGTAATTTATGACTTCCTAACTGATGTTCATTTATATCTACTGAACTTTTGAGCGTTTATAATTATTGACCTGAGCTCGTTTATAACTACTGAACTGATGCTGGTTTATATCTGTTGCATTGATGCTTGTTTATAACTTCCGAACGGATGCACTTTTATAATTGCTGATTTGAAGCACGTTTATAACTTCCCAACTGATGCTCATTTACACCTGTTTAATTTATGCGCGTTTTATAACTTCCGAACTGATACACGTCTATAGCTGGTGAATTGATTCTCCTTTATATCTTCGGAACACATGCACTTTTAAACCTACTGAATTGATGCACGTTTATAAGTGCTGAACCGACTGTTGCACTTTTTATACCTGCTGAAACTATGCACGTTGATAACTACTGAACTGACGCTCGTTTATAACATTCTGTAGTTACGTTCGTTTTATTACTTCTGAATTGATGCTCTTTTATATATTTGTCAATTGATGCACGTTCATAACTGCTGTACTGACAATCGTTTATAACATCCTGTATATGGGTTCTTTATTACTTCGTATATAATTCAGGAATGATGGACGTTTATATCATTGTAACCGATTTTCGTTTACAACTTCTGTACTGATGTTCGTTTATAACTTCTAACCTGATATACGTATGTATTTTTAACTGTTGCTCATTTATAACTACTGTACTATTACTTGTTTAACTTCTGAACTGATGGTAATTTATGACTTCCTAACTGATGTTCATTTATATCTACTGAACTTTTGAGCGTTTATAATTATTGAACTGAGCTCGTTTATAACTACTGAACTGATGCTGGTTTATATCTGTTGCATTGATGCTTGTTTATAACTTCCGAACGGATGCACTTTTATAATTGCTGATTTGAAGCACGTTTATAACTTCCCAACTGATGCTCATTTACACCTGTTAATTTATGCGCGTTTATAACTTCCGAACTGATACACGTCTATAGCTGGTGAATTGATTCTCCTTTATCTTCGGAACACATGCACTTTTAAACCTACTGAATTGATGCACGTTTATAAGTGCTGAACCGACTGTTGCACTTTTATACCTGCTGAAACTATGCACGTTGATAACTACTGAACTGACGCTCGTTTATAACATTCTGTAGTTACGTTCGTTTATTACTTCTGAATTGATGCTCTTTTATAATATTTGTCAATTGATGCACGTTCATACTGCTGTACTGACAATCGTTTATAACATCCTGTATATGGGTTCTTTTATTACTTCGTATATAATTCAGGAATGATGGACGTTTATATCATTGTAACCGATTTTCGTTTACAACTTCTGTACTGATGTTCGTTTATAACTTCTAACCTGATATACGTATGTATTTTTAACTGTTGCTCATTTATAACTACTGTACTATTACTTGTTTAACTTCTGAACTGATGGTAATTTATGACTTCCTAACTGATGTTCATTTATATCTACTGAACTTTTGAGCGTTTATAATTATTGACCTGAGCTCGTTTATAACTACTGAACTGATGCTGGTTTATATCTGTTGCATTGATGCTTGTTTATAACTTCCGAACGGATGCACTTTTATAATTGCTGATTTGAAGCACGTTTATAACTTCCCAACTGATGCTCATTTACACCTGTTTAATTTATGCGCGTTTATAACTTCCGAACTGATACACGTCTATAGCTGGTGAATTGATTCTCCTTTATATCTTCGGAACACATGCACTTTTAAACCTACTGAATTGATGCACGTTTATAAGTGCTGAACCGACTGTTGCACTTTTATACCTGCTGAAACTATGCACGTTGATAACTACTGAACTGACGCTCGTTTATAACATTCTGTAGTTACGTTCGTTTATTACTTCTGAATTGATGCTCTTTTATAATATTTGTCAATTGATGCACGTTCATAACTGCTGTACTGACAATCGTTTATAACATCCTGTATATGGGTTCTTTTATTACTTCGTATATAATTCAGGAATGATGGACGTTTATATCATTGTAACCGATTTTCGTTTACAACTTCTGTACTGATGTTCGTTTATAACTTCTAACCTGATATACGTATGTATTTTTAACTGTTGCTCATTTATAACTACTGTACTATTACTTGTTTAACTTCTGAACTGATGGTAATTTATGACTTCCTAACTGATGTTCATTTATATCTACTGAACTTTTGAGCGTTTATAATTATTGACCTGAGCTCGTTTATAACTACTGAACTGATGCTGGTTTATATCTGTTGCATTGATGCTTGTTTATAACTTCCGAACGGATGCACTTTTATAATTGCTGATTTGAAGCACGTTTATAACTTCCCAACTGATGCTCATTACACCTGTTTAATTTATGCGCGTTTATAACTTCCGAACTGATACACGTCTATAGCTGGTGAATTGATTCTCCTTATATCTTCGGAACACATGCACTTTTAAACCTACTGAATTGATGCACGTTTATAAGTGCTGAACCGACTGTTGCACTTTTATACCTGCTGAAACTATGCACGTTGATAAGTGCTGAACCGACTGTTGCACTTTTATACCTGCTGAAACTATGCACGTTGATAACTACTGAACTGACGCTCGTTTATAACATTCTGTAGTTACGTTCGTTTATTACTTCTGAATTGATGCTTTTTATAATATATGAAATGTTGCTCCCTTATAACTTCCCAACTGTTTCACATTTTTACCTGCTGAGTTGATACAGGTTTATAACTGCTGAACTGACGCTCGTATATAACATTTTGTACTTATGATCGTCTATTACTTCTGAATTGATGCTCTTTTATAATATTTGTCAATTGATGCACGTTCATAACTGCTGTACTGCAATCGTTTATAACATCCTGTATATGGGTTCTTTTATTACTTCGTATATAATTCAGGAATGATGGACGTTTATATCATTGTAACCGATTTTCGTTTACAACTTCTGTACTGATGTTCGTTTATAACTTCTAACCTGATATACGTATGTATTTTTAACTGTTGCTCATTTATAACTACTGTACTATTACTTGTTTAACTTCTGAACTGATGGTAATTTATGACTTCCTAACTGATGTTCATTTATATCTACTGAACTTTTGAGCGTTTATAATTATTGAACTGATGCTCTTTTATAACTACTGAACTGGTGCTCGTTTATACCTATTGAATTATTGCTCGTTTATTACTACTGTACTGTAACTGGTTTAAAATCTGAACTGATGGTAATTTATGACTACCTAACTGATGTTCATTTATATGTACTGAACGTTTGAGCGTTTATAACTATTTAACTGATGTTCGTTTATATCTTAACTGATGCTCACTTATAACTTTTTTTTATATTTCTTTATAAATACTGAACAAATGCTCATTGATATCTACTTAACTGATGCAGGTTTATATCTTCTCAACTGATGTTCGTTTTCAAGTTTAGAACTGAAGCTCGTTTATAACTTCTGAACTAATGTTCGTTTTAACTGCTTTACAGTTGTTTGTTTATAACATTTGAAATGGTGGACGTTTATAACTCCTGAATTGATGCTCTTTTATATATTCAAAACTGATGTTCCTATATAACTTCAGGCCTCAATTACGTTTATATCATTTAACTGTTTTTTTTATAATTTCTGAACTGATGCTTATTTTCTTTACTAATAATAATTTATGTATTCTGCACATATAATTTTACTTGTTCTGAACTGATCCTTACTTGTTACTCTTTTTGTATTTCTGATTTGATGCTTGTTTATTAGTTCTGAATGATGCTAGTTTATATGTTCTGAACTGATGCTAATTTATTTGTTTCTAACTGTTGATTTATTATTTTTGAGCTGAAGCTAGTTTATATGCTCTGAACTGATGCTAATTTATTTTTCCTTAAGTAATGTTTATTGAAGAGTTCTTATCTGTTACTATTATATTTTCTGAACTGATGTAGTTTATAGATTCTAAATTGATGATAATTTCTAATACCAGAACTTATGGTTATTAATAAGTTCAGAAGTTGTGCTATTTTATTATTTCTGATCTTATATTGGTTCATATATTCAGAAATATGACTGGTTTATATGTGCTAAACAATTGATGGTTTATAATTTCTTTTCTGCTGCTTTTTTATAACTTCTGAACTGATGCTAATTTATACGTTCAGGTCACCTGTCTACTATATCTAATAAAAGATTCATGATTGGTTCAGCTATATATAATTTCTGACACTAGGGACATTGTAAATTTGTATTTAACTATTTGAGAAGTTTTAAAGATAAAGAACGCAGAGTCCAAAGTTAGCTTCCAATTTTAATATCGTGTCCTTTTATCTTCTACTCTTTACATTTAAATTACATTTTTTCTTGATGGCGAAGTTGCTACATATGCTTATGAATCGGTATGACTAATATTCAAATCATATGACGTCGATTATAGAGCATCGCTATACAATTAATCAAGAATTGCTCATGCTGTAACAATTAGCCGAAGTTGTCTCCCATATTTTGGAAATAAATGAAGACTCCATGGAAAGGTTTTTCTGTAATGTTTTTCTGGTGCTTACTTTTAGAAAAATTCAGATTTTATATCTATTTTACGATGATCGGTGTTGAAAATGATCGAGAGCTGTTTACGGTTGCTTACCAGTTTTGTTATTGTATAACAACGAAATTAAAATTATCCTGCAGTAATCTGGGATTTTGTTGTTAGAATAAACGGTTTCTGGCAATGCCCGGAAAGATTCACCAGCCCTTTCCTGGTTTCTCATGATTCTAAAACTTTTAAAATAGTAACGAGAAGCTGCGGTACTGTCTCGATTCTCCTGTGAAAGCGGCATTTTTTTTTTTTGAAATTCTGAGGAGAAAAAACTGTCAGAATGCGATGCTTTAAGAAGCCTCAGAAACAAAATGTTGCCTCAGAAATGGCTACAAAGGAATTGCTGACAAAGAATCCTCATCTTTTATTTTTATGAAAAACGGATGAATTTGCCCGGACGAGGCCAATGAACTGTCATACGTTTGGTGAAATTGACTGGATAACGGGAGAATTTAACTAAACCAGCAGTATTCCAGTCGTGGAAAATCCAGTCTAATGAATTGAACCAAATCCAAATATATCTAGATTCTTGAGAAAAGTCGCACGTGTATTTTCTAAAAGCACACATGTAGATTTAGAATGGATACTTTTTGGTTCTGTAGGCAGATCTAAAGGTGCGTTTAGTTCAAGATGTAATTTCACTCTTTTGTAATTTCTTAATTACAAACAATAAAAAGAAAACATCAAAGAAAAAAACAGCAAAGTTGTATTGAATGAAATCCAGATTCCAATACAAATTTGAGAAAATATGAAAGATGATGCCTGACCTATTACGTGCGATCATTGGCTCTAGGTTTCGTCCAGATTATATGGGAAGATTTCTAGGTTTTCTGCTCTTCAAAAGTTCAGACAAACCTTTATTTTAACAGGTACAATAACGAACGCAAGCCGGCCGGGTTACATACCTATTTGTTGTCATCTGACTCATCGATTCTTGGAAGCTCGGAACGATTTTGCGAGCAGGTTAAAACTTCGACGAGTTCCTTTTTTTTTATAGTCACTACTTTCTACTTTTTAACAGCGGCAACCTGGTTTCGACTTCACGAACATTTCGTAGCAGATGGTTCCAGACTTGTCCTGCTCCATGAATACCGGACACTCGCTTGTACTTACGCATCTTCCGCGTACGACACTTTCTACGCGACACTCCAATCTCGGTATTAATAATACGGGATCATGAACGGATAATGGAACAGACGTAGATCTGGCAAAACTCAGCCGTCTTTCTATACTGAACCTGATAGAACATGGCAACATCGCTACAATAATTAATGTGAACGGAAGTCATGCGAATTCAAGAAATGCGTTCAGAAAAATTCAGTGACAGAATTGAAAATGATATCGTCGTTTAAAAAATATTTTAAAAATCAATCTGATTTGTGTTCTGATGTTCACACATCGTCTGTATTTGGTCGGAAGCATCTTTATACCACACAGTTTATTCTTATAGAAACTGTTTTGCTTTATTTAACTAATACGAGTGATTATGAAATGAATTCATTTGAATAAATCTGTATCATTGTTTTTTATTATTATTATTTATTATTATTATTATTATTATTATTATTATTATTATTATTATTATTATATTATTATTATTATTATTATTATCTTAGTTGTTGTTGCGGTGTAGGTGCTTACGAGAAGACGCAGCAGTCCTGTGTATCGGGCTCGCTTGCGATGTGGTCCATCAGTTTCAAGGCCACAAAAATTCCAATTAATCAGTTTTGGGAATCAGCTTTCTCTGAGCTGACTCAGTCGTACAGAAAAATCACCTTCGTGTTGCTGATAAATGATACCCCCCAGTGGAATATTTATCCGGAAATTAATCTTCTAAGAACCATTCCAGAGCAAAACATCCTGTCATTAAAATTCTCCAAAGACGAGCTTCCATTCGTTTGATTTAAAAGATATAAGAATGGCGAGAAATGTTCATTATATTTTGTAAATTATTTAATGCAAGTTCAAGATCAGAGACGGTGAAAGAAGCGATAGTTTTAGAAAATTTTAAATATTTTTTTTAAAAATCGCCCTGCCATTAAATGATTAAAAATAGGAGAAAGACAACTAAACTACAATTTATTAAGGGGGCATAAACAGCCGCAACTATTCAAACAATTTCAATGGCATTAAGCCAGAAAGTCTACCAGAAACAAGCAAACAACTTTATAAAGCAAAAGCATGGAAAATCAGCAGAGTCACAATGAGGGATAAGCAACAGATAAAACATTTTAAAAAATGCAGACAAATTACACTGATAGGTGCTCATACACAAAATTGCCAACATTTATTTACTATTTACAGATAAGTATTGAATTTAAATTCTTCGTATATACTGTTGTTACATTTATTTTCAATGTCTGATACATTTCTGGTTAGTTAGTTGCTTTTCTCCTAGATCATTATTAAGATCTCCAATAGATTATTTAGGATAATCGGATTTTATTAACTCAATGTGATGCTGATTTGGAATCTATTCTACTACAAGCATTTTGTCTTTACAATCCCACTTTTGGACCATAAAACTATTTCGTGGCCGTTTCGGACTTTTTCCACGAAAGAGGGACGGATAGGACCAGTCTTCACGTTCCGAAGTATCAGAGACCCCAGCCGGACGGTGATCTGTGTCAAACGTTCACTCCACGTTGTTTTCTGTTTAATCTGTAAGCTCTAAGGAGACACATTAGTTTCTGTTGCCCCAAAGTATCCCAACAGCCTTCGCGCTTTCTTCGCGCTCCGCCTGCGCCCTTCTCCGCTTTGACGTACAATGCCGGACAAAAGAGTTGGGACACTTGCTATGAAATTGATATTTGAGTTCTCTTGTTTTTACCTTTACATACAGATAGCCATCCTAATGTCCATAAGTTGTATAAAACATGCCTTTACAATGTTTGAAAACAGCGAGTGTCATATGTGTATCTATTGTCTGGAAAAAATGTTTGAATTAGCATAGTCACATTTGTACCGCGACAAAAGAGTTGGGATTGTGAACAAAATTTGTGCATACATTTATTCCCCTCAATATATTCATTTTTAAAGGATCAAATGAATATAATCACATCATCTAAGACCATTTAAGATCATTTTTGCACCATGCCTAGCAAGTTAACGTCGTCTGAAATCAGAGACTTGATAGTTGAGCACCACCAAGAAAATCTGTCTTGTCGGGAGATAGCCGATCGAGTCAATTGCCCGAAACGCACTGTAAACTGCATTCTGGGGCAGTTCAAAGAGACCGGAAACACGAAATCAAAAATGCGAATCGGAAGACCGCGAAAATGTGACAACAAAATGGATCGATTCATTTGTCGCAAATCCAGAGCCAATTTTTTCCTGACATCGACGGCCATTCTAGCCTCCCTAAGTGGAGTGAATATCTCCAGTCATACTATTCAACGTCGTCTATGCGAGGGGGAATCTCTTTGGACGAATCGCCCAGAAAAAACATTGATCAGCAACAAGAACAGGCGCATCCGCATAGCATGGGCTAAAGCGCACAAAAACTGGACAAAGTTCAATGGGCTAGAGTTCTCTTTTCCGACGAAACGATGATCATGCGTATTCACAGTGCTGGAGGATCGTAGATGGAATGTATGAGCGCGGCTGGAAAGGCCTTCTCAAGTTGATCAGGGGCAGAGTGACCGCCCAGACCTACTGAAATTTACTGAGGAATGTCTTCGTCGACTACATCGGCGAGAACATGCCAGTCACCGCCATCTTCCAGCACAACAATGTCCTGATCCACACCACCAGAGTTGTCACTTCTCTCACCACCCAACTAGGAATGGATGTAATGCACTGGCCACCCCAAAGTCCGGATCACAACCCAATCGGAAATGCCTGGAAGCAGCTGAAGGCCAAGGTAGCCAAACACAATAATCTCAACCAAGACCAATTCTGGCAGGCCGTCGAGAAAAGCTGGTAGGAATTGGCCAATTCAGACTACCTTCGTTTTTGTCGAATCCATGCCCTGTAGTTGTCGAGAAGTGATTGCAAACCACGGATATGTCACCCACTACTTGTCAATTGATAATTTCCATGCATTTGTTCGATTGTAATTTGAAAAGTTGAAAAATATGTATGGTTTTGCCCACTGTCCCAACTCTTCTGTCGCGGTACAAATCGGACATTGCCGATTCAAATATTTTTCCTGAGAATATGTAAACATATAGCATGTGTTGCTTCTATGTATTGTAAAGGCATCTTTTTTCTGCATATAATAAACAATGTGATTGGTACTTAGATGCGCTTTTTAAAACGAGGGGCTCAAATATCAATTTCACAGCAAGTGTCCCCAACTCTTTTGTCCGGCACTGTAGATTAACTGCGAGCCGGTTTCCGTCCTAACTCCACGAGTTTAATCGTCCAATAGTTTTACCTACTTGCTTACAGTTTCGTCAAAGCCACTTGTTTTATTTATTTCTTCACAGAAAAAAACATTCAAATTTAAAAAAAAAACACACTTGCAGTGGAAAGCGGAGATCATCAAAACATTTAAAATAAGGAATCGCTAGAAAATCGGCGGGAAATCGGAAATCCGAGGCTTTATATTCTTGATTTAATTTAGAGAAGCGATTCCATTTGTCTCACTAACGCTGCCTGTTTTGTTTCCCCTATTTACATCTGAGAGGCCAAGTGTTCGATTTTCTTTAAAACTACTCTCCGTAATATTTAGTTGGACCCTCTCTCGGCCCTAAGGGCCGACCATCTCGCTCGACACCGGAGACCCATAACTTCTTGTGCTTGTGTTTCCAGTCACATTCCCATCTACACCGTGTGATCGTTCATACACTAAGGCGTCAAAAATTTTCGGTTTTCGCTATTCATTTTTTAAACCAATTTGAAATAGTAAAACAAGAAATCGTAAATTTACTTTTAGAAGAAAACAAGAGTAGCTCTTATCAAGAAGGGAAACAAGTATTGCATTCTCAATTTGCTTTCTCTGCAAAATTAAAACTCAAAAGACTGGCAGCAGAAGAAGAACTAGGTAAGATAGATAGATGTGACTGCGGAGGGGGAGAGAGGGGGGAAAAATTCTTAGGTCTTTAGTTGTTTGCTATTTTATTAAAGTATATTTATCTTCAGTAAAGTTTATTCATGCCAGTAAACCAGTAAATAGTTTAGAAATGCACCCATCATCAACATATTTTCAGTGGTAATCAAATGAAAACAAAATCTCAATTTTTCAGAAGTTCTTTTGAGAATCAAAATTTTTAAAAAATTACGAACAAGAATGGAAACAGGTTTTGTGAGGTCAAAGAAGGGATCTGTCTACAGGAGACGAAATTCAGTATTAACCAAATTTAATTAACCCCTTGCATTCCACGTCAGCTGTCCAAAAGCCCTATTTAGTGTTATGTTGAACATTTAGTCCACATACCTGGGTTATTATGATAATGAGAAAGCTTCTGTCACGACTCGTACAGCTTAACACGTGACGAGAAGTACAAATGCACCCCACATGGTATACAGAGGGTTAACGAAAGAGACTTGATGTTGTTAGATTTAAAGACTGCATTTAAGTAAATCTGCAAGTGTTCATTAATTTTCTCGACTAGAAATTGTAACAAGGTAAACAGTAAAAAACTAATTTAAAAAAGAACAGCAAAAATCAAGTTTTGACTTAAAACACAAGCGATCATCTCCAGGAACAAGTTTCCTATTCGTCATTACAAACTGAAAATGGTTACATTTCATTCAGCTTATTTATGAACACTGGTGATTCGTCTCACCCATCTTCTTTTCAAATCTTGTCAGCATTAGATAAAAAATAAGCGATTTCGATTACTTTTATTATTTCTTTTAAAATTAATCTTTTATCATCGACAGCATACACACCAGTGGATAGGATGTGGACACCGAGATAATACAAAAAAAAAAAGAAGATAAAATATGTTCTGGTTTGGTAAGTATTTTGTAATTAGTGATAACAGATAAAGCGGCTTTTTTATAGAATATAAAAAATGTATGAGGATTTATTTTTAGATCAGGACTATAAATTATTTATGATATTATAAACTTTGAGAAAATAAAATTTATTAAAAACAAACAAATCGCATCGGTAAATAGTTTTTTTTCTTTTGAAGGCTCTTGGAAGTACAAAATCTTTTCTTTCTATTGGATGAACTACGGTGGTTTTATACTCAAAATGCGAAGTCGTTCTATACGAACAAAAAATTATTAAATAAACGAAATGAGGGCGTCATTTTCTATAGTAACATTTTAAAATTTATTTTATATTTTGTCCATCACATCATAACCTCGTTCTTCAGACCGTGATATAAAACCCAAAGACACAAGACACCAGTTTGAGCAGCTCGGTGATGGTGTCACAGAAGCTAGTGAGTTCAATTTGCACTCCATCATATGGGAAAATAAAGTTGTCAAGAATTCCGAGTTCATCTGTTTCCTCCATGTATGTGTTGGGGTGACTGCTCGATTTCGAAGCTTAGCTGTTAAGATCAGCTGACCATTCAGCGGCTCCAACAAGGAAAGATGGCTCGTCAATGGGAATGTCCCCTTTCTGTTTTATTATAAATAGCAGAACTGGTAGGTATTTTGTCAGCAATGTTCCGTATTTAGGACACAAACCTCATAGTGGTAACGCAGCACGCGCTCGAAATAACAAAAAGGCCGTGGTGACGTCATCAGGGACCCCTCCGACAGTTTTTCAGGTGTCTAGCGTATATTGAGCACGGATACCGCAATCGGTAAAACCAGGCAAGCAGGACGAAAACACGAAATCAATCAAATGAATGGCAGCAGACGATCTAGCCACGGAATTATTTGCGATAATGAAGTACGGTCACGCGGCAGGACAAGAGCCGTTGTTTGAGCTATGGCGGCTGGCGAATGGAGACAGTAGAAACAGAACTCTTGAGTTTGAAATAACGGCTAATTTTCAGCATGGCTCTCAGGCCGATGTAGTTAATTCAAGTACCATGAACTGTGCGCCCCTCAGCGTTAGAACCATTTCGCGGTTTTCCTGGGACAGACGAATTCGAATAGAAAATCCCTTTTCTTGATGCTGAAAGGATGATTAAATCTGTAGACCGAATTACGAATCGAAACGGAAAATGTATGGGAGTTTTATTTAACGTTTATCAGATATATTTTTTTTAATAGTTTAACACGGGGTTTTCATTTTACTTGTGCGACCAATGTCGGCACCCTTGGCGATTAGCCTACTGGGCTGGCAATGCTGAGGATTCGGGTTCGATTCCCGTTCGGTGTATCTCCATTTCTTCGTCCTCCCGAGTTTCTTCTGAGTTCTCCGTTTTCTTCTCACATCTGAAAATAAAGTTTCTAGTAAGTATTTTCCTGCCCCTTCGTGGCGCAAAACAGACAACAATTTCTAGCGGACAATAGCGGCACTAAACTTCTTCACCTGTGTTTCTCCAATATAGAAAATGTATCTCCATTGTTGAGAGAAGTGTGCTGAAAACAGTAAGTTATAGGCTCAAAATGGTACTCCCATAACTCAGCAATTTCTTCGGCTAAGTGGAGATATAACCAAGCCAATGTGAATTAACGGAGTTTTATATTATGCATGGATAACTTTTCTTAACCTCGACATTGTTTACAACCGAAGATGGATAGAAATCTTGAAAAAATTTTCCTATTTTATTGATGACGGTTCTGACGATTCCAGTGATAACGAACCGGAGAAGATGTTGAAGTGATTGATAAAATGAAAGCTAACAAGTACAATTTCAATAAACGAATGGATCTAAAATGTAATGAAAAATAAAACCAATAAGCAATGTAATTTTTAATGTCAAAAATTATATACAATAATTGGTGGGTGTGAAGAAACTACTGTCACCTACATGTATATTATTAGACTTAAGTTTGTCAGATAAGCTCTCTGTTTTAAGAGAAAATGTCACATTCAAAAGTAGATTCTCTAACAACTTTAATTAAAAACATCATAACTTAATATTTCTGAAACTAAACGATATTAAAGACTACAAATTTAAACGCACAAAAGTTTTTGTAAATTATTACATCTAAATTTTAAGAATACTGAAAAATCAGATACAGATGCATTATATTTTGAAGATTGAAATGATATTTACACTCCCCAAAAATTTGATTCCAGTCTTTTAAATGTGCTTATTTAATTTGTAATAAAAATCAGACTAATCTTTTTATCATTCTATACTAAAGGTATACCGTAAAATTATCATAAACCATTTGAACAAACTGTCAGAGGTAACCATATTTTCATATCCTATTTCCATTATTTTAAAAGAAAGATTTTCAACATATTCGGATCCAAAAGATTAGCTGAATTTAAGAGATTTACCGACAAAAGCAGGAAGCTGAACTATGTACTTACAGTTATAAAATATAAATAATCTGATCAATATAGTAAAAGCAAATATACTGAATCTTTTTACATAAATAAAAAGACTAGCGAATTCTGTTATCCATTACTGTGAACGAAAGGCATATTCTTTTTTATTTTACTAAATGATCCTCAATAAATTTAAAATACAAAAAAACTAAGAAAAGAGAAAACATTTAAAGAATTAATTCTAGCTAAAATTATTAGAGCAGAACTTGAAGAAAACATGCGTAAAATAAGATTTTTATACCAGCTTGGCCAGATTAGTTTGAGTATAAATACAGGAAATTTACCATAGAAGTAGTAGAAACGACGGAGTGTACTTGGCCCTTGAAATAAAGAAGTAGAACCTTTAATAGCTCAGTGATCAACATCATCAGAGAAAGTATTATCACCATTTATTTCATCATTAATACACCCATTAACTCAATCGTTGTTAAAAAATCAGTGATGCTACCTTCGGACTGGTTCATAAGTTAATCCGACAATAGACAAAGGTAGCTAGGTTATTCAACTCTAAAGATGATCAATCAGCAGTCGCTTTACAATAATTAGTATCTGGATCAACTAAAACAGAAGTATGTCCTAATGATCCTAATGATTTATAACTATAAAGCTGATAGCACTTCTGGTTTATGGAAACTTAATAATAATTAAAACTGGACAAAAATATTTATCCTGAAGTTAGTCAGAATTATGTTAAGATTTTACTTTTCAGTTGCCGTATGTTTGGTATTACAAGTCGATTCAGAGTGTAAGCCGTGGCCAGATCAACCACAGTAGTCAGAACAATTGTGCACATCCTTCAGTCGCATATCACTGTCTAGGATATTCCAGACTCATGAATATTAATGAGGTATTTGCGTATATCATTAAACTAATTTGTGCGACGATATTTCGGATGAATAAAATATTGAAATAGTTTTTCAAAATGTTTGCTATCATAGAAACAAACTGCAACGGTTATAATTGGTTCTGTGATCAAGTGATTCAGTTTCATTTGCAGTTTTGAATCGCCTACTTTAAAATGCCAAGATCGTCGATTTTATCTGGCTTCAACACTTTTATTTAATTCTAATATATTGCAACACACCTCAAATTCAGACAATTTCCTTAATTGGACAAGTCGATATTCAGCATGGTTTTGAGGTGTCCGACATTTAGGGTTCACAACTTGGACAATGCAGAGGTCAACAAGGTCAGCTGTTTTTAGACTAGATTAAATGGTGTCATCTCAGATAAACCCACCGTGGTAAATACTGTACGAAGAAAAAGAAGAATAAATGTAAAGACGGCAATCATCAGTTGCGATTTGTTCGTTCTTTAGTCTCAGCTGTACGGCAAAGTGGCACGATGGGTTAGCACACATGTCTCCAACTTATCTTCGGTAACTTTGCAGTCACGATTTGTCCGCGCTTAGTTTTGTGCCGGTCCCCACTGCATTCCTGAATGACTTCGTATTCCTGTATGCAACCATATTTCCACCATTTTCCTCCACTTCCAGTTTAGAAGCTTCCGCGTACGACTTGCTTGACTTTATAGGAGGCATCTTGAGATGAAGTAGAGGATTTGTTGGCGGTATTGATACATATAACGAGGGTTGAAAAGGAACATAATCGACGAGCTCACGATAGTTCTTGATTGTGTAATCTCATACGCTTCAGTGAGCGCAGTAAATTGTTCACTTAATCAGCAAAGGTTTTGGGCAATAAATTTCTAGATGATCAATATTACAACTTATCAGAGAATAACACAATGTGTCCTTTTCTAAAAATCTGTTCATTCAAGCGATGACAGTGAATCTATCCACAGATAAGTCAATTCGGATTATAATCGAAGCCCGGACTTCCGGAAGGACATAGAATACGATATTTACCAACCGGCCTATTATACTGACGCCAAAAAGTAGAAAAATAATAAAATCTTTGCCAAATGATTAACATCTAAACTAAGACGATTTGAAGAACAGCCATATTTTGGTAAAGATGCTAATTGTATAAACACAAAATTATATTTCTTAGAATGCTGGAATTTCAAGGACTAGTAAATAAAATAGTAAAACAAACATTGAACAGGTAGAATCAAGACTGACACCAATGACTAACTTTAAAGCAAAATGAATTTTAACAACATTAAACTTAGATTTTACAAAACTATGAAGTTGCTTCGATTAATATTGAGGTCCAAAACATATGACGTCAATTATATGTCATCTTTACGCTTGATTAGGGATTAGTGATGCTGAAGCAATCATCCGCAGTCTGCCACCTCCTCCATTGTTGATAATGAAACTGCTTACATTAGAGTAACGTTAGACAGAGGTTCTTATGAACATGAGCAAAATTCAAAGACATGAAAAGTGACAATGATAAAAATTCAGCAAACAGCAAAAACAGTGTATCAATGTTAACGATAATCCTACTTCTCAAGTCTTGTATCGTCATTAGTTCTAATTACAAAGTCTATTTAACTATATAAATAGTTTAAAAGCTCTGTTTGGATTTAGTTGTAGAATGTTAATTTCTGGTTGTGATGAAAGTGAAAACAGAGCTAATATTTTATCGGTTAATTGGATTCTTGTGCATTTTGATCTAATAAGAGGTGTATATAAAAACAGAAATAGTTCTCAATGCATTCTTCTCAAATGTCTCACTTGAATGTCATCTTATTAATTTAAAAACCAAACAATTTTGCTTTATTATTCATTTGCTAGAAATTCTGTTTCAAATATTCATATTTGTATTACAGATGAAGATGAAAAAATCTATGATTTAAAAAATGAAGTTCTAACTTAAGATTGCACTTTAAATATCTTTATTTTTTAAAATAAATAATTGAAAGGAAAATAAAAAGGCGAAAACAATTATGTTTTGGGGAGAAGGTAGTTTGGTAAACTGTTATTTTGATGATGTGGGCACCATGCAAAAATCGACTCTTAAAGTCACAGGTACATATATTTATGAGGGATTCTGTATCCGTAAGTGTATCGTAGTTTAGGAGGTGGCATCTCGCTGCGACCAGATCTGTATAATGACAGGTAGTCCAGGTAAGAAGCTAGACGTAGAATTTTTCACGTTTTATAAAAATAAAATTAATTTATTAAATATATATATAAACATGGCACGCGCATCCTGGAGACACATTTAGCTTGCAGGGGGTCGGTCTGTGTTTCAGGTAAGAATTTTACTGATCTTGTAAAGCGCCTTATAAAACAACCCACTGGTCAATCTTCCCTTCGATGAAAATATTAGAGGTTTTTATTTGGTTTATGCTTTTGTTTCAGTGTCAATCTGCTTGCGCTGAAGTTAAATCGTGACGTCTCAGGAATAAAGTTAGTCCACCCTGATTTCATTCCGTGCAGGTGTTACTGCACTAAAGGAGACTCTGCTAATAGATTTAGAAAATTGAGATGATAAAATTACTATCTGATTTATTTAGACTCATAATTTTCACACCTCTTTACACAGATGCATAATAATCGGAGTATACTGCGATAAATGCCGAAATGAGACGATTCTGGAGTGTATTTAAATATAAATCGCTCACACTTCGCTTTATTTGTTATCGAACATACCATTTATCACGCTTTACTAAACGCAGGATACATTTGTTTCGTGTCATCCGTATTTATTATAAATCCCATTTTTCTTTATAAAAAACATGAACTGCAGGTCCAGAGTTTTCATTGTCCACTATCAGGGTTATAAACTGAATGCCGTCCATTAGCATGGCGGATATTGTGTAAACTTTCCAATCCCCAGTGTGAAGAGTTTCCAAACAACACTTGCCTGTTGCTCATATGTTTACCGAACCATTGACTTTTGGAGCGAACGGCGGCTCGGGTGCGTATATCTGGTGGGATTCTTTTGGAGTGGAAATACTATAAGTGTGTACTACATGATCGCGCTCGTTGTGCCAAAAAAGAAAAGAGAGCGATTTTACTATTTGTTTCTGTAAACTGAAGCAGATCCTTGTGAGAGACTCGTGAGACAGTTCCATAATTTATTTCGAAAGGCATCAAACCGGATCCGGGAATTCCTCTCAAAAATGGAACGCGACATTTTATTTAGTTATGTGAAAATTTATCCAATACTTAAAAAAAACAACAATTGGCAGCGAAGATGGGAGAAAAAGTGCCAAGTTTCAATTTTAAAGAAACATGCACTTACTCGAACGGATCTTATAATCTTTCCATTAACAAATTATTATTTTACACTGATACATTAATAAATAGAATGTTCGGCTATATGAAAATTAGATTCTAATTTTGTTTTTAATCGTATTGCAGTCAGCCGGACATTTCAGTCCAACCTTCTTGGATGCTATAGAGAAGTCTCTGTACAGTTGTAGCTCTGCAGAGTATTCATTTTCTGTATATTTTCTGTAATAATGCATCGTGTATATGCCGTCAAACTTACGGGAACTGGCTTCCGGCACTGCTGAAATTCTTTAAAAACAAATAATTTGAAAAAAAAAATAAATTTCTAAAGTTGAATTTCCATTTCTTGGAGGGGGGCCGTGAGACTAAAACTCGGAAACGTCGGATAACTGATCATTGTAAAGAGTTTCTACACCGGAATATAAAGTTATATATAAAAACTTGAAATAACAAGCGCCGGACTGGTTCATTTCGGAATCTCTATATAAAAATCCAAGCATTTCATTTTGTCTTTATATAAATTTTCTTTTTAAAATATAGTTAATAATAGAGCATTACCTTTTTTTCTTAAATGTTAATCGAAGTAGATGATTCTTAACTAACTCAAATACATTTAGTTTCATATCAAAGTCTAGTGCTTTAATTAATAACCTGATAATCACCAAGGCTGATATACAGGAGGAAACTCAACAGAGCGGGTTCGGTTCTAACACCCAGGGAAGGGTAAATAATTATTCTTCGAACGTACGCCGAAATAACGCGCTGTTTGGTGCTTTTCAGAAGATACAAAGGAAACTGAAGAACTCTGCGTCGTTCGGTGATGAAAATCATCTTTTAAACCTTAAAAAATATTTTTTAAAGACTTCGAAGTTCCCCCTTTTTTTTGAAATGATGGGGCAAAACAGAGCCTGCAACCGCTTCTGAGAAAAGGACGAAGTATAACACGCCGCCCGTGTGAATAAAAAACTTATTTATCTGGTGCAGACCACTCCAGAGTTATTGACTTCGACCTGACTACGTCACAATGTTGCCATGTATGACCAAAAGAATACCGAGCCCGACCGATATCGGCCGCAGTAGAGGGCAGTGGTCTATCGTAGGCGACCTACTCAGTCCTGTGTCTGTCTTTTTCAACACCGATAAGCTAACATTGAGAAAGGTGGCGCAGTTCATTTTGCATAAAAGCCTGCAGCACAACGCTCACTGATGATGAAATATTTAAAGTGGAAATAGTTCGCTACTCGCCAACTTTATAAAAGCTTTGGCTGAATGACACCGATAAAAAATGATTAGACTAACGCTTTTAACCATGTTCCAAGTTTTAGCCAACACCTTTGGAGGCGCGATAGAAACATCTGTAAATATCTGACATTTATATTACTGTACTTTAACTTTAATAACCATGAACAGCATTCGATCTAGAGCCGAGAAAGTTTTGGGTGTAGGCAGCACAAATCAAATGCTGTGACTGGGTCCCCTTTTACTATGAGACTGAAGAATAACCAGTGTATATATATAATTTGCTCCATTTTATTTCACGAAAAGACGGGAGTTTATATTACATTTTTAAACATGCACAAACACACGCCCCCCTCAAGATTGAAACTAAACATTTAAAAGCGCTAAGAGACCTACAAACAGGGCAAAAAAACAACCAATAATAATAATACATGGACTCAGAAACATTGCTACGTCACGTGTCACGTGTTGTGGTGAAAACTGAAAAGTTGGGTGCGAAAGTTTTCTGGTGTATACTGTATTTTTATATTATCCCAACCCTAAGCCTAATTGGGGAAATAGCTCATCAAGGAGACAAAGGTAGGCGCTGAATGCTGAATATTTAACAAAGAATAAACTTACAAATCTTTTCATTGAAGAATCAGCAGCAGAGGATGGAGTTACAAGAATGAGCCAAATAATTTCACACCCGCTTACATCTGCTGTTGTCAACGCTTCATGTGATCACCTACTCGAACTGAGCAGCCCCTAATATGACGAATTGCTAGCGGAGCCAGCCAGTTCTGCGCTCCTTTCCGTTCTCTCAGTTAACAGACCTTTCTAAAGACCAAGGCTCTGTCTTTTTGGTGGTTTCTGCTGTTTTTACAGGTATGATTCCCAACAGATAACCCAAACTCTAACGTTCTGGCTAACATTACAACTTTAAATCAGGAAAGTTTCTCATACCCCATAAAATATGCTACGTTAGAACTCGGGAAGGACCAAAACACGAATGCAATATTGGTTAACTTAAATCTGTTATTATTCAAACCACCACAAACTGATAAAGAGCAGACTAATTTAAAGAGGCTATTAGAAATAATTCGATATTTTACAGCACAAGATCGTCAGGTTTATCCAAGAACTAGAGGAGAACGCGTGCAAACAGTGCATCAGTCTACTTCGGGAAAGATCAGCGAACTGAGAAACGAAGAATAAGCGGTGTTGGATGCAAGAATCTCCAGCTCGGTGATACCAGATCGGCTCAACATATGGACAGTCCTTATTTCTTCGCGGTCGAATCTTTTTCTGACTATTCTCTCTGGAGGTAAAATAACGTTTTCTCGGGACTTCCGGTGTCGTCTTTTACACTCGTCCTTATTACAAGGTCCCAGGTTCTCCTTGTTTTTCGCCACAACAATGGTCGACCGCTTGGAAGCAACAGCCTTTTCCGATAGTTGAACATTTCGATTGACGCTCTTTTAATTTCTTTTAAAATTAGCACACAGGATGTGCTACCCCGAGTCCTCCTGCATCAATACCGCTCCTACACCTGTATCAAGTTATACACCGTTAACACTTTTGAAAATCAGGTGCGGTAAACACTGAAACATTTCTCAGAATTCCCTGGAGCGGATCAAAGCCAATCTGGCTGATATTTTTCGGTCCAACGAAATGTTGCTTTTTTGGAGAACAAATCGGTCAAAGAGATAACTTTTTGGCCAAACTTTACCCTCTCCTTCAATGCAACCAAGGGCAGTAACACGACCGTTGTGGCAGTTAACCCTGCTTGAGGCAGTCTATGAAAACACACGTATTCCACCTATATATTGTCTACCATGAATCATTGTTAATCAAAGCCACAGATTTTTATCCCTAAAGTCACTTCCTCAAATACGTAATTGTATTTTTGATGCGATTTTATTCCAAAAGAACCTTAAAGTGACATAAAACTTCCAGAGGTGACAACGATCTCTTTTCTAAAAAATAATAAGCTTATATTAAAATAGAAATAATAACAAGTAACTCTACCAACCTTCAAACAACAAGTACAGGAATTCCTCAATCTTGCTGAAAAAGGAGCTTGCAAACAGAATGGAGAGTAGCACAATAGTAGTTTAATAAACGCTGTTGTTTGCAGTAAACAAGAAAGAAAAAAAAAACTTGAACCAAGGATTTCGTTTATCGACTTGAAACAGTTTGGTACCAAGACGGCTTTTTTTTTTCCATGTCCCTCAGGGTTCCTGCAGAACTTTTGTAAAAAAAAACAAACCGAAGGCCAAAATCGAAGTATTCTTTACAGAATCTATGCGCCAATCTTTTTTCATGTCCTTTTCGCAGATGTAGTCGCTGACCCCCGACAGAAGACCCCCCTCCAGAGCAGCGGGGCTTCTCTACTCGCCTTGTGAGCTACGAGCTACTGCTTCAGGTGAGGTGACTGGTTTTAAGGTTCACTGTAATATTAATCTTCTTAATCTCTGTTGAGCAATCATCGTAACGTCTCCGTGAAATCTTTTTGATTTTCTTTCTCCAGCTGTATCTAGAAAATTTTGCTTTATTTTCAGTCCGAGAAATTGTATTTCCGTCGATTTGTGCACATTTTTATAAAGTCCGCGTATTTTCCTGTTCTTTTTTACTTCTCCAAACTCTGATAAAAAAGATTCATGAAGTTTCATCGTTTGTACCTCAGCTGTTTTTTGTGTGTTGACATTGAAATAGTCATTCAGTCGTCGTATCTGTTCTGAAAGCTGTCCTACTAAGTTTATTGTTAATCTTTTAAAGATTTGCTTCAAAATTCAATAAATACATAGTTTAAATAATCCCTTTTCTTTACTTTTTGGGATGTTTTTAACTAAGTAAGAATTACCAAGAGACAAAAGATAATAAAGTAAGATATCCATTGCATGAATTTTGTTTTCAGTTTATATTCTTATTTAATTTTAAACAAGACTATTCAAATTATCCTCTGATAATAAAATAAGAGTACTTTATCCAGTAACCATGGCAACACGTTCTGAAAATAGGAACGAGAAACTGATAAAACCATGACAGAAAGTCAATGCAGTCCATCTTCGCATGTCTTTAGCTTTGTTTTTTTATATTTAAAATGGAGAGTGGATTCCGTCAATTACTGTAGAAGCTTTTTTATTCTTAATTTCTATGAAATTTTTTTTTTCTTTATAGTGAATCAGTGATCTTATTTTTCGTCGGAGGTCTGAAGACCAAATACTCTGTTCATCTACCTATCCAGTTATCAAAACATCCACAGATATTGTAATTAATCTGAATATTGCCAACATTCTGTGGTAGTCCGGATTCCTTTAGATCGCCTTCCAACACGGAAGACTCCCCTTGGCACTTTTACATTGCCACGTTGGTTCTTCTCAGGTGCTGCTCCTGTCATAAATAGGCAGTACTTCCTGTAAATTAACGTATTTTATTCTTCTTGGAAGAAAATCTCGCTCACATAACCCGTTTAGTTTTATTAGAGTATTAACAGCTGACAGCTTGATTTGTAAGAAATGTGCAGGTGTCGCTTCAGATCAGTTCGCAAGCACTTGATAATATCATCACAAACGGCCTGTATTTGCTTCGGAAAATAAATTGCATGAGTTTACTTCCTAGTGCTAAAGATGATCTTTTCTATTTTCTTTATCCACAATTTAGTTTATAAAGAAATATCTTTTTGAAGTTTGAAAAACATTTCTAAATGTAATTATTTATTATTTACCAATCAAATCAAGCCAGTTTTTCTTGTGTCGAGCATTCTTACCATCAGCTATAGAATTTCTATCGGGGATCTATTGAGTTACTGAGCCTGACAACAGTCTCAAATACTATCAGATCTGTTGAGCGTTTGGGTTAATGATAGGGAATAATTAGTGCCGATCTATTTGTTTGAGTTGGTAACACAGACACTTCGAGTAGAGTTAAGGAAAGTGTTTGAACTGATTAGATCGATGACTTTACACACTTCATACATTTTTAGTTGCAATAAATAAAGTGAAATGACTATCGAGCCAAGACAAGAATAGTTATTTGCAGATATATTTTACACCTTGCCACGCCTCAAAGGTAGATGATAGATTTTTAGTCTTTTGTTAAATGTCATAATAAAAGTCGGTTAATATTTCACTAGTGAGCTATTTATTCCCTGACTATTTGGAGTCCGATTTTGTTGTGTTTAATTCTCTACATGCTCAAAGTCCGATAATTGAGTTACACAAATTAAAGTTGTGTAAAGATTATAAGAAAATAGACAACTCGCAGATGAGGGCGGATACTCTTAAATGGGCACCTTTACTAAAAAAGTACATGTTCGCGATGTTAAGCACAGCCTGCCACTTTTAAGAGATTTCCGCTAGGTGGCATTTGTAGCTTTAACGTCTCCAAATAAAGGCTTTTATTTTAATATAAGCTTATTATTTTTTAGAAAATCGAAATTACTCTCCTCATTCTATCTTAAATTTTAAAGACGGAAATCTTATTATTTTAGACAAAAAATCTGAACATGAATAAATGTGTTTCAGGGGCCCAGCGATAATGATAAACGAAGTCATGCAGCAGCAGCAGCTGTTTCTCTTTTGCCAGCTGCCTTAGTTTTCCGGTAAATTAACCTGGAGCTGATATCAGCCGTTTCCACTGCAGAAATTAATCCACTATTTAACACGTCATCATCAGCAGAGACGGTGAACCCCTCTGTTCTGAGTTTTAACCACTTTCCGGTCCGAAATGAAGCGTCGCGGTGTCGACAATTCTGCCCCATTTACCATTTTCAAGATATCATCTGCCGACTTAAAATTTTCTGGTGGATATAATTTCTTTTCAGCCTCCGGACTGCATACGATTTAATTCAAATAACAACCATCAAACGAGACTTCAAAGAGTTTCCTCCTCGTGCTGTCAGCCCTTTGCTTTGTGACGTGATGTCACACAAAAGTCCTGCCTTTTAAAATTTCCGTCTACTTCCCGGATGCTCAGAATGCTACTTACTTAGCCACAATGGAACCAGTCTCCTAACTAATTAAATAACAGCAGAGCCAGATGAGGAGGATTCCAATTACATCGCCGGAACACATTTTCCGTAGTACTTTAGTTCGCTAACTGTATAATGGGATGCAATCAAGGAAGATGCTCGGAAAATTCACTCGAATGCAACTGAATTTAAGGAATAAAAGATAAATCATCTAGTGTTAAACGATAGTTTAGCGGAACAGCTACATAAACGTTCATTTCAACCACATACATTAATAAACCCTTCCATTTGCTTATGTTAACAACGATAGTTGAAGCCTGATTATTTTGTATATTATTTTAGAAAAAACCTTTTGCAAATCATAATTATTTCATTAATTTAAAAATTCCGAAAGCATATTTGCTAAGGAAATCATTCAAATAAAAAAACAAACATTCATAGTGCGACGTATGAAGATGTTTAAGCTTTCAACCTAAAAATTCTAAAGCGGGATTCAAACCCTTGACATTTAGGAGAGTGAAGTTTCTATCGGACTTGAAGCTGAAAGCAAGCGAAAAAAGGGCCTGCAGCTGAAATCCGTTCGTAATAAAATCACCCTGGCGCCAGTCGAGAGAAGTGGGCTCATATAGGAAGGGTTTTCTGTTTCTTTTATTCTATCGTGGCTCAGGAGTCCTTCTGCGTGCCGTTTAAAGAAAAACTAGCTCCTCCGCAATCTTAGATTTCTTTTCTTTTCCTTTTTTAAATCTTTATCTGGCTTCGGTCATCGCCAAAAATTTCTACAAGTGTAAATAGTCAGCGTATACGAAGAGAGAGGGATGGTTCTGAGCAATAACGTAAAGCCGAACAATAATGAAACAAATCCAATACGTGCAAGGAATTTTCAGATTGTGGTACATCGGAGGCGTCGATTAAGCATAACTGGGAACTTTGGCTCGAGCTTTAAGGTGACGGAAACCGTTGTAAGAAAAACTCCCGCCTCCCCACCCTGAATCAAGTGAACAGTCAAAAGCCTTATTTTACCTTTTAAAAAGGAGGGGTGGTCAAACTTACAACTTTTAGAGAGAGAGAGAGAGGTTTAATTATGGCCAGCTATGACCAGGTAACAAGACGAAATATTGCCAGATGTAACATCGAATATAGTTTTCTAATGAGCGCTGCAGCTCAAAATCAAACGTTCCTGAGTACGATGCACGTTTAATAATTACAGGTGAGCCGGTTCTCACCTGTTTGCTTTTTCTGACAGCAGCTCAGCTATTTGAGCAAGATATCAATCAAGAAATGAATTATCAATCACTTTAATCGTAATTAATAACATTACTAGACATCTGAAACATTAATTAATGGCTCTAATATCACAAACCCTCTCGTGTTGGTTACAGATGTTAAATAATTCCAAAATTTTAACTTTCTTATATAAATTTTTCGATCACTAATAATGTAATATTATGTAATAGTTGCTATTTTTCTAGTCATTTACCCTTACTGGTATATATTTCAGTTTTCTTCAGATACATCGTTTGTTTTTTAAATTATTTAACGTATATCGATAATGAATTTTAAAGGCCTCTTATTATTAACTGTTTTCTTATTAGCGGGAAAAAAATCAACAAAAATTAATAACAGAGGAGACATGACCAGTAATCTGGTAATCATTAGATCTGGAGGATGTGTTTGTTTATAATCCTTTCGTCGGTAAGACTGATCGATCTGCAGCGCACCTAATGGCCTTTTTAAACAGGTTACCTTTTAAGTTGATTGGACACCAGTTAGTAGCAGAAACTCGACAGCCATTTTTACGCTTTAGACACAAACCCACCTATTATTTGTGAAGGTTACTAGCAAGCCAACAGCCTCCCAACACACACACACACAAGTCTCCCTTGACCATCATTCGGCGATCGTGAACTTTTGACTAAGAATCCATTTAAGCACAACACTCTATGGCAGAATGAACTCGAGAGAAGTGCAGAAGTTTGCTTGAGATGAATAACATAACATTTGATGTCGCGGCATATCTGCGATATTTGATTTGTAGCAAATGGAGGTGGAAGACTTCTTTAACAGGTCCAGTTCACGAACGTGGAAAGTCAACAGTGAACTAAACTTGTCTGCTTCCCAGCTGATGATCTCAAGACAAAAAGCTGCAATTTATCGCTACGATAAAGCGACCTTAAGACAAAACCACCAAGAGTTGATTTTAGCTAATATATAAAATCTTCTTTTCCCTCATTTTATTAATTTTCTCCTAGTCTCGAGAATATTGATGTAAATCAAAATCTTGAAACAAGTTCCCGGTGTTTGGGGCACAGGCGAACAGAAAATTCATAAATGGATCGACGTTCTTGCGTTGGCATAGTGAGGTTTGAAGAATTGTGCAACCCAATATTACCGCCTATAGATTGGGTTGCTACATATCTGCACTTCAAGCTTTCGTTCGTAAAGGCTACCATTATTGATGCCTGCTAATAGTTTATACTTGAAAGAGAAATTTCAACAACGTAAATATGCCTGCCTCCTGCAGTGTACCGACAGTTAAACCCTGGAAAGTTATGTCCAGATTTGAATAGTCAACTCGTAATTCCAAGTACCACTTACTTTCAATGATTGGAACAATATTTTGGTCGAGTATTTAATGAGAAATTTAAAAACAGAATAATGTTGTCCATGTTGAACCACTATTTTAGATCGTGTGACTGCTTGTTTTCGTATTAATATTTCACCTCTGTTCGCTTGACTATTTTAAAGTTTAATTTCAGTACTTTACTTCGCTCGGTGTTCATTAAATGGCTAATCAATACGGTAATAAACCAAAGGTTTTCACAGCGTCAATATTATCCTTGAATAGCTACTATACGGAGAGCTGGGGCTACATCAGAGAGTTTTATTTCTGTATCTTTCGCTCTGTATTAAGAATATTCAATTACTTGCGCCATCTAGCGGCTAAGGACCGCAAGTGACTGTGTTGCTTTAATGTTGTCATACAGAAGATAAGATGCGCCCTGACAAAATTTTATTGGCCGCATTTATTTTTGAAATTTCGCTTCAAATCTACAACAGTCAGGTTTCTCTTCAGGTTAAAATAAGTTCTGAACCAGCGGGTGCCTCAGGCTGGGAAAACTGTCGTCCTCTGGTAGCGCTTCTGCAAATTAAACTCTAACTGACTTTAGCCCTGGTTTGGCGTAATCGAATATGACCTGATGTCTCCCCCTCCGTCTCTCAGATTGATGTGTTGACTGCTCAGATTCGCCACAAACCAGATCCACGTTGATGTGGCCAGTTCTTCACGCCCACGGAGCCTCATCTCATTGATTCGAAGTAGCTGCACAGCGCCAACGGCCCAGAATCGCCATTTGTTTGTTTGACAGTCAGGTGTCCAGAAACTTGATATTACTTCGCTTATGTCGAACGTTTCAATTATTTCTAAACTTCTAAGTCGATCCACGTTATAATAGACACATAATTTTAATTTAAATGTATTTGAAACTGACTAAGAAAAATAATTAAATTGGGGAGTTTGCAGATTAATGATCTCCCCACCTGGGGGGGGGGGATCGTGTCAAAACCAAACAGGTTGTTGATGGATCCACAGGTAGGTTCTACGTTATGCGCAAATAAACTTTCTACTGATATTTTATCTTAAAACAAAAGAAGGTAACACGTATTAGTATTAATGCACACAACTGAAACATACAACTAAATGGCGGCGCCCGGTTGTCCATCGTGAAGGTCGAAGTTCGAATCCCGGTCGGTGATAGCTCGTTTCATCGGCGTGGTGTCTTCTCGCTCTTTGTTCTGCAGAGCAACACGACTGCTGCGGAAGTGGGCGTATGTCTGCTGCGGAGAGAGGTCGGCAAGCTCGCCCGCTCCTCTCATGTCGCTCATATGTAGCGAATGTGCGCCAACGTTTTCCTGGTTTCAGAAATATGAAAATGGATAGGAATGTTTCAAAACTAAAATATTAATTTTAGACCATTAGTATGTTGTTATATGCTATTAAGATATATGCAGTCTGAAGTAAGAATCATATTTGTCTCCGGTACGAATCCGTCTTTTCGGTTAACTTTTATTCCGATATCAGTCACACGTGGAGATGCTGACCTCCGAATGCATGAGCGTATAGTGGACCTGTTAGATAATATAATATTTATGGGACCTAATATAAATTCGAGGAAAAAGTCACTAATTTATATCTATTATATTTGGTAAATTAATTACCGAGACTAATTAAGTTTTCGAAAGCTTGACAAGTCCAAAATCAAAGAAGACAAAACTGTGCATGCTTCAGATACCTGCTGGTAGATTTTAAATAAATCTCCAAAAACCATAAAACGTAGACTTCTGCCCAGAGAAGGAAGATTGCTAATATCTTGAATCGGACCAGAATGTGGTAAATGAGCTTCTGAAATGAAAGGAATCAAGGTTACTATTGATTCACCTTAGCGGTGCGAAAAGTGGTTAATAATAAAACCACCAGATGAAACATTACAGTGGCGTCAGTACTTATCGACAGCCCGCTTCGCTGCTCATTAAATTAGTTCCGGCAATGTGCGTGCCAACTACTATCTTTGTACATATAAACAGTATTTTATACATATCCTAGTTTAATTAGTGTCTCCTTTTTACTTCTTCGAATACAATTTTTGTCTTTTTTATAAATCAGTGGCTTCGTCTCATCCGTGTAAATAAATACTGATTCTCTGGATTCTTGAAAAAGTCCGTCTGTCCGCCACTGATCCCTATCCCGAACTTACTCGCGCAGAAATACCCGACTTAGCTGACTGTTGGGTGTACCTTCCTTTCTGGTGTTTCTATAATTAATTCTAATTAAGCTTTTCACTTTGAACCTCTTCGCGAAGATTTTGTCAAGCCTCGATCTGATTTAATGCCATTGACGAAGTTATCTTTTACCCGAGCATAGCTTAGAATCCGACTAAATGAAATTACGAAAACCTTTTTGAGGTTTTTTTTTTCTTGAATTCAAATTATATGACAAAGCGAATAAACAGGAAATGTTTAAAAAAAAATAATTACAAACTATATTAAACGAAAAGAATAGTTATTTTGCAACATTTCTGTTTTGCAAGAAAGAATAACGATAAATTTAACAACAACAGAGAAATATTTCCTTGCGCGCAGTTTGTCACAGACATCATCTTTAGCCCGCACCTACTGGTGGACGATAAGATGGAATAATAAGACGATAATGCTGCATTTGGTCAGATTCAACAGCGCAAACTTTCAGAAAACCGTTTATCTTTTAGCATTAATAACATGGCTTTAAAAAGTTTACTTTCGTTTGATCCAATACGTTGTTCAGTAACGATTTAAAAATATTACTGTTGGAATAGTGCATCAAAACAACTGTTTTTCTCCGTATGAGCCTCCAAGCGAAAATGATAAAGAGAAAAAACAAAAACAGTGCAGGTCTTTATTTAAGGGTTTTATTTAACTAAAATTTTTACAAATTATGGTGATTTAACGATGGCAGCACATTAACTCATTCGTCTCTAAATTCACATGACGGAAACCGTCTTTACCACGCAAGATTAAGCGCCAGATATCTATAGGTTTGTCTCTTTTCGAGAAATCGTTACTGGAACATTTAATTAACCTGGGTAAGGTTAAAAACATTGGATAGGGATCCATGGACAGCAACCTATGTTTCCTGATAAAAGTCGGTTTGATTTGGATTTCTCTTACAACAGTCATCGGGGAGAGGGAATACGTTGCTGCCACTATCGTGCAGCGCAAATGATATGGTCCGGGTAATGTAAAAGAAAAAAAAGACGTTTCTGGTAGACTCTGCTGATTGCTGTTCAAAATTCAAGGTCGGTCTTAGGGGTCAGAGATACCCGATGACATTATGAACTGGCTGTCTTTCCTTTTCAGCAACAACTAGCACCAGGGTTGAGTTTCACGATAAACACCAGCACCGACACTATTGTATTCTTTCGGCATAGGTATATTTGAACATCTCATTAGTAAAGAAAGATATTTTAGTACAATACCATTTAAATACGACAAAGAATTTGACAGATTTGGATTTCATCACTATTTATTTAATATTTTTGAAATAAAAAATGTTTATTAAAGAATTATATTTTTCTCATTTTTAATATTTTTGAGAATATTTAGAGCAGATAAGTTAGTGAGAATCTAGAACCACAACAACTTATGCGTAAAAACTGAAAACAAATGTGGTAGAAGAGATGTTTTCACACTCTTTTATTAAGAATTTTAATAGGTATTAACAAAAGAAGATTTTCACAATTAATTGAATAAAAAAGAGAATTTTACATTCAGGTTTGGAGTATTATATTGAATCGGTTCAAGAGTAAAACATTCTAACATTAGGAGAGTTTATTGTTAAATCTGATATACTTTTAGCTGATGTATTTAAAAACTTTAGAATTTTATGTCCATATGCAAATATATCTAAAGATATTTAAAAAATTCTTTAGGTATCGAACATAAATGTAATTGATTGGGAAGATGTATCAGATAAAATTAGATGATCAGGAGTTTATAGTTTCAGATATAACTTATGACTCAACTAATTAAAAATTTTACATTATTTACTTAGTTGCAAATAAGACCAACGAATGGACTTATATAGGAAAAACCATCATGTACTAAAACATTAAAACTGGGTCCATATCTGAAGCAGACTAACAAGCCAAATAATTGCATAACCACCAGGATCTATAGGCTGCAGAAAAACTCACCTAAGATTCCGAGTGGTTTTCACCATAACAAAATAAGCTGATAAAAAAAATAAACTTTGTTGTTAATCAACTGTTAGAAGTTGCTTAACAAATATGTTGCTCCTAAGCTAAAACAAAAGCGAATGATTAAAACTCCAGCAAAAGACTAATCTAAACAAAGACATTTTAGATCGCAGAGTATCAGACGACGATATCTTGGTGGAGGCGCGGTTTTTCCCTCCAGGAGGAAATAAGTTAATTGAAAGACTTAGCTTACATTTAGTATCTAAATCAGTTAGAAACAATAATATTTTAATGAAATAAACGCGATTTCTGATTAGTTGCTTCAATTAAGCTTAATAAATTAAAAAATATAGTTTTATTTTTTAAAATTAATTCTTAAGAAAGGAGTAGAAAAGCGTCGAAAGACAATATATAATGGGGAAAATACTTATTGATATTTTGAATAAATTAGGTATGTTTTAATATTTCAAAATCAATGAAAAATATTGAAGATAACGATGAATGTATTGCCAAAGTAAAAAAACTTATTGTTATTTTTTTAATTAAACGCAAAACAATAAGTAATAATTGTAGTGATTCCACAATTCAAAATTCTTGTAATTCGAAAATTAAATCTATATTGCAAGACTCAAATATTTTAATTGCTGGGAACTAAAAATCCGACAGAAAAGTTTAAAAAAAGAAACTTTAAAAATTAAAATAAAGAAACGATTTAAGAAAGCGAGATATAAAGCTAATATAAAACGATCTAGATTGTTTATAAGTTTTGTTTATGAAATGGGATATATTCACATAGCAGAAGATACTGATGAAACTATCAATAGATATTAGCTACATGACTAAGAGTCTATAACTTGAAAAATATAAATGATTTTGTTGCAGAAATTGATATTAAAATTTAAAATACAGATTGCATTTGTTGCCACATAAAACTGGGATATTGTTTGAAGAACTTCTAAAATCTGATAATACCAATGATGCTCATCCTGATAATATAAGTTTGACAAATAACGGCCTCTTGCATTTGATTAATCAGAATAAATGTATTTTAGGTGTTACAGAAATTGAGACGAAACTTTCCTGGTCAAACATCAACTGTAAAAGAACTGATAACTTATTCAGATAAATTTTATTATTCACAGGGATTGATTAGCACTGGTATAAAGACACTAGAAAAGAAGCTGCAGATAGGATATAGGATTAAAGCAAACATGATTACATAATATAAAATCCCAAAGGTAGCTTTAGTTTATATCTTCCTCCAACCGACATCTTTGGTGTGAAGACTATCAAAAATATTATGCCTATAATGAAGAATTAAGTTGTTTTGACGGAAGAAGAAAATTGACGATTCACACTGTAATAAAATGAAGTTGTTTTTATAATTTATTTTATAAAAAATTTTGTTAAGTGGAGCAGAATATTTCTTATCGGTTTTCGAACATTATAAGCAGAAATTGATAAAGATGATGGAGAAGATAGCTAAATTTGATCAGATTTCAGTTACATGGCAGTTTTTCCTATTCTTATTACAAGAAAACAAAAGATAGTTGAAAAATGTTTGATTTAAACTTAGCATTTTACAAAATTAAAAAACACCAGGTGGGATAGATTTTTATCTATACATCATAATTTATTTTGTGGTGGGGTAATACCTCACACCGCTATAAGAGGTAATTATAATATTTTTATAATGATCAGTAATATCAATGAGATCTATGATACTGTACACATTAAAAATGCACTGAAGTATTTTATAATGAAGAGTTACTTTTTAAAGATGATGAGATAATTTTATTTTTTTATGTAGTTGACTCATCCTTGGGAACTGCGGGCTCATTGTTGAAGAAAGCATCTAGAGTAGATTGTCTTGCTTTCTGTTTCCTCTCCCAAAGCATTTCCTGGTAGCAATCGATGTCTGCCGGAACACTTCTCTTGACAAGTCGTTAAATTCCTTATAGGTTGAGCTCCCTTAATTTCGTTTTTCTTCTCCACACACTGATTTTCAATTTCCTCAAGCTCCTTGTTTGTAAGCTCCTCCACATCATCAACGTCAACTTCATCTATCCCAGTTTCATTCATCAGCTTAACACTGTCACAGGTAATGTCAGGTGCAGCATCCCAAAACCCACAAAGTAAATAACATGGCTCTGACTACACCTGGCACCACACACCATTCATGCAGCTGGGAGAAACTTCCTTCCACAAAATGATACTGTTTTCAATTACATGCATTATATTGAATGATTTTTTTTAAATCTCTGATTGTCCAATCTTGGCCTTACATCTTATCCACCAGTTGCTTGAATGTGTGCCTCAGGTATAAGTCTTGAAGTTAGCAATGACGCTTTGGTTCATTGGCTGCAGAAGTGAGGTCGTGTTTGGTGGAAGATACACCACTTACACTAGCACTGAAGTGCACAGTCTCTAGAGGTTGTAAGGAAGACCTGGGGCATCGTCCAGCGGTAGCAGTACTCTGGGCTCAAGTTCTTTTCCTCACAGTTCCACTTCACTGCAGGATACAAACATGACACATATCACTGCTGAACGGGATCAGCTGTAACCCCTGCCTTCTTTTTGATTTCCAAACAACAGGTAAATTTTCCTTGAGAATCGCTTCATATCTCGGGAGTCTTACATGGGTAGACAAGCATGAGTTTATATTGAAATCTCCGACAGCGTTACCACTCAGGAGCGTTAGTCTGTCTTTAGTGGCCTTGAACCCCAGTGCATGTTTTTCTCTACATGAAGGCATTCTCTCTCAAAAAGGCCCGTCTCATTGATATTGAACATAACTTCTGGAAAGTATCTGCCGTGGTCAACGTTAGCCTTGAAAGTAGCAGGGAATTCCTGCGCTGACTCACCATAGTCACACACACACACTGTGTGTAGGTTTTTCGGTGCTTAAAGTTTCCAAACCAACCACAGCTTGTCTGGAATGTTTCTGTTGTCAGTCCCCCATCTTCATGTTCTTGGAGATAGGTGAAGATGCTTCTGGCCTTCTCTTGGATCATTGGCTGGCAAAGGAGCACTGGATACTATGTCTGAACTTTAATCCAGATACTCAACCATTTTTCCATCTTCTCAAGTAATATATTCCTCCAACGAGAAATTTATACTGCACACAGCAGTGCGGTTGATTGTGCAGAAGATTTTATGATATCTTTGTTCTTCAAAATCATCCTGATGGTAGATGTAAGCTAAGCTCTGACCAACATTTATTCGCTTCTCACCCACTTTGATACGCCATATCACTTGCATATTTACATCAATGCTAATACACTTCCGTGGCTGACTGGCCACATTATCAGCAGATTCACTTGCAGGCCTATTTGCGGACATAACGGCTAATAATTTTTTGCAAAAAAAAACCTAATACCAGCCCAAAATGGAGATGTATTACAGTGCAGTAGTACACGACCGAGGGAAGAGTTTGAGCCTGGCGTAGGAGAGAGCTGATTGGGCCTGCGTTAGTCAGAGTACACAGCTGTCATTGGCTGAAAGAACAGCACAGTCAGCTGTACTTTTCCGATCTGAACTTTTGAACGGTTTCATGGATTTTAATCTTTTTTTCTGCTTTATAATAAAAGTAACATGCAGTATGAAGAGCCACATAACGGAGCAGTGCTATAGTGGGTGGTACTGTAGTGGTTTTAAACAAACTGAGCATACACAAATATTTATCACATACTGTTTATGAAATTCACAATATAAACAGTTGTTTGCGGTCAGTTATGATAAAACGTTTTTTGACTAAGTTTAAAAAAGAAAACGAAATATTTCCAAACAAAACAAATTTTCAAAGGTTTATTTTAAGTTTATTAAATGAATAAATTACAATTTATAGATTAAATTAAACCTCTAGATAATGTAGATTTATATTTCATTTAAAAAGTTTAGTTTTAGAAAAAAAGATTCACCATTATAAAGAATTAATAAAAATGGGAAGAAATCGTAACTGTAATTTAAAAATGTATTTGTTTACCACTGTTATTTCTGTCTCGCTTTCATGCATTGTAACACTCCTGTTTATTCTCCACATCAGTTATCACCAGAGCGATTGGTTTAGCATTTTCCAAATCTATAATAACAAGCAACTTAAAGATACAGTAAAATGATTTTTTTTTTTAAAAAAATCAACTAAAAGTAAAATAAACCAATTAATACTCCGAACCATATAATTTCATACAAGGATTTTTAACATATATTATTTAAACAAATAGCCAAATTTGAAAACAATCAGCTAAAGCTGTTCATAGATTCAGCAAAGTTTCTATCTAATTTACCAATTAAATGAGTGTGTGTGTATAAGTTTAACTTCAGTTTGAATGTAATTTTACGAGTATCTTCTAGTTTAAAGGGATCACATTTTTTTAAAACGAGATAGTTCAAATTTAATGAGCGGAGATTTCAATTTAGATAATCACAGAATTTTGAATATTAATAAACCTTTTAATTCTAATGATGATGTTAACATAACCTAGTAGGTAGTGTAGTACAAAAAATAGGCCTATTTTGAATGAAATTAGATTCTGACAGTAATTACGCTATTAATTTAAATGTTTTTTTTAATTTTTGACAAAGACTATAATAGTATTTCTAATACTGGAATCGATGCAACATATTATAATAAAAATTAATTAATAAGTGAAAATAAAAGCAAGATGGATCACATACTAAATAATGCACATAAAAATTAGGAATAACATTACTATCTTTAAACAGGTATTTAAAGTTTTTATGTAAAAAGCAGCCCGCTATTTTTAATTAAAATTGTTAATGCAAAATTAAAAGCTTTTACCGATACAAAAAATTAAAGAATGAATATTTTCATAGAATAAATCATTCATACCAAAGAAATTTCTTCTCAACAGACATGGGAATCTTCGCAGATCCATTTTTTCCAGAAAGATTATACACCTGTACTTGTTTCCAAGTTACGAAAATCTTTAGTCGTACTACGATTACGGATTACAAAGAAAAAGACAAACCAGCAATCTTCGAATTTTACAATCAAACAAAATTTAGAGTGGATCCTTTGATTTAGTTGGTCCCAGGGTGGAATTGGATCGGAGCTGGGTTCCGGGAGTGAAAAAAAAAAGTTAATTACAATGGGAAATAACCCCGACCAACATCACGTCACTGTTTTTCGTAGTATTTTCGTTTTTTTTTGGCGTGTTCTCCTTCATTATTACAAAATTTTTCGAACTATTAGCATCGTTAATATCTATATTATCTAACTATTACTATTTTATATTTATAATATCATCAGTAAAATGAAAAAAAAGAGAGATTAGACTATAATTAAAATCAATGAGGGTGCAGAAGAGGTAGAAATATCTGTGACTGTGAGTGAACATAATGATAAAGAACTAATGCTGATTCTACATCAGTACGGTCGGTATCTTTCATTTAAAATGAATGGCCTCAATATTGGACAGATTTTCAGGCTAAATATTATTAGGGAGAATACTAATGGCTAAAAGTCTAAAAGTAGGATGTTCAGCATACAAACTTTGAGGTAGGTGAATATCTCCGTGACGCCAGGTTATCGAAAGAATGGACAGATACTTTTGTTTCATCTTTAGCCTCTATAAAGATTTTAAAAAAAACAGGGCAATGAAGAAAAAGATAGGGTAAACTGAGGTCTGCCACGGACATACTCTAGCTTGTTAAATTCAACAGCAGGCAGGCAGGTGTGTTCGAAAATTTTGTCGACAATGAATGAAAACACATTAGTAACACTAATAAAGTATTCCAAACTGCTTATTTATCTGAAAACAAATGGGCCTTTTTCGATTTTTCCGACCCGATTTATTTGCAGGGAACAAAAAGGTAACTCTATGGGCAAAAATTTGCAAACAAGAAAATTTGGTGCTGATATGTGCGGGTTTATTGGAGATGAAATGGGGGGGAAGTTTCTGAAAATATTGTATAGAACAATCTAAAAATTGGTTTCAGTAGATGAATGCATCATCATCATGGGTAATCTTTCTGTCGTAACTGTTTATATTAGAGTCTGTTTTGGGGATTCTGATGATGCAAGAGAAAAAACTTCTTATAGGTCTCATTGTAATGGGGAACGACTCTCCAGTGAGTAGTGTAACAGTTGCTATTTTAAAATGCCTACTTAAATATTTTCTGGAAGAATGTTTCAATCAGAATTTTATAGCTTCCACCTCAGATGGTTCTTTAGTTAATATAAAGTATCAGGCGTAAATAACCTTAAAACCTTTTGTGATGAATTGTATTCTCTGTGTCGTGCTTCACACAGAAATTCACGGTTGAACTAATGGCTAATTTTACAACACCTGGACGAGTACTGGAAACAAGATGGATTTTATCTTGTAAACGTACAGTTTCAGCAACATGAACGCCTTTTATTCCATCGCAGCACATTTCGATACAGCTGCAAAAGATGCAAATTGAGATAGTAAAGAAAAAGCTGCATAATGCCCGGCTTCGTTTAAGATCGATGTATGATATTCGTTAAAAACCTTCCTTTGATAAAATCTTCTTTGTCAGAAATTGGTTATCTCTCTTTGCAGTTACAAAGCGAATCAATGATTCTGCCAAAAGGTAGCACTTTATTTAATCATAGAATCAAAGGTTTTAATGTATTGGCTGGTGGAAATGAAGATGAGCGCGACCAATTTCATCTACAGCTGAAGAACATTTATATTTAGAGGAAATATCTCTATGTGGGAAAGAACAATGTTTAAATCAACAGGAAACAGTTTTTCGTAGTCTAAGTAACAACCTAATGTCAAGATTTGTCAATACTGGTGATGGGGAATTAGTAAAGTGTTCGGAGTTTTTTCTCTTATACTGGACCGACACAATTGATGTTCTGTAAGGTGGGTACAAACGGTGCGCCAAAGGTTTAGCGTCACAAAGAAGGAAACTACACAAGGCTAAACTAAAAAGGAAATGGTCAGCCTAATGGAAGCCCTCAATACAGTAAACTATCCACAGCTGAATGTGAGCACGGATTGAGTAGGATGAACGTCATACGTTCATCTAATCGAAACAAGCTTCAGATTCCCGGGTCAGGGGTCTACTTTTCGCAACTACACATGGATCACCTGTGCACGTGCCCGACCTCATCCAATAGGTAGAACAATGGCTGAGGTGAGGTCGTAGAATTGCGGGTCATACTGTACGCTGCGACCATGAATAGGAACAACCCGAAAATCCAAGCAAATATCATTTATGGAAACTTATATAATTATTTTTAATTTAATTTTTAATATAATTTAAGTTATTCCTTCTTTCATCTATAACCCCAATGGGAGAGCTCCGTCCTCAAACCACAAGCTCAGTACAGGGACAACAACATACTCACTTCCAACCCTAATTGTTTCATACGCGTGACCAAGCGACAGATCAGTAACTGGACTCGTTATGCAGATCACAATATTTCCTAACCTCGGTGCTGTTACTGAAGAACTCGTTAAAACCACATAGGCAAGTCAGTGCTACGGCTTCAGAAATTAGCTCTTTTTATCTTAGGAGCAAGTGAGGTTTTAATGAGAACTTGGAAGCCAGCAATAAATGGGCAAAAATCGCCAGGTAGACGATAGTTGTGCTACCTGCATATGGAGGACCGATGGTCATAGCATTTTCCGAAACCAATCAGTGACGAATTGTGTCTGCATAGAGAAATATGAAACGACTGAAGACAACACTAACATTTTATCCCAGTGATTCCCAAACTGGAGGGCGTGCCCCTCTGGGGATGCCTGCGGGACTAGGCAGGGCGTGAGGACAAGAGGAAAAAAAAAAAACAATTTTTAATCGCCGATGACTAAAATATTTCAAAGTAGTCGTCGAAAATTCTTGCTATATCCTCGAAGGCGGTCTGTCCCGACGTTGGAGAAGTGAGGCCAAGCGTCTTCAAGTGGATCCAAGGCTTAAATCTTACTGTTGATCTTTAAAAGGAGGCGATAGGATAGCGGCGTGTCAATGGGCTTACGTAATAGTACCGCGATACTATCTTGATGCAAGAAGCTGACGTAATTGGGAGCAATTTCGCGAGTCATTCAGGTCTGTAGACACAACAGTTTCAAACAGTGGAGTCTGTTGTTGTTGTTTTTTATAAAATTAAGTAATTATATATATAATTTGTTTTGTCTAGCTTGACGTTCTGTTTTATCGATATCTACAACAAAGAAAATGAAGTATAATGAAGTGTACATCAAGTTTGGCTTCACCGTCATGTCATGCAGTTCTCAGCAACGATACCTTGTGACCTGATCGTCTGAAACGACATTTTAACACAAACGACAAGAAATTGAGAGAAAAACAAAAATATTTCTTGCTGCTGAACTTCAATGCTTGAAACGCATGAATCTGGACACCACAGGGGCTTTTCTTAGGATCCACCAATTTGGCAGTAAGCATTTTACGAGCTCTCACTACCCATAGCCAAAGCAAAGAAAGCTAACACAATTGGAGGGATTCTTGCAAAACCATGATACTTGTTTAGTATGGTGAATGTTGTGTTTGGTTCCGAAAGCCAGGAAAAGTTATCAAAAATTTCAATCTCTGATATCACTGAAGTGTCGCATGGACGAACTTGCAGAAGACATAAAGAGACAAATTTTGAAAAAAAGTAAAAGCATCGATTTTATTTTCAATTCAGTGCGACGATACCACCAATGAAACTCAATGCGTCATTTGCTCGTTTATTCTCTATTTGTGAATGATGGAGCTGCGAAAAGAGAAATGAGATTCTCAAAAGCAAGACCACATCAAAGGCTTGCGACGTTTTGGCAACAGTTTCTGAATCTTTTCAAGAAAATGGTCTTTCTTGGGAAAATCTTGTTCGCGTTTGCACATTCCGTGCCCCCGAAATGCTTGGCTCTTGCTCTGGACTCATGGAATTGGTCACAGTCAAAAAACCAGCTATACTAAGGACTTACTACATCATCCAGAGACGAAACGTTTCAGCTTTCACTGGCTGACCTTGTGAACATTTCTGAGTTTATCAACAGCCTCGGTTTGAAGCTGCAAGGAAGAAACGCAAATATCGTTAGCGACTACGACACAGTAAGAGCCTTTATAGAGAAAATTCAACTTTGGAAGAGCCGACTTCAATCTGGGAACTTTTCTTTGTTCCCTCATCTCAACTAAATCCCAGCTGGAAAAAATCTTGATAAGCTTTACCTGGATCAAAAGAACAAAATCATGTCTCATCTGGATTGTCTGTTGGAAAGTTCAAGCACTATTTTCCAGATGCTACCTTTAATAATCCTGCTTGGAAATTGGTGCGAAATCCATTCAACTTTGATGCGGATTCGTTGCAAAGAAGCCATCGAAATGAAGTGAATTCATGAGCAAAGGATAATTTTGAAACCATAAGTTTAGAAGAATTTTGGTAAACACTTTATTTACACAATTTCATAAGAAGTGCTGCGTTTAATTATTTTATTTTATTCTACTTATCTTTGCGAAGCTGGGTTTTCAGCTGTCATTGTATTTAAGAAAACAAAACAGCACAGTCGCCTGGAAATTGAGAGTGACTTGTGTTGTGCTCTTGCATCCTTCAAACCTAATTTTTCTGAGCTTATAAGAGAAAAACAATATCATCCCTCTCAACAAAACATTATTTTGTATTATTTGACATTAATTTTTGCTAACTTTAAACTTTTAAATAAAATAAGACAATATTAAATGTCTAAATGCTTATTTTTCAATAACTGAACTGTTAAATGTATTTCAATAAAAATGGAGGGGACTGGAGGTTTGATAAACACTAAAAAGGAGGGCAACATCTCAAAAAGATTGTATTATATATATATATATATATAGTATATCTACATCTAAGTAATCCGATGTATTCAGGCGAGTTTTGTTTACAAATTTTATATTTAAATCGATGTAAACGTGTGTAAATGTTACGTCGTTACAAAAGTTTTGTCGTTTTTTATATTATGTTAATTTGTGGTTCATTTCTTGCATGACTGTGAAGTTGTATGTAGATAGGTTATATGTAGTTTTGTAGCGTGTGCTTTGGCATATACTATTCAAAACGTACCTTTTTAAAATCATAAAATAGATATTTGTTTCAGGGTTCTGAGTGAAGGATGGAGAGAAACGTTTTTCGTGCTATTTTTCTTCACGAGTTCAAACCAGGCCACAAAAGGAGGGAAGCAATTCGCAACATTAAGCAAGCATGAGGCAAGGACACAGCTAATGAGCGCACAGTACAACGATGGTTTGTAATGCTTCGATCAGGAGATGTGAGCCTCGAAGATAAGGAACGTAGCGGACGTCCTTCCAGCTAAAAGTTACTGTCGTGAATTAAACGTTGTTCATAAGAGACTCTCCCAACGACAGCCGGCATTGGTGAGTCGAAAAGGCTCAAACCTGCACCACGACAATGCTCGTCCTTCTGTTTCAGAAGTGACTCTGCAGAAACTGAACACGGTGGGGTGCGAAGTTCTCCCTCACCCAGCCTATTCACCAGACCTTTCTCCCACAGACTACCACCTTTTCAAACACCCCGACAGCTTCCTCTGTATGAAATCCTTCTCCAACCAAGAAACCATTGAAACTGCCTTCCAACAGTTTATCGATTGTAATGGAAATTTCTTTTATTAATAAACTTCACGTTCAAAAACATTCTCATTGTTGCGGAAATAAACCGACAAAACGTTTGTAACTTTCTAATATATTTGTATTATAGATTCGAAAATTACTCCAAGATCTTCTGTATTTTTTTTTTAAATATGGCCCCCATTTGACCTTTAGGTTCACAAAATATCTTGTCCACTTAAGGGTTAAGTGAGTATTTCATTAATTGTAGCTTGCGTTTTATTTTTTTATTTTATCACCAGCCCTCAAATACGTATCGTTCGCACTGATATTAAAATTTAAAGCATAAACAAAAAGAGAGAGAGAGAGATTTACAGTGAAGCGCTAAGAATGGTCAGGTCCCAATTCGGGTTTGCGAATAATCACACTCTTGGGGTGAATTAAATGTCGCACTTTACTGTAGTGGGTGCACACCTTGTCGAGGGTGTCACCAACCAGTTATTTTCTCTGCTTTGGTGTGAACACCCGATATCCACTGGCATATATATGTTTCCCACATCGTGTCACAGTGACCTAGCTATTTTAATAATTTTGCGACCCTGTTCAACTTTAGCATGTTTATCAAGTGTAAATACGAAATACTTCCTGTCGTTTTGTCCCCCCCCCCACCACAGTTCAAGTGGACTCTTCCGCTGTTCTTTCACATAAACTCGAACTGAGTTGTTTACCCGCTCCCCGACCATTTAACGACCAGAATAACCTGGCGCAATAATTTAGTAGGTAAGTTTCTCATTTGTGGTTCTCTTATAGTAAATAGTCTGTTTATGAAGGCGACACTTTTATGGAAAAAACCTATAATTAATAGTATTCATTAGGGTGAGCACGCAACTTCTGTAAAATGTTGGTTGTTTACAAGCTCCTGAATTGCGAAGTGGATTACTGTTATGGTTATTTTAAGCTCTATTTACTGTTCGTCGCAGTTAAGATATCATTGGTGTACGGTTAATAAAGATAAACGAAAGGCAGAATGATTTATTCACAACCAAATAATAAAAAATCAACGCACAAATAGGTCGACACTTTAATATTTAGTATGCTTGCCTTTAGCCTTGAAAACGGCATCAACTTTGATGGTTCGCTGATGTTATTCCATGATTCCTGTGTAACCTCCCAGGGATGTTTTGATGGTGCTGAAGCAAATTTCTCTTTTTTATTTTTTGAGTATAGTTCATAGTTTTTTTATTCACATAGCGTCTGGTAACTGAGAGGATAAATCCATAGTTTTCAACACATCTCGGTTATCTTTACTATTAAAATAGTTCATGCATAGGCGGATTCGTGTTTCGAAATTATCTTGTGGAAACAAATTTTCACTTACCAAACGTAGGTTTAGGCGATCGGGAAAGTCTCTGCATTACATCGCAATAGCGACCTGGACATAAAAAGTCACTTTCCCTTTCGAAAGCTTCAAACTGGCCGCTGGCTGGCAGACCTGCAGGAGACTGTTTGAGTGTATCCCCCTTACGCAGTATTTCCATGATTAATAGAGAGAGTCAAATATACCTGCCTCAATCCGAGCAGGTCTGGTCTACATGAGGACCTTTTTCGTGACTTTGCTTTGCCTATTCGTTAATCTTAGTGATTAGTTCATAGTAGTAGTTTTTAAAAGATAATAGGTCTTTTTTTTTTAATCATCTCGAACATCCTTTTAACTGCCGGGTGACGACCTTAGCTCTGCGATGAGAAGTGGCAGAACCCTTTATTCAGATTACACTATTAAGCTATTGTCGTTAGACGCCGGATAATAGTATCCAGACCTCTGATACAACTCCAGAACAAGGGCCATCCATCTTAGAAACTCGTCATTACTCGTGTCCGAAATGCATGTACTTATTCAATACTTATTGATCCTTTACACAGCTCAGCATCTATGTTTCTAGTTTACTTTCTACACTCTCCACAGGAGTGCGCGAGCACGAGACGAACCACTGGCATTCTCTTTACAATACTGTGCTGCTTGTTCTAAGCTATCCTTAATATTGGAAGGTGTAAACGTCGTAGTAGTTTAGGTCAGTCATTAAATGATTCCTGACCCAGGTTCTAATTTGCACAGACCTTGCGTCCTTTCTGATAGCGCGAGTCTTGGCTCTAATTCTAGCACCTCCTGCCATTTCTCTCTTATTCCATAACTGTATTTTCAGGCTTAAATCATGCTAATTCAGGTTGTCCGAAACAGTGGTTAAATTCTAATTATTCCTTGACTTCCCTCAAGGTGTTCTTGATCTTCCAGTAATCTGTGCTAATCTGCTTCTGTTTTTTAAATAGACAACCCACCATCCAGTAAAGTCGGTCAGCCTCTTCCTGATGCGTTCTTAAGTCGGTCTTGAAGCCTTACGTCCACTCCACGCATTGTAACTAGTTCGGTATCGTGTTGTTCAACTTACAGCTGCCTCGGGCCTTTCGCCCTTACCTTATTATTAAAGCTAATTTTAACTGTAAATTGGTCCCGTCTGCAGAGAGTCTCTCGAACTAGATAGTACTAGGTTTAGAGCTATCATTCACTCTTTATCTGCCTACTGAGCTACGAACACAACGTTTGCAGCTGCTTTGGTGTAGATTTCCCCTATGATTGGGATGGGTCTGCTCTGAGATCCAATCAAAGTCACTTAACACATATGTTATCTTTAGGGTGAGACACTGACTCATCTCCTCCGAATATTGAGGCGGTGATCAGCAGTCTCAGTTATTTTCATAACCATTCTGTACTCTCTCGGAAGCAGCGCTGGTACTTTGTCGGGCGCTTGGGGAGGTAGTCCACGCACCTTCACCTATACAAGTAGGTTCGGACCATATTGGGTCGCTTAATCTCTTTGGCAAACGATTTAAATAAATCCGCCTGGTTTGGTCAATACTGCATGTAGCAAGTTTCTTTTCCCCGTAGCGACAATTTCCTTCGCAATGCTGACAGTAGTAACTCCCCTTTCTTTGCCGTAGTTTGAAAATGCAATCTTTGGGGGGGGCTGGTCTTGCCGCTTAGACTTCCGAAATAATCGGTCCCGCTATGCGAATTGGCTTGCTGGTATCCTCGCAGTGTCCTGATTCAACAAGGAACCCTCCACCGTCATCTCTGATTCCGAAAAGGGCCATGTTGCTACCAACATTTGTTCTCAATATTTCATGAAGCTGGAAAATCCGTCATCAAGATCCCCATCATCCGATTTGGAAGTAACCACGAATGCGGAACAATTGTTTCTGCACTTTAGTACAAGTAGGTGCAAACCCTGAGTCCGCCACTGTACACCTTTCGGCCGATTATGCCATTTCATTCAGATATTCCTTTGATATCGAACTCCCTTGCAATGATCTTATCCGTTTGGGTAGGGGTATTTCGTCTCACATAAAAGAAGCACTCATCTTCTTCAGCAGCAGGTTCTTCCAAAGGATTCTCCGCTTGGCCCAAGGAAAGCTCAGATTCTTTCGACGAGTGGGCGGACACGGATGTTTCACTTTCTTCAGCTGCTAGCAGTAATATTAAGATCCTATTTAACTTGGCTAACTCCTTTTTATACTGACAGCGAAAACTAGCTCCCAATTATGATTGTCGCCGTTTCTCTCGCCCATAAGACTATTGTAGATAAGCCACCTTCTCGGTAAAAAATGGAGAAACAGCTCGCTTTACGTCAAGCAGTGCCCTTCCTGATACCTGAAAGCTCCCAAACTATGGTTTGACTCTACAGCTCTTATTACTTTCTGGTACTTCGTACAGTCTTACTTTGCGGGTTGTGTTTCCCTCTGATAATTTATCTGGTATCTAAAGATCTGCGAGGATGAAAACTCATCTTGACTTTAGTCAAAAGATGTAGGAAACGGTCACCCCGATAAATGTAGAACAACTAACTATTTATTTTATAAAAGGCTGCACTTCACGTTGTTGAGTGTGTATATATAAAAGTAAACCAATGTCACGGAGTTTATCTGGATAATTACAGCTTCATTACTTCTGTTTAAACACGCCTGAGCTACTATCTATATACCGGAGCTCTAATTAGAATACTTTCGCTCTATCTCATTCAGACACCGGCAGTTCTCCAAGCAATATGACAACCACCTTTTGCAGAGATTACGACAGGTTTGACCCTGATGCGTACCTACAGATGTTTTACAGCAGTATAAGCGGTCATGTCGAAGAGTCCTGTGAAAAAGACCTTCTAATGTTGCTGCATGAAATTTTTTCGTCAGGTGAATATTTTCATTTAAATTTGTAAATTATTATTAAGAAAAAAAGATATTTTAAAAAAGCTTTATTAAGAAAAACGATAATAGTCTGGTTAAGGGAAGGACAATGAGCTGGACAAATAAGATTACAACCTGCATCATCTCCACAGATATCGTTGTCAGACTGATTTATCCGGAGAAAGGTAAATCTAGTACATCCCAAAACCGTTATCATAATTTTAAAGATTTCGTAGCATTAAGCAAGTTTTGGTTCTAAAAGAACACTCACCGCAATGGTGTGTAAGGAAATCCAGGCCTGGTTCTGCTTGATTTTTTATTATTCATGGTCAGGTTAACGTTTGCAAACGGGACAACGTTAGGTTTCGCGACGGCGAGACGGCATCTTACGTGCGTTGGACTCTTTTATAGCAAAGAGCTCGCAGTCTCAGGCAGCCAGTGGACAGTTTTCGCTTCTAAGTTCGCCGTAGAGCAAATTGTAAGCATAATGACGAGTGCGGTACATCTATCACTCAGTGATGGATTTTCCATCTTCACTCTCATCGTGCACTTTTAAGTGGCATTAAGTGCGATTCTCCCGAAAAACAGGGCTTCAAGGTTTATGTACTGATACTGCTGTCCCAATCTTCTCTGAGTCACAAAACTCCCTACCAAGTTTCTTCTTTCCTGTGGCTTCTCTCCGTTCCAAAGCGCGGTGTGTTAATGTATCCGCGCCCATCACCGACTCAGAGTCTTGCTCTACACGTAGAGTCCGCCGTCTGCTTTTACTGGAGGGGAAATTACTGCTTTTTCCAAGTCTCCAGACTCATGATTCTGTTCGAGCCAATGTCTTGTAAAAGAGGTTAGAGTGGAGCTCAAGCCCTTTTTCGTTCTAATCATATTTTATGTTTGTTTTAGAAGTGGACTGTAGTTGGTAGGGATTAATACCTATTGTCATTCGCAATGTCTAGCGATGAACACTGTTGGTATTCAGGATCCTTTTTGTTAATTCGGCATAATGTATACATTTCCATGGAGATTTATATTTTTAGAGAATATTAAGGGGAAACAACTTTTGGAAATCGGAACTGGACCTACAATTCACAGCGTCATTAGCGCATCACGTTACTTCGAGAATATCTACCTGAGCGACTTCCAGCTGTCAAACAGAGAGTGTCTGTTAAAATGGTGGAATGGAACGAATACACATGACTTTTCTCCTTTCTTCCGCTTTATCAAAGAACTGGAAGCCGACGGGTACGTTTCTTTGTTCTGTTTTTAAATGTTATGCACGCTACCGAGAAAGAGTACATTTTGTGGAAATTCTTTGAGTAATTGTTTACCCGTATTTCCTCTATTGTCATTTAATTTTCTATAAAAAAGGGTAATCTGCTTGAATGAAAATTGTATCATAACAGTAATCTTTTCCAAGCCTATCTATCAATCCAACTGAATAAATTGACACCAGTTATTCAGGCTATGAAAATTGTTTACTAAATATAAATCAATATTCATTTATATAAGAAAGGAGTAGGTAACCTTATCTCCATGTGAAGTCCATTGAACCTGTAAGGAGCCGAGACTATAAAGGAAAGTCAAGAGACCAGCCTTTATGGAATACTGCCAATATGTACGCCTTACCTACCGAAAGTTCCTACTTGGACTCTTTATTTTAAAATGTAGGAGTAAAGACACGCAGCCGGCTGAGGACTGATGAGACACCATACTGAGGAGGCGTGCCAAACAAAGCTAATCTTAGAATTTCGTATGTTGACCACTGGACTGCCATGCCCCACTACTCTAAGAAAGAAGTGGCAGGTGCAAAGTGAAATTAGAAACCCTCAATTTTGATTTCTGAGATATAGTCTTGATAGAGTGAATGCTAAAATTGGGTGTTGGTGTTAAAACTGTATTTTTAAAAAGTATTTTACTTATGTATTCAATAGAAAAAATTTTGTTTAATATATTTTATAATTTTTTTTTGGTTAAATCTCTATTGGCCAAATTTCCCATTTATTCATTTACTTGTCTGGTTTATACGTCGGCCTGGTTTTGTTTCTATCTCAGCGGTGTAAAGATATCTGCTCTAGTCTGAGAGTTTTCATTCTGATTATGGCTTGCAGGCAGAGTTGGAAAGACAGAGAGACGGAATTGAGGAAGAAAGTTCAAGCCATCCTACGCTCCGACTTGCGAGAAGACAATCCCCTGTCTCCTTCTACTTTTCGGTCATTTGACGCTGTCTTATCTTGTTTGTGTCTGTCTTGCGTGGCGAGCGATGCAGAGGAGTACAAAAGACTGGTGAAGAGAGTTGCCTCCCTTGTAAAGTTTGGCGGTTGGCTGATTCTCATTGATGTTTTGGAACAAACATTTTACAGGATTGGGGAAGAAGTTTTCGGAACCGCTTATATGAAAGCTGACGAAGTAAAGCGCGCCATCCGTGAATCTGGCATGGAAATTAAAACGTGGAAGTTAGTGGCAGAGAGGTCAACAGTTCAAGGTGAGGTCTCTGACTTCCGGTCCGTGTATGTAATGGCTGGGGTGAAGTTGGAATAATTCTGCAGCCAGATGGGTTTTTTTTACTTTGTTAATTTGAACATTTCTTGAAAAAAAAAACCCAATTTTTTGTGTAATGTGTCTGTAATAGTCTAGGAGCTGCCCACGAGTCGGAGGCTAGATATTCTGACTTGACATTTTGTGTAGATTTCAGCAATCCATATCTTAAGCGACCCAGCCTGGCCGGTACGTGGCGGAATTCATGGTAACTCGGGAAAATATATTTTTGTTAATAGCATTGTGAATTGTCATCATATTTAACAGGTATTAGTGTAAAATATTGGAAATGTCCTTTACTCATTTCTTAAGGCCATTTATCAAACAAAAATCTGATTAATTTTATAGCTGTCCGGTGGCAAGAGTATTGTTCCCTAATCAAGATTAAATATAAATAATTTTGCTGATTCAATGGGTTTTAAGATGTAAAAGGTCACATAGTGTGAGTGCCACGGCTATCTGTATTGATGCTTTACAAAGTTGTATAAATTCTCTTGTACAGAAATTACTGTAGTGGTGACAAAATTATAAAGCTGCTCTATTGTACTGCAATGTATTTACTTGCATGATAAAAATAATATTTGCATTAAAAGTAGAGTATTTTTATATATAAAATAAAAGCATTTGATGTTATATTGTATTCGGATTTAGTTTCTTTTATTTAACAATAAATTAAACTTAGTAACACCATAATTAATACTAGTTGGCGTGTGAAATTTGAACATGATTTGCCTTATCTTCAGTGTATAGGGTGCATTTCACTTAAATTCTGCTATCAGATTTATCTGCGGATGAATTGTACACAAGATTACAACGTCTGTTTCAGCCAGTATAGTATCACTTATTTGTTCTGATACCCAGACCACTTTATAGAGTATTTTCTATGCGTCAAATTCTACCCAACTTAGTCAGGAATCTATAATTACCAGTTGATTTCGTACGGCCCTCTTTTAAATGTAATTATCGAATTTGGTCTTATAATCTTTTTCTAAGAAAACCTGCTCGGCTTAATCTTATAAATGTTCTCAATTGGTCGTGTCCCATGTTTGGGAGACCAGCTATCACTGGAGTCCTCCAAGCATGACCACAACTACTGTACTTTGCATTTGTCGCTTTCCCAAATATAAGAACACAAGGAATATACTTCAGATGTCATGCAATTCTTGTGTCGGTGTCGTCATGCACGCAAACTCTGAATCAAAGCCAGCTTCTCTGCGGATTATATCGCCCTGTTTCTCCTATAACTATTCCTCTCCTTCTAGACCCACATAACTTTCTTTTGTATTTTATTTTTCTTATATTATGTTCTATCTTTATTTCAAACAAAGTTTAAATAAAATATTTAAACTATTCATTATATTTACTTATTTTTATCGCACCTGTAATTAACAGGTAAGGAAATAATTTTCACAATGCAACCGTTAATATCTAACTTTTAAGCAATATAAAAAAGAATCTTAATTATAAAGGGTAATCTAGCTGTCTCAAGAAAAAACGATAAATTCTTTTATAAGTAGGAACATTAGAAAGGATACCGTGATAGAGTAAAGAACCGTCCTCCAATGTTTCAGGGTATCTTTTAGGCAAATAGACAGCACTATTTCTATCAAATATATAAACATTGTTCCACCAGGAGGTTTTTATTTTATATTTTTTTCCAATAAACAAGTTACACAGCACTATATGTGTTGATCTTTTGTTTGGAGCCGTTTGAAAAAAACATTCACGAAATTTTATCCAGTGGGAAGACGGTTTCGTTAACCATAGAAGATTTCTCAAATTTCTATTTATTAAATGTCGTTTTTAGGTAGTATGTTGAATTTACATCGTAAAGATGATTTTCCTCCTAATATCGGAAGGAAAATGAGATATATGAATTATTTTAATAGAATATAAAACAGGGAGGAATCTAACAAAATGCTAAATGTAACTCATATTTTAAGACTGAAAAAAGAAGGAACTATGAAGTTACTTCAAGAATTCATTCAAATATTCAAACTTATAAATGTTGAGTTTCTGCTGCCTTTATTAAAAATGTTTTATACATTATTTTATGTAAAGATTGGCCCTCATTGACATCAACAGTAAACCTCTACTGCCAAGCCCTCAAAAAATAACGAATCTTTTACAAAGATTTAAAGATATAAAATTTTTAAAGAAAATTTACTTGGGTCTTAAAATTACTACTAAAAATAATGTTCAAAAATCCGTTTTTATTTTACATACAAAATATTGCATAAGTTGTGGCATTGAGCCAATTATTTGACACGGAATTATACGTGCCTATATTTCCAAAGTAAAAATTATCGTATTTATTAATTCTGTTGCAGGTGCAAGAACCAGGGTACTATTAAGACTGTTTAAGAAAAGTTTGTCGTAATAACTACATATTCGTGAAGTAATTAACAAAACTGATTTTGAATCCACTAAATGAAAATTCCAACATGTTAAACTTAGAGCTACAAATAATTTTAAATCAGGAGTGTGTACTTCACTCAGGCATTGTTCTCTTTCACGAAGCAAACACGAAAACATTTCGTTATCCTTTAAACCGGTACAGAGAATTAAGCTCTCGACGAGATCAGTTGTTTAAACTATCAACTGCTGCAAACAATAGATGAAAGCGCTAAACAAGAATGAACTCTAAATCGCCATTTTGAGTATTATTGGATGCCATGGATAGTTCAGGGCGAGGGTAACGTGACCTGACCACTGTAATGCGCGCCCGCGCAGTGGTCGGCTATATTTGTATAAACGAAAAGCTGCCTGCTGCACTTCTGTTGAAAAACCTATAGAATGACTTTGAGGTGTGTAAGTAATTTAGCAAACAGTGAGCATTAGAGGAATCATCCAGGCTCCATATGCAATATCACCAGCGAGTATGAACTTTGTGTTGCTTCTCAAGGAGAGCTCAAACTCTGGCATATGAATGTCCAGAAATATGTAGTATTCCATTTCCACCAATTTGGCAAGAAAACAGAATGGTTGGGACGGAGTTCAAATATGACACTTTGAGAAAACACTCCTTTCTGTTAGGACAGCAGTCAGGGAAGGTGCCCATCACCAAGCCCACCCCACGGCGCATAACGAGAAGGTGGACGGAATGAAATGGGAACGCGGCTGGAAATGTTTCTTCATCCCGCAAACGAAGTTATCCAATGGCAAACCGCAGCCGTCGAGGTAAGAGGAAAACTTGGTGGCGCGGAGTCCTTCAGCAGCGATGGAGGACAGAATAGACGGAAGGAGCGACGGGCTTGACAGCCGAAATGACACCCAGGGATAAAACGGACGGCGAAAAGAAGATGGGAGACAAGACGGCAGGATTCTCGACATTTACCTTCTACATGATGCGAAAACCAAGTCGGCGGAGAGGAGAAAACTTTCTCCAGAAACCTCAAGTAAAAAGGTGCGAGTCCTTTGACGACAAAGAAAGTTACTTCAGTAGACAAAGATTATAAGGTCATGGAAATCGGTGCCTAAATGAGGAAACTTTCCTTTTTGATATTATAATTTGGGGGGGCTTAGATTTTAGATAACCGTCTCTGAACAAGCGATTTCTTGGCTTTGATTTGTATAAGATAAAATATTCTTTTCTCTCAAAGTCAGAGAGATAAAATAGTATTAAGGATATCTTAGAACAGCAGCACAGTATTGTAAAGAGATGCTCAGTGGTTCTTCTCGTGCTCAGCGCACTCCTGTGGAGAGTTTAGAAAGTAAACTAGAAACCATAGATGCTGAGCTTTGTAAAGGATCAATAAGTATTGAATAAGTACGATGCATTTCGGACGACGAGTAATGACGAGTTTCTAAAGATGGATGGCCCTTGTTCTGGAGTTGTATCAGAGGTCTGGATAACTATTATCCGGCGATCTAACGACAATAGCTGATAGTGTAATCTAAATAAGGGTTCTGCCACTTATCGATCGCAGAGCTAAGGTCGTCACCCTGCAGTATAAAAGGATGTTCGAGATGATTGAATAAAAAAAAGACCTATTATCTTTTAAACTACGACTATGAACTAATCACTAAGGAGTTAACGAATAGGCAAAGCAAAGTCACGAAAAAGGTCCTTCATGTAGACCAGACCTGCTCGGATTGAGGCAGGTATATTTTAGACTCTCTCTAATTAATCATGGAAATACTGCGTAAGGTGGATACAACTCAAACAGTCTCCTGCAGGTCTGCCAGCCAGCGGCCAGTTTGAAGCTTTCGAAAGGGGAAAGTGACTTTTTATGTCCAGGTCGCTATTGCGATGTAAATTCAGAGACTTTCCGATCGCCTAAACTACGTTTCACGGATATCTGGACAAATCGTTTAACCCAATGGCTTTAAGTCGGCTTACTTACACCTACCACAGGAACACGATATGGCTCCCTGCCCTCCAAGCGTCATATTAAACCTGCTGGAGTCAGAATAAGGAGAAACCTGTAGGGATTCTTATAACCGATAGCTTAGCAATTACAGTAGTACAAGATGACAGCGACATCTCGTTCGTACAATCAGATCGCCAGAAGGTGGAGTACATCTTCTCTCAGAATTCATCACTTCGTGGGATCTCTCCAAAGAAGGGATCATTTCAGGCCGGGATGTTTCATGTGTGGTCTGTTGAGGGCGTCTACTTCAAAGACCTCATGTTGGAATCCTCCCTGCTCACTTTGTACTTTCATGTTTCCGGGAACAAGACGGAGATTTCAGGTATAACCTTCTGCTTACCTCGTTCCACACATTGCGTGCAATATTAATGACTAAACGGCGAAACATCTCTCAGGACGCCTTCCAGTGTCGCGTTCATTCTATGCAACGTCGTGATACGGCTGTTATCCGTGTAAAGGTGGCTTGGCTCATTATTGGGTGTAGGTCTAAAGTCAACAAGTGTACGTATTCAATGTAAAATTATTTTATTTTAAAATTCTGATGCAGGTGGAAACGAAAATTACTATTCGACTGATATGATCATGGTTACCATTATTATGTGCATCTTCGTAAAATTTTAATTAAAATTACTTTTTGGTTGTACAATTCACATATCTACTAAATGGAATTTTCGGTCTGTTACCTTTATTTTAAAAGTGGATGGATGATAGATACAGCCTCTTAAATGAGATGTTCAGATAACGCTACGCGCCTCCCAAACATTTGCAATGATCAGGAAATATGTTCTTCTTGAAGAAAATATAAAAACATGCAAATTCCATTTAAAGTTGATGGAAAATGAAGCTCTCGAGGCGATAAACTGAGGTAAACAAATATAATTTATTCTGCTTTTCTTTTGATCATGTAGACAGTCAAGAAAGCTTGAAAATAGTTAAGCCATTTTAAAGCATATGTTTGTTTTTGAAAAAAACATTTCTGAAAATACTCTAACTTTTGTAGTTGTTTTGTCAGATAAAATTGGAAATGTACGAACAGATGCTAATAATTAAGTATGCATTGTTATTTTAAGACTTATAAAACAGTTTTGCTAGATAAATTAAACGGTACATTCATCGTTGGTTTGTTACATGAACATCAAAACCTAAAATTTTTAGGAACTCTTGGACAGTTATATTTCAGATGAATACAAATCATTTATACCGATGTTTGTTCTATTTGGATTTGGAGTAAAAAATAGAATTTAAAACTGTAAAAGTTTTTTTTTTTTAAACTTAGCTTGTCATAAATGAAACATATCAGGAAACATGAAATTTAACCTCTTAGTATTGGATCTTTTTTAGGGAGATTATTCCTAAACTATTTTCTGGCAGTGGTTTTATTCAAACCGAACATCCACCAAAATTTCTAAATAGCGTCATGGCATCTTGTCAACCAAAAGAGAAGCGTATATTTAATGGATTTTTTAATAAAGATATACAAAATGTTGGTGAATTTCTCTACTGAATATTTAAAGAACTATCTTGCAATGTTTTGTGCAATAGCTAAACTTTTTTTTGAGAACTACTCAGGTTAGCGAACAAAATCCTGCGGATAATCATTAGTATCATGGCCGTGATAAGATTTGGTAAAATTTCTACATGTTGCGTAGTTGATATTACAGCTGGTAATATAAATAAACAAAAATAATAGATATTTACTTACTAGTGCTTGTAGTTGAGCAAAGGTGAAAAGTAGATTTGTTGGTGAAGTTTAATACTGGACCAAATTTTCCATTTACCATAACAAATTTTGACAATATTTTTAAAAATTAGAACATTTTAAATGACTTTGTATGACAGTGATTCTTTCCAATAAATTCTGTTGTTTCAAATTTAAATTCAGTGGTAAAAGAAGACACTCATGGGACTTGTTATATAAATTTTCCGTATCCAACTACTTTTTAAAATGTATTTTAAAAAGATTTTGTTTACTAGGTAATAAAAATATTTTATCAAAAAAATTTAATTCATAATTTAAAAAGTTTTTTGTGGTTAGTTCTACTTTTTTACTTTAATTTACTAAAAGTAAAAAAGAGAATTTAAGCAAATCAAATTTTTCAAAAGTTTATTTTAAAATTATTAAATAAGTAAATTACAAAATATAGATTAATTTAAATTTCTATGTAATTTAAATAAAATATTGTTATTGCTCTTAATGAAATAAATTAAATGAAACTAAAATCATTTACAGAAGAAAAGATGTTAGATTATGAAAAGTTATTAAAAGTGAAAAGAAGTAAAAGAATTAGAATTATTTATTTGTTTAGTATTTTTATTTCTGTCTCGCTTTCATGCGATGTGAAATTCTAATCTATTTTTCTGCACCCACAATTACATCCATTATTGCTAGTATGATTGGTTTATCATCTTCTATAATAATTATATTATCAAGAAAATTAAGATACAAAATAGATAAACAAGAATATTTTAAATAATCATTTGTAAAGTTATAAACTACTTTATACTTTGGATAATAGTTTTATGGATTGATCCTTTAAGTAAATATAAAACAAAAACTATTTGAATATATGGTTAAACTTTTAAAATAATCAACTAAAGTTTCCTATAAAATTATCAAACTTTCTATTTAGTTTCAACTATTAAATGAGTGCAAATAAATTTGGTTTCAGTTAAAAAGGTAATTCAGTAGTATCTTCTAGTTTAAACATCCAATATTTTGAAACGCGATGATTCACGTTTAAGGACTGGAAAATTAAATTTAGATAATCTTGTTAATTTTAATAATGAAATTAAAAAACATATCTAGATAATTTAGCACGACAGATAAACATACTTTTAGATAGAATGAGAATCTACCAGTAATCATATTATTAATTTAAATGAGTTTAAAGTCTTTGTGACAAAAATAATAATCAGATAGAGTTGATGTTTTACCTCATTCTTTCATTCAACTAATTATAATAGCAATAAATTAATTAATAAAAATGAGAGTACAACGGTTCGAACACTAAGTAATGTAAATATAAAATAAAAATAATATTTCATTCTTTAAAAACATATTTAAAGTTTACATAAAAAGCAGATCTGTAGTTTAAAAAAAATTAAAAGGTTTTAACGATACAATAAAAATGTGAAGAATAGACATTTGCTAAAGCACAAAATAGTTATAAATTCTATTTGGTCGTTAGAAATATTTTGTCGGTTTTTATATCATGTTAACTTGTAGTTCATTTTTTGCATGTTTGTGAAGGTGTATGCATCATTTTGTAGCGTATGCTTTGGCCTTTATTATGCAAATTTACCTTTTTTAACATCATAAAATGGATATTTGTTTCATGGTTCTGAGTGAGGCATGGATAGAAAATATTTTCGTGCCATTTTGCTTCAGTTGAATCTGATCCAAGAAAAACAGTACGAGAAATTGCTGGAAGTCTTGACGTAAGCACTGAAAATATTTCCCGGCATCTTTATACAATTGGTAAGGTGAAAAGGCTTGACAAGTGGGTGCCTCACGAGTTGAATGAACAACAACAAAATCGTTGATTTGGAGATCTGCTCTTCGCTTGTCATAAGAAACAAAATCGACCCATTTCTTGACCGAATTATTGCGTGTGATGAAAAATGGATCCTTTACGACAATCGCAAACGATCAGCACAGTGGCTCAACAGAGAGAGGGTGCCTAACCACATTCTTAAACCCAACTTCCACATAAGGAAGATCATGGTCACTGTCTGGTTGATTGAAACTGGTGTCATCCACTATAACTTCTTGCAACCTGGCAAAACCATCACAGCTGAAAGGTACTATCTTGAATTCGTTGTTCATCAGAAACTCTCCAAACGACAGCTGTCATTGATGAATGGAAGAGGCCCAATCCTGCTCCACAACAATGCTCGTCTTCATGTTGCAAAAGAGACTCTTCAGAAACTGAACACGGTGGGGTGCGAAGTTCTCCCTAACCAAGCCTATTCACCAGACCTTTCTCCCATAGACTACCACATTTTCAAACACATCGACAGCTTTCTCCGTATGAAATCCTTCTCCAACCAAACAGAAATGAAACTGCCTTCCAAAAGTTTATTGACTCCAGATTTTCAAAATGGTATAAATTTTTCTTGTAACTCGTTGGCAGAAGTGTATTGATATTAATGGAACTGGCTTTGGTTAACAGACTTCACGTTCAGCAACGGTATGAAGTCTCATTGTTGCGGTAAAGAAACCGACAAAACTTTTGTAAAAATCTAATATATGTACAATAAAATGTAAAACAAAAATGCAAATTATAATCCAACTGAACATGACAAGTTAAGCACTTTCATTTTTTAAATCATTTGCTTCTTTTCGCAGCAGGCTATCTTCATACTCATGATTTAATTTATCTAAAAAGCTTATCAATTAATATTATTATTTTCTGTAAACGTTCCCCACATATTTTTTTTTTTAAGTCTAAACCAAAACTGCCTTAACCGTCATTATAGGTTCGATGAAGTTTTATTTCCGGAGGAACCTTTTTCTTAAAAAGCTGTTTAAAACTTCTGTTAACCAATCCACTTATCATATTAAAACCATAATTTACTTCTTTTTTCTTCTAACATATTGATTAAATAAAGGTTTATGGTTATATAAAACGACTTTCCAGTTTTACTTTTTTAAAGAAATACTCCCTCCATATTAAAAAAAATTATTATTGAATTTAACGCATATTTATTACATTTATTCAACTTAGGAAAGCTGGAAGCTAAATTCTCTGACCAGATGTCACCTAGTGAACGAACAATCCTTTTTAGGATAACTTTTTCTTAACAGGTTTATGCAACTCTTCGAGTAGAAGACGGGGTGTCTACAAGTATTTTTGATTTACCTTTTCATTTTAGCAAATAGTCCTTCTGGTGGAACGATTTCCAACAAATTTTTTTTTTTCATCGTAGTTTTAACTAACAAAATCCTTTTAAAAAAACCAAGGATTTTGATTATCATGATTATTGTTATTAGAATTAAGATCATGCATTAAATTTATATCAGCTTTTTCTACTTCTATTATTATCTTTATATCTTAAATTATGTTTCTTCGATCAACTTTATCATTGGATTCTTCGTCTGATTATGGAGAAAAAGGATTTAATCTTAAATATATTTGTGTTCTTTGACTACCCAGGTAAATGTTTTTTTCCTTGGATATTTAGACTAAAAAAAACCTGCGTTTTCCGTGTATATAAAAACACTTAATTTTCCAACTTTTTAGCATCAGTCTTTTATTCTTAGTAATAGCATTTTTTTAAAATATTGTGTATCAGTTTTTTTCTTACGCTTTAAGCAATAATTTTTTGTTATTTATTTACATATATTAGTATAAATTCAGAATCATAAAAGATATATTTTTAGCTAAAACGTTTTCTTTAAATTCTTCAGATTCCTCTTTGATGTGATTGGCAGATTTTATTGATGATTCTTTAGATAGTGAAAATGATTACCCTAGTGATTACCAAAAGTTTGTCTCTTCTGATACAGAAGGAAGTAACTGTGGAAGTGAGCCTGAAACTAAACAATTTAAATTAAATTAAGCTAAATAAGCGAAGTTAACTGTTTTTAAAAAAATAAATCAATGAATTTAAAACTACTGAGAAAATAGAAATATTATTATGATCATTTCTTCTTATCTAGGAGTATATCCGTGGACTGATTATAGGAGAAAGTGTTATTAGATCGAAGATTTTCAAAACTATTAAATTGTTTTTGGAAAATATTTACATCAATCTGAATAAAGAAGAAATATTAACTATTTCTGAAATTCAAAAAGAAATTTTTTTAAAAAAAGGAATATGTAGAACTACAACATGTTTATAAATTAATAGCGATAGTATTGATACATCGAAAAATGGGTGTAGAGTATTTTGAAGGCTACAATAATCAAAATCTAAAAGATATTGAGTTAATTTTTTTTAATGTTTACTTCTGATGTTCTTATAGTGACAGAAATCAATCACCAAACTTTATATTAAAGGTTGATATTCTAAAAATATTTCCCCCGATCACAAACTTCTCAATATAATGGTTCTATACCAAGAAAACAAGTTAGAATAATATAATTTTTATTCGAATGATGCACTGAAATATGACTCAAAAAAGAAAAATAATAACCTATATTTCAATAGAATTAGATTAAAAATATATTTCAGGTAACAAGTGATTTCGATGCAACAATTAAAATGTATTAACATTAAAAACGCGCTCATTTTAAGCTCCTCTAGGGGATCATTGATACCAGCTGCATTGGTAGAAAGGAGAAAAATGTAATATAAATTCTTCTACTACAACTGAATTTAATGATAAAATGTGAAAATAATTAACCAGAAGAATACTGTTTTGGAGGAACTTCGCGCAGTCAGTGAAAAAGTTAATACTAAAAGTGAGAGGCAGAGAGTGTGTGAGTGTGACTTGTGTGTGTGAGTGTGTGAGTTGATGTGTGTGTGTGTGTGTGGGTGTATAATATAAAAAATGTTGGTTAGGTATGAATTCCACCCAGTAAATAAGATAAAGGAATCGTACAAAGAACCTACAGAACAGAAATTGTTTTTATATTAGAAACTTTTAGAAACTATAATATAGCAGCTAGCTGATATAAAACTAGCTTTAATAAACAAATATTATACAGGAAAAAATGTAAAAAATAAAACAACCTGCTTCTCAGGTTTGTTTAAAAATTCAAAAAAATTGAAGGAGCATCTTTAGTAAGTAACAAATGTATCATTTCTATTGATAGCACGTAATTATCATTACTCTGTCTAAACCATTAATTTTAAACCGATACACAAGAATATATATAAGTAGCCGTAATAGGTATTTTAAATGTAAATATGTTTGATTATTTTCTTAAATTAGCTTTTTAGATTCTTGATTTTAAAAAAATTACCACTTCGTGACACAGACCTTTTGCGTTAATCAAATTAGCACCAGATCTTTTATCGTAGCCACTGTACATTTACAGTATTCGTTTGTTTTTATTTTTCACAATCTAACTTCTCCACTTCCACGTCTTTAATGATGGCATGTTTTAATTTTTATAAATCTCTTTATTTGCAGCGCAAAGAAACAAAATAATCGTGTATACTTTAAACCAGAGTTGGAAAAGATTGAAACTAAAATCATGCAAGAAAGGGTACAGACGTCGTCTCAATTAAAACGAGCTTGAGATATTTGACAGACAAAGTCCTGAATGCAAAGGGTGAAATCGGAACAATACGTGGTCAGTATCTTGGCGTCGTCCGAGACAAGTTTTTAATTTAAATTTGGAGAGCTAATGATTTCTAAAGAACTGAATTCTCTTTGCTAGAGAAATGTGATGCTAACCTCTCAGGACCGACATTATAAACAGTGTGAGATCTTTTTGTTCTTTGATCTGAAGAATGTAACCAATCCTATTTCAAGCTTGAAAGTGAAACATCAAGTTAAACAAAATGCATAAATGTAGAACAAACCCTGTCTAAATATTTCTCTTACCCATAAGGCCTGAACTCTGAAGGGAAGCTTGCTTAGCAATAGTAAATCTAGTTAAAGTAAACAGTTTTGAGAAATATAACTTTTCCTACACTTTTACCATCGATGTGTTTTTGAGGCATTAAGAAGTATAAAAATGTTAGAAATAAAAAGAACACTTCTTTATAAAATTTAACAAAGAACATCTTTTGTAGGATCTCTAAAGCAAAGAATAAAACAAACAAAACTATCTGATTTAATGGTAAGGTCTGCGAATTTATGTCTATAGTTCAGTATCTCGAGAAATTATTTCGGTGGCTAGAGAGGATGCCAAGGAAAGAGAATTTTCCATCAATCTCAGCCTCTGTGGTTATCTGTAAACTGACTATCAAGCAAATTTATAAAGTCATTAGCCTCGTCAATTGAAAAATACAATGCTGAACTATCATTAACCCATCTACATTTTATGGATCTTCAATTGAAGAGAGAATTATTCGCTAAAACGTCAGTTTGTTTATAAAGTTTGTTATTAAAAAGAAAAGAAAACATTAGATTTATCGCAAGTTAACACCTTTCGCATCGCTGACTCGTGATGCATTTTGTTAAAGCAGACATTACTGTTGTAATCGAGAGGGATGGTAGCGAGTTGCGATTTAGAATCAAGGTTGCACATTATCTGATTACTGAAGCTGACATTACGGGAAATTGAAAAAGAAGGAATGGAATCCATGAGCTAAGATTTAATTCCAAATATTTATTTAGCCAAATTTTTTTTAACTTTTGTATGCCTCTTGATTTTTTTTTGAGTTTGCTAAAATATAGTTACAGTTTTAAATGTAGATGAGGAAAGTTTGTGATTGAGGATAAAGCACTTCAGTCACCTGAAATTGATTATCGTATTTAAATTCTACAGCTGTGGCCGTATTTCAAATTAATTCTTATGTAAATGTGCAGCAACGAATGACTTCAATTATCAGGATGTAAAGATGACACCAACCAAAAAGCTGCTGGTTTGTTGTTACTGTACATGAAGAGTTTCGTTGTTAGGTAGGCGTTAGATTTCGCCTTACTTCCTGTTCTTACCTTGCCAACTAAATTAAGAACCCCTTAAACCCTTTGGTAAGCACTGCCGATCAGTTTGGTTCTGAACATCAGGTCAGAAAGGAAATATGTGATTTCTACAAGGTGCATATAAAACTATTATAAAAAATTACTATTTTAATTAAATTGGGATATAATTTTACCCGTTGACAGTGATTTTAATACCAATTGGAATATTTTCTACACTATTTATATGGGTTTTATGTAAAATATATAGATAAAATATACAGAGAACAAATTAAAAACAGCGTGAATAGATGAGTCGTGAAGGTTGATACAATAGGGCCAATTACATGATCTAAGACTACAGAACAAATATTTGATTTAACCTAATTAACTTTAGTTTTCAGTATAGTAATAAAATTATGGCAGCGAAGAAAATATAAAAGAAAAATATTGTAAATAATATTAAATGTAAACAAAAACAATTTTAGATACAAATAAACAAAATAAATGTTAGTCACCAAGACAATTTTTTTTTTAAAAAATCTTTTTACATAACCGTATTCATTATTAAGTTAAAACTCAAAAGAGACAATAAACAATAACATTTTTTAAAGTAAATTCATTAGTACATAAGTTAAGTGATTATAATGATACAGAGTGGAAATCTTAAGATCATGAATAATAAAGCAGAATTTCGTTTATTTAAATTCAGTTTTGGTCATATAGGGACAGGAATTCTATAATCTTCAACCGAGAATCCATACAGGACCTGGCCAGAAGTGTGACGTGGTTAAGGTCATTTGTATGCTGCCCTGTAGGTAACAAATGGTTTATCTAGACCGAATGATCAGGCTCTGACAGATGCTTCTAATTAGCGAAACTACAGTCTCAACGTTTGGCAAAATAAATTACGGTTTTTCAATGGAAAGAAATATCTGATTCTAAATCTGATATTGAAGAATACTATTAATGAAATACAGTCGACCCCCACGTAATCGCGGCCCCGGTTATTCGCGGAATTTTCCTTAGAACATAACTAATAATTATTTGTGGAAACCCCCGCATATTTGCGGAATCGCAAATATCTTCCGCCATTTTTTATGGCTTTTTGTGGCAATATATATTTTTCACGCTTTTTAACGCTAAATTATTAATAACAATATAATTTAAGAATTTTGTAATATAAATACTAACGTAAATTCAGCAAAATATCAATATAAAATAAACGCTGTTGGCTGGAGGTTTGAAAGTAGCCAATCCGAGAGCGTTATTCATTTCTCCTCGCTGCTGATTGGCTGCTGCCCACGAGGCGCTGTCTCAGGCAGATGCAGTCCAGCAGCCCCGCATCATCCCAGTTTACCGCGTGTAGCTATTTCGATTGTTTCGCTGAGTGTTGTATTTTTTATTAAATTATTATTATATATTTACTTATATTTTTTTATTATATGTTACGTTATATTTTGACGTTTATAGGCATTTATAGGCATTTTTATGGACCACGTCCAATATTCGCGGGTTTTCACTCTTCGCGGGTGCTCAAGGGACGTAACCCCCGCGAATACAGGAGGACAACTGTATACGAAAATAATTATGAAGTCGTTTTAATGAACCATGCTTTTAAAGTAAGGCTGTGGTTACACAAAACGTATATGAATATACTACTAAAAGGTGCAGTGGATCAAGAGATATAATGTCGGTGTCGTAATATTGTTGGATATTAGGAAGAAAGCAATGTTGGAATGCGAATAACACCAATAAAGAGACATTAATGTTGGCAGATTTCGAAGATATTCTTAAATAATGAACTGGTCGGTAGAAGTGCTACTCAAAAACGAATTGTTTTTAGTTATCGAGACAGAGAATTCAAATCAATTCACTATTTTATGTGAAATGTGCTTTTTACCATCAGTGACAGCTTAGCACCTGCTGTCACATGACGAGTTATTGCAGCCTCCAGCATGCCAGGCCCTTTGGCAAGTTCAGTTCCCGTCGTCAAATGTCGTTTACGTCGCCACTGCGTATTAAAAACCAACATTAGAAAAAGTAGGGCAGTTTTGCAGTAAAGTAGCACATAAATCTTCAGGTGACAGCATTGGCAATTAAATTCAAAATCTTGACATTTTGGAGGAAATCAGGAATCACCGCGGATGGTGACAAAGACGAGGATTAGGTTTGGGATCAGTGACTGGATGGCGATTGTACATGGTTTGGAAAATAGCATCTTAAACACTTCACGTACACAGGGTCTGTGATGCAGTTAATTATCATTAGCAGTTTGACGGTTTGTGTTCGATGCCAGACCGAGTGTGTAAAGGAGCGAGTTTCACATCCCGATAGCCAGAAATGGAAACACGATTTCCTTTAAAACAGGGAGAATCTTTTTTAAAAAAAAATACTGTTTTAATACGAACGAGTGAAGATTTAAGGAATTAATGTTGGGTTTCATCACATGCAAAAGTGTCCAGAAAGGTATTCCATCAGTTTCGGTCTCCATGGTAAAAGTAAGATGATTATCGGAATAAAGCACAACAAAGGTATGGAAGTTATTATTTCAAGGGAATCCGCCTTCAGGTGCACAGGTAAAATCTTGGCAGGAACGAGTGAAAATGGATAACCCATAATAATGCAGTCAATCAGTATTTTTAATTATTAAAACACGAATAAGTAATCGATAAAGTTAATGAGAGTTTTAAAACTCTGTATATACGAGGTGCTGCAATATTTGAGTCATAATGAAGTTTCTGGAGGAATATTAGGAAATAATGATGCGGCGTGAAAACTTTATAACTTTTCTGAGTTCAAAGTTTTCATTGAAAGGTCAAAATTGTTTCTTCATGCAAAAATAAAAGACTGAGAATAATGACAAAAAAATTGAGATAAAACCGAAATTATCAGTTTTATTGAAGATTACAACTGGATAAGATTGGCCGCCATACTCTTTGTAGAATTATTTTCAGGTTAATCAAGAGAAGTTGATAAAGACCTTCGTTTTATATCAGGTGAAACAGAAAAATGTATTTTCGTTGCCTAAGGTTAGTAATGAATTCCGAAATGTTCGACATTTTTTTTAAATTTCAATTTTGATTCTTCGGCGTTTCATTATCTTTTTTGTTTAATGTCAAAAAATTTTTCATTTGAAATGGATAAAATTAATTTATATTTATGCTAAAACAGGGGGAAAGTGTGTACAGAAAACAAAAGAATTTTCAACGTCGGTTGAAATCCTGGAAAAGGATTTTTTAAAAAGAAAACAGAAATATTTCAATTTGCAGACATAAAAATATCTAAAGCAGCAGCGTCTGCCAATAACGTCTAGTCCAGACTGTTAAAACTAACAGATCTGTCAGATTTTTAAATAATATTTATAAAAAAATCATTTATTAGTGGTTGAGTATTAGAAACGTGGTGGACATCGTCCAGTGCTACTCCGTCACTTAGAAAATTCTATTTGGCCTCATTAACTAGAAGCCAGGTAATTTGGCATCTTGCAGACTAATATAACAAAGGAAAAACTCGGATATTTTGACAAAACATTTATTTAATGACAGTCATTCCGCGTTACTAATCAGTTCTGATAAACCGTCGTTCAAATTAACAGTGGCATCTCCAAAACTCATAAAATCGGTAAATTAGTATAGCAAAGTTTTTCTATTAAGAAGATAAAGCGGACACTGGTAATCTCAGGTATAAGAAATGTTCTTGGTAAATTTATTGGAGATTTTAAAATCTTTTCTGGGAAGTACCGCTTAAAGTTTCATAGACATTTTATACTAGTGGTACATTTCATATGGCTGGGGGTCTACAATTATCTTTTTTTAATTAAGAAATGTTATTTTGTTATCAGTGGTATCTCCTGGGAATGGAAGCAGTTTGTTTAAATAAGTAAACAAAGCTGAATAACGGGAGCAGAAATACAAGTGGAAAATCTGAAAGTATTGAAACTTTTCCAATGCAATCAAAAGCTTGTCGGTATTTCTTTGACAGGCGGGGCTTGGAATACAGACAAAATGAGTGTATAAAAAGAATGTCCAGGCTGTCCTTCATTTTGGTTTACATGGGACCAACTCTTCGCCCGTCCTCTGACGCCGTTCTCTCTCTCTCTCTCTCCTCTCTCTCTCTCTCTCTCTCGCTCTCTCTCTCTCTCTCTCTCTCTCTCCTCTCTCTCCGTGTGGAAGAGATAGCGGAGTACCTAAGAGAGTTCAACGAGGTAATAAGAAAAACCGTCTCATTTCTAAAACCTGGAGTGGCTGGTTGTTACTGGTATAAACTCTCACAGGCGCGGAAGTTTTCCGTTTATAGAAATGATCATATCGTCAGTGGTGAGGGGAAGAATACCCTGAGAGCAGGTATCTCTGCAAGGAGTCAGATGAGGGCCCAAAAGACGGTAGTCGCGGCTGTGCGATGTGTAATTGCTGACAGCACCACATATATCTGATCAACTTCTGCTTAATAATTTACATTTTTGAACGAAGAGAACAATTTTCTTTGAAGAAATATTTTATATTTCAAAGATGTTCAGATTTTGGCCAAAGATAGTCAGCGAAAATGAATTGGAGTTTTTGAGGGTTCATTTCAATTATAACTTGTTCATTTACTTGTGCTCCACAAATAATCTGAGCAATCTTTTAGTGTAGATTTTAAATAGCTTATATATTTTTAGTAAACACACACTGAAACTAGCTTTGACCAATTAGATTTCTGTTTTCTGTTCTAAAACTGGCCAATCAGTTTACTGTTTAACTGAGTCACACACACAGAGAGAGAGACTACTATACAGACAACTGACCAATTAGGAACTGGTTCTCTCTAACTAGACACCCAAACAGTCAGTATCGTGTTTAATGTTTTAAAAGAGGAGAAATTGTAAAATATTGATTTGTTTTAAACAATACAGAGTTTATTGTCAATCGGACTGAATTGTACTTTTAGTTCCTAACTTTAAGTGTGTTTGATGTTTAATAGAATTAATGAGAACATAAAATCTAAAGTTATGGAAGACATCTAATTATAGACGTAAGGCGTTTACTATTTCATAACAGCCAAAGATCCCGGTTATCATTTAATTTCTATTTAACCTGAAAAAAAAAACAAACAAACGGTTAATGGCTACAGTCTGCCCGATAGGTTACATCGTTCTGCTGAAAGAATTAAAGATCAGAGACGCTTTTTTTAACTAACATAATTTATCTTCCTCACTTTTCTCCACCACTCCCCCAATAAAACCTCCAGCTGATCGGTGCAGTAGAAAGGTTTTTAAGAGGTAGCAAAACATTTTCTGTTTATTTCATTTTCAACGACTTCACGACATTTTAGTTTTTATTTCACTGAGTCTACTTTCATCTTTTTAATCCAGCGCCTGCCGGCAGGTATCTATTATCGATACTGGTGTGAAAAGGGGACCATCACACACCTGAGTGATCTCACGGAAATATCGCACCATGTATACAGCGTAACAGATGATGTAGGAAAGGTTCTTGTGAGACCTGAGTGATGTATGGAATGAGGAACGATCTAGATATCATATACTGGGGCGTAGGTAGGCGAGAGGCAGTGTAGAGAGCAGGGCGGCCTTAGGAACTGCGGGGCCCCAGGTTCACAATCAAGGTCTGTTTTAGTGAAATGATTTATTAAAAATATTAATTTTATTTTTTGTTTAGAAAAAATCATTCAAAATGTTAGTGAATAGCATTGTTGGAAACAAATTGCCTTTTTGGATTTCTAAAAACTGCCTTCCATTATAAAAAGTTATCTCTCTTGCTTTTTTCTCTGCAAAGACTTTTAGTATTTTTGTCTAAGCTTAAACTATCACTTCTTTAAATATTCTTTCTAACTTTAGTTTCCTCCCAACCCTTCCCTATATTTACCCATCCAACACCTTTATTTTTCCCAGAGCAAAGCCCTTATATATTTATAACTTTCCCCACCCACAGCTACGGGTCCCGGTAGATGGACTAACCAGGCTTTGTCTCCGTTACTCAAATTACAGGCGCTGACCTACTTTCACCTCCCAGGCAGCTAAAACAACATCTGCCAGCCGTTGGCTAAGACAAGCGAATGGGAATGGGGCGTCGGCCGGCTCGATGACCATCAACGTGTCGGCTGGGCTACTTCCCCTCATTAATCACTTCAAACGGGAGCTTCAGGCTCTCCAGCAGTGGAGATAAGAGTTGTAACATCAATCAACGCCTGTCAACAAGAATAACAGCAAAGGTAGACGGAGGGAGATCGTGTCTCCATCCATTTACAGCGAATAAAAGATTTTAAAAACAAAAATTAAAATAAAAACAGACCCCCCCCCTTATTCTCCCACTCCGGTTGGATTTAATAAAAATAAAAAAAACGGCCTAAGCTCCTTGACCTTTATATCGTCTAAAGGACATACAGAGAGAAAACTGTTCTAGAGGGTTCAGCCTGGATAAACCTACCTCTCCTGAGCGTATTAGATTACGAAGGAGTTGGGTAGCCCGCTGCTCTCGCTAGGATGAGGTACACTAACATTAAGAAAAAATAATACTTGTCGAAATAAGACCTCACTTATAAACAGCTGAGGCCGCCGGTCGTGGAACCGACGCAGCTCCCACCACATACACTTGCAAACTTAACAAACATGCCCTAACAATTGCACCACACCACCCCCAATAAAGTTTAAACTCCTGCTAATTCCACATTCAATGGACATAACTGCCAAACTGTTCAAACGTTCTTGCTGCAGTGATGATCTCAAGTAAGTTTTGATCAATTTCAGCTTGCAAAAACTCCTTTCTCCTGATGCCACAGTCACTGGGATTGTCAAGAAAATCCGAAGAGCAATAAATAAATTTTGGTTGCAGAATTGGCTTTAGTGCCTCCACTTCCTCACAAAGCATGTTACCATCTATATCAGCCAGTTTTGTGGTTTCAACTTGTTCTTTTTCCTATGTCAGATTGACATCTGTCAATGCCACTTCCAGATCTGCTGCACATTTTCTTATGGTGTCCTTGGAAAGGTTCTGAAAAATGCACAAGAATCCAAATAAATTTTTATGCTTTTTCAGTTGTTCAAACCGCGGCTCAAGTGTTTGCAGTGTTTTATCTACCACTTGATTAAAATATTGCACTATTAAGTCTGTTTTTGGATCCCATAAGGTCCATCTGCAGATTCATAATCAAATAATTTTCTTTTCTTGCGTAAGCGCTTACTCTTGAATACAAGCTCAACATCTAAGTCTTTGGCAAGTTCACTGGCATCAATCAAGGCTTCTTCAAAACCTTTTTCCTGTATGTCTTTAATCGGTTATAAAGCTTTTGGAATGAAGAAAGACCTGTAGCAACATCCATGGTATCACTCTAAAGTTATTTTCTCACAAAATTCACTTGAAAGAGTAAGGAGTGTCAGAAAACTAGTGAAACCAGAAACTTGTAGTCTCTCATTTGACTGATTAACAATTCAGCATCTGTTTTTGCTTGAACAGCATCAGTGCTTCCCGCTAACTCTTCTAGCGCATCACAAACTTCAGCAGCTTGGTACTGTACAGCTTTGACACTCTCTATTCTACATTCCCATCGTGTTTCAGCGAGGTTTTACAGACAGATCTGTCACATGTTTTCTAAAAAGAGTCCATCTTTTAGTAGATGATGTAAAATGAGTGTAAATACGTTGCAGAGTTCCAAAGAAAGTCATTGCATCTGGACATGTTTTGGCCATACCTCTCAAAACTATATTGTGGTTGTGACATGCGCATGGTGTAAAGAAAGCTCTTGAAGTTTTCTCTATAAGTCGTGCCTGCACACCTGAAGTGTGTCCCTTCATATTACTACTATTATCATACCCTTGTCCACGGAAATTTTCAACATCCAACCCTAAAGTTTCAAGTTCATGTAGAAGGGTGTTGCACAAATCTTCACCTGTACTACTTTCCACCACTAAATACTTGATCAAATGTTCATATACTCCTGCTGGAGCATTTGATTGTACACCATCAGCTAATATCTAATTGCCAATGACATTTGCTCCTGGTGATTGATGTCAGGAGTGCAGTCAAGAATTAGTGCCAAATACTTAGCAGCCTTCATTCGCAAAATGATTTCCTGTAGAACAGCTTCACCCATTATATTAATAACCTCATTCTGGATCTTTTTTTTAAATAATGATCATGTAATTACTTATTCTGGATTTTTTGCAGATGATCTTGCATTACTGGATCAAACTTTCCTAGCAACTTAATAACACCAAGGAAATTTCCATTATGTGGTGTTCCTTATGTGTTCCTCAGATCCACGAAATGGCAAGTTTCTTTCTGCCAGGAAATGTACAGTGGCTACAAGTCCCTTAAAAACTTGATGCATTTTTTCTTTTTGTCTGATTAGTTTTCCTTGTACTTCATCAATAGTTTTTCAGCAGATAATCTTTGCTGCAGTTCGCAGCAATTGAGCATAGCTTGCAAATGCATTTTGTAGTTCTCATGCTCAGCTAGTCTTGTATGAATGTTCGGCCAGTTATTAAAACCAAAAGTTGAAAGTGCACTTGCTGTGTTATTATCAAAAAGCTTCCAGTAGTAACAGAAGACTTTATCACTTGATACAGAGTATATTAACCATGGACGATATACAATTTCACCATTTTGCAGTTTTTTTTTGCAGTGAAATTTTAAAAACGTGGTCCACTCTCATTATTTTGGAAATCTTCTACAATTATTGTAGGTGGTCCCTTTTATACTAAATAGTCCATGACACTCTGACTTATCATTTCTGGCCATGTTTCGGGATCATCTGTTAATTCTACAGGACTGGCAGATTTTGAATTCCAGTTCTCTCTTGCCTCAGAGGCACCAGCATTGATATCAACAGGCAAGTTTCATTTTTTGTCAAATTCAACACTTTCGAAAACGCTGATATCACTTCCAGTAAATAAATTCCCACTTTGATTATCTTGCATAACTTTTTCAGACTGGCTTCCTTCAGGGTCATCATCTTCACAGTGTTGTGGCTCCACTTGTTCTTCTGCATTTTCTGAGATAAAAATAACAAAAATACACACAATTTGCACATTTCCTTAGGTAAAAATATTTTTAAAATTTATTATTTAGATTAACTTCTCTGTTAATTATATCGTGTCTGTTGATTCGAACCAGCTTCCGGCCGGCCCAAGAGAGACAGCAATTATCCGAAAAATCAGTTCGTGTTGTTGTTCTTCCCGTCTCCACGTTAGATTAGTTCTGGTAACTTATGGGTGCCTAATCCATTAATCAGCATTCGTCAGTTAAGAATGCAGGTAAGCTAATATAAAATGAAGAGCTGTGAGATTGTGCGCGCGTGTGTGGTGTGTGTGTGAGTGTGTGAATGAGTGTGTGAGTGAGTGTATGTGTGTGGTGTGTGTGTAAGTGTGCGTGTGTGTTTTTGTATGTGTGTTAGTGAAAAGAACCGTTATAATGACATTCAGAAACGAAAAATTCGTTTACAACCAACACTTACTTTACTTTTGAAGCCGGGCGGGTTTTTATATTTTAAGTTTTTCCTCTGTGCATTTATCAGATAATCCAGTCAACAAACCTGTCACTACAGAACGTCAGCAGTCTTAGTAAAATCAAGGAACCTGATCAACATGTAAGACTTTAAATGAATGGCTGTTTTCTCAGAAATAATAGTTTTTTTGTTATCGTGCTTCAGCGAAAAACACCCAAGACTCCTCACTGATGAGTATAAACAAAAACAGAATTCATTGGTGATGCACGTGGCGTGGCTTGACATACGGTCTATGCTGGCTAAATGCTGAAGTTTTCCATCTTCTCTCTTACTACGGATAGCCGCCATTATGACACGTGGAGAGGTCCAAATAGAGTTTAGACCTATTCGTACTTCTGTCGGGACTAGAAAGATTATAAAAAGCGTTTGGCAGGTTTTGTCAGCCTCTTCTTGAACTGTTGCCTGAAGAGCGATCATTGTATCTAAAACCTTTGTCTCGCCGAGTTATTTGTTCTATTGAGATAAACAGACAAGCCCCCCCTCCCTCATTACCGGGCGTTAATTGATCAGCTGTTAAAGTTAATTAGCTTTGCCTTGAAATTCCATTTGGTTGCAATTTCTGTTAGAATGAAATGTTTAACAGCCGTGTAATTAGGCGACAGAATAAACATCAGAAGAGCTGTAATTTCGCTTTGATTCCGAAAACTAACAAACGACCTACAATATTCTGAAGGGGAGAATATACGTCATTCTGTCAAGTGTTTCCCGTATATTGCATGTTTTTTAAAAAAGAAAAATCCCCTTCACACGAAATTTTCTAACAATAGAGTAGCGGGAGCACAATTTATTAGCGAAACGCGTCTTCTGCCGGTTTGTTGCTTTTTTTAATTGCAGAACAAAGTAGCAGAGCACTTCCGGTAGTTTTATGTCTTGTCGTCGCTATCATCGGCCACGTGCCGACGTCATGCGGCAGGTTCGTGGAAAGTCGTGCAGTAAGTCACTCGCTTATAATAAACGACAGACAAGAAAATTGTTACAGACATTTATCGTTTACTGATTAAAAACAAAACGATAACATTTTAGAAAAGGATTTTGCAAAACAAAATTAAATAAAGGGCGATACCCCTTGTAACCTAATTATCTTATTTCACTAATCAGATTCTTCTAAAGTTATATTAGAGTTTTTTCCAGCTATAAACAAAAAGGTTCTCCATTGAATTTTAAATATATTTATATCTGAGGTTTCTCCAGCCTATAAATATTGTTTACTTTGCTTTAATATCTTAAGCTAGACCCCTTGGGGAGAGAAATAACTATCAATATTTTAAAAAAATAATTGATACTATCACCGTTAACAAGGTTTGTTGGGAGCAACTTATACCGTCCATAACAGCTGTATAACCAGAAATTGTTTCCTAATACCAAGCCATGCCGAAATAATTACCAGCCTGCAATTTTGATCTCATAAGCTGCTAACTATACGTAAAGAAGTTAATTGACCCACACACAAACTTGGTCAGTAATTGTGTCCACCTCTGACAGAACAGTGGTCTAGTCTGAATGGGTATATTTAGTAAATAATTTAGAGCCGCTATTTAGGACTTCGTTGGCTCTTTGTCTGGAGTATCTTATTACATTCAGATTCAGTGTAGATTAGGGGATACAGATTTCCCTGCCATACTAGTCTCGATCTAACAAGGGGCCCCACTTCTGCTTCACATCTAATCTGGCTTTGTTTGTGGCTGCTACAGAAACCTTTAAATGTGCCGGATTTTTGCAGTGGCAGAGAATAAAGATGCCACCATTCTACTTACTGTTATGGCTGTCTTAGGCTCGGTTTGACCATAGATCTCTTGGAATTCCCAGCCAATTAACATTTATTAGAGCGCTGACTCTACGATCGCATCCGTATTTTAAAATATTTTAAATCAATAAAAATATTACTTTTAATAGTAGCGGTTAATGTCGGTTTGGCTGGATATTTTAGATGTTGGCTTCGTGTTTATTTCAAATCGGCTTTCCTGTATTCGGCCCTAGGTTTCCCTCAAGGTCAGCGATATTAGTTTTTTCAAGTTTTTTTTTTATTTGATATGAAGAGATCGGTGCAAATATTTCTCGTGTTGCTGTTTTCTTTGTTGGTGGGGGATATAAGTTCTTTCCTAGCGGCTATAAGCGGCCCCAGCAACACGCTCTGATTTACCAATGTCCTTCCGCTATACAAAAACAAGGAGCTTTCCATTATCTAGGCAAGAATGCAATAACTGGAGATAATCTAGGAATATAATTACGTACGCAGTCTTCATACAGATAGTCGAGGCTTTAAAAAACAACAAAATTTTATTTAAAATAGAAAACAATGAAACAGTAGCTCTTGTAGTCGGCCATTTAGCGTTCAGCAGGCGGACTGTCGGCCATTAACAACAAACAGACACTCACAACGTTTTTACCTTGTCGCCATCTACCAGCTCGGGTTCTTTGAACACAGTTATGCCATTACTTTTTACCGACTTCCTGGCCTCGAGATTATCGACTAATTATTGTTCTTATTATTAACATAACGAGTTTTAATTCAGCTACTAAGGGCTCCGCCCTCCGACCAGTGGAAGCTGCTTTAAATTGTTCACATATATTTTGTTGTCGAATTAAGCAACTGCATACTATCCGTTCATTAAAAAAGAGCACATTAAGGCACGTGAGCCGCCTGTAAGATACAAAGAGACGGAAAGTCACAGGATTTCCGCGAAGAAGAAATAGCAATAAAAAGCAACTGGTAAATTAGTTAATAGTTTTATCAGTATTAACCACAATGGCTGATCACTTGTTCTAATAATTAACATTTTTAACATATAAAAAAGTATTTCCGATAACTAATTTTCCAAAATTAAAGATAATTTCTAAGCATGGACCCTAAGTTTAGTTACTCTAAATAGCAGAACTAATCATGGCCCCTGGTATTAGTTACTGTACATAGCCGAATTAAACGTAGTAGCTAATATTAGTTACTGTAGATAGCCGAAGTATTCATGGTCCATAATATTAGTTATTGTAGATAGCCGAAGTATTCATGGTCCATAGTAATAATTACACTCGATAACAGAACTAATCATTGCCCCGAGTACTAGTTACTGTAGATACTGAACTAATCATGACCCTTGTGTTAGATACTGTAGATTTCCGAACTATTCATGGTATCTAGTAATAATTACACTAGATAGCAGAACTAATCATGACCCCTTATATTAGTTACTGTAGATAGCCGAAATAATTATGCTCCGCAGTATTAGTTACTTTAAAAATCCAAATTAATCATGGCGCCTATTGATAATTACTATAGATAGCAGAACTAATTATTGGCCCTAGTATTATTAACTGTAGATAGCCGAATTAATCATGGAATCCAATATTAGTTACTGTGGAAAGCCGAACTAATCTTTCCCCTAGAATTAGTGACTCTAGATTTCAGAACTAAACATGTTTCTAGTATTAGTAACTGTAGATACCTGCCGAACCAATCATTTCCCCTATTAATAGCTACCGTAGATACTCAAACTAATGATGTCCCTTGAATTAGTTAGTGTAGATAACAAAATTAATCATAATATCTAATATGAGTTACTGTAGATAGCCGAAGTATGCATGCTCCCTAGTATTAGTTTCTGTAGATCACTGAACTAATCCTGGTCCCTATTATTAGTTACTGCAGATAGCCGAACTAATCATGATCCCTAGTATTAGTTACTTCAGTTAGCCGAACTAGTCATGGTCTCTAGTATTAGTTACTGCAGATAGCTGAAGTATTCATGCTCCATAGTATTAGTTACTGCAGATAGTAGAATTAATAATTGCATTATTATTATTTACCTTTGATAGCAGAACTAATCATGGACCTTACTATTAGTTACTGCAGATAGCCGAAGTATTCATGCTCCCTAGTATTAGTTACTTTTGATATCCGAACTGATCGTGAATAATGCATTAGATACTGTAGATAGCCGTAGTAATCATGGCCCCTATTATTAGTTACTGCAGACAGCCGATCTAATGATGTCCCTAGTATTAGCTACTGTAGAGAGCCGAAGTATTCATGTTCCAAATAAAAGTCACTGTGGAAAGCCGAACATATCATGAACCCTAGAATTAGTGACTCTAAATAGCAGAACTAAACATGTTTCTGGTGATAGTAACTGCAGTTAGGAGAATTAATCATGGTATTTAACATTAGTTACTGTAGATAAGCGAAGTATACATGCTCCCTAATATTAGTTATAGTAGATTACTGAACTAATGATGTCCATAATATTAGTTAATGTAGATAGCCTAAATACTCATGCTCCCTATTACACTGGCCAACATTTTTTAAACTTTTTCTGCTGAATAAGATCTGACACTTATTTTTAACTAATTTTTGGAGCGCTGATTTAAAAAATAAAATCGGTTTTTGCCTATCACGTCAAGTTTTTGTTCTACGGCATTTTGTATTTGTTCAAGTTTTTGTTCTACTGGATCTTGCAATGTTTAACTTTTTACTTGGTCATCAAGGAGGATACACGAAATATCCATGTTTCTTGTGCCTATGAGATAGTAGAGCTAAGGATAAGCATCGGACTCAGAAGAACTGGCCGGTGAGGACATGCTTAAATGTCGGAGAACCAAATATCAAAAACCAACCACTAGCAGATCGGGTGAAAATCATCTTTCCTCCTCTCCACATCAAACTGGGTCTATGAAGCAGCATGTTAAAGCTCTGAGCATAGAAGGTGACTGTTTTAAGTACATATGCACAACATTTCCTTGCCTCAGTCATGAAAAACTAAAAGCTGGTGTGTTTGATGGGCCACAAATCAGAAAACTGATGAGAGATCAACTTTCACAAGCTCCATGAATGACATGGAGAAAAAGAGCATGGAATTATTTCTTGGCTTTTGTGAAAAATTTCCTGGGGAAACAAAACAGCTGAAAATTACAAAGATCTTATTCAAACTTTGCTTAAGAATTTTCATCGTCTGGGTTGCAACATGAGCATAAAGGTTCATTTCCTCAACAGTCATCTTGATAAATTTCCTGAAAATCTAGGTGACATAAGTGATGAGCAAGGTGAAAGGTTCCATCAAGATATACAAGCTATGGAGGAGAGCGATACCAAGGAAGGTGGGATACTCACATGATGACCGACTACTGTTGGAGTATTAAAAGAGACTGTCTGGAAATGAAGCACTCCAGAAAAGTCTACAAACGAAAATTTAATCCATGAAGGAAGAATGTCATTTACTGACATCAGTTAATGTAAATAAACCCATGTCTGTCATTGTTTTGTTTGTATGGTATTCTAAATGAAATGATAAGAATATTCTGGATTAGTTTGTGCCCATTTTTTACTAAAATTCATTCAATTCCTGATTTATATTTTTCTATTTCAATATTTTGACCTGATATGTCATAGTTAACCAATATATTTGTTAATGACAAAATTGATTCATGGTATTGTTTGTTGGAATGGTATTCTAAATAAAATGATAAGAATGGGATTGAGGTGATTGTGGAAATCGTTGTAATCGGGTACTTTTTTATGGCGATTGATCGAAAAATGTGGGCATGCTGTAGAGCAAAAACTTGACGTGATAGGCAAAAACCAATGTGATATTTGAACTCAGCGCCCCCATTTGGTCAGAAACAAGTCTCAGATATACGAGTAAGTCAGCAAAAATTGTGTTGACCAGTGTTATCAGTTATTTTTGATACCCGAACTAATCATGATCATTGTATTAGTTACTGTAGATTTCAGAACTATTCATGGTACCTATAATAATTACCGTAGATAGCCGAACTAATCATGTCCCTATCATTAGTTATTTACATAGCTGAATTAAACATGGTATCTAATATTAGTTACTATAGATAACCGAATTATTATTAGTTACTGTAGATAGCTGTACTAATCATTGTCCCTAGTATAATTTACAGAAGTTGGCTGATTTAATCATGTCTCTTGTATTAGGTACTGTAGATAGCCGAACTATACATGCTTCCTAATATTAGTTATAGTAATCAGCCGAACTCATCATGTTCCTATTATTAGTTACCGTAGATAGCCGAATTAATCATTGTATCTTGTATTATTTACTGTAGATAGCCGAAATAAATATGATCCATACTATTAGTTACTGTAAAAAGCCGAAGTATTCATGTTCCATACTATTTGTTACTGTAGATAGCTAAACTAATCATGGTCTGTATTGTTCTTTACTTTAGATAACCTAATTATCTCCCTTGTGTTATTTACTGTAGATAGCCGAACTAATGATGTTCCCTAATATTAGATAACCGAACTAATCATGGTTCCTCATATTAGTTATTCAAAAAAGCTGAAATATTGATGGTCCCAATTATTAATTACTGTTGACAGCCGAACTAATTAGGGTTCCTTGTATTAATTACTCTTAATAGTCTAAGTAATGATTTTCCCTAATATTAGTTACTGTAAATAACCGAACTTATCATGTTCCCTGGTATTAGTTACTGTAGATAGCCTAAGTAATCATGGTCCCCAATTATTGACTGTAGATAGCCGAACTATTATTAGTTACTCTAAATAACCGAATAAATTTGTTTCCTCTTCACAAGCTCATTTTTCGCTGCTTATTTTAAAAAGCCTGGTCATAAATGTTTAAAATTGAAATTTATTACTCTCAGTTGGTTAAACGTTTAAGAACTGAAAATATTCCAATAAATCAGGGCCCTTCCCGCCCGCTTTAGATGAATTAAAGACTCAACATCTGCCAGAAACAATCGCTTTAATTATATACCGAGAAGATTTTAGTATTCTGTTTTCTTGACCTTGAAAGGAAAGACAAGCTAGATATTTTAATTACTGGATACAGTCCCTTACATTGTGTGTGTCTGACTCGCCACATACTGAAATATACCATGGAAACACAAATCTTAATTTTAAAGGAAAATTAAAGTAACTTTTAATATTATTTTAGAAAGGTAAACCGCGCCAAAATATTTTTAAGTGACACTCGTTTTTTCATGTAGTGAGATCGAAAAAGATTGCCCCAAATATGGTAAAATAATTCATCCACGTTCTTTGTCTCCTGTTTCGTTGGAAAATGTATCTTCTGATTAGAGTTTTTGATGGACTCTATATCTGGCAGCGGTTAAAGTGAAGCCAATGTCGTAAATGTCTTCAGTGCCGTTTAGAGCCCGACCGATGAAAAGCTCCCGTAAGGATTTCCTTAAAGAAGTCGGAAGTACCGGGCTCCCTCGTTGTGTAGGATGGACAGCGCCCTCTATTGGACAATCGCGGCATTACGCACTTTCACTAGAGTTGAGACTGGTGCTGAAAACACAACAACGGGTCGAGATTTGAATCGTTCCGCCTCCCTGCATCACAGATGTCATGCATTGATTTTTATTGTTTTTCTCTTTTGTGCCGCCAAACAAATTGTCGACTTGTTTCCTAAAATAAAATAAAAACCCTTGACATTCTTCAACAGAACCCGCTTACGGTGCTTTTTTATACACACTATGTTCTGATGCCCATTATTTCTTCTTAGATTCTTTCCCCCGGGAATGGCTTTCGAAATACAGCAAATCCTTACTGTTATGGTAGTTACCTACCTGTATTTATAGCATTTGTAAGAACTTTACATGATCGGCGTCTGCCGTGCAAAGAGCAAAACCCCAAATATTTGTCATCATTGAGGAATAGTTTAGACTTTCTGGGTTTACCGGCCTACTGTCAGCGGTCCAAATTTCAGATAACGTTCTTCATATTTCTTTTACTACAGCTCTTGACAAATTTTAATTGGAGTTTTCCATCCCCTGTTTGCATTCAGCAAACTTCTTTTAGCTTTAATGTTATATGGTTGTGTAGAAGGTTCTTATTGTCTACCTGATGACTAATCATAGTTCTATGTATTACTACACGACGGTGGAAACAAGTAACTAACCTGCCCCTAAATCGTAGTAAATGCCAGAAGACATTAATATTGATCCTTGAAGTGTAAACGTTTTTACTCGGTGCGGTGCAAACTCTTTCGCCTATGCTGTCTTTACAACGATAATATTCTCTATCGCTAACAATCGATCTCTTAGAATTTTCCGAAATTTTGTCAACTCAATTTAAAAACAATTTCTTGCATTCGGATTACATTCTTGGAAAATCTATCACACTTCTAATTTATTACAAGTCAAGTTAACCATCAAACTCAGCTGCTGTTGTTTCTTCCCCAATTAAAATATAAATACGTTTGTTTCGGAAAAAAATTCTGCTAAAATGAAAGAAGCAGGAAAGCATATTTCAAAATCTCGTTTTTCTAGGCGCGTGTGTGGCACATTCCAAATCGATAGCTCCGATCAGCAGAATGTAGGTTAGTAATCTACGCCGCCAGTCTTAAATAGAACTAAGCAACTAAACTTTAATAACTAATCGGAAATTTATTATTCTACCATAAAAGGGGCGAAAAATCCATTTTTTAAATGCGCTGAAGATCATAATGGAAAAAACAAGTAAAAAACTTTTCATGAATCATTGCAGGTTTCACTGGTGAATTTGTCGGTGTGGCCCACCACCAACTTAAGTTTTATACCGAATACTGAGAATCCGTCGGGTGATTAAATATTTTAAAATGCAATTTTTAACTTAATGAAGCTTATCGAAAATCGTTTTGATATTCATGAGATCCCAGTACTGAAACTCCTTAATCTAGTAATTTATTCTGAAGGTAATTTTCGCTTCAAACTTCAATAAGCACAAACCCCGTAATATCGCCCTTGACTAATAAAATACATAATTCATAAGCTAAACAATTGCGCCTGTGATTTTAAGCCCCAATTTTTTCTGATGATTCAGTAGTTTCGGTAACGAGGAGAGGACTGCTGCACATAAAATCGAACCCCTCCCCCACCGCTTGTGACTTCTCGCGATGTTCTCTACCACTGAGAAACAAAGCCCGATGCATCCGTTTCTGGCTGTTCACATATTTAGTCGATGACAAACAAATTAATTTGCCTTTAGCCGAGTACGTTCAATGCATAGAATGAAAACCTTTGAAATTCAGTGATACGCGCCCACTCTGTGCTTTTCTTAAACACGATTTTTGTTTCCATAATTAGATTTTAATAATCTTTCACAGAATTTATCTGCGGCTCCTCTGTCACAAAATCGACTTTAAATATTTACCCAATCCATCGGTTACTAACTAAACACCACATCGTAAACTATTCGTCTTTGGCTGCCGTACTGTTACTATTGGCAACCATTGTTGACTCCCGGTTCGTTTAGATGGAATGCTGTTGGGAAAATAATGGAATATCAAATTTTAATAAAATAATTATTCTGAGAGCTCGGAACAGCGCTCCGTTTGTGGTAGCAATTACAGCAGAAGTAACCCTGACCCATTGCCAGTCTACCAGTAATTAATAGAATATATCAAACGAATACTGTACTGTTACTCTCACCTATGTAGGACAAATTTCAACAGTGCGAGTAATTAGTCATGGACTTGCCAGAGGTCTGTTCTTCGCTCCGATAAAACATTACAAACATGTATTACCCCTTTTCGACGGTACCTACCTTCACATTATGTACATTGAAAGTTCTTAATTTGCAACAGTAACCTACCAAAGCCAATTAGCGACGTCCGGTAGGCTATGACGTCACGGTTGCTAGGCAGGAACTAGTCAGTAGTATATCAGTCATAGCGTAAATTTTGTCTGAAATAAACAATCGTTTGAATCTGGGTGACTTCCATGACTATTTCTAAAACATGTGCATTGACTCACGAAGACCCCTCCACCTCAAGTACGAACTATATCCCGACCTTTAACCCGTAACATTTTAACAGAATTTGTACGGAAAGTCCGGTAGTCGGATACGCTAAATCAGCGATCATCCGTGACGTAAAGCCAGGATGACGTCAGCTTTAGAAAGATGTGTGCAAAAAGAGAAACAAAACCTAAACATTTCGAATAATTGCCAAAAAATTCCAGAGATGGGAAAAATAAACAAACCTACGCGGTTGTTCACTAATTTTATCGCAAAGGTCGATCAACTACAGAACTTTCTCTTTTAAATTCGATGTACGTCTGACATGTGCGAATCTACTTGAAAGATTTCAGTTGTTAAGTATTTTCAAAGAAGCGGATTTGTTCCACTGTGCAGAGATCTGTATATACTTTTTCTTACGACAACATTGTTCACCTAGATATTTCTTTTTTTTTTACATGGCGTTTATTTATTGTAAAAGTCGCAGGTTGCAAATGTTTACAAATCAGATTAGCGGGTGCAACCAAAGAGATATGCCATCTTACCCGTGTCACGAGTTCTTTGCATTAATCTACATAATTAAATTTTACATAAATGTGTTGTTGTTGTCTTTGTTCTTGTCTCTCCCACGTCAGATTTCCGGTAGTTTGCTCATATCCGGTAGCAGCAGGTGTCTAACGTTGAGTGGTCTCTCAACCGGAGAGCGTACGCTTAGATCAGTGGTTCTCAACCTTTTTTGGGCCATGCCCCACCTAATCACCTCTAAAATCCTGATGCCCCCATGTGGTGATATATAATTCTTATCATTTAAAAAGTTAACTCCGTTTCAGCTGAAGAAGCTTAACACGCCAATACCTTGGTTTAAACAAGCTTCAAAAGAACATGGTATCCATGAAAAATGAAATAAACAAAAGACAGTTAAAGTTTTGAGCAAGAAATTACTGAAAAAAGTGTAAGAAAAAATATTAAATGGTATTAGATTTTAATAATGATACATAGGATAATAAGAGAGAATTCACAGGTAATAAAGAGAGAGAAAATTTCTATATTTATGAAAATATTTGTGGATTGTCTCATACAAAAACAGCAAATAAAAATTCAAAACATGTAATAGAAAACTGAAATGTACTATGAACACAAACTAATTTGAATGGAAGCTTATTTGATCATTTTAATTACTGTACAATAAAGACCTTTTTCACTAAAAAAAATATTTACTCAAAATAGCATCTGAAACAAACTTTACCTGATGGAAAATCCAAAAAATAAAAATCGAAAATTTGGACCCTAACCTCTTCATTCGTACTCAATTGCCTCCCCTTGAAAATCAAATTGCCCACCTGTGGGGCGTACGCCCCATGTTGAGAAGCACTGGCTTAGATGCTGAGATAAACATGGTCGTCGGTCAAGCGAATCTTCTCTTGTTTTATTTGAGTGGCAGATGTTTCGTTTCGCAAAGCAGAAGTTTTCAGTGGATTAGATGGTGTCTTGCCAAGTCCGATCAGTAGAACAGTTGGTAATTTGACTGCGCAGGCTTGCCCGGAAGTCTAAGCTTTACCGGCTCGGTGCACCAAATGAGGGCGGGAGATCGAATAAACAGGATGCAATGAGTAAGTGCTTCTGATCAAAGATTTAATCAACTGACAGGAAGTTCACGCAGAAAGGGGGATCAAAATCTGTCAGAACTAATTATTTGAGGAGTGCACGGGAACTCCTTCCATTATAACAGCCATTACAGAGGCAAAGCAAATAAACTTGACTGTTTGTTTATGATTTCTCTAGTTCGGCCATTTTATTTCCGCGAGAACACTAAATACTTAAAAAAGGAGCTATCCTCAGACGGAATCCTCCAAAAACTGAACAAACCTGGTTATTGTTTCACTTCTATATGGCTGGCGCACATTCCGATGCAGACCAGGTCTGTTGGGTGGAGCTAGATTCCGCACCCAGACATGGACGATTTTAGTATATGACTTTACAGTCGACTGTCGTGGAGGAAATCAATAAACATTTTCACACCGACTTGTTCGTGCATGTTAATCGGATTAGCACCACCATGAAGACGTTACCAACAATCATCCGGTGCAGATCGATTGCATTTGTTCATCAGTTAAATTTCCCAAGTGGAAATAATCCCATTAAAACTTTGGCTATCATTAGAAAAAATTGTAGATTTGACCGGTCCGGTTTGCTCGGCGCGCATGTGTGTTTCTCGAGGCTCCAAGAATCACGGAGAAGCAGGAGGCCTCCTTAGCTGTTTCCCTTCAGAATGAGGCGTAGAGAAAGTCTCACCTCGAGCAAGATGCGTCTTTTGTTCCGTTTTAGCCCGGACACACCAGTCAGCATATTGCCTACCACCCGACATGCGTCGGTCACATTTAATAAAACAGGCTGTGACCAGCGTCCCTAGAATATTTCAGACTCTCAGGCAGAAATGACAAAATGTCGGTACTTTATAATGGAGTCTTCTTCTTCTTCTATAAGTCTACGCTGTATTATTATCTTTAATTTCTGTCTCTGGGAAAGAGGCGGCAGGAGTAAAGCAATAAGACGGCGTTGATTTGTGGCTGCCGGTTCGGTCTTCTTTCCTCTCGCCAACTAAGACAGTAGTTAACCTTTACACTGCTGACAGACCGCTTAACTGACCTAGCGCGTGTCGGATTACGTCCTGGTGACGCCATCGCTTCGACCGAATGACTCTTTCCATCAAAGGAAAGTTACTCACTGTTCTCTCGTAGTAAAAGCCAGGAATTAGGACCATAAATTATAGACTGGACGCGTTTCATTACACAGTATTTTAATATGTGCAGATTTTTGGTGTATCAGGAGACAGAAGAAAAAGAAAGTGATGTGGAGAAGTCGGGAGTCAGGATTGTGTAGATAAACCCTGCAGCCCGGTTCACAGAACGCGCACACGCAGACATAGATACACAAAGATGGCGTGCTGGTAACAAGAGAACGGTTTACGGATCAACGACAGTTCACACAAAGCAAATGGACATGAACCAAAAAAGGAAATTCCTTGCTTTAAAAACTGGTCGATAATTCCAAACGATGAGATATCATAAAAGACTTATAATCACTCAGAATCGCACATTTCTGTTACCAATAATTAAAAATCGGTTGTTGCACAGAAGGGAGATAATGTTTTATGATGATGATTCCCACCCAGGAGAGCTCTGATGTGTATTGCTATGTAACGTAACTATGTGGTTCAACTGATAGGAGCAGAAAAGAGGCACACAACTCTCGTCAATCTTCAGCAATAAACCTCTGGATATCTTTTATCGTCTTTCTTAGCAGCGCATTGAGAATGTTTTCTTATCTATTGAGGGAACAGAAACTCGTTACAGAATCCATTCTTCCTACTTCAGTGTTTTAGTGTTCTTCTTTGACTTTGCCGATGGTACAAACTGGTTGGTAAATCTACTGGACTTAATTACTGAGCGCTTCTACCCATAAAAAGGCGATGGAATTGTTTAGGGGGCTCAGTAAGGAAGTGTTTTTGTCTCGTCGCACTGAATACCTGGTCTCCCGCTGCACTCAATCCGGCGGATTTCAAGTGAAGATCACCGCTTGAAGTATGGCGTAGAGGAAATGTGATCTAAAGCGAGGTGCATCTTCTGCGAGAACGTTCCTCCGGTAAAAGGGTGAAATCAGAGTTTACGCGAGCTCTGAATCAGCGAAGATACATCAGTAGTAAATAAATGGCCCTTAAAATCTCTAACGCCTTACTACGCATGTTTAACTGATGGTACGCAGTATTCGTTATAGGTTTTAATAGTGGATGCAGTCAAACACAACTCATTTGGATTTGAAAGGAAGCAGTTCTTGTCTTCTTCTTCTTCTTCTTCTTCTCTCTCTCTCTCTCTCTCTCCCTCTCCCTCCCTCCCTCCCCTCAACCAGCTAAAATTTAAAAAATAATAATGCAAAAGCGAATTAATTAGATGATGATGCAACAATTACGAAATAAATTAAATGAACTTTTCATCATAGTGGAAGAAAATTCCGCAACAGTGAACTGTACCATTAAGATCTAATTTCTGTATGGAACGGCTCTGATTCACAACGAACTTTGGTAATTTTTACCGATAATGATAACAGTAAATGAAAACTTTGGAAGTTGAGAGAATTATTTTTATTGCTCAGACCCAATAATGTTAACGTTTAAAGGTTGTTGTTTTTTTAAATATATATTGCTGGAGAAAGACTAATTAACTCTAATTTATATTAATGTTCAGTATTTTTTTAGATTTCCATCCACTTTTTGCTGAGCGGAGAAATTTGGAGGGCGTATTTCGCTATGAACTCGTGTCTTGTCTTGTTGAGTTGTCGCCCCACTACTTCTGACAAATGACGCTAAACACTTCCGTTTTAAAAAAACAAACCACAGCTGATTTACAACATGAAGCGGTTAAATTCGTCACAAAAACATTAAAGCAAAGCGACTTTTTAAAGTCTGTCTGAACCTCTTCATTTGAAAGTCCCCTAAAGGAATTCAATAGCTTTTATCTTTGTTTAAGCAAGTCGCCAACTTCTAAGAATTATGCTTGGAGAACAAGGGTCTGTGTGCAACACCGACAAAGGACGAGCTGCCATCTGGCGCGTGACAGATATCTAATTAAAACGTCATTTTTGTGACAAACGACAGAATTATTACCAAGATACTTTTATCTCGTAACAGCGAGAAAGGGACTACGGGCGCTCTCCGTAATGTGTATGTATTAGTATTTATGATGGAGTCAGAATACTGGAACATTTGATAAGCTCGCGGTAATCTGGTTGTTACAGTAAGCTAACGGAAATTTTCAATTATTAATTGTTTTTTTTGTTTTCTTTGAACCAGTAATTTCATCTCTCATTTCATTTAGAGAAACTGATAACGCGGATTTTCAAAAACGTGTTTGCTGTAACTAAGGTGGCAGATGTCAGCCACTGGAAATTTCCTCATCATTAAGCTTTCGCTTTATGTATTTAAACGTGGACTATGGACAAGACGACAAAGCGTAATGTGATAGTATTTATATACTTATTAGTTATTTGGACTGGTCTCAACTTTCATTTGGTTAAACCTCAGGTTAATCCTATGATAGCCAAGTAATTTAAGGATATAAATATAGTTTCTTCCTAAAAAAACAAAACAAACAGAAACTAGTCGCTTTTGTATCCTAGAAACTCGCTTTAGTAGATAGTTGCTTAAATATCTTTAGGTGGAGTAGAGCGCTAATTATTTGCAACACTGATACCAGTTGATCATTTTTAATTTGCCGTCTGAATTAAAGCTGACAGGTCGAACTTTCGTTCTGATCGCTCATCCTTCAAATCGACTTTTTAGACCTATTGATTAGCACGATCGTTTGATTCATTTGAATTTATAAACGCAATAATGACGAGAATTAATTAGAATATTCTGCTGTTAAAATAAAACGACGTTTATAACTTTTAAAAATTATTTTTACAAAAGAAAACAAAGGCAGCAGTTACTGTGGATTAAGAGGGAATCGAACTACACTTCAGTGGGAAAGACTGTGAAAGGAAACAACACTGACTTTTTAAACTCTTTCACAGAGGAGCTGCAGTTAGTTTAATTGCATGAAACAAGGTTATCTGGCGAAATTCGCAGAGAACGAGAGCTGAAAATTTTGCTTTAGTTTCACTTTATCTGCTTATTAAAGAACACCGGCAGTATCATAGGTTGTGTGCTACACTACAATAAATAAAGACAGCAAATTCCAGATATAGAGAAAATCAACTAGATTCTATCTCCCTGAGCTATAACGAGATCTGAAGTCCTTGAACAGTGCTACGATAATTCTGTTGCAATTCGATCTTAAAATAGTTCCTGTCGGATGTGCCAGGGTGAAAAGGTCCGGCCAGGGTGGATGTCAGAACGTGACCAACTTCAGTGAACACGTAGACGGCTCAAGGACGTAATAAAAACTGACTCTCCGCTCCGGCGACGCACCCAAAATTAGGCAACTAAAATTTAAGAAAACTTTTGCTCACAACTGCAATGTGGGGTTAGCACAGTGCAGCCGCATCTCCTGCGCCGTCATTCTTTTCAACCCTCTATTCTTGTACTTATGGGAACGGGGTCCGTTCGCGCACTTTACCTTTCTCGTTCAGGTGATTGGCGATCCATATCAAAAGAGATAGAGAGGAGGGGAAAGATTGGGGCTGAAGGAACGAAAAAGAGAGAGAGTTTTAATTTATTCTGTTCTTTCCACTTTATAAATTTGGCAAAATATAAACATAAGATATCAATAAAAAAATAACCTGTTGTAGCCGGATCTTCATGTGTCCAAGATAAAAATGAATCAAGTACAAATGAAAATATTTCTCTCTCTCTCTCTCTCTCTCCTCTCTCTCTCTCTCTCTCTCTCTCTCTCTCTCTCTCTCACATACAATAAATTACGTGTTCAAGCTCACTACACAATAACACGGATCGTCCTATCGGCAGAAATTGTGGTAAGTATTTGCCTCGCAGCTGTATAAGTTTATAATGACGTCATACACAGCTTCGTGTTCACCTAGCGGTTACGAAGTTGGCGGACGGTAATATGGATTCCCAGTACATTTCCCTTGGGTGAGAAAACGAGGCAGTTTTCAGACTTAACGATGTAATTAATCACTATTTACTGCGAGACAAAAGCTATGAAAGCGCTGGCAAATGAAAAGCCTTAGGACTTTTCTGATTCTCCATTTCAAAAATAACGAATGTTGTGATTAAATTAGCATTAAACTTGTGTTACTTCAGATTTGCTTTCAGGGGAGAATTGTAAAAGTTGCTATTTACAACTATTTTTATCTGAGAGACAGAGAGAGAGAGAGAGAGAGCATTTTTGTATTAAATATAGACAACCAATATATAATTAAGGATATAAAAAGGTCTATAAACTCTACTTCTTTTATTTTTAAGCATAAATATTTACACGCAAAACATTTTTTCTCAGAGATGAACCTGACGATGATGACGACAGGAAAGGCTTGCAGAAATAGAAGTTTAATGTTAGTTTTATTGCTAATTATATTATCGTCATCTTATCAGAAGATTTTACTTCCATACCCTCAAAACAATCTACATGGGACACGAAGCTTGTATTTTTTTAAAAATTATGAGATATCTTGATTTATTTTTTTGGTTCTCATTCTGCAATAGAGAAAAAAGAATGAGTTTCCGAGTAAAATGAAAATAAGATCTTTCAGAATTGTTTTACCAGTATTTTATTACTTAAACGTATATACATAGAAATAAAATCTATATGTAGGTAGATGTATATACAATGTTTTATTTTAAACAAGCATATGAATAAAACTAATTTACGGAGGATTATATCAGCCGTAGCAATACCAGAAATGTTGTAATGTGTGTGATAATTAAGAAAACTAGTGAGCTGGAATTACAGTTTGAAGATGGAGGGGACGATTCATTTACATGTTTGCTGCTAAGAGCGAGAACTCTAGATGTCATGTAGGGAAGGAGAAAGCAGACCAGATATGTTAAATTGAAAAATCAATACATAATTTCTTGAAAATAAGATAAATGAGATTCCCACTGGTGACCAAAAAGGGTACTGTGCAGATTTTGATTACCCACGTGTTTTTCTTTGGGAAGTGAAGACTGGTTTCCAGCTGCACAGGCTTGTTATTATCATCGAGGTGTCTGCAGAATTAACAGCTCGTGGATGTGGTGTGAAGCTCTGTTAAGCGGATGTGTCCAAGTGGACAGAACCAAGTAAAGCTGTCACAGAAATTACAGCAGTCCTAGTTTGAAAATAGGAATAACAAAAGATACAACACAATAAATACCGAAATATTTACTGTCAGCGATAAATTAATTCTTTATCTGAATAATTTCCATACAGTACCTTCACAAATTTTAATGAATATTGAAAGCAACACCGAAGTACACTTAGTTTTGACATTGATTAATGCTATGTATTATTTAGTTTAAATGCTAACCTAATTACAAATTACCCAATGAATATAAGATAATAATTAATAATATCCTACTATTGATATTTCAGAGTATTCATGGATTACTGACGTAGAACTAACTCTTCGTTATAAGGTACTGACGTAAAACTCTGTTACAACGTACTGACGTAGAGCTCATTGTTATAACGTACTGCGGTTCACTGTTGCAGTGAACAGCAAGAAAGACTTACATATGTGCGTTTATTATGTAAATTAAAACGTGCGACATTATTTTATTAACTTTGCCAATACTTTTGCTAATGGGTTGCTTCGATATCTGTTTACTAGACACACATTTAGAAAAACTTGACTTTTATTCTATTTTTTTAATTGGGCTTTTAACAAAAATGCAAAACAATAAAGAACGTGCCCTTAGAAATAAAAAATGGACTTTGCCTAATATTTATTATCACATTAAAATACGGGTAAAAAACTGAGAAAAATTAATATTTATGAAAAAATTGCCTTTGATGTTTTCTTTGTTCTACTAATTATTTTGTTGGAATATTAGTTCAGAATATTGATTTTTTGGACACTGATACTTCTCAATGTTTTTTTTTTTTTTTTTAAATTTTTAGAAACATTCACCAAGAAGAAATACCTTTATATTTCGAGTATTAGGCGCAGCCTCAAACAAACTTGTAATCTGAGTGACGGAGTATTAAACTCCTTTCTCGTTTTTATTGAGCAAGTCATTTCGTATCACCAGTTTGCTGAACGTGCTTCCTTTATGATTACATGTCAGCCGTACTGCCGGGAAACGAAGCTATACTTGCAAGAAAAGTGAAATGCTGCTAAACGAGTCTACTCTTTCCGGTTGTTGTAAGTTATAATGGAGCTGCTGCCATATTGTAGTGTCTCCGGAGGCGGGGATGGACAGCTTTATGTTGAGTGTTATAATCGGCTCTATTAAGCTTTCCCTGCTGTATTTCCGAAGAAATAGAGCTTTCTGTTGTACAAGATGCTGTTTATTCGGTCGATTTAAGACGATTACCTTGGAACCTTCTGTCTTGCCACGGTGATCTGCGGTCGGGGGTCTAAACCCTTTATACAGCATGGCTCTGGAAAGATTGGCGCGCGCTCTAGCGGAAGACCATAACCAGGTCCAGAAAGGTCAGCTGTAAATGGGTAGTAAAACTTGTTTGCGTATAATAACATAGAAGGTAATGCACTTTGCTTTATCAAGATGCGGTATACGACTGAATTTTTCTGCAGTACATCCTAGCCACGCCTGTAATTACGCCCAATTACCGGACCCCCACAAAAAACCAATACACCTTCGCTTTGCTTACTGAAACAGCAGCGGATTTCACGGTAATCGAACGTTGATATGCAGGAAACTAATTAAATAAGCAGTAGCTTTAAATAATCCTTTCGAGCAGAGAAACAGAAGGGACCTAATGAGGTATCGTTTAGGCCTTTTTTATTTAAGTTCTTGCTATAAAAGAAAGGGTCCACGTCGATCTCGTTTGCGAATTCTTTAGGTATCTTGGCTCCAACGACTAAAACGATTCATAAGGTCACTGAACGCTCTTACCTGCCATTTTTCTTTCTCTCCAAAGATTTTAATCAATCGCTTTCCTGTTATATAGTGATCGGGTCTAAGCAAGAACTATTCTAAATTTATTTTTAAAGTTCTGAAAAAATTGAATCACAAATGCTCTAAAATTATCTTTGAAGTTTTAGAAAGCAGTTCAATGGAAAGGCGAATTTTAATTACACTTCTAAATTAATTTTACATTTTGCTTTTTATGAAAATATAGGAACAGCAAATTATAGATTTCGCGTAATTACTAATATCTAAAATAACTGATTTACATTATCAAAGCCTTTTCTCGTAGTTATTTGGAGTGCGCCCAAGAAGCTCCACCGCTCTATCTATTTTAATTTGATCTCGAATGATCAATTGAAAAATACTGAATTTACATGTACAATGCTGTACAAAGATTTACGGAAACAGGCATTGCAAAGACGACTTAGCGAAGTATAGACACCGTGCTCTGATTCTATGGATACGTAGATAAGAAATTTGGTTAAAGAAAAGCACCACGTGATGAAGTACATCATGGTTTTCTGGCTCTTACTCCCTCAAAATCTTTTTTAATATGACAAGTTCAAACTGTTAATTAAATGGCATTATAAATAAACATCATAACAATAATCTATTGCATGTAGTTTCACCAAAATAACTCATCTCACTCTGAAGAGAAGTTCAGTTCAATATTTGAACCATTAATTAGTACAAAATAATGGTATTCTATTCTAGAGTTAGAAATTAAAATATATTAAAGTTTGGAAGTCTCCTTGGATTTTTGTTGCTACTACAATTTTCACGATCTACTCTTTTATCTGTTTTGTTTTTCGTGCCACGCTAAAAGGTTTTACCTGTGGAGATTTTCCCGGTCGACCACCGCTCCTCTGTTCTCTTGTGCGCTGGGATCTATATAGCTTCAGCAAGGCCGATAAACGCGTGGACATAAATGAACTTTCGGTTAGCCTCTAGATCCTCGGTCCGGAAGGATGGGCGCTCGTAGTCAAACTACATCTTTCGGACTTCTTCCTTTGTGTTCACTAAATCGGAACGGAATGAATGGATTGCGCTCAGAGGACTTCTTCATTTAAAGATGACGGTTATTTTTACTCCGTGCTATTTGTTTTCATGCGACACTTAACAGAGATGGAGCCGCAGACGGAAGGTTAGGCGGGAGCATTGGTAAAAGAACGGTATAGGGCAGGATAACTATGACGAGGGACTGGGTCCTGTATAGAAACGTCCAAAAGGTCTCAGCGAACGAAGCTGAGAGGTCTCTAACCCCATAGAATTCCTTTTGGTGGACACCAGACTGAACAAGTTTTACTGATGGCTGCTTACAAAAGTCAGTTTGTCGTTGTCGTCCCTTTAACAAAAAGTTAGCAAAAAAATAATAGATAAGATATTAAGTTACTACCATGGGTACCGATTTATGTTAACAAGAAAGGAATGGCCAGGAAATCTTTGTGAGGTGAGAAGTTTCCATTGTGTCTGGAAAATCTGTCTTCGAAGATAATGGATCAGCAGCTACAAACGACCGTCTGATCTCCAATCGAGATTTCTCCTGGCAAAAGCGAAAGTTAAACTTATGTCATCGATATTTACAGAACTGAAGTAAACACTTTTCTCGACATCACTAGAGAAACAAGCAAGAATAAATTCAAATAGCTTCGGTGAAAAGGAGTGAGTATGGAGGTGACATTGTCGAATATAGATTAACACCAATTTAGAGGTATAAACGATCTGCATAAAACGTGTCTCACTCATTAACTCCTATAATGGTTACCACTGTCTTGGGAAAGTTCGATCTGATTCCTGACAAAAGCTGTTTAAAATTGCATTACAAAACGAATTCTTTAAAAAGTAATGAGGTAGATTTCTGGTCCATTTACAGCGATCTCGGCCGACCAATTATTGCACTAATGCGAGCTTTTCACCCTTCCATCGCGGATCCTGTTATCCTCAGAAACTTAGATAAATTCTTCTAGGACTAAATTTACCAACATAGAGCTATCAATTTTGTGCATTTAATTAAATCCCAAAACTGAAATTTTATTTTGAGATTAAAACAATTTTAATTATTTTATCGATGATTCGTGACTTTTAGGAAATTATTAATGTTTCCCAGGAATAAATTGTAAACTTTCTCTTTTTTGGGGATATTTAAATTTTACCTGATTTCCTAGGGATAAAATCTTTCAGTTTTTCTCCTTTGTTATAGAGAAAATCCAAACGATTTTGTGCAGAGAGCTTCGTGTTAACTGTATCTTAAAATTTTTGGCCATCAGTGAAAGAGAAGTCCTCCTCCTTCGAAATGATAGTAAAACCCACAGAAAGTACATCAGCCGCAGTCGAGCAACATCCCATTTTCTGATATTTCTTCCACTTTGTCCAGTTTTATGAGCCGTCGCGTACCAAAGACAGGAGGAAGGAGCGAGTAGCCTTAACCCTGGATTACCAGGTTCCCTCGCCATTGGAAAGCTTTCACGACAAAGCAGGATGTTTTAGTTTTCATCCTTTCAGGATTCCTAGCTCCACCCGTTAGAGATGATGGGAACCGAACCGCAGCTTATCAACACCTTACAGTTTCGTTTTTGCCACTAACATCCGTGTAGCTAACATTAAAGCAATCGCTTTTATAAATAAACCCTCCGGTATTTTATACAAAATTAAAATCGAAATCAACTTTCTGTGCAAATTGTCTTTCTAAAGTAGAGAACCTTTCTACTTTTTTACTGTAGCTGGAATTTGGCAAATGCTACTGACTGAGTAAACTGTCTGATTGGAGGTACGTCAGGCAGAAGGTGAAAATTTAGAACGGAAGTTCGTCTTTCTTTTTCCAAGACTTAATTTATCAGAGATTTAACAAAAACCTCAGGGGTCCATTCGAGAAATGTGTTTTGTAACAGGATAATTTTCTGTTTCAGTAAAATATATATATGTTATAGTTCGTAGACGATTTATGGTTTTCACTTTAGAGGAAAATTAATTTAAAAGGCGAGTAACTGATATCACTGAAGGATAGGAGATAGTCTTTATCGTTTCAGTAGACAACAAAGTTAATATTGTAGCAATGAAAACAAAATAATATATCTTCTATGCTAATTATTTCGTTACTCTTTTAAGCTTCGAAATCTATTTTGTAAATTATACTAAAGCATTTTTTCCCTATCTAATCTGTAATCTAACTAATATCTGCGTAAACAGAGCATCAGGACACGCCCATTTTTAGCGTTAGGTTTCTAACTTAATGTTTATATATTTCTTTGATTATCATTATTTCTATTTCTTACTCTAGATAATCGATTTAATTTGAATTAATTATATCAACAAATTATATGAAACTTCAGCCACTGATATGAAATATTCGGAGTTTATTATTTGAGTTAAAATAGCAAAGCGGACGAATTGCATTTAAGCTTGTAGTGACCCTACAATGGACAGAACCCACTCGAATTAACCACTCTTGTTTACTCGTACATCTAAAAATGAAAAGTTCCAGTGGGGTTTTCTGGGTAAATTATATGAGAGTTCCGCAAGTAACTCTGGAATCGCATCTCCTTGGACGCCATTAGACCTCGAAAGTTGACACAGGATTCTACAAGAAGAAAAACGCTACAATAATGGTTTCTGACAAAGTCGACGTTTGCAGCACAGTAAAAAATTATAAAAGCAGAGAATTGTTCATCATAGATGGTTGAAATTGTGTATATTTGTTCTCGAGGGGGATCATACGTGGGTTTGTTTAGAGATGGTGCGATTAGAAACTTTTCTATTCGGTTTTATAATAGTGAAGGTGCTATAATATATCACAAACAAACTGAAGCGAGCTCATTTGCTTTCAAGCATTGATTTGTTGCCTATCTTTGGCAGTGTATCTAACCAAACAGGTTTGACTTTTGTTTTCTACGTGTATGCATCGCAATCCGACTTCTACCTTAATGTTCTGTAGAATTCACTTGGAAACTCGTGGATTAATCTGTCGTCTGTACAAAACAAATGCATCTATATTTCGGTGTTAATATCCTACAAACACCTGCGCCTTCTCGCCCGCCGTGCTTGGCATTCGACGTTTACAGAAGATTTGGCATGGGCTCTTGTCCAATGACAATAAATGTAAAGATTCCTCTCTAGATCAGTGTGTGCGCTGAAACAGGCCCCAGGAGGACACTACATCGGACCTGATCAGGAATATTAGGAGCAGCCTCCCCCCTTACCGGTAATAAGAAATCTAGCTTCTTTATGGACCAGCAGTTCTTTAAAACGCTTCTATAATAACAAGACGTCAACAAAGAAAATACTCAGAAAGAATATGTTCCCTTTAGAATTACATACATTTGCTTTCAACTAATCTTATCCTGTTTTCCATAAAGGTCCATTTTGGTATGCACTAACCACAGTAATGGCCAGTTGGTGGCGCTTTCAGAAATCCTGTTAACAGTCAGACGATAGAACCTTTCCCTCGCAACAGGTAATTGTGTCATATTAACTGCAAAAAGGTAAGAATCATTAAATTTTTTTTTTAAAAAACTTCTTTCAGAAAATTAGAAATTATTTAAACAATAGCTGAGTCGCATTTCGAAATAAAATATACACTCATTTAGACATTACAACACAGTTGTAAACCTAATTTTACTCAGGAAGTTTATGCATTTCTCCTTGGTGTTACTGTTGTGAAAGATGAACTCAACATTGCTAAGTTTCTGCGTCATGTGGGAGAGAACCAGCTACACCGCACGTCAGAGGAACGGAATCCCATAATCCCTTGCGTTAGTTATTACGTTCCGATTGCTCCTGGATTCTGGCTAAAGATTATAAAAACCGGCCAACACACCCCTTAGAATATATCAGAGATGTAATCACCGTGTTCGTCAGATTTTTCTCTGAAGACGCCCCCCCTCTTACTCAAAAGAAACATTTCAATCAAACGAGTGGTCGAGTATATTTTAATGATATTTAGCATCTGTGGCAGGCGGCCATTGTATGTTAACGCCGTTGACTCTAAATTTGTCAAGTAACGCCAAAGTTAACAGTTACTTCTAAAATTATGAAAGAAATGCCTGAAGAGGTTATTTATTACTGTGCTCAGAGTTTTTGTGGTTTACCTAATTTGCATCTTTTATAGTTATTTTACACAAATGACCCCATGATGCAGATTTAATCTGGAACATTAGTGGAATTAATAAAACAGTTAGCATGGGATTCTCGTCAGTCTTACCACATCTTCACAGATACGTGTTTGAGCGATAAGAAAGCAAAGCATTTACCGAGAGTCCAGAGAACGGACTTTACTTCAACTCTGCTGTTTCAATTTATTCTTTATCTGGTTTAGCTAGAGCTTTACCGTCTGCTAAGAAATAAAAGCAATTGTGCAAAAATAACATCAAAACAACTATATATCGCTCTACAAACAGTAAAAAGAGTAATTCTGAAAGCTCATCTAAACGAAGTGTTTATAGACACTCAGAAAAATACAAATGCAGTTCTTTTAAAATTTTGCAAAAGTTAGGACTTAGAATCTCTGACTCTGCACTTTTATCTCAGAGATTCAAGTGCAATAAATATTTGTGGCTACAGTGTTTGGTCAATATACTTTAAGTTATTCGTAGCAGCGTTTAGGCTTATAATAAATGTATATATTGACAGGTTCCTTATAAATTAGCACAGATGCTACTGTGTACATCGTGAGTTGATAGTCATAAAAGAGACCACGGCTGACCTCATTATGCCAAGGCCATTTGAAGACAAGGGTTGGTTAGTGGTCTAGTGTCTCTTTGTGCTCGACAACAGCTGGCTCCGACTTGACAGCTGCGATACCTGGACATCCTGTCACTGTAAGCGTTTTCTCGGAATGCCCCACATTGCGCCTGCACGACGAGGACAAAATAGCGACGATATAGAAACTCATCTATGTACCCCTGACTGCATATCACACACCGATATTCTGCATGCGCAGGGAATCATCGGTGTATGATATGGCTCTCTATACCACGAAACTTCCTCCACTAATTAGGCCTTAGGCCATTGTGCATGATAGGGGTGTATGGGTCACTTCTACAGTGGTTAACCCTCTGTCACCAGCGAACCTTTGCAACAGAACGCAGAATTTATCCTTAACGATGCTATTTTCTGAACTCGCTTATGCTAGTGGGGGGAAAATACAGCGGCGCCGGATACCAGCGTTTCGTAAGCGCCTCTGGCGGATTTCTCGAGTATCTGGCGTAGAGCAGAACTCTCGTGTCTAAGCAGCGCCGTAGACTGACGAAATTGTTTTGGCCCCGTGACGTTATAAGCGGTCTACATAATCGTCGTCTGTCTTTGGCGTTCACCGTTTGTTGATATCGATCCCCTGGTTTTTTCGACGCTGAAGGAGACACGGACTTAAAACGTGTCATCCATTAGTCCGTTAGTCTCACTGACAGATAATCTCGGCACTTTATCAACGCTCAAAGAACCATAGCTAACAAAGAGAAACTCTATAGCCAAGTACCTCGGTTTATTCTGCAGCCACCACCCCCATAGTACGCACAGGTCTGGGAAAATGCGCTAGGTTGCACGCGACGTGGTTCTAACGTTTTACCAACGACCACGCGCATAACGTGGCTGATGACATCAGCTGAGTTGGGGGACAACAAATGACCGATATTAATAATGATAGTTAGAATCGTTATTGAAAGCAGTGCTTTTTGTTTTAATGCTACTATTCTGTTTGGTCCAAAAAAAAAGATTAATACAAAATTTTTTAAAAAAATAATTTTTAATTAAAATTTATAAATAGTTTATTTTTTCATATTTTAGCAGGAAGCAGAAAAATTAATTGTCACGACTTCAGCATTCAATGATTCTAGATAACCACTGGCTCTGATTGAAAGTCGCCCCCCCCTTTCACACGCACAAACAAAAAGTAAAAGGAGAAAAAATAATATACAATTTTTATAAGAATATATAATAATATTTCAACATTTGGAAAAATAATTAAATATTTTTCCTCAGAGTAAAACAATAACTAAAACGTACATGTCTGAATGGGAAATAATAAATAAGAAAAGGGAGGAAGCTGTATAATCGATTCTTGCTTTTAAAAAAGACAGCCAAATGTCGTCAGCTTTCAGACTTCCCTTTTCGTTAATCACATCGTTGTGCGTCGAGGTAAAGCAGTTTTTGGTTTCCATTTCATAGTGTTGTGTAAAATCTTAATGTCTTTTCAATATAAAGCAGAATCTCCATTGGTTTGGATCATACGACTGGCTACGGCGGACTTCCTGCAATTCCTTGAGATCTAATTCCTGCAAATCTGAAATTCTAGTAATACGATTACGTTTGTTTGCCTTCACAGATTATTGTTTACCAGAACTTACGAAGATTATAATAAATTTCCGGAGGAATGTTATATAAAACCAGATCTTCATCGTATAGTGCATGATTTTAGTAAAAAGTACTTCCATATTATGCGGAAGATTTATATCAGTAATTTCTGAAGAAGAATATTTAGCTTGAGAGCAGATTTTAGTTGAATAAATGGTCTTGACAAAGAATTTTCAATAATATCATTTAAAATTCATATTAGTTACTCATATTTTATCTTAGCTTTAAGTTATGTGTAGATTTATGAAGACTGTTTATAGTTCGTAAGTACCGTATTACATTTCTTTCAGTCTATAAGGCGATCTGAATTATTTAGCATCTGTGGTTTAGCTTTCGGTATGATATCAGTAGACTTTCCCATAAACAATTAAGAGGATTCATTATGCTTAGTCCATCATCAATATCAAACATTATTCTCAGATGGCAATGTTTTGGCGTTAAATAAAAGGTTAATGAAGGACTTGACCAACCATTTATTATGTGCTGACTTTGTCGGAAAGGTCTAATATTTTAAAATTAACTATCACCTTGGTTTTCTACTTGCAGACTGCATTTTTCATCATGCTACTCGAAGAAAGTCCACGCGACTTCGATTTCAAACTTTACCAACTCTGACAACATCTCACCGAAAGAAAGAAAAGCACGAAACCAAAAACTACCCCACATTGTTCAGAGATTCCATGAAACTCCTGCACAGAAACACTTTCCCAATTTCTTTTCCACTCAAGCGACAATAGAGACGGGCGAGCTTGTATGTATCACAAAATCGGTCGTTAGAGTTCCGCCCACATCGAAGGACTGTAGTTTTCGACCACTTTATCCATCTGAAAGTCTCGTTTTGTAAACCTCATATTTGTTTGCAGTTGATAAACGCCATTGCGATCTAGGTAACTTCTCCAGGTTAATATTTAATGAAATTAATGTCCATCAACAGCGAACAACAGTCATATCAGGCGCCTGTGCAGATCATTTGGAGTTGGGGGACAGTCTGACTGCTGATGAAGGGCTGTTCAGCAAGCTGCCACACAAAGTGGAATTCAAATTTGATGTATAGCATTAATCGATATTTGCTAAATGTTCATCTGCTCGATCGGTAATTTTGTGCAGTGAATTCCTTTACATAACTGTCTAGAAAGAAATTTCCTTTCGCTTTTAATATTTCATGAAAAAGACTCACACACATGGAAAAAGTAAATAGGTGTTGCGGGATTAGGAATGTCGTACAAGCCGAGCCTTAAAGTCCACTGGGAGCACTGAGCGCTTGAGACAACCAACCAGATAATGGCTCTTCTAACTGCTGCTAATATAATTATTCGTTGGATTAATGTACACGCTGCAAGATCGTGCATTTGAAGCTGGAAAGACGTGTTCTTGCAAGATGTTAATATCAGCAGATCACCTGACCAGCCGCGGTTTGACATTCGTATACGAAACCAGCGATCAGGTGACCTTTTCCAGAAGACGAAACTTTAGAAGGTGCTTCTGTGGATTAAGCAGCATTTAAGTTTGTAAGCAGGGATGGAGTCGATAAGAAAATTAACCGTTAATTTGGTTACTGACTAACATCGAATATAAAATGATTTCTTTACTTTTACATCGGTCGCATGACTAGGGCAGAAAATCTGACAAATATATAGCCCTGCTGCCTGAAATAAAATTGTTTCTTAAGCGACTGTGCTTAATTTGTATCAAAAAAGTAATAAATGAAATAGAAATATTTAACCACCCCAAGGTAATCAGTCTTTTGTCAAAGCTGGTTTCCGAGACAGGTTTCGTGCCCCTAAAGTCTAAGCCACCTGAAGTTTGTATTCATAACAAATACAACAAAAAATAACTGCTGATTCTCCACTTTGATATATTATGGACTGTTATATCAAGAAGAAAATTTCGGCCAAGTAAATAATAGTTAGCCATTGTTTAAACTTTCAAAATATTGATGGATATGCTGATATAATTATATTTTTTAATTCTTATTATTTACTATGGTTACCCTTACCCTTACTGTCAGATTCCAAATGTTCCGGAATGGAGAAAAGTAGGGGCTGACCTCCGTTCTCTGACACTAATGGTTTTAAACTGACACATTGATGTAGGCTCACTTTTTAATTACTCTATGCATTGTATTTTTCCACATCCCTCCAATTAGGTTTAGATCTTAATCTTTTAATTGCTGAAAAACTCCTTTACATAGTTTAAGATGATAGTGAGATCACTGACTCTCGGAAAATATAATTTCATTGAAATAGTTTCCTGGCTGATGGTAAAATTTTGTTTATTACTTTCCATTTATTCATAAAACTGTATCTTAAAATTCTGGTGCAGAGCGGATAAATTCTCATTGAAACCTGTTGTCAATATTTTCTCTATTCTTCACAGTGATAAACATCTTCTTTCTGGCTACTCACCACAATCCACAATCAAGCAGCCTGTGCTGTAATGTCTAGAGATTATTAACGGCTTTCCACTTTCCTCAAGCTCCTTAGCAACCAGTACAAACGGTTTTTACCATTTTACTGTTCTTTCTCTCGTCTTTCTTGGGCGACTGTCACCAAGTTAAATAATGACGCTTTTAGTCGCTCTCAGTTGCTGACTCGGGCACGCGCTTGCTTCTTTCTGTAGAAATCTTTTGTCTGTCAGACGTATTTTCTGCTTTGTTATTCCCTCTGGGATTTTATGGGTTGTTTCATGTGGAACCGTAAATAAACTTCTTTCATAATTCGTATACAACAGAAATTATTTACAAGCATTTCGCTAATCCTTTAACTCCCAGAAATTCTAGAAAACAACTCGTTGCTGTAAGTGAACAACTCGTTGCTGTAAGTGATATCATAAGCTCTGCAGAGCTGTCATTACATTTCTCTTTAGAATGCAGTTGATAAATCCTCAAAGTACAACCAGGTCGTCTGTTCTCCTTAATTCTTCGAATTTAAACGAAGACCGGTTAAATATTAATCTATCAGTCAATGAGCATTATTAATACTCGGTGCAGTCAATCAGAATGCTTTTATTATCGTATTTATTGTGCATAGAAATATCTTGAGACGTCCACTTTGCAGTCATTCCGACGGTGTTTCATCAAATGGCTTTACAAAGAGCCCACTTACTGAGGTGGTCGGTATTGACCTACAAAGGTCACTTATTCAATTCCAAAAAAATTTAAAAAAACATGGATAGACCGTACATTTGCATCAATACCCTAAAATTTCCCAACCTAATTCCTGCTGATGGCGACCGGAAGAAATCTGAGAGATTTTGCTCTGTTAAATATTGGTTACCGAACTAACTTTCTATTTTATGTAAATTAAACATCACCTACAACCGATTATTCTTATCTCCATAAGAATTATTTAATATGAAAGCAAAGAATGTCATTTAATTAGAAACCTGTGAAAACAACACATCCTCTTCTCTCTCTCTTCTCTCTCTCTCTCTCTCTCTCTCTCTCTCTCTCTCTCTCTCTCTCTCTCTCTCTCTCTCTCTCTCTCTCTCTCTCTCTCTCTCTCTCTCTCTCTGTGGCACTTTGGCGGTCATCTTGTGGAAAACAATGGCAACATTACAACAAAGAGTAGAACTTATTTCTGACAGCGTTGACTCTACCTCATGAAGAGAGAATACATTATGGGGGTGAGTATATTCAAATCTAAGCATTAAAGAGTAAATTTTTGGTCATCTCCGGCTAAGTTGGAACAATTATTTCATATTATTAATTTCATTGTTAGTAATATATTAAAATGCATGTCGTTGTTGTTGTTGCCAAGCAATTGCTTACGGTCCATCTGTAGGAAAATAAATATGTATGAAGATTTGTATGATAGATTTTTTACAATTCAAACGAATAACCAATTCCCACGTGGAAGACTGCATTGCGTCAACGAATCGAATTCAATTAGTCAGTCTTTTGCTCATTAATTTCCTCTTTCTATATCAATATTTTAATATTCACTGCTGTTTTTCTTAATTGAAAGTCTCACTTTTTTCCAGTTTATTTCTAAAACAGCGAGAGAAAAAAAAATACAGTATAAAATAAAGCATAAATTTTGTACTAAACAGATGGAATCCGTTCCACCTTATTTTCAATCTTATCTCTGTTTTTTTTTTAAGTAATAAAGCCACTTTCTACCTCTAAAGATGTATATGCCACCTGACTATTTCACGTATAGAAAAAAAAATGAAAATAAATGCTGTGGATACCTTCACCGTCCAGACCTGCTTATCGGGAAGTGGAGGGTTAACTCAGATATTTCATATCACTTCAGCTTTAGTCACAAACACACTAGTGAACCTTCCTTTCGATAATTTTCCATCGACTGCTGTCATCGGGAGTAATTTCCGAGTAAAATGATGTTAATTTTCAGTAGACATTGTAGCTATGACCCTGCTTGTGCAGTGAATCAAAATATATAACAACCCTTTCGTGCCGATATTCCCCCCTCCCATAAAGAGCTGCAACAACAAAGAATTTATTTCGCTAAAGTTAGGAATTGATAATTACATCGTAAATGTAACAATTAGGTGTGTAAATTATGTATACATTTTTCAGAATTTATTATTTTATTTTCTGTTCCAAGTCCTGGACTGATGACGAAAACAGCACCTTGATTTATAGAATTTGAAGCACTATTTTCTGAAGTGGTTAGAAGAGGGGACACGCGGAAGCTGCGCACGAGGGATGTATTTAAAACCGTGAAAAACCAAACAAAAGTGGGCAGAGTGTGAGATTCTACTTGAGCGAGAGATCAAATTCTAATCCAGGCGAGGAGGGCGCAGTTTCGTGAAAATAAAACAGTAAAATTTCATAAACATCGCAAGCAGACGGCGCGAGGAAGAGGAGAATAGAAGTACTAGAAGACTGCAGTGACAGATGAACAAACGATAACAATTATTTCTAACCACTCGACCAGCCTTCTAGAGGCAGTTACCCAGGAATGTAGCTGGAAATATTCCACGATAATTCAAGAGACCCCAAGACCTTGTTCTTCCCAGACATCCGCACACGTTATCGAACAGGAGGAACTTTCTCGTGCATGATTCGGGACCAGGTGATAACTTGATCTTCAAAACGATACGTAATCTGGATTTGGCACCGTGATTGATCAGCAGATGGCGTGCTCGTCATTTTCACCAAACTATGGAACATGCACCACCGATGCATGCACGACAAGAACAAACAATGAGATGAGGAGATGACATAACAAAATGAAAGATATGGTAGGAAATAGTCATCCAAATATCTTCAAGCTCATTGAAAGTCCGTGGGGAGTGGGAGACAACCATCTACGAAAGAAGAAAGTATACGGAACCTGCGGCTAGGTTGTGGCTTTACTTTATGAAAAAAATGATTTTTTGTTGAATTTGATTATGGGGGAAAACATCAGAAGGAACATGTCGACGGGAAAGTTCCGCAGGACCATATTTAAGGAATCAATAGTAATCAAAGCCTGTTGCCGAAATGTATTCGCCTTTTGCCTATAAAGTGAACTGTCTGTCACCTGGTACTTTCAACTATAGCGAACACAATGGGAAAAAAATGAGTTGCGAATATTTTCACTTTTCAGTGCTAATTTAAAAAATTTTTTTAGCCACATGAAAATTTCTATCAAGTTATTCAACCAGATTTTGAATTTTTTAAAATGTGAATATGATTGTAAAAAGAGATACATGGCCAAGTTGCACTTCCAGTAAATGAATGCCTGTATTTATTATGCTTTACATCATCCAGGAGCCGTAAAGAAGTGATTTTACTGAGGTTTATTTACTGCTCAACACGGGAACTAAAGAGCTCGGTGATGGACTAAACCACTTGATAATAGATATGAAGAAGATGGGAATTATCTGAGTGAACATTTACCCGTATGATTAATAAGTCTTGAAATTGTTGTCCAAGAAACACAGGTAAGAAAATAAATAAAAAGAAGATAGGGGGGGATGGTCATAGACAGGGAGATTGCCAAAGAGCTTCATAAAATGGGGGATCCTGATCGGTCCCCGAGCAGATAGAAATAGATTGTAGGACGGTAGATTTCACGGATGAACAGCAGAAAAAGAGAAAAAGTTTTATTAGTAAAAGGAATAAGGTAAAAGGATTAGATTTTTAAACCGTGCGCAAAGATTTCCAGGAGTGTTGCAATAAATGTGCGGATGATTAAACTAAAAAAAGGAGACTTTTATTTTCTCTTTATTTCTGGTATAGTTATAGGGAGGGAGGGACAAGATGGAGAAGGGTTTCACGAGAAACGCGTAGTGCTCTTTCACAGACTCCGTTCTGAGATCGCATGACTTCTTAAAGTACTCTATTAAGTGAAAATTATGGAAGGAATCGTGAATAAGTTTGTGCATGAAAGCACACCTCTAATCAGATGCTATCGTCAACGAGGAAACTGCTGAGATGAAATTATTTATAGCAGGACCTGGTCATCAACCTCAGCTCAAAACTACGTGAAAGACGATAGGATGACCCGCGCAGTCTGAGGATCGAAAAACTCTGTAGAACGGGACTGTGGGGAGATAAGAGGCGGAGAGCGAACGAGAGAAAACCTATATCGACGAATCAATTAGTTCAAAATTATTAACACTTAAGGAAGTTATGGTTCTGCTGAATATTATGGAGATTTAGTTTCCTTCGTGACAGAACGTTATTAAGGCTATGGACGATCATACTAAATAGAACACTGAAAAATTAGTTTAATCATAAATATCAGTATCCTGAAAGGTTAATTAACTTCTTTAATTATTGTTTGGTTGTAATGAATAATATGTATTAACATATAAAATTTGAGATATTCAAAACGCTGTTTTTCCTGTTGGATTTTTAGACATGTGAACAACACGGGATCACATTTCAGCAGCCAGCGGTGTGAATATTTACTTACTAACTTTTTTAGTTACTAACTAAACACTTTTTTAAAATATTTTTGTACAGTTCCCTCAAATATAAAGATCCACTGCAAATTAATATCATTGTATTTCACGACTAAAGTTGATGATGGTGACCAGGGAAAATCGTCTAAACATAGGTTCACTGATTAGTTAGTTCAGTTAATGTGGGGTGGTTAGTACAAATAAAGTGACTAATCCCCTCCACTGTCTGTTACTGTCGGGTATTTAACTTATTCCGGAAAATTAAAGAGCATGGCATCAGTTAATATTAACTTCGGTATTAGCTATTTAATTATTCAAGCATCCGGTTACTCTGAGATTTTCCAAAGGTGGTGAGTATACGGAATAGAAATTGCACAGTGGGTCGACATTACTATCTTTCTTGTCAATAGTTTGGGTCTCCAGATAGCAAAAAAAGGAGGGACGTCAGGGATTTTCGTACTAAATATCGCAACAACCTCAACTATTGAATATTTTTGTGCCAAACTTTCCATCTGTGGCGAAAACCCGACTTTAAATGGTTCTGTCGTTATCTCTGCAAACATGGCGTCATAACAAATCTGGTCCACTTCCCAGCAGTTTCTCTGCACAAAGAAGAAAGATTTGTTGTGACGTCATGTGGTTCACAAACACCCCAGTCACTTATTGTAGGTTTGTGGAGGACCATTACATGAAAACGTAGAGAGTGGGTCCATTATCCGTTTGATTGGTGGGCGGAATGTATTTAATCGTCCTGTGCTGATGTAGCCAACGCGTGTTCAAATTTTTTAATGAAATCTGTTTGTTGATTGTACACTATGCCCGGTGTTTAGAGGCGAGGATCCCTCCCACTGGTGTCAGACAGGGCCATCCCATTTGCTGAGACGCCCGTCTTTTCATTTCAGCTTCCTGAGATCATTTAGTTCAAACCGAGAATAACTGACCGCAGGAGAGCCCTGCTGTCTGTTATTCTAGCCGCTGGCTGACTGACAGAGGTCTCTCAATAGCAGGTCGAGGATTGACGGATTTCACGTTGTCGGTTTGGAGACAACCCGAGATCACGATGTTCTTATGGAGAAAGTTCGAGTTTAGCCTAAAAAATGGTCAAGTATGTTTAAAAAAAAAAAAAAAATCTGAACGGAGCGAATTAAATTTCTTCGGTTTGGAGTTTGAAAAATCTTTGTTGATGCAACAGAGAATTCTTGACTTTACCAGGTTTCCCTTTCCTTGCTGGATGGCTGTCTCGTTCAGGCTCCTGCTGGTTCGATCGTCGCGCAGCCGAGACTCCGACGTCAACAACTGTTAAATAGATAATTATGATGATTCTATTCATGTTTTCCCAATACCCATCTTTTCTTTGCCTGCTTAAAAGTAGTTTCGCTACAAAAGTTTGAATGTTACAAAGAATTAGTGAAAATATGAACATTTCAGAAAGTTAAAGTATCAGGAAAAATGTGTCAGTTACGCTGCCATAGCAACTGAGTGACGGCCTGCACAAGACGGTAGCAAGTGACAAAACTGCTTTCTTTTTGAGGTCACAAATGTGTTTCCCTGAAAACCTGTCAAATAATATTTAGCATGCAAACATTGTATCTTCCCTCCGCCCTAAACCCCGTCTGATGGCGCAAGTTTTATATTCTTTGTAAACCTTCGGTTTATTATTAAGCAAAAATTCTCGTCGAAAATCCTTCCCTATATATTTGTTTTCACAACAAAGGGATTCAGCAGAAATGACAAACCAAGCATTCCATCAACACCAGTCAGGTCGAAGATAATTGGACGATTACTGCGAGCCGGGTTCTTGCTCAGACCTAACCTGCCAACACAATTCCGGCGTCACCTCGGAGCGCGCCATCAGTGGCTACCTCAAGTTGACCCTAGTGAACACGAACACAACAGTTATTGCGGGACGCAGAGGGAGAACCGTTTCAGTGGAGGGCCGTCCCTAATCACCTTCCTGACAAGTTCTCGCCCTGCCAGCCTCTCAACTGCGGTCTGTGCTTTCTATCTTTACACAATCGCTGCTGACAGGCGTGAGAAACTAATTTAATCTTCTGCCACATTGACGAACATCGATGTCGGTGTTTTCAAAATGGAAGAGAACGTAAATGTGATGTTACCGTGGAGGGATTCCGCCCCCCCTCCCACGTCAGGAGATTTGGATCCACGTCTGCAGCGTGGAAATGCCGCCATTCGCAGGCCGGCCGCTGCCACGTACACTAGCAACAAAAAAACAGAAACACATTCGAAACGGTTGGAGTTTTGTTCGTAAAACAGTGGAACCAAAATCATTTTAAAATACCGCCATTTATCAGACAGGTACCCCAGATCACAAACACTGTTAGGGTTGTAAAAGGAGTAAACAGAACCAGATCAAGGAACGAGGAACAATCCGAACGTAACAAGACTCAGGTAGTCGATACGCGACATGTTTACACCCCTGGACGGCAATACATGACTCAGCGGTTTTTCATGCCAGTTTTAACCCTAGCAGGGAAGCAGCAGGTAATAAATTTCCTTGTTTTAGCAGAGAAGTTGGCAATTCTCGGACGGACTTTTGGAGGGAAGCCGCATCTTTTCCTCAAGCAGCCCTAAAGTTCTAAATATGATTTGGCTCAGGAGAAAGTGATGATCATATCATAGTGGTGATGATTTGGTGTCGAAGATACAGACCGATTACTCATGCCTTGTGGACGACCGTTATCTTCCAATAAATAAAGTTGTCTTCCAGTTTCACCTGCACATAGTTTGATACTGGGCTTCATAACCTACTTATACCTCAATCCAGTCAGAGTATCTCTAACACATGGAAAACTGGGAACCCATCCATTGAAATCCCTGCCCAGAACATCATCCATCCACCATCGTAGTGATAATTTTTCACGATCTTTGTGGGCTGGTTTTCTGCTCCACGATCCCTAAAGATGAGTAGGTCACGTCAGTCACGCGGAAGATCAAATCTTGACTTAACGATAAAGAGAACACCGGTGCAATCATAGGTGTCCAAACCACATGTTCACCACCAGTTCAACCACCTCCGTTTATGGTGGTGGATAAAGAGGGATACATACCATAGGTTGTCTTACATCGAGTCCTCTTTTATGCTTTCATACAGCCTTTGTGTATGGATGAGGCTAATACCGCTGCAGGGAGATCAGAAAAGCGAGATGGGTCGGTGTTGAGGTTGTGATTTACCGAGCCAAAAGTGACACACACGATTGTCTGTTAGGATCGTGACCAATGGTCGACCTTGAAGTGGTCTTCTGATAATACCTCCTACGCTTGATATTTCTATGGTCGAGAAAGTATGGGTCTATGGGTGTTGGCCACTACTAATAGCTTAAGACATTAGAAAACTAGAGAAAATTGAAAAGTAAGCAAGTCATTTTTTACACGTCTTTATATCAAAACTAATGTGCATGCTTCTATTGGAACTCCTATCCCTTTCTCTTTCTTAATTGGTCTCAAAGGAAATTTTAAGAGAAGAGTAGAATGATTTGTTGGGTAAGCAAACTTCAACATTTTACCTTTAGATAATTCGAGTAAGTCTTGTCCAACCATTCAGTGTGTTTGTTTAAAAAGATAGAGAAAATTTATCTACTTATGTTCAATGTTATTAAGGAAGGTTTCAGAAACCGAGCTGGAGGTTTTATACGTTGATCGCTCACGAAATATCCAATTTTGGCTAACGGAAACCACTTGGAAATTCTGAATTGAGTAAACCAGTCTGGAACAAGGATTAGCCAAGCGTCTAACTGGCTCCCAATATATGGGAGCTGTGTTTTCATTCAGTGAATTTTGTCGCCGTCGTGTACATAACTGAAAAAGAGAAAAATAATTCAATTCAAAGAAACGTGAAGTATTCAAAGGTATCGAGTCTGGGAAAAAGAATTTGAATTGAGCTACAACACAGAGAGTTAATGCCAGGTTTTAATCTGGGGTTCATCATGCAATATGATGATAAAGTGTCTGAGAAGCTTTCGGGTCTACTCAAACTTGTTCGAGGAAGACTAAAGGTGCTCTCACGCGTATCACCTAAAAAGGAGACTATTTCCTTCAGGTCACTAAAAATACTCGCATGAATATCATACATTAAAATTTACTAAACATTTAGAAATACTACACGTCAGGGGAAAAGGTGTCCCCTTTACTGTAATCTTCCATAAAATGCCATGCACACCTTTCGATGCCTTATGTTACGTAGAATTAGTATGATTTACCTACAGTAATGATCAACTCTAACATTGCGAATATTGAATGAAAACACAAACGATTTTTAAAACATATTTAATTATTACCAAATAGAACGTAACTCCTGTTGTTTTTCCACTCTCCATTGTTCAGGACGTCGCTATGTACATAAGACACCGTTTGATAGAATGAAACAATTATATATGACAGTAACTACATCTTATTCCTGAATATCATCCAACACCACTAGATCTCGACAAATGAAACTTATCTCTTCTATCTTTATCTAATAGCATCTGGAGAAACAATAACGACTGACCGTGCGCAGACTCTTAATTACAATTCAGCGGAGAAACCATATTGCGAGGCTGGTTACCTGTTTCCTGACACAGCGATTCTTAAAATTATATGCTTTCTTTAAAATTCAAAAACATTCTTCGTCTTAGTTTAAAGATAAAATATCTCGCCGTTTCTGTGTTTATTTATATTGTTTCTATAATTCTTATTTTTTTTTAAACTCTGAAAAAAGAAATGAAAAGACTACGGTTTCATTGTGAGTAACTCGATAAAAGCAGTTGTCGTGGTTATAAGTGCGGAGCGATAAACCATAATCTACTAGAGCACAGGAGATGACAGCTCAGTACTACAGGTGAGGGATGCATAGAATAACACAAAAATTCGTGTCATAGTCTTGACATAGTAAACAATGTGTCACGTACGAGACGATGGGGGAATGGATAATCTCTATAAAAGTTACTAATGCATCGTGTCTTGAGTCGTCGGAGCAGGGGTCTCCTAAGATTTTTCTCGATTTTCCATTTAGGTGTACCAAGAAGCCTAACTTCCGAAGATGAGTTAGGTTTACTTCAGCCCCTTCCAGGCGAACGTGTTGTTGATATTTACCCAGCCATGATCGGGCGCCATACATCTCACAACAAAGCTGCCAACACTACTACACGGGGCTCGCCGACCTCGTTGATTTACTGTCGGATATTCGCCACATCCTGCGTCGCCCGCCAGCAGCTTGTTCCGTTTTGGGTGCAGAACTCGGAACAAAACAAGAAACAGTTCTTAATTGAAACTTAAACCCTTGATCTCTCGCCTGTCAAACCTGTGCTGCCATTTCGTAAACAGAGTAGCGCTGTGTTTGTGGTAGCAGAAACAAATGCCTTAGTTATATTTTAATGAAGTGGATCTTAAAGTAAATTCCACATTCCACCTCAACAACGATTCCGATTTCGCTTTTAAGCACAACATTTACGAAAAAGGTTAAGTTTGCCCACGTATTTCATCGCTTTAGCTAACACACCCGGTTAATTTCCTTGGGCTGGGCCAACTTTTCACTTAAGAGGAAATGTGGGTGCGGGTTCCTTTATGGCGAAGATTTACCGGTTTTTACCTCGCAAGAACCCCAGCTGCGCGGTTTTACGACAGAAGTTCTTTGGTGCATTTAAAGAACTGCAACAAATAAGTCGGGAAATGGAAGCAGGGAAAACTAAAGTCCTCTTCAGGCATTGCAGATTTTCCTTTAGCCACGTAAGATTTCTTCAGATGAGGTCTACTTGCTCGGACACCTGTTCAGCGATGGTTATTATTCAAGCATCCGGTTACTCTGAGATTTTCCAAAGGTGGTGAGTATACGGAATAGAAATTGCACAGTGGGTCGACAGTTGCGCTGTCAGTAGTCGCCGGGAAGTCTTCACAATGTCGGCGAGCAGCTTGAAGATATTGTATTCGTTTATGTGCCCTTCACTTCTAATTATTCACCACTATATGTTACAGAAAAACTCTGCCCCAGACCAACCAACTCCTGTTCTATATTCTTTCACAACAACCAATTTCTGAGCGAATCTGTTTTCTTTGAATAAAACACTTCAATTATTCTAAGTTTACGAGTCAGTTAAAATCAACAAAAATTAATGCGAGCTCAAGAAACGAAAATATGCTCTGGATTACGTACTGAGCTGGTAAACAAAGCATTGGCGGCCGAGAAGTCGTGTAGTCAACATCAGATCAGTCAAACTATTATTAAAATTATCGCTGCTTTCCTCAGAGCCTTATGAGAAAAATCGCCTATACGAATTCATTATTACTATGTATTACCACAAATAATGTGATGGGAATTACCTCGAATAATTCTCTACTTTCCGATAAAAGGTCAATATCTGAATCTTATTTTTCTTTTATATTTACATCTTAGAAATGATTGATGAACACGACGACTTCTCGACAACGATCGATCAATAACAAACCGCTCATTGTTTATCATTAGTATAATCATTATAATCGTCATTATTGAATATACGGTAACGGTAGGGGAAATAAGGGCTAGTTGTTACCACTGACCTTGGGTTGAAAGTCAAAGCAAATGACGTCAATTATAATTTAATCTATACGTTTAACGGGTAATTGCTGTTTCTGTAACAATTAACCCATGTTTCTCATATTCTTATGTATTCTGTGTCGGAAACCTTAAAAACAATGGCAATAACCAGAAAATAATAGCGTGTAAAGGGCGCTTCTGACCGACTGGCTCCGTGGAGCGATGTACCGATATTATTTAGCTCAACGCATATTATGTTTCGAAGCAAGACGTAAAACGGCTCTCCTACAAAAATAATCATCTGCGCCATATTAAAATAATTTTAGGTGGAAAGGGCCCAACGAAGTGGCATACCAGAGATACAAAGAAATTTTCACTATTTGAACAGCAACTCAATCAACTGGACCATGTGGCAATACATTTGGCTGAACCAATTTAAAAAGCAGCCTTTCTATATAAACGATAAAACGCAGATTGCGCTGTTCACGGAATCCGCTGTTATATCAGCGAATATAAAAAATTATACCCCATCAGGGCGTCCCTCTCTATCTCATGTGAGCCGGCTTAAAAAAATCAAGCGTTTTAATTTTTAATTTAATTTAGTACAACACTCATCAATACTTTGCTCTCTCTCTCTCTCTTTCTCTCTCTATACTAACGTCATCTCTCTCATATATATATATATATATTGGCGTCATATATGTCTGTACTACGGTCATCTCTCTATGTATACTGACGTCATATCTGTCTCTCTCTTTCTCTCTGCCTTTTCCCTCTTTGTTTGTAGTACATTAAGATATTAACAGACTGTTAACTACAAATTGAATTACAAATAAAACTGATGGTGATTTATAGATTGTATTACCAAACACAAAGCAAATAGAAGGATACTTAAAACAGCAGATATGGGCTGTTTTTTTAAGAGTGTTGAGTACAGGATTTAACAGGTACGTAGCGTACATAACCCTGGTTTACGGTCACCTCTTCTCGCAATCACAAAATTTCTCGCTCAAATTCCATAGAACGATGACGACAACTAGCACTATACCTGTATAACAATCTCTGATATTTCTTGTCATGTCATACGGCTTCTCGCCATCTGGTTGCTCTGCGATCTGCAGCCTCTACACTGTAAGCAGATTTACGCATTCAGGTGTTTGTTTGGGTGTAATTCGTAAACGGCCATCTTCGGTTACCATAGGCAACCATTAGAGAGAGGGAGACATCCTACATATCTACTCTCTCTTACTTTATATTTATTTGATAATTTGACTAATTAAGATTTTCGTCTATTTTTTATCGATCTTTAAAAAAAATCTAAATATCTATTATTCCAACGTCATCTGAAAAATATATCTAATTTTTATTAAATTGACAGGGGGATTAGAAGATAATAAACCAAATATTTAAAAGTTAAATTTTTATTCTTTTAAATTTAAGTAAACTCTTTTAGATAAGCTAGTCTCTAATCTAACCCCAAACTAATTTATCCACACAACTGATAAAGCATTTAGCAGGTAGGATGTATTTCCTTATTTTTATAGGTAATTTCAATGTATAATTCAATTGCCAATATGTTGGTGTAAAAGAGATTTTTAAAAGCATTTAGATTTAAAAGATATGACGCACTTTAATATCGAGTATTACTAAGATTATGTTCAAAGTATAATATTGATGACTTAGAAGATTATGATGATGGTTATTATAAATATAATGTACTTCTTTGGGTCAACGTGTTCGAAAAACTTTAGAATTTTGTGCCAAAAAACAAATCAGATCTCTGACAAGTCTATACAGCAGACTCTTCAGCATGGAATGTTTGTCTAAAGATGGCAAGGTAAATATAGAATTACTAGCAGATTATGGTATGTTATAGATATGCAATTCTTAATAATCGTTATGTTTAAATATCAAAATATACTACAAGTATTTTAGAATCCTCTAGTATAGATTTCATAAAAGGAATAAAATCTTTATATCTCAAAATTAAATGATCAAGATTGTAAATTGTAATATAATTATTCAATATAAAGCAAATTATATTTTACATCATAGAAGTCTTAAACTTTGTCTACCTCTGGGTATAAAAATAACAGATAATCACGTATATATTCTTGTAATCCATTCCTTAACACTGAGTTAAACACAAATAGGGTTTGCCTGCGAAGAAAATGAAAGCGGATCCGAAACTAAACTGGAGAAAAAAACTCTAAAATTTTTGTATGTATTTTTATGAATGAATGAATTCATATATTTATTAAGAAAATAAACATAATTTTAAAAATCATCATTTCATTGTCTAAACATATACGCGAATTGATTTGTAGAAGAATAGTAGAGCAGAAAAACGATCTGCTTATCTATATGTTGTTGGACCTGGAGTTTTTAGACTGTCCCAAATCATAGGTTTTCGGAAAATCTTTGATCTGGCCAGAACATCAAATAAAAAATACAGATTTGCTAACGAGCCTAATAAACAACAGCTAATAAATATTTCTAAAAATAAAATGTATCGAAGAATGAAAGTTTAGACGAACAAAACACTTGTGGAATAATTAGGGTAGCATAAAAAATGAAAATTTTTTTAAAATAGATGCTAATTATGTCCCCAATCCCAAAAAATTATTAATTCAAATTTCCAAAATATGTTCATTTTTTGTTACCTTATATATGGACAAGGTTAACAAACTTTGGATTTATTTATATTAGAGATAGGCATAACGTTATCGGTGGTGTTAAATATATTTGTTCAAACTATCCAACTTTTAAGACAGATCGTGAGAAGTAACACAAACTTTATCTGCCCTCTTTACTATTATATGTGTATTTTTAAAATCTCCAAGAATTTTATGATGGAATGGTTAAAGTTACAGATTTTGATAGATGTGAATATTTTATAGAAATATCTTTGGTAAGAAAAATAGGTAAACAAGATTTTTATGTTGAATCTACTAATTTTTTGGCAAATAGAAATAGAAATAAATAGACCAACTACAGCAGCTTCTCAAAATCTATATTAGTGGCCTAGTGAAAAGCTAATAGCAATAAAAAAATCTAGCAGAATCCTTGTAAAATACAAGCAGATGTAGTTGCTGCGGGCTGGTCAGCGTTTGAGAATCACCCATCTTCATTTGCTTTACTATAACACCGGACAACAAAATGAAACTTTTTGTCTGCCACTGAGCAAAATGTGGATGATCTTAGCTAGATTTTGGGTGCTGATTTCAAATCTGAAGTCAGAATTTGGCTGGGACGTCAGTTTTTGAGATATGCATAAGGACGAATTTCACCACTAACGCTATATTATGACTTATGTTATATGAACTATATAAAGCTTGAACAACAATATTTGGTGTTCAATTGTTTAATGTGAAACATATTTGCCATGATCAGACAACAAAAGCATGAGAAAGACTGATAAAAGTAGTATGGGAGATATGGAGTGCATTTAACTTACATAGTAGGCACATTCCAAATGTTTCAAACACTTGTTCTTGTGCTTATGTGAGGTATCAGTCTCCCTTTAGAGGAACCAACAGTAATCACCCATCATGTTGGGATTGAATTTGCCCTGATAACTACTTTGCATCACCTTTATGTCTTAGAGGAACCTTTCACCATGCTCATCACTGACAACTCCTTTATTGGTTGGAAAAAATCAAGATGCGAATCCAAAAAATGCATCTTTGGAGACATCCTGGCCCCCATTCGCTGATACGCCATTAGCATGTCTTCCACATGCTCAGCTTAGTGTTCAGTTATATATTTGCCAAGAAAGTTTTGCACAACTAAAATAAATGCTTCCCATGCTGCAGACTCCAGTGGGTTCAGCTTATTTTTTGAACCCGTCATCATGCATGAGTTCTCGAATTTCGGGCCCCACAAAAATTCCTTCTTTAAGTTTAGCTTCACTTTTGTCAGCACCAAACTTCTCTCTTAGGTACTTGAAGCCATCACCGTCTTTATCCAAGGCTTTGAGAAAGTTTTTCATAAGGCTGAGTTTGATATGAAGTGGCGGAAGGTAGACATTCTGAGGGTCTACCAATGGCATATGTTGCACATTGTACCTGCCAACTATAGGTTCCTGTCGCATAGGCCAGTCTTTTCGAGTGTAATGGTTGGCATCATCACGACTAAGACACAAGAAATAAGTGTTTTGTGTATCCTAGATGCAATCTGAGAAGGAGAGAAATAGCTTTGAGATCACCACAAGTTTTTCATTTATGATCCGAATAACTCGTCACTTTCAAAGGGAGTTCCATCGACTCGTATGCCTCTTTCAAGCCAACTGCATGAACTATGGAAACCGAAGGGCTTTGGTTGCCATGATGTAACAGCACAGCTTTAAGGCTTAGTTTGCTACAGTCTATGAATAGCCTCCATTCATCAGACGCAAGCCGTAACTAAAGAACGTGACAGTCCTAGAGCAAAACGGTTTTTCAGATTTGAAATCAGCGTGAGGAATACTGCAAAGTGAGCGTGATAGTGTCCCGGTGGCAGAATCATCGTTGTCCAGTGTAATTAGTATGTAACAGATATTCAGTTTAGTTAGGTTATCTATCATAGACGTAATTCCTAATAAGCTTAATATTGATGATGACTATAAGATTGATATCACTGCTGGTTTTCGGGAACTTCTAGCTAAAGAATCAAAAACCAAAAACAGAAGAAAATATTCCTACTGAAAGTATTCAATATTTTGTTAAATTTTATTACAAATTTCAGCTATTTATTCAAACAAAGATGTTTCCCTGAATAAGTTATATTAAAATAAAAATCATTAATGAAACATCACGGTTCTTCGTGACAAGACGGATTATTCAGTGTCCAGCAGACGTTCCGTCCAGACTAAAAAGAGTTGGGGTTATAGGGTTTGGCCCCGACCAAAGTTTGGTGAAGATGCAAAAGACGAGTTTTACCCTCAGAACCAAATAAGCTAAATAAAAGACAGTTTACTTTTATCAACTAAATAAACTGAAAGATTAATGTTTTAAATGAAGATGACTACAATTACTGATCAATTAAATAAAATAATTTTTTTAAAACAATAATAATAAATGCTTGAAAAACTATTGAACCACATAGTAAAAGCACCGAACAAGTAATTATAAAGCTGAAATTTAAGGATTCTTATAGTTTTGTCGTAACCTTTCAAAAAATTAATTTTTATCCAAAACTAAATTTTAATTCTGCAAAACAATATGAAATTGCACTGATTAATTTTTCAATGTGAATAATACAAATAGTATTTAAAATATTGTACTGATAGCGCAACTACTTGAACAACAATAACGTTAGACGGGTTCTTATAAACTCGTACAAATTAAAAGTGAAAGGCTTGAAAATTAACAGTCATTAGGATTAAAACAGAAAAATAACAATATTTCCATTAAATTTAATTCCTCAACTTTCAAATCTCTTTATACAACTAGTTCTAATTATAAAATTTATTTTACTATAGTAAATACTTAAATAACTCAGGATTTAACTCAAGAATTGTATCTTTTTGTGAAGTGATAATTCATTTGATAGTTTAAATTATATTCTTATTCATTGTATAGCACTGAGAATAATTATCTAAACATCCAGGATATGCAAAAATAACCAGTAATTTCAACTGAAAAGTGTATATAAAACATTCGTATTGCATTATTCAATTATTATTTAGTACGTGAGCCTTTTGCTTTATATAGAGCATGACACCTTGTTTTTTTATGCTTTTATACAGGTTATCAATATATGACTAGAATTTGTTCCAAATATCCTGTATCATTTTCCAGAATTTATCCAAGATGTTTGGTTTCAGTTTGACCTTCCCAACAGCCATATTATTACAGCATGCAGCCTCACTGGTGTTCGTATCAAGACTTTGTGCAGGGCAAGAAATCTTTGTGCGTTCCAGGTAGTTCTTCACTACATTGACTGTACGTTTAAGGATCATTACCATGATGGAAGATACTGTCTTCCTGGGAAATAGCATGATGGATAAGAACCTGCCTGTACCTTCTGCAGTCAGTATACTTTAGATTTTATGTAAATGTCCAACAGCCTTGGTTTGATATAAAGCCTCATAGATACACCGCTATGCTTCACTGCAGCTGTCGTACATTGACTATTATACCATATCGCGGTTCGCCTTCGTACAAACTGTTATTGATTATTATCAAACAGTTCAGACCTGGAATAATCTGCAAAAAATCTCCTTTTTGGTCTGGCCATTTCACTGTTTTATTCTTGTTACTTCAGCCTCGCCGATCGGCTTCGTTTATTCGGCAAAGGTTTTCGGTCAGCTATACATCCATTGAAACCTTTCCGCGCTAATATGAGCTTACTGTTCTTGAAAAAAATTTTAAAAAACGTTAACACCTGTACTTACGGCCAGGTCATTCACGAGGTTTCTACTAACTGGTCGTCTTTCACGTATAAAAAACCCAGGGCACTTGATATTACCTTTGTAAACTGAGTTTTCTTTCATGACTGCGTATATTGTCAGCAGTATCAGTTCTGTGTATCCTCTTCAGAGTCCCGCATACGGCTCCATCTGAAACATAAAGTCAGGCTGCAGTCGACTAAACGGAGTAGCCTTCAATAGCTGCCACTTTAATTTTTATAGGTTACTTCGAGTGATATTTGCTTCTCGGGAGCCATAGTATTCACCACACTATAGCGATATCTCTGCCTATACTCGTATACTCCTGCAAGTATGACACTTTCCGAATGCTTCCATGACAACCAGTCACACGTCTGTACTATTGAGCAGTTCGGTTTTACACATGGGATGCGATTCTATCACGTGTTATTAGCATCTTATAGAAAATTTAGTATTTTAAATGGGTAAGAAGGCATTACCGAAATAAAATTAAGTAATCTTGGTTCATAAGTTAAATCACGATATATCGTCGGCACATAAGGTTATACTTTTTTTACGCCGATAATGTTAATCTTACAAACAATAGTTCTTTGTCTGTTCAGTCAGACTAAATATACATTTTTAAAGTAAATAAAAATGGAGTATACTCTTTATCCTGGTCACGCAACAACTATGAAGAGATTTATATCTTATCAGGAGGATTTTAACAAAGTTTCGAATTTAAATTAATGGCACAGGACTACTAGCGATATACAGCAAAATATGATACTAGAGATAATTTTACTTATAACTCACATAATTGTCTTTTGTAAAGATGATACATATAGATATGTTGTTTTGTAATCTTAAAACCATTACAGATGCTGACAAAGAAACAAATCCTACTTTCTTTGCTAACTATTTGGTAACAAATGCTAACTTTTCTGAACACTAACACATAAACTGATCTTAATTTAAATTTAGATTTTTTAAGTAATTACTGTTGTCGAATTTATAAAGAACTAGTAGATTTAGACATAAGCTATAAGATGCATATGATATGGTTTTAGGTAATCAAAAACACATAATGAGTCTGAAGAATTTCGTCTTTTGATAAATTTCTTATGTTAATACAAAGATGGCAAAGACGGTTTAAAATTTAAGGTAACTTTTACCCAAAACTGTTCTGCAAACCCTCGGGTCTGTGATTATTTTCTCTGATATAATTGTAAATGATCATCAATGAACTGTTAATAAATTAAATACTGTCTCCTAAATTTATTTTATACATTGAAAATAATTAAAAGTATATTTCAGATGGAGCTTTTTTATGTGAACATCAAAAGTATAAAGTTGATAAGAGCGGCCAGCGGGTTTACGCTGAGATTAACTAAAAGATTAATCAAATTGACTTCGTTATTTTTTACCTAAAAATCAGTCACGTTAGTGAACAATGTGCGTTTTTACCTGTGCTCGCCTGGTCTGTTCTGAATAGTTAATACCTAGGCTACTTTCTGAATCTGGTTAAAATCAATATAAACATTTATCAGAATTTATAGATTGTGCTATAACAACAGTCAGATCAAATGAGTTACCTAGATTTAGTTAAATTACATGGAAATGTACAACAAGTAAGTAGAAGTCAAAGGATTGGCGGATAACTGTCTTGAATACTGAATATATGTATACAAGTTTTTCCGGAATACTATCTAAAATTGGTGAAAAGGATGCTGCAGAGAAAGGAGTATATTTTAAAAGTGGACAAAGGAGAGATGAAGATCATCCATTGAGAAGAATAATGAGGATGGACATAGCAGGAAAGGAGAAGGACAGACAGACCGTAAACGGGGCAGAAGTTGACGAGAGACGTGCGATGTGTGGGACTGGAGGAAACGGAGGCGATGGATAGAAGAGTGTGGCGGGTACGGGTGAGGGACCGTTGTGGTGACCCCAAATAGGGAGGAGCTGTAAAAAAAAAGAAAGAAAGAATAACAAAAGGGACTAACATAAGTTACACTAAACTACTACCCTGTTTGTTACTGCGCCTTCCATTCAGTTTCCCTCGGGATGTCAAATTAGAATTTCTTCTTAAATTCCGGTTTTGAGAAAAATGCAAACGAACAAAATTTGTTTGGTAAAATTCTGAGGAACAGACGCCGGAGACAGAAACGGCGACATTTACTAAAAGAGAAATAGCTGTGAATAAGTGATAGAGGAGGGGGGGGGAGAATCTCTCTCGCACACTCGTTTCGTTTCTACCATCTTCTAGCGCCAACGAAATCACTCCCGTGTACTACGTCTATAATGTCAGTGTACCACGTGAGCTATCCTGCCGGCGGAAGCAGCAGCAGCAGCCTGGGTAACGATGACGATCTGTATTTACAATGCCACTTGTTGACTGTCATGCGCGATTAAAGTAACTTCTGTTTTTCTAAAATTTCTAGCCTAACTTAATTTGTTTTTGTGAATAGAACGCCTGAATCAATTATGGTTTCCCATGTCGCCGCTTGGAGATCGATACAGTTGTTTTGCGCTTTTACTGTTTGGCCTGTGGATGCACCAGACTTATAACTCAGGGTTGCTTTACGCCTAGATTATCTTTAAAGTGCTTAATCACTTTAATTGTTTATATTGCATTGTTCTCGCAGTTTTATTTTGTGTAGCCAGTAATTAAAGAATTCATATTTTCTAAAAGGTGGTGCATCCATGACAGAACAAAATAAACACCAAAAAATAATATTTATAATAAAGAAAATTATCTGAAAAAAAAACAACTTGCATTGTTCTTTGTTATTGTTGTAATAAGAACAGTTATGCTAATTTATTTCTTAAGACAAATAGAGAGAGATAGAGAAAAAGAGAAATCTTATAAAAGAATTAACGCGTAAAATGTAGTGTACACTAATCAACTAAATAACCACATCTCATTTATTCTGAAAAAAAAAAACTGGCCAGCTGACAGCTAGAAGAAGATAAAGGCCGTTCTCTCCGGAAACTCTCCCTTCTGATTAGAATCAAACTCTCGCCTCATAAGGAATTTATGGAGACTTTCTGCTCGGTTCACAAACTAGTTGTGCTAGGCGGATCACGATCGAACATCTTGTAACCCTTCAACCTCAGACGTCTCTTTACCGAGAACAAGTGAAAGTGTGGTTCTGTTCTATACACCAGAGGAAAAAACTATCCTGGAAAAACTTTGATTTCGACACTCCAATAATCGATAATAAAAAGTGTAAAAATCCCACTGAAATTATGCGCAATTACAAGAAATGACAGCTGCAACTATCCATCTATTACCATAAATTTTCTAAGTTGAATTTTAACTTGGAGAAACTATAGAAATAAGCGGGTTTTTTTTACCTAGATGGAAGAAAGATTCTGGAAATTCAATATACCACAGATTTAATTTTTTTTCTTATTTGGCGAATTTTCGCTTTTTAAAAATACAATCCCTCTGCATTTGTTTTTAAAAAGAGATAGGAACCCATAAATATCTGAGATTTCGATTTTAGGAATTTAAGATTTTTTTAAAAGGAACTGAAAGAAGTAATTTACAGATCGCCTCTGGTGTTGTTTATTTTATCTAAGCTCCCACTACAATACCAAAACATGGATAGAACTGATTCATCTCGTTCTATTATAAAATTAATTTTTATATTAATAATTTTGGTTGTTTAGTTAGTTTTTTTTTAAAAAAAATTAAAACAGTTTCCGTGGTCCACATTAAATAAAAATTTCTAAATCGTTTCATCCAGATCTATTGTTGACATCAGGAATCCCGACATGCCCGCGGCCTTACGGCCACAATTACTCTCCATCTTTGTTACGCCGGACGTTGTTGTTTTTCTTTTTCCTTTTTCCAATTTGTGGTCCACCTACTTAATCTTCTCTGGAGTCTTCTCTCAATGCTTTAGAGTCCCATTATCCAGGAGTGTTTCTCAAAAAAATACCAGGTCTGTCTGGTTTAGAAAATCACAAAACAAAACTATAATCATTTCTACGATAATATAAATCAGTATAATTGTAGGTTATAGTTGTATTTCCTTCAGAAACAAAATATAATTTCTCTAGATAAATTCAGACTTATTGTGAGGTGCATCAACCGGTCAATAACGAAAGACAATGGAACGAGAGAAGTAACTGCAGTTTTAAATCAAAAGGAACGAGATCACAGTAAGTTCAATCAGCGCACATGAGACCCGGTTCGCGTAGAAAGTAACAGACAGCCGTTTAGACCACTCTCATAGAGTAGATAGAGCGGAATAAATTTATCAGAATATGTCATCACAGCATCAGAGTCCGAGAGAGATAACAAATCCTTACTTATAAAATGCTACAGGTGACGTCTTTGGAAGACTAAGCAGCATATGATACGTCAGTATACCGTCATAACTGCAGAAACTGGCTGATATTTGAATTTATTATTATTATTATTATTATTATTATATTATTATTATTATTATTATTATTATTATTATTATTATTATTATTATTGCAGCCATAAACAAAAGCGGTTGAATTGATGTCGTGGATATGTGCTTGGACACCACGTGCCTGGAGTCATGTTTCCTTTACTGATGAGTCAATATGTGACCTCAGTGGAATTCCGCGCAGATCCATCTGAAGGGAACGTGCAAGCACACAAAAATCAAGGAAAGCGATCACTACGGTGATGGTGGTGTGACGGTCTGGGCCTGACTTTTGTTGGATTTAATGTACAGATCTGCATGTGTTTCAGACAGGTGTCTTTGACTAAAATTGGGTACAGGAAAGACATTCTAAAGCTCTGTCTCAAAATCGTGCAAAGGTGGAAATGGAGATAACTTTATTTAGTTGGGCGATAGCACTTGTTCAAAGCGCACGTGTAATCGACCAATGTCTCCAAGGAGAAGACCATTGCGGGCATGATATTGCCAACACGTTCTCCCGACCTAAATCATATTCAGAATGTCTGGGATGCTCTAGGGAGACGTGCTTCTACCTTTAAACTTTTGTTCAAGATCACTCTAAGAACTGCAAACTTTTCTGATAAGACAATAGACTTTAGTTTCGCTCCTCCAGTTGATAGGGTTATAATCAGTGTGCAAAGCCCTGCCATTTATTGCCGTCAGGAAGCGGGATTCCCTACTGACCATCTCCCGTTAATTTGTGTTTACATTTTTAACATAGAATTCCTTCATTTTTTATGATCTTTCGCTGACCTGTTTTCCTTCGCATCTCTAAAATATATTTATAATTTACTTATTTATTTGATAAAAGTTGTTACATAAAGAGGAATTTGTGTTGCTCATTTAGTAAATGAAACTTTAACCATTTTAGAAATAGTTTTGTTTTTTTTTAGTTACTACTTAACTTTTGGGCACCAGTAACAGATTCAGTTACCCTGCTTATACTGATAACGTATAACATTCCAATTATCACGTAATGTTATATTACCATTTCACCTTAAGAGTAGCAGTCAGTTCTTTGTTCAAATCGATTCTTGGTTAGTTTTCTTTTTAAATCTGAAGATTAAGTGAAACTTTCTCTTTGTTAAGAATGAAGTGCGCATGGCCGCAATAGATTATAAAATTTTTAAGGAGTTTTCTAATACCAACTCCTCTAGAGAACGACACTAACAAGGAAACAGTTGTTTGTTTCCATAAATTATCTAGTGACCGGCGAAAACGTTCCTATTTCCACAGCTTAGAGAGTAGATCAGCCTCCCTCCAGCCACCTTTTCCTTTCTCACAGCTCTAACCAGCGGAATTCCTACAGCTTCAGTTCGCCGGGCCGACCAGATTTCAAACTTCAAAGTTCGTCGGCTACTTAAAGGAAACCAGTTGAAGGTTCGCTTACATTTCTAAAAACCTTCTTTGTACGTCATAACCAGGATTCTTGGAGCTTCTCTGTCCCTTTCCTTCCTCCACAAAGACGGGTTAATCTGAAAATCGTGTTCATGTAAATTCGTAACAATAAAATCGACTTCAAATGCCACAAAACTTTAAATATTTTAGATTCCCCGAGGAAATGTAAACATTTCCACCCTCGCGTGCGCCGCGTATTGAGCTGAGAGCTTCTTCTTCCTGTTTCCATGGTTACCTCGAAGACAAAAGGAAAACAAGAAATTTAAGAAAATTCGTTCCACCCTCGCACAAAAACTTACAAATACCAACCAAAGCCTCGAGACTTATACGTGGCTTAGGTGCTAGACCGCAGGTCTGGGGGCGGCCCTCGAGGCGCGACCAGAGATTTTAAACAGGGATCAAGGAAGTTTAGCGTTTTGTTTTATTTGCTTCCTTCGTATTTTTTTGCGGGTTTTTCGCCCATCAACGTTCAGAGCAGAGAAGTTAACTGGGCTGGCGGGTCTCTGCCCACGATTGTCTGATTTAGCCCCTACCGTATTTCGATGCCTTGTGACATTCCCCTTTCTCTTGGTGAGACGGCCCCCATCAAGGAGACCGACCTACGGCTGGTTGGGGCCGACTGGGCAGAAAATTTCTTGGATTATGTTTTCGACATCTTTCTTTTCTCCTCCATTTCGAGATCTATTTTCACATTAGCTCTTTTTGTTTCGCTTCCTCTGCAGGGGTTAGAACTGATCGATTGGCAGCTTTCAGCGACGACAGACAGGATGCTAATCAAAGCCGAACTTCCTCCACCAGAAAACATGGCTGATCCCGCGCTTCTTTACCGGCTCTGCATCAATTAGACGGTTTAAAAGCATGTTCTTCCGTGGCTGTCTGATCAAAGTGCCCTTTAAACTAGGCAATCCACCAAATATTTAAACTATTACTTGAAGAGGAGGATTTACTAAATACTGCATGAACATGTAAACAAGAAAAATGAAAGTATAATGAATATATTTGATCTCGTGCAGTTCTTTCATCCAAACAGATATTTTTCGCCTTTAAAACGTCCTTTCTTACGAGATGCGGACATTTTATAGATCGTGTTCTTTCATAACAGACCGGCACGATGGAGTTCTGAGATGTACTGAGGTCCTGCCAGAACTATACCTTGTTATGAGGCATCTTTTGTTTCACTCTTTCCTCAGTTCCATCCGCAGAATTTAGAAGGTCGCCTCTTCGGCCAAACGAAGTTCAGGGGGGCTCTTGGTCGTTTCACGTGTTGCCTGTTTTTGTCCGGTCAGAGAACACACTGAGTCAGAATATATAGCAGCTATCTTTGCACGCAGTTCCCGACCGTCCCCAGACCACGACGGTATCACCCTCGTGCTTCGCTGAAATGTTAAGACTTTGATTCTTTAAAGGTTTTCTAATCCGTTGGTCAAAAGCTCTTTTGCGTCGACCCGACCCCCTTCTCCCTGCTGGCGTTATCTTATCAACAACGGCGACCATTTAGACAAACTAGTAGATCAAATTTTAAACTTTCTTTCTAGCAGCCGCCTTCTCTTCCTTAACTCTGTCTGGTGTAGGAACAATTTATATAAAGTAATGGAGTTTTCTAGAATACATTCCAGCAGCGTCTGGTTTTCTGAAAGTGCTCTTAATGGTTTTGTCGCCAACATCTCGAGGTTCGTCTGAGCATCCGAAGATGCATCGTTCATTTCCGGTCATTGTCACGAGATGTTTCTGGGAGTAAAGCTCTTACCAGCCAATTTCTACTAACTGTATCTACAGAACTATTCCATGATCATTCAGTGTAGACTGGTTCTCATCGCTTTACAGTTCTCTTCAAAATTATGGAAGAATTCCTACAATCTGAGTAATATGAAGATGTTTACCTCTTTACCCATCTATATCTAATACTGAGGTTTTCCGAGTATGTACATGTTTTGCTATATCAGGACGCAATTCCTTTTATCAGCTGTTCTCGCAGTAATGCTAAAAAGATGTTGCTTAAAATCGTATTAAATGACTGGCACGGGGGTGGTGGACTTGGCAGTATTTGATTGTGAGCCTATAACTGCAGACCAGTCACGGAAGCTCTATATGACTTTCAGATTGTCCTTTTGTAAGTGGATCAAGAGAAAGACGCCAAAGATTTCACTAGCGAGTGGGAGAATTAGGACTGACATGATACTAACTAAATAAGAATACACGTGTGTTTTGACAGGTGCCACTTATACTTTTCAGCGTCATCTAGAACATCACCAACTCTACAAAAAGATAGAAGAGTGAATGCAAGAAATCGACCTCTCGGTCAGAAGATCACAGAAGCAAGAATCTTTTTTAAAAATCGTCTATTCTGATCACAGAAACCTTTCCTGACCACTCCATCGCGTTCTTGATCACTTTTTCTGGAAATGTATTATTACAAGTGAATATATGCAAAATATTTTAGAAACATTTCAGCATAAACTTATATTATAAAGGAAAGGGAGAATATTCTAACAAACAAAAGCCTTAAAGACTACTTCCGATGTGATTACCTCTATTATTATTAAAACCGAGACAGTTAATTCCATAATTTTTACTTAAACTGGTCTCTCTCTCTCTCTCTCTCTCTCTCTCTCTCTCTCTCTCTCTCTCTCTCTCTCTCTCTTTCTCTCTCTCTCTCTCTCTCCACGCGCGCGCGTGATTTCATTTAAAAAACAGCACATCTGTGTCAGTGAATACAAATAAAAGTATCAGTGTGTTTTGTATTGTTTTAGTTTGGTTCGTTTTTTTTTTTTATTTTAAAGCAACAGAAAAATTAAAAGTGTCTATGGATTGATTGCGTTTATTTTGTGAAAAGAAAATCAATTTCCCTAAATCTGCTAATGTTCTATCCGATTCTAGTCGGCCGCTGATTTACATCGTTTTTTCGCAACTTTATGTTTGGATGCCGAGTGGGTTTCGCATTTGTTTAATTCAGAGTATAGAATTTCGTATCAAGCTGTCTCTCTGCTTGACGGGTTGGCATAGAAACCATCCGCTCAACCTCTGGGCATGCTTTTGTTTTACAGAATTCTTTCTGGTTTTATTTATTCTTTCTTTAATATTTTGTGAAACGCCAAATTCCAACTTCATTTTGTTGTCTGTTGTATGTGGTTGTTCTTTTTAGGAAGGCGTTTGAATAGAATTACAATTACAGGCATATTAACATAGGCATTGACTTTTCACTCTCTAGTCAAGGAGGACAGATCTGCCCTATTTACATCGTCGGAATTTCATACTCGCTTGACATCATTATCCCAAAATGGCGTCAGTATAGATGGCAAATTTAACACAAACAAGGAGCCTACATTTCCTACACATTATTTATTATTATATATTATTATTATATTATTATTTTATTATTATTATTATTATTATTATTATTATTATTATTATTTCCTTGGATTCTTCTGCAGGTACGAACTCTAACGCTACGGCAGTATGCGTGATATCGAGAACGGAACGAAGGGCAAAAGCTCCTGGCCATATGCCGAGAATTCTCTCCTTTCAGTCAGTAACCAAACAAAAGTTAGAAAAAAAAACACCTTAATGTTTCAGAAAACCCAAAAGCCTACCCCATCTCCTCCTGATTAGATTTTGTTGGCGATCACAGATTCTTTCCTCAACGAAACCATAAATGTTCACCATAGCGCTTCCTGTCGGAATACAGAGGTTCAGGCAAAGAAACATATAGACAAGTTAGAAAGACCGAAAAAAAAAATCAAGATGACTCGAGTCTACTGATGAAACTTTTTTTTTTAAATCTCATAACTAAACTTTTAGAATTTATTTTGATACGTTCACGTAATTGAAATAAATTGACTTGGCAAAGATGGACCTAAAATCGTTATCGAGTTCTGTAATATATATCTACAGCCAAGTCTTGATAGTAGAGCTGTCTCTGCTTGGTGGTCCAGTTAGCGAGATTTACAAAGACTAGTCGGTTGTCAATGATTTTCACAAACAGTTTTTTTTATAGAATCATCACGACGCCAAGGATGCTCACAGAAAACCACTATTTTTCCTGGGCCAGGCATCAAATCTCCATCCATTTCTCAGTTACTAACTAAACAAACTGGCCCGAGACGAAGTTGTACATCAACCAGAGCTTCTAGGGTCCATTGTTTCCATCAGTAAGTAGGAATGTTTCGGAATGCAAACCCAACTCGAGTAGAGGATCACAGCTGGACTTTGGTGTGGCAGTCCTCGGATAGCAACATTTTCGCCTCTCTCTCTCTCTTCTCTCTCTCGTCTCTCAACTGTAGGCTGTGGTCTCTCGGAAGCAACTCTGTCGTCTCTAGCGGCTCTAGTCACGAATGTGGGGGGGGCGAGTGGATCTCTGCTCTCAAGTCTCTCATCTCTTCTCTCGCTCTCTCTCTCCTCTCTCTCGCTCTCTCTGACATCTCCTCTCTCATCTCTCTCTCTCTGTCTCATAGCGTGAAAACTTGTCCTCTTCCTTAATGGGTCAGAACTGAAACTACTAACCTCGATAAGGCAGGAAGACCAGCTCATTTAACTTGTACTGTGCGGGTTTGTTCCTGAAGCGCTTAACTGCTACCAGAGGGGTTTTTTACAAGACAGCTATCCAGCAGTTAATATCCAATCGGGAATTACTATACTTTCTGATTTTGTTCTTTTATTAATTTCCTGATATTAAAGAAATGGCACTGTATAGAAATCAATATGTACGGATAAATCAGATTTCGATCAGTCGATTAACTCGGATGTTCAAGAAGACACGCTAAGCACAAATCACCTTTCATTTTCGGAAAGTTATTTGAGTTTTACTTAATTGATGTCCACACTGCGGTTTTTGTTGCGGTTTGAGCATCGGATTAAATATAAATTGATTACCAAGAATAACAGTTAGGTATCGTTAAAACGTTGTTGGTTAACTTCCAAAGAAGTAATTAGTTAATGATATTAAATTGACTTTATGGTTCTAACTAGACTTTAATGACACGCGACTCACGTGTAACAATATTAGGTGTAAGCGGCCAATCCCTGGACGACAGCAGCTATAACGAAATGTGGTTTAAAACGTGGATGCAGATACCCCGGGCAGCTCATCAGTGAATTTGACGAGTCCTGAGTGCAGATACCTCGGGAAGCTCGTCATTAAAGGTGACAAGTCCTGGATGCAGATACCGCTGGCAGTTTGTGAGCAAAGGTGGTGAGTTCTAAGTGCAGATAACTCGGGCAGCTCGACAGTAAAGTTGAAGAATCTTGAATGAATATAGCTCGGGAATCTCTACAGTAAAGGTGACGATTCCTGTGTGTAGATAAATTGGGAAGATCGTCATTAAAGATGACGACAACTGAGTGCAGATACAGCTGGAAGCTCGTCGTTATCGGTGAAGAGTTCTGAGTGCGGATACCTCGGGAATCTCATCATTAATAGGATAGTTCCTCAATAAAGGTAACGAGACCTGAGTGAAGATACAACGGGCAGATCGTCAATAAAGGTGACTAGTTCTGAGTGCGAATACCTCGCGTAGCTCCTCAGTGAATGTGAAGAGTCCTGAGTGAAAATAACTCGGTAGCTCTAGAATAAAAGTGACCAGTCTTGAGTGCAGATACCTCCAGCAGCTCGTCAGTAAAGGTGACAAGTACTTGGTGCAATGACCTCGGGAAGTTCTTTAGTAATAAGACAGCTCCTCAATAATGGTCACGAATCATGAGTGCAAATACCTCAGGTAGCTCGAAGTAAGGGTGACAAGTTCTGAGTGCAGATACCGCTGGCAACTCTTAAGTGAAGGTGGTGGGTCCTGAGTGCAGATACCTCGGGATGCTTGTTACTAAAGGTGACAATTCCTGACTGCAGATACGTCAGTCAATTCGTTAGAAAAGGTGACGATTCCTGGCTGAAGATTCTTCATGTACCTTGTCAGTAATCGGACAACTCGTAAATAAAGGTGACGGGTCCTGACTGCAGATACCTCTGTCATCTCGTCAGTGAAGTTGAAGATTTCTGATTGCAAATACCTCGGTCAGCTCATCAGAAAGGTGACGAGTTCTGAGTGCTGTTACCTCGAGCAACTCTTTAGTAAAGGTGTCGAGTTATGAGATTTTAGGAGACTTTTTTTGTCCGCTTTCTTCTAAGTAAACAATTTTTCGAAATGAATGAGGAAATCTAAGGCTTTTGGCGCAGAGCCAAGATGGGCGCCGATAAAAACTGATGGAGTTTTTCCGGATTGGATTCTGAGAATAAACGATGTGCATGGTCCAAGAATATCGTCAGTAAAGTGGAGTCTGTCACTAAGGCGCTGATGAAACGGGAAAAGATTGGAGATCAGGTTTTAGATAATTCCCTTTTATAAAACAAATGTGATCTTTCGTATTTAGTGATAATACGCACGGACACTAACTTGAAGGGACAATGGGAGGCTACGTGGGCTCTTAATTTCTTCTCCCTCGGCTATCTAGGATCTTGGGAGTGATGGAGGACTGTCAACTATCGACTTGGATGATGCACGAAGATGATGTTGCACTGATCTAGAAAAGCGTCTCATCCAAGAAAATCAGATTTTCATATTTTTAGTCTTAACATAAGCGGAGAATAAAGTTACAGCAATTTGTAGCTAAAATTCATAACTGACTGATTATGCATTTTACAGACTTTCTTTGCATTTAAACTGTTTAAAAAATCCATGGCTAATCTAATGTACAATGCGAGTTAATAGGTCTTCTTGACATTTGGTTAATTATTTTTAAAGCTTAAGCAAAATCGTTCATCGGAACTGTTACAAAATGCTTCCGATAAAAGTTGCCATTTTCTGTTAAATGGCATCAGCGCTTCAAAAGCCAGCTAGCTCCATTGTTTGCGTTTAACAGAGATACAGAGAGATAGAAATACTGAGAGAACAAAAAATGTGAAAGAGAGTAAAAGAAGACCGAGATAAATAACTGGTTAAAACTGATTGCAGATAAATGATGTCTCTCTCTCTCTCTCTCTCTCTCTCTCTCTCTCTCTCTCTCTCTCTCTCTCTCTCTAACTGTGTTCACTAAATCTGAAATATGTTTAAGAACCACAGAGAAGGAAGGGCTCTCAAGTATTGCATACTGTAGGCGAAACATTCGGTGACGCCAGTACGTCATTCAGCATGACTGATGACACTAGAAAGCACGGCGGAAGACATCTCTTGGCAGCGTAGCTCAACATCGCTCTGAGTGTGTGGTGTGTGTGTGTGTGTGTGTGTGTGTGTGTGTTTTTGTGTGTGTGATCAAATCAACGTGTAATCGAATCTATTTAAAACGGTGAACGAAGAGATTGCAAAAGTCCCTGGTCGTTGACCAGTGTATACGAGGGAAGGCTGAAAAGTTCATAGGCTGACCATGATGCAAAAGTCATATTTGATCAAATGTGGTTTATTTTTCAACATAGTTTCCCCCGCGGTCCACACACTTCTTCCATCGGTGTTGCAGCGCTTGGATTCCCGTGGTATAGAAGCTCTCATCTTGATCCTCGAAAAAGTCCTCAACAGCAGATATGACCTCATCATCGGTCCGAAAATGCTTCCCAGCCAAATGTTTTTTTCATGTTGGGGAACAGAAAATAGTCAGATGGTGCCAGATCACGAGAATATGGAGGGTGATCAACCAGTTCAAAACCACAGTCACGCACAGCAGCCATTGCAACCACAGACTTGTGTGCAGGAGCATTGTCCTGGTGAAACAAGACTCCTTTCGTCAGTTTTCCAGGCCGTTTTGACTTGATTGCTTTTTGCAGCTGCCTCAATAGGTTGGCATAGTATTCTCCATTGATAGTTTAGCCTTTCTGAAGATAGTCAATGAACACAATGCCCATTGCATCCAAGAATACGGAGGCCATCACCTTCCCTGCCGATGACACCACCTTGGCCTTCTTATGAGGGGGGGGGGGGAGATGGGTGTTTCCACTGCATGGACTGCCGTTTGGTCTCTGGCTCGAAGTGGTGGACCCAACATTCATCTTGGGTGAGGAAACGTTCAAGAAAACTGGTTGGATCTGTTTCAAAAAGTGCCAAGTTTGCCTGCGACATGACCAGCCTGGTGTGCCTTTGATCAGGAGTCAAAATCCGTGGCACCCACTGAGCGGAAACCTTCGACATGCCAAGTTCGTTGTGTAAGATGTTCTCGACTCGTTCACGGGAGATGCCTACAGCATTAGCTATCTGATTAACAGTTAAACGTCTGTCATCCATCACCATGTGGTGAACACGGTTGATGTTTTCTTGGCAGGACGTCTGGACCTTGGGTCATCTTCAAGGCTCTCACTACCCTTCTTGAATTCAGCTGCCCACTTTTGCACAGTTGATAAAGCCGGAGCATCGTCCCCTAATGTAGCAACCATGTCGGCATGAATGTCCTTGGGGGTCTAACCCCTTTTTCTGCAGATATTTGATAACACCACGGTGCCAAATTTTATCCATATTCTCGAAATGTCTCCAGTACAACTTTTCACAGTCCTGAATTACTTATCCAATGTGGGTTTATTTGGAAGGAAACAATGCAGTTAGTATCAAGAAAGGTTGAATTTAATGCATGCCAAAATGCACTGCTGTGGCATAACTCTTCCTTAGTCAGCCTATGAACTTTTCAGCCTACCCTCGTATTACCATGTGAAACCACTTTTTTAAATTTTAAGTTTTATAGTGAGAATAACATATTTTTATTGTCCTTATACTACAGTACTCATTTATGTTTTTGACCTTTAAAATATTCGTCCAGTCGTGGAACTGTTTGTGAAATACAAACTTCTTTCCGAGGCTGTCTCCATCTCTACCAGACGTTAGTACCCTTAACAAATGATTGCCAACCGAAGATTGATTCCAGACTGTAAATCTCCATTAACTGCTTCTATTCTGAGGAGACTCGTTACCCGGACAGTGAAGTTTTACTCAGTCGATTATCCCCCCTTCCCGGTTCAGAGTCCCCGATCTGCTCGTAGGGTTCGCATGCGCCACATGCTGTTAATCGCTGCACGTGTATATCACTAAATTCCACCTCAGGTTTTCCACGACTTCCGTCCACTGGAAAATAAACATTTAAATAATAACTTAGCACAAACCCCCCTTTTTCTTTAAAGGAAAGAATGTAAATAACGTTTGCCGCTTCACAGCGATATCTGCCGTTCAGTGGGGTAGGGTGAAACTTCGACCAGCTGCTTGACTTCCATTTCTTTTTCATAAAAAAGCAAATGGAACAACCGACAGATTATCAGAAACCGACTGTAGACATCGTTCTGAAGATGACAGAGAAAGGAAACTCAGAAGCTTGCTAGTTCTTGTAAACCCAAAGCTACAAAAAGCTGAAGATGGTGGAGTTTAGGGTACATTTTCATTAAAATTGATACCAGTGAACAAAACCTTTGGCCGGAGACTCCTCGAAGCAGGCATTAAATAGGTGAAATTTTCTTGAAACTATAATGGCGGACAGTCAGTCATCACCCGACTGCTTCAAAACCAGTGGCTTTACGGGCGGCTGAAAGAGGTTGCCGTACCGCTATTGGTGGACAGATGATTAAATGAATGACCGTTCGGATAAGGGATCCACCATTAATCACTTCATGGTTGTTCCAGTAGCATCCAAAAGCAGCAGGTTTCGGTTTTTTTTTTATTTGAAAAACTCCAATTAATCTGAAGTTGTCTGAGGGCGATTTTCGTGAGTGGAAGAGCGCGACGATGCTGTCAGTGCGGCTCAGGGCGATGATTTTGTTGGCGGAAGTTGCCTCGACTAGTTAAAGGTCCTTAAGTTAAATCGTGGGACTGATAATTCTGCCCTTTCCTCGATAACTGGTGCTGAGGTTGATTCGTGGATACACATGGAAAAAGCCAGTCTGTCACCTCTCGACGCATCTCTACGGTGAGCTGAACGGCCAGCCGTTTCCACAGATACCTTGGTAGACGTGAGAAGCTTTGGAATCCCTTTCCACAAAAAGCTACAGGAACTGAGTTTGGCGCTTTATACAGAAATGACAAGCGACATCCGGTGATTTCAATCATGCAAAACATTTTCATCACGCCCAAAGCGAATCGCGACATTGGTCAAGTGAATTTTACTCTGTGTTGTGCTGGAGGAGAAAAGGGGGTTTCTTTAATAAATTCAAGGGGAATTAACTCTAATCTTCTTTCGAATTTCAGTCATCTAAATGGTATAATGCATCAGTAAACACGCGCACGTATAACTGAAACAATCGAAAAGAATTCTATTTGCTACAGATAATATACTATTTCCTTTAAGAAATAAACAAAATTACAATTCATTTTATAAAAACATAAATTAATGTTTATTAAAATCTCTTTTCCAATAAGCTAGCAAATCAATAACTTACAATAATTTCAACTTTCCAAACCACGGCGGCGAAAATCAGAGCCCATAAATGGAATCAACATAGAGACTAGTGATCAAGTGAAGATGGACACGGCCGTTCTCAAGGATGAGCGGACGTTTCCTCGACTTCTTTCTCACAAAAGGAACCGGAACAGGGGCTGTGGCAAATCGGTGAGACTAACAGACGTCGGGGATACTGTCGGTTTTGTGGTCACCACAGGTCGTATTCGTGTACGCAATTCAGGTCTACCGCTCTCCAAGAAAAACTTGAATCAGACGCTTATCCTAAGTTGGGGGAAATCCGCATAATATACTCGCTAATTCGCGTTAGACCGGATATTGTTAACTGATAGCGAATTCTGGGTAGGTGCCACTACTTCGCGCTGGACTCAACGATCTCAATGCTCAGTTCCTCGCTGCTTAATTATCATGAAACCCCGGCCGTATTCAATGGATGGTGGGGTCTTGATATTGACCTGGGTAACAAATAAAAGCACATGCAGTTCACATGACTTTTAACAATTTGACTGCGGCAGATGGTACGGTTCCTTGTATGTTTTCCGGATGAGACAGCAAAAGCGGTTAAATCCAACCCATTTCGGTTTAAGAGAGTCCGGATTATGGGAGATTCTAGTTTACTTGGTCCTTTTGAGATTCGTGGGCCCAGATTCCATGAACACGCTGGAAAACACTGTCTCGGGAAGGATTTCAATCCTTCGGCGGAGAATTGTCTGAAAACTGGAGAGAAGAGGAGAACATGTAAAGTTTTAGATTATAACGTGATATTGGCTCATTGTCAACAGTCCTTAAACATCAGTTAAACCCTGTAGTAGCATTTGTTATTATTATTAATCTGGTGTTCCCACTCCCTTGATGATTTACTGCCATTTATTTCACTAATTTTTACATTCTTATGAAAGCCTCTTGCTTATATCTAAGTAACTGACCACTGACTTAAGTCATCTTCAATACTTCACAAATATTTGTTCTGAATCCATTGTCACAGCAGTTTACTGTCGGGGGGGGTTTAGCCGCACAAATAAAAATAACAGCCGATCTGCTTTTCGAGAATTAACAGCAAGTGCGTTTATGAATATTCATAAGCGTTAATAATTAAGGTGAGTTTGTCTTTCCAACAGTTTCCTAGTAATATCCGCTAGAGAGGGGGCCCGATCGGGGAAACAGAGGTAGGGCGGTTTTAAAATATTCAAGCTCAGATAAGGGGATGGAGTGAAGAAGGAAAAACCCGATGGTGTGTGGTGGGTACGATTGGCTAACAGTGAGCAAGTCCGGCTTTACCCACACTTACAGCGGTGAGATCGATAAATCCTACCGCCAACATTCAACACACCGACCTAACCAACTCAAATCTATGAAAGAAGAGCCGTTGCTGGTTCGCCGCACCCGCGAAATTGATCCTAAAGTGGTTTTAAACACTCGATTGACGTGCTCGTCACTGATACATTGTGACACTCGCGCCGCCTGGTGTCGGCGCGTGAGCGAGTGGATCCGAAGCCGACCGTTTGTCGTATCCTTCTAAGCGGTCAAGAGGAGGATGGGCCGTCAGCCTCCCCTCGGAACCCACATCGACCTAGTAAAGAGATGAATTATCCGAAACTGTCGAAGCAGGTTTATTTAAACTATGAAACATCCTACCTGAGAAATTCATCTATCAGGTTAGAATTCTCGAGCCGCTGGTAGCACCAGTTCTCCGTTGGAAACGCTTTCCTATAAATGGAATTATGGATTAATTCTTTTTTTTCCCCGTTTGTCATTCTTCTGTCCGAAGTTTGCTATAGAACTGTATCTTCTTAAAGTCTTCAAAAGCCGTGAAAGTAGCGAACCCAGGGGCTGGGGGAAAAGATCGCCAGGTAACAGGGTCTACGTTCTGAAGGAACTCTGGCACTTAGGCGAACATTCACGACACACGACAAGCAGACAAAGAGGTTCAAGCCGAATCGTGAGGAAAAATCGCGAAATAGCATAGGCAGGTGAGAACGGTGGGACGTATGGCGGTGGTGATATCAGTCTCACCCTCCACTGATTCAGGAATTCTCATTAACTGATAAACATGCGCGAACTGAAGGCGATTTAGTTGCACGATCGTAATAGTGAGCAGAAAAGGCGATTTAATTAACTTGTTGATGAACATACCCAGACACCAACTTCTTGCATTTCTCCACTTATCCAGAAAAGAGTTAGTCGATTTCACTGACTCTGTCGCGCTAAATCGATGCTCCTCACCCGGACTGGCTAAGGAAAACTGAGAATCTTTGCTGAAACTGTGACTCGAAGCAGAAGTCGGCGGCCAAGAAACGTGAATCAGAATTTAAGGTAAGTTCTTATTTCTGTTCCTGTAGGAAATATCTCCAGAAAAACCCTGTCTGACGTTTGTTATCGTCAACCAACTGCAACAACAGCATCGCCGGAAAAAGTCATGTGTGCGTCTTACGAAAATGAACCCGAAAAGATTCTAACGAATTTAGAGCTTCTGAAAAATTGATTTCCATAAAGTTTAGAATTGTTAATTGTTTTGATTATTTGACTATTCTGTTTAACTTTTCGGAAAATTAGAAAAAATACTTGATAAAAACTGCCTTTTGGAGAATTACGTGAACAGAATCTTATTATTTCTCCTTAAATTGGAAAAAGCTCAAGACTATGCAGACATTTAATTAGTTTACTTAGTTCCATGATTTACAGCTCTTGGATTGTTCACCGGTATCACAGTCGTATATCTATCAAGAAATAGAGTGGCGCCTCACATACTGAGCAAACATCAGTCGGTGGACAAACCAATCGCACCAAGACAAAAGCAGGCTCATAGTTTTATCGGCGCTTTTTAACTCTTTAGTCGTTTTGCGTCGAGAAAAGTAAATGCGGATCATAAACGATAAATAACAGGTCACTCGGCAGGTAGGATTTATATTTCAAATTTCACGACTAACTTTTAAAGTAAATTCAAAAAAATATTCTTAGAAAAACAGCTTTCCAGGTGACTGTAGCAACTGTAAAGGGTGAGAACTTGACGCAGGGTAATAGGCGTAGATTATGTCATTTGGCTTTATTAGGTTCTATGTACCCTTTTGGACTTGGGTCTAATCTGAGCTGCAACTGAAAATTAGGTTACCTACCTAATGTGATGAGTGCAGTATATGGCTTAAACAATCACATTGTAATTCTCCCAAGAGACGATGATTCAATTTTAGAAACTGTATTTTTGGTTTGATGTTAAGCGATGTATCAGAGACTGAACTGCCTTAATAGTCTTGTCTGTCCCTGGTGTATTTTGGACATTATCTGAAGTAGCGTTCAAGGTTTCATTCTCCGTTACAACTGGTGCCTTTGAAGTAACCATTGCTATCCTATAAGTATCTAAACATTTAGGGTGGAACGACTGAATTAGTTTATCTGTACCTGTAGATCCCTGGGTATTTTGTGAAGATCCTTCCCAACATTTGTTCATTTTAATCTGTTCAAATCAAGGTACTTAAGGCTTGCAGGTTCATGTCTACATAGATTTCTACTTTTCCAGTTGATGTATGCTTTCGTGATTCGACTCTGAGACAGTTTAGGGGCAGCTCTATCATTGTCGAGTAGATAAACTTGTCCTGGCGTCCACTGCAGCAAATATAAAGCCTAAAAGAGTTAATACCTCCCACTCTGAACTTAGTCATTTCATGATGGTTCCAGCTTTCCGAAGGTGAAATCTATATACGGACATTTTTGCGTATCCACTGATTTTTATTTAAAAGTTGGCTTTGATATTCTATGTTGATAAAGAAATCTTTGCTATGCGGAGTAAAAAATATCTCAGAGAGCCTAGTAAAAGAAGACAAAGGTAAAATCAGACAACTGACGACAGCGACAATTATCTCGTGAAGCTATCGGACCAACAGCCGGAGACGCGAGATTTCTCATTCACCAGGCTGCTGCACTGCTCGCGGTTAGGGTTTTAATCCGCCCTGTTATTCCCGTCTTTGTTGGCAGGGAAAGTTGCGAAAGCAAAAGTTAGTATTTTGCCAATAAATTAATATTTTTAATTATAAAATATATATTTCCGCGAGCTTTTAACCCTAACTCACGTAGATTCCTCGGCCGTTCTATGCTAATAAATCGTCTTCAGAGCTGAATTATTTTTGTAATATAAATTACTTTTTTCCCGATAGAACGAATTAATTAAAGTTTTATCATTTAAGATAAATCATATAAAATCCCAGTATTCACGTTTTGAAGACTTTTTAAAAATTCATTGGCTGGCTCTCAGCAGCATAGATAGTTTTATTGTTGTTTTTTTTTCAAATCAATTACTCAGGAATCTCGTTAATTTTTCAACCAATAGATAAAAAATACAGTTAAATTATTCAGAATGTTAAAAAATTTTGTGCACTTGTAGATTTTGCTGTCAGAAATATCTAACTGGTATCACATACTCTAAGCATCAGAATTAAGGGACTCTCAGAATATATTTGATCTGCTAATAAATCCTCAAGTCGTGGTGCACCCAGTAATTTGTTTCGGCACTTTGGTTTTCGAATTTACCGAAAGTCGTCCTCTCGGGCTGCAGTCACCGACTATTTCTGATCAGCGATCCACTCGCCTACCAACTCAACAAAAATTGTCTATCGACAGAGCTAATTGTATATTGTAGTATGGATTATTTTTTGTATCTTGGATGCTTCAATGCTAGACAGTAACGGGGATTTTGACAGATTAGCAGACAATTCTGTCTTCATTGCATCGTGATCTACCTATTGTTGACACATGTTTATACCTATTCCTAACGAAACCCTAGACCACCAACAGAACCTGCAGCTGGTCATAGGCATTTTCAGGAGATCCCTTATCATAGATAACAGCTGCGTGTAACGTGTTTGTACAAGTCCTCAACAGATCCCCAGACCATTGATTACCCCTTACAGCGAAGTGTGTAGATGGCCAATACAATCTTGGTCTAGGCATTCAATAAGAATCTTTCTTTCTTTCTTTGTCAGCCTTTATTTCTAAGCCTCTTACAATAAACAGGAGTTAGTTACACCTTCAACTTATTGTCAGCAGTCAATCCGATAAATATCTTTCCAGACATCATTCATGTTCTTTCCATCGGCCACATTTTCTGAAGTAACTGTCAAAAATTATACCCGTAATTTTACTCACGACAAAAATGGCATTACGAATGATTAGACTTAAAAAGAAATGTGTTTCTAGAATTATAAATATGGAAAAGTAAGTTTGATTACGCTGAGGCCTATAAACTAGAGAAGCGATTTTGAATATTTAGATCTGAAAACAAAAGGATATAACTCTTACGCGATCACATATTACCTACCTGTGACAAAAGCAAACTAGTAGGAGAACTATAAAGAACTTTCACTTTCTTCACGAAACAATTTGGAACACAACGTTTTCTTTTTATTAAACAAGGAAGAATTATATTTCCTCTTTGTTCTAACTAACCTATGTTGTCTGAGTTCATGAATCAGACTCCTCTCCTTTATCTACTATAATGGCAATATTTTTAAGGTTTCTCTATGTGAAGGTCTTAAAGCTGCAGTATAAACCGTGTTTAGTTACAGAAAAGTGGCAACTACCTGCCTGCTGGTTTTTCAAGCTTTGCCTTTCCCCGTCATAATGACTACTTCTGCGGCTCGTAGATGTCGCACCTTGGCTGCGAGAATGGTGCTACAATCCTGTTGCATTACTGCTGCATAAAGATGCTGACAGGTGCGTCCTTGCACTGACGGACACGACGTCCTGACTCATTTCGAGCCGCTCTCCATGGGCAGCGACTTTGCTCTTTTGCCTTAAGCAAACTTGAGCCAATTTTTCACCGTATGCAGTCAGTCTATGTCAATGTCGAAAAGAAACGTGATTCAGCTGTTCGCATTCTGTCGAGTCGTCGTGTTCCGGTTAAGAAAACATTAGCTGACCACAGAAACGTGTTCAGATCGGCGTACCCCCTCACCCTGCCAATGACACATCTAAACACAAGAAATCCACCGACCATTAGTGTTTACCAATCACGGAACCTGCAAACAGACTCTTCCAAGAAATCTGCGATATTGATGATGTGCGCTACAGGAGCCTTTTACCAGATACTATCCCATAGATACAATTATTGGATGTCGACGCACTCTCTAGTTATCAAGACGCGAATTTGTAGATGGCGCTGCTTTATATGTCGATAGCCAAGCCTGGCCCTTAGTAGGGGATTAGACACCTAGCTTAGCTAAAACCTGCCACCCTGTTTGAAGCTATAAGGCAGGGTTTGTGTTATAACAAACCATTGGCACTTTACATCTGAACAAATCTATGGCAGTGCCAAGAAATAACTATACTTAGGCTACATAAAACAAGAAAAATAAGGAAAATTTCTAAGCGTCACTTTCTGCACACCAGATGATGTGATTAAAATGCTGTTACGGGTCGTGATAGAAAAAAATAAATACAATACTACATACCATTATAGGCTGAGAGCACGATTACTACATGCCATTACTGATTGAAGAACATGTTACTATATACTCTTATTGACTGGAAACCACAATTAGTATACACCCATAATGGCTGGCAAATATTCTAACTGCAAACGCTTATTGATGATAAACATCATTAATGCATACCTATACTGACAACCAAATGCAATAGCTACATACTCTTACTGGCTGACAAAAGCGAATATTAGATACTACTGCTGGCTAGCAGATACGATTATGTATCATTATTGATGGAAAAAGATGTTACTTTACTAAATAACCTTAGTGGCTAACAGAAACGATTACTGCATACTCACACTGACTGGTTTATATAGGTTGACAAGCAGGTTTAATGCATACTGTTAATGAATGAGAAAAACAATTAGTACATACGCCTATTGGTTGACATAAACGATACTATATACCCTTACTGAACTGACTAAAATGCAGGATTAATTAATACATGCCGTTATCAACTGGTATATATCTTTACTAGCTGACATACACCACTAGAACATATTCAGAAACACGACTGATAAATACCCTTATTCTTACCCCTACTGATTGACAAACACCATTACAACATAAAAAGACTATTACTACTTACTCTTATTGACTAACATGCACTAATACAATGGCTGACTTTCACGATTACTATCTAATGTCCGTAACCATATACTCTTTCAAAATGGCTGCTATTCTTGCTCCCTATCATTAGCTTTCTCATCTGGCTACTGGTTACTGTGGGAAATATAGTTAATTACTGTAGTCAAGGTTTCTATTTGTCTGTAATGTTAGGCAGCTGGGACATGCGTGCGAGAAAGATATAGACCAGGTTGATTTTCAGATCAGACGTTTTTGTTGGTGTTGTCTTTGTATTTATGAACTTTAAGAGAAGTAGAGAAAAAATATTTGGTTTCCGTGATTAACTTACAAAAGTAATTGTATCAAAGGATGACGTTTTACCAGGTGCATCATCGTCTCTGAGATTCTGGTTTTCTTTACATTATATCTCCCATGAGAATAGCAGACTTCTTATTTCCAAAGAATAAAACTACATGATTCTTAATTTCCTAGCCGTCATCTTCTGCCAATGCTGTATCCGAGCGTGCAGGAGATATGAGGCGAAAGTTTCCTCTGGAGAGTTTGGACCGACAGTGATTTCTGGCGATCCGTCTGTTTCTCTAATGAAACACACGCGTTGTTTCCAGTAGGAGGTACGAAAAATCAGGGCGGGAAAAGATCCAGAACAAACTTTATGGAACGTCAGACAATTAGTGAAAATAATTTTCAGATTTATTCAAGTTTTACTCAAATTTTTAAAGCAACAACAAAACATATCAGACTTAGAATTGTAACATGCCGTTATATAGTATTAATTCTGTATTAAGAATAATGCACACCAACAAGGCCTCAGAAATGGTACGTCAAAGGTGTGACAGGACTGCAGAACCAAGACTTGTTTTGCGTCATACAAAAGACTACACTACACAGCAGCAGGCTATAATGAACAGCATCTATGTTTAAATCAATCAGACTGTATCAGATTTCAGGCTTTTCATTTATTAATTTCCCTTCGATGATATAATCATGCTTAAATTTTATATTCAATCTACTTTTTCTCCTTCCTTTTACCGCAATAAGTATATTTTACACGCTTTTCCTATTATCGACACCATCCGGAAATATAAGGCAACATCAAAGCATTTACATTAAAAAGTGAGCTTTTGCTTGTAATTTACAGTGAAACAAAGAAGTATTCAACTCTTATCAAACTGTCTTTAGACAAAGCTGGTTGCTGCCATGTGTTCGCATGCTTATGCCGTGTAAATTACCTGATGTTTATATATATAACAAACACAGTGGGAAGTCAGGTGTTAGCAATCTCCATTTTTGCAGTGATAGTTTTTAACCGCGTCAATGATAAAGGTTTACTCTGGTTGACTCTTATGTTCCTTATCTTCTCACAGCCATTCTACTTGGTTTGCGTCCAGAGGCTGCGCGGACCAGTCCATCACCTTCGGATAGTCTGAGCACTGTTCAGGGTCACCGTCCGGCTGGAAAATATAATTCTGTCTCGACAGTTTCCTTTCTGATGGTAATAGGTTTGATTCCTGCGTATTCTTGTATAAATATCTGCTCCTGATTCCATCTATTAATTCCAGTTCTAGTGTAATAGTCATACAAATCTAAGTTTAAAAATTATGCCAAAGTACTGATATTTTGCCGATCCGTTTAAGACTTCAACGAGTAAAATTTGAATTTTTTTTTTAAGTTCTCGGACTGGGTTACAACAAGAGAGACACGTGATGTACTTACAGCGCTAACAATGCCTATTCTAGTGTTTAAATTATACTCATAGCACAGCAGGTAATCAAATAAATAAGGATTAAGAGCAGTAAACGGTCTTGGAAAAAAGTATAACTTTTTGTGTCTATTTTTTCTTCAAATTAACATTTGAACTACTCGTCAAAAAATGGATTTCTCAGTGTATGCCATCATTAACTAAGACAGCGTCGGTCTCGTCTTCTCAGCTGTAACTGCGCCTCTCACCAACAGACGGAGTGAAGCAAACATCTTTCTCTATTCTACGTCGGTAATCATTCTAAAGAGAGAAACTGTCGGATCAGTGAAGGCTGATCAATACTTGACGGCATCTTTCTCGCTGCTTCCGGTGGCCACCAGATCGACCTTCCGGCGCTTCCTTGGCCTGAAACAGAACAACCATCTTAATGCCTCCCCGGTGCGTTAGGTACAGCGTGTGGTCGCGTGTAGCCTATCAACCCGACGATGGTGCAGCCCCGTCACCCGAAACCAAGATCCGTCCAGGTTTGGCAACTTCCCGCAAAATGTTGTTTTTGTTTTTCCATCTGCTGCACCAAGTCGTCTGCTCGAGTTTCCTTCCAAAACTAAAGAGAGGTTTGCCGCGGGGCCTCCACCGACCCACCTCTCGCTGTGTGCCGAGGTCTCGAACATTCGACCCTGCGTGCACTTTCGCGTGTAGAAAGATAAGTTATTTCAAGCGGACAAATCACCTGGAACCGTCTTCGCTTAGATCAGTTTATCGAACAGGTTAATACTCTCACCTTGCGCATGTTACGCGACTGCCATCACTATTCATACACGTAGTTGGCACACGGCTGATTAAAAACTGCGCCATAGAACCCGCGAGGTAAGTAAACACAGTATCGGGAATGATTATACAAATAAAGAAACTGAGTATAGGTGCTAATAACACCTGATAGATAGAATCACACCCCATTTTCAAAAACTAATAAATGCTCCATGGTACGGTCATGTGATTGCTTACATAATAAGCAATCAGAAAATGCCATCACACCTGCAGAAAAACTGTACGACTATAGGCAATGATATCCTTGTCGTGTGGTAAATACTAAGATTCCTGAAAAGATAATATCGTCTGAGAAAGGAATACAAAACGATATTTCTGGCTACCACGCGGCTGATTGCGGCCAGATCTTATGTTTCAGACGGAACTGTATGCAAAACTCTGAAAAGGATACGCCAAACTGGCTCTGTTGGCAATAGACGTAGTCGAAAATAATCCGTCTAAATTTCTTAAAATCGATGATATGTACCAAGGGTAGGTTCTCCACGTGACAGACAAACGAGCCGTAAATATCTTACAAATGACCCGGCTACATGTACCGGTGCCAATCTTTCTTTAAGACACATTAGCACGAAGTGGTCTCACTTTTGCTTCCCAAAAACTTTTGCCGAAGACAGAAAACCAAGTGGAAAAGCTGAAATGATAAGCAGAAATAAACGGTATTCTTTACAGAGAATTCGAGTTTGAACTGTTTCGCAATAATCAACAGCAGTTTGTTCGAAGACGGTTCGGGAATCGGTTTGACACCAACTATACAATAGTTAGGCTGAAACGTAGGAGTGGATCAATTCCAGTGTGGGGCTGCATATCAGTCAAGGGTATCGGAAATTTCCATTAAATCAAAGTTATACTGACAGGTACAGGTAAGATTTCATCAGTTACGTCATTTCTTCAAGAAAACGTCTTACTGGGCGGAGATTCATCTTCTAACACAACAAAGACCCCAAAGATGCAGCCATTGTAGTGAAGGACTATCTGGAATGTAGAGAGGCTGATGAAAAACGCACAAAGATGCCTTGACCTGCACAAAGTTTATATAAACATCATTGAGGCTGTATGTGGTTATATGGCTACTGAGACGTCAAACTGCAACCAAACACGCTGGATGAATTGTGGAAATTGCTACAGGATATTTGGAACAACATTCCACAATTATATATTGATAACCTGTATTGGAGCCTGAAAACAAGGTGTCATAAACTATATAAAGCAAAAGGTTCACATACCAAATAATAATGCACTGTACAGTGTTTTTGTGTATTTTCTGTAATAATGCACTGTGTATTATATATAGGCCTTTCGGTTGTGATCACTCATTATTTGTGCCTGTCCTGTGTGTTTCCTTAAATATTTCCAATCCTGTACGTAGAAGTATTATTCTCGAAGTTAGCTTGTTGATCACCTTGCCAACTGACTGCAGAATCTGCTTCCAGCTTCTATGAATAATCATAGAGCTGTGTCATATTCGCAATGTAAAAGCGCTGATGTCACCTTTAGAAAGTCAGCCTCAAACCATGAACGGAAGAAATAGAAAGTAAAAGACAATGGGAGGTAAAGACTTCAACTTCCTGAAATCAATCAAATGCTCTCCTAGAATGACATATTTCTTCGGTCCCGCCAGCGCACAAGTAATCATTCCTTGCTACATCATTAGGTCTCCACCTACACGAAAATTTATTCGGTGGCTCTTCGGCTGTCGAAAATCCAGAGACGCTTCTCCTAATGTCTCTCTCGATCTCTCACGGGGTCGTAGCTACACTGGCCCGGATTTTTCCCTTTTAATTTGTATAGATCGCATTGCTGTTTTAACAATGACACGTTACATCTTTAAGACCTGCAGCTAATCCCAAACATTTCACGTTTGTTGATGCGCACCAGTAATTTGAAATCTTCATAACAGCTGGGAGATGCTGTCTACGTCATTGGAGGTTGGTAAACTCCAAATAACGCTTGTCATTTGCCCCTGGTAAAATCACGATTAATGTTCGAGTTAAACAATCGAGCAGCCTGAACGGTCCCCTTTAAAAAATAATACAAAAATCAGCTTCCCACACGGACATCATTAAGTGGTTAACCATCTTTAGATTCTTCCTTAAATTATTCTCTTGTTTCGTCATTATGGTGGTGGAATATTTGACTGGTTGGTCATTACCGTGAGTTCGCGTTGTGGTTTAACAACCATCCAGCAGCAGCAAAGTTTACTAGGGGCATAAATCGCGCTGGTCAGGGCGACGTATTCGAGACACTTCTTTAAAAAGTTTTTTGACATCTTAAATAAGTCTGATAATTTTGACTATTTCTTATTTCCAAAGCACTGAAAGCTTCTTGGTTATTTCTCGCGTAATGAATCTTATCCTTCTTTATTCCTCCTGGGAAGATAGAAAAAGATAACAATAGGAATAAAATATGTAATTAGTCCGCCCAGGTAATTAACACTTCCGCTTACACCAATTGTTATAGGCGCTAGGCTTTTGTCTTGTGTGCTACAGACATCATCCGCTTTCCAACTTTAAGTTATTATACTTCCGGATCTTCTCTATTTTCTTACTTCGTACCTTTTAGTCATATGGGAAGGCTTCATGACAATATGTTCTCTACTATTTTTATTGTTTGACAGCATTTCGCCATTTCGGATCAATGTTTACCTTTAAAATCTCATTTTCGTAATAACTTGATCTTGCTCTGCTACTATGAGAGCATCGATTTCCGCTTTCAGGTGTCTATTAGGCAACCAGCTGTAGTTCATACTTTACAAATTAACATGCATCTCTTTATTTCATCATTCGTCTTTCCCATGGGATGCTATTATAACGTTTCTCTTTTGTTGTTTCAGTTTAGTTACTTTAGACTTTCCCGTGGTGAATATCATAATATTCTCGTTTGATTCTGTGATTTCTTCTTTAGTGATGGAAACTTTTTAAAAAAGTTTTTATGCTTTTCTATCATTCTAATACTATCATCAGGATTTGTCTTGATGTATTCAGCTAATCCTGCCTTGCTGACTCGCAAGAATCATCGATTTCAATCAGACCTCTTCCTTCCTTCCAAGGCAAAGAGATACAATTGACATCAGCTTTAGGTTTTTAAGTGAGTCTTTACATTTTCATGCCAACAAGTTTGAGATCATTCATTGTCAAATCTAGTATACCGTACGTACTGTATATCATTTTCAGAAACTATTTTATTCCTGGCACCTAAATCTGTGTTTTAAGTATATTTGAAAGCAATTTTCGGTCTCATGCTTTTAAATTTTGTTCAAACACTCTCATCAGCCTCTGGGTATTGGTGCACTTCATCTTGGTCTGTTTCTTTTATCGCTGTATCTAGCTGGATTTTTCTCGGTCCTTTTCACATCCTATTGATAAAGGCTGCTTTCGCTCATTTATTCAGTCCAAACTCCATTTCTGATATTGTCACTGAATATTTAACCCTATACTTTATCCTCTTTGAGCAGCCATTCCGCCTCCTACGTTTGTGTGATGTCTTCTCAGTCGGTAGCCAGACCCGCTCTTGTTTACTCCCAGCTGAAAGATGACTGGTACACACAAACACTCACCTCTGGAAGATTCACTTCTTAATTTTAATTTCATTTTTCATTAAAGATGCCTCCATCATAATGTAAAGTCATCTTGATTTCCGTTGTTTTGAAATTACACCCTTTCTATGGGAAACGCTATTAAATACATACAAATGATCTTCTCCGACATCTCTTTTGCTCATTCGGTTTTCCATGCTTTCATTCAGCTGATTATAAGTTGTTCAGTGATGAGATCATCGACGAACATATAACAGGGCGATAACTTCTCTGGTGTTTCTCAGTCTACTCTTTGCCATTTCAGAATTTATTACAGTTTTTTAAATATAATTCTCATGTAACTTTTTCATTAATTGATGCAATAAACCAAGATTTCTGCAGCATTATTATTATAATATTATTATTATTATTATTATTATTATTATTTATTATTATTATTGCTAATGAAAAATTTGCCATTATCTAATTAGCATCATAAAATTTCTTACATGCTATATGAAGTGAAGATTATTTTACAACGAGCAAAAATTTTCGTGTTATTTTCTCGCAAAATTAATAATAAAGGACAACACCGATTAGTGGTAATCAGTAGACTACATCCCTTGGCAGTGAACGACATCAATAATACATCTCGTCCGGCACAATGTATAATCAATATCTCGTCCAAATAAAAAACTATGACGTTCAGACCACACACACACACACACTGCGTACCACAATTACGCGTCCGCTGTTGATAATTTATACAAGTGATATCAGTTAGGTAAGATTACCGATGATAAACAAAAGGCAGAAAGGTTTATTTACAAACAAAATACTTTTAAAAATCATTGCACAAATAGGTCGACAGTGTATTGTATACTCGCTAGTAGCCTTCAAAATTACATCAAATCTCTGAGACACTGATACAGTCCATGTGTTTGTTTTTTTTCCTTGCTGATATTATTTCATGGCCCCTATGCGACCTCCCAGAGCTGGAACATAACATTTTTGTTATTGTTGTTGTGTGTTGTCCATCGGTTTTGATTCACGCAGCGTCTGGTAACTGAGAGGACAAATCCATAATTTTCAACACATCTCGGTTATCTTTACTCTTCAAATAGTTCATGCATAGGCTGGATTCGTGTTTCGAATCTTTATCTTGTTGGAAAATAAATTTTTCACTTATCAAAAGTAATCCACCGAGTGTATCACGATAAATAAGGATTGAGCGGTATTTTCTGTCTATTATTCCATTCATCTTTTCGATATCCCCAATCTTGATCAACTGAAGCAGCCTTATATCAGGGTGGCGGCACCGTTATACTTCATTGGAGATTTTAGATGCTGATCTAATAATTTTTCGCGCACCAAGCAATTACGCCTCAAACTCATCTGTAGACAAAACCTTTCAGTCTTCAAATGTGTAATTTTAAATATATTTTTTGCCAGTTGGAACCTTTTATTGAACTAGCATCCTTCTGATGGTATCTTTGCTGAGTAGGGTAAATCTATTTAAGTTCATCTCATCGATGCTCTGAACTGCAGCTTATTTTCTATTGCGAAAACAAATTTGAGAAATAAATCGATCTCAACAATTAGTTGTCATTTGTGGTCTGTCTCTTCCAGGGAGGAATCTAAAACTGCCAGTATGTTGGTATAGTTCTGTTTTTTGGAAACAGATTTTGGATGCACTATTAGATTCTGTAATCTACAAAAATACAAACATAATAAATGTGTTGTTTAAGGTTTATGGTATAAAACACTTCATTACAGTGACTTAAACATTATTATTAATAATCCTGTCTAAATGATATCACTAGTATAAAGAGAGTTTGTTAAGGAAAACATGGGTTGACTCGTAATTTTGGCACACACTGTATATATATAATATTGGAAGTAATTATAAAAGCAAAAAGAATGCATTATTACAGAAAATATAGAAAACACAAATGAATATAGTTTGTATTTGTTGTATGTTCTGAAACCTTGTTTTCATGCTCCTACTCACGTTATTATGTATAACTGCGAAATGTTGTTCCATACATTTATCACATTCCAAAATTTATCTAAACTTTTTGTTTGCCATATGACTATTTCCGTAACCACATAATTCCATATAACTTCACTGACGGCCAAGGCACCTCTGTGAGTGTTCCATCAGCCTCTGTACGTTCCAGACAGTTTTTCAATATTCGCTGAGGTCACTGTCAAGTTGGACGATGAACCACCACCCAGTGAGATATCTACTGTTGTACACTGATTGTTCTACCGCTCCCTGGTCCGTCTTCCAACAAATTGCATGATTTTTTCCAAACAGTTCAAACCTGGACTCATCTGTAAAGAGCAGCTTCTTCCAGGTTTTTTTCATCCCACTGTTACATTTCTGCTGCCTAGTTCAGTTTTTCCAATTTTTTCCATTTTTTCAAAACTTTTCTGGGACCTACACATCCGCGGATACCACTTCTTGTTAATGTGTGTGTATCTTACCATTTTGGAATAAATGTTAGCTCCTGTACTTGCAGCCTGGTGATTCGCAAGGTCTCTCCTACCTCGTTGTCCATCGTGTAGAGAAGGAACCCCGAGATATTTAACATCGCTTTTGGAAAACTTTGATATTCTTCCTCAACCGAGTCTACTGTCAACAGTACCAGTATCGCGATCTTTACAGAGTCTGTCATACCAGTTCCTTCTGAAACAAAGTCGGGCTGCAATCTTCCGGTAGGATGTCATTTGTGTCACTAGAGGTATGCAATCAGCTCAGCTCGTCTTTGATTATAGTGCGGTCTCTAGGAGGTCTGGTTCCAAATTACGAACAGTTCCGATTGCTCGCGCAATCTGGCGGATCGGATCGGCTGTCGTGAGCAGCCAACCGTGGTAAGATGCGACTGTCAACAAGCGACAATACATGAGAGACACGCTATGGGCTCGGGGAGCGGCTCCTACCCTCATCGGAGAGCCGCTCAAAAGTAACCTTTGGTTTTATCAGTTTTAATAATTTAATACAGAAATAACCGAATTAAACTTACCTAAGGATCCGTAATCTATAGAAAGTGGGGCAGCAAGAAATATCAATTATCCCTGCACATAGAACAGATAAAGAGGTTCCTTTCCTGATGAACTAGGCCTTAAATTTTTTTAAATATTAATAAAAACGTTTTTTTTTTTAAATTAACCTATTTTCAGTGCTGCCAAATTCAGGGGCATCAAAGAATCAAATGGGATCTGGGCAAAAACCTTCGCGACAAGTTTCTAAGTGAAAAAAATCAAATGTCAGGCTAGGAAAATGGTTTCTCTTCGATTTCGAAGCTTGTCCTCTTCCTTTTCCATGATAAAACCTACTTGTTAGGCCAAATAAAACTTCTTTTAATTTTAAAAACCACCACCAAAAGAATTAATTCGATAAAACTAATAAATACAATTTCTTATAAGTTTATTTTAAAACCCAGTAAAACGAACTCTTCTGACGATCGATTTACCACTTTCCGAATTCCGTCAGATAGATGAGACCAGTTCTAACAGGCGCCTAATCCGTATGCAAATCCCGGTACAATGTCAGCTACTTTCTGTCTCAGCGCATTTGAGAAGATGCAGAATAAGTAGAAAACACGATTTAAACTTAAACATTGAGAATAGCGGTATAAATATGTGAGATGAAGATAAAGCAAGAAAGCGGAGACAGTGGCTCATATAAAGAAAGATATTTCTCGTAGGTTTGCGGCTAATTAAGAGATCGTGAGTGGTTGGGGGATTGGTCGAGAACTAGCATAGCTCTGCTTATGAGAGGGCAGAGTAAATGTATACTAAGCACTGCAGCCGAGAAGTTCAACCTTGACATGCTTTGCACATTTACTCCATTTATTCTGGAAAGATTCATTTATTTAGTTTTGAGGGAAAATGAATGCATTTCTTGCTTTACAATCAGCAGAATGAGTTCTTGCTCACTTCCGGCTTTCGTGGTGCTTGCAAATTCGTTTGCAGCTGTAAACTGGATCCTTATATTCAATTTGAGAACATAATCTGGAACATGCATTTTAATTAATTTTGGTAATAAAAAGAAGCCCTTAAATGTTTTCCGAAGGCTTTGAAAAATCTAAATAGTGGAATCGTTTTCGCGAAATCTTATAAATATTTAAATCTTTTCTACAACAGATGAAAAGTTCACCAGTGGCCTGTCACGCATTTCACCACCCCTCGCCTTACGTGGTCCTGTTAGTTTTCTGTATCATGGGACATAAAATCTACCGTCTGGCGACACAATATTTTATGTGCGGAAGAAGCGGTTAGTATCTGGGTGTCGTTTTGGGGATGTGGGGAACGCACGCGCGCTGCCCAAACAATCAAGTGAACCAAATTATAAGACAAAGCAGACACCAGTACAGGCAGGTGTTGTGATTACATTCTCTCCATCTGTACGATGACTCCCCATCCCGGAAATGTAAAATATATCAAACACAATTCTGACAAATTACTCGGTGTATACTGGCAAATTTGTGAAGTTTAATTTTCCTAAAACCTGAATAAATTAAGTTATTCGCCAGAAGCACTCTAGTAAGGATTTTAGTCAAAGAGCCATCCGCTAAATACTATAGAAATAAACTACGTTTTCATAGAGACTTATACAAGAAACCAAACTGTTCGTGAAAGACTCCTACGTTGTTTTATTTCCAGTTTGGTGTCAAACTCGCGATTTTTGTTTACCTGAGCCCCATTCACATAAGTCTGGAAACAACATTCGGCAACTTATTAGCCCCAGCTAACGTGTATGTTATGGCCAGGACAGCGCCACATCGGATGACTGCTTTCCAGGAATGACGGGAAGTTAGGTACAGTTGCTAGAGTCTGGGTAAACGTTTCTCATCTTGTTTGGGTGGATGTCTTTACCTTGTCAGCTGTAAACGCTTCTACCTGGCTCGTCACCCCTTGAGCTCAGTCTGACCAAACGTTTGCCAGAACATTCTCACGCCGCCGACCGGTGTAAACGGCCATTCCGAGAATCGAGTCAGTGTGAATCCATCATGAACTGAAGGTGCACGATGTCAGTATTTACTTTATCTAATTTAACAGAACTTTCTGTAAAATACGAACTTTGTAGGTTTTTGTTCCATTTCTTTACCATTCGATGCACAGCAGCTCAGACTTAACAGGAGTTGCTACAGCAGTAAATGTTTCCATTTTTTAACCGCTGAAAATTTTCTGCGTTTTCCCTTAAATTCTTTGGCAGCAATAAAAGCAGTGGAAGCCAATGAATTTCACGCCCCCCTTTTTTTGTTTCAGCTGAAGGTTTTCGGTCCCAATGAAAGGCCACCGGGTTAACTACAAACTGAAATAACCGTATTTCTCATTAGAGCTGTTTAGGGTCTCTTAGTGCGGCTCGGATACAAACAAAGGCCAGAGCTGCCTCTGATGGTGGGTGAGCCAATTTATGACAGTTTGCCCGTGGAGTTGGTGAGCCTGTGAATCTATAAAGTTGTATATTTTCATGACGAATTATCAAAGGAGTGGTCACCGGTGACAAAGAAACATATAAATGCGATGATAATGTGTCTACTGTGTTGGATATTTATTGATGATAGAAAAATTCAGCTAGACATTAATTAACTATATATTTTTTTCTAGATATTTGTAATTAGTTTTCATCAGTTTAGAGCAAAATTCATTTTGAGCGAACGCGTCAGTGCCGCCGTTAGATCTGTTTCCTTATATTCTAATTCTGTACCACGCGTTCATCTAACGGCCCCATCAGTACCAGGACCATGGAATAGCTTCCATTGATCACGAATTTTTTTTTTTAGATATTCTTCAGCAGAGCCATACGCATCCCCCCCAAAATAGAAATTATAGAGAAAAATGGTAAGAAACCGGACAAGTGGGAATAACTGACCTCTTTTAGCAGCCTCCTCGTCATTCTCCATCCGAAGAAGCCCTGCGTCCAGAATCATCGGATTTTTGTGTTTTTTATGAGATGGATCAGACGCCTGGCAATTTAATTATCGAAGACCGACCGGGCGGGCGGGCGATCAGAGGATCGATGAACCCTCCGCTTCGTTTGATATTTGAAAGAAAAAAAAAAGCTGATTGTTATTCTGTGAATTCGATCAAAGCAGCGACTTCTAAATATTTCTAATTTGAAAGTAACTCTTAAAACATTTAATTCTTGCGCTTCTTTTACTTTTTAAGGTTTCATACTTTCATAATAAGGGTTACGTTTGAAAAATGGTCCGATCGGGATTCACAGAGGTATGGCGCGATTGATCTAAGCTAGAAAAGCGCGTGCCGTTATTTCTTTCGATGAGGATCACTTACCGTAGATTGTGACATAGTCCTTTTTTTTCAGGCCGGAAATGGTCGTGCCCTGAATTTTTCTTCCGAGTAGACGACAGTTTGCGCATGTAGTTAACTACTTAACTTGGCCTGAGAATGTTGTAACTAATTTATTTTTACAACAACAACAACAACAAAAATGGGGGCCAGAAATATTGTTTGTTTTTATAGATTAACTAACGTCTCAGATACGTTACTGTTCAGTATGAGATTAGTGACGCCAAACGACCCACTAAGTGATGATTATGGTGATGATCGCCCACAGGTCTATATATACATCATCTCTGGGTGTATCCTTCATCTATTTTCTTCTTCGAACTTTCCTAGGAACATAACCATCAGACGATTCTCCTGCTTTCTTATTAAAGTGAAGGAGTCTCTACTAAAACCCTTCATTTTTACCTGCATTTACAGAAACCGCACCCCACCTGTGTACCTATGCATGAACAACCATTTTCTCACCTTGTCTATATCATCGTTAAATCAAAACGTTAATTCTATACTACTTTATATTATAAAAAAAACAACCATATTTGCAATATATGTAAGCATAAATCAGTGTTTCTATAAATATATTTCTTCAACGTATGCACCATTTTTGTAAATTCTCATTTAATCTGTCGAGCAAAATAAGTTGTCGAAATGCGATGCCACTGGCATATTGTGCTATTCCTCGCATATGTATTCATCTACACTGACAGTACTCATCTGTGCAAAAATTTACTACGTGTTTATACAGTCTACGTATGAACAATAAGGTACTGGAGACAGCGCTAGGAATGACATTTTTAAGGACAGTGTCGTCATTATTGGTGGCTGTGATGTTTCTCAAAATCACGACGCTCTGATCTCAAAAAAGAGAGAATGCATATTGCGGTTATTCATCTTAATGTTCTTTCTTTCTTGTAGTGTGAAGTGAAATCAGGATTAATACTGGACATTATTAGTTGTGGAAATGTCATTGCCGTGCATTGAAGGTAGTATTGTGTCTATGACCCGCCCCCTTCGCATTGTGCCTCCGTGAAAAAGATCTCGTAGCTGTTGAGCTCGAGTGATTCTGTTACATTTCGACCCAGCACCAGCAGCAGTACGCGGATTTTGTGTAGCCAAAACATTTACTTGATACACGTGACTCACTGGAAACAAAGATTGCATTGGATAGTAACCACAGGGAAATAAAAAGGAGTAATTTCATTTTCCATAACGTTGAAAACATCTCAAAAAGGTGTTTTTCCTTTACTGAAAACTCTAGTAATAGTTAGAACACTAAGGCGTGCAGTAAACTTGAAATACAGTTATCCAATCTGTGTGCAAAGCACGTGACTATATAGCAACATTTAAATGTTACTCAGAAATTGAGCACGGACACTTTCGTTACCTAATCGGTTTATAACATGTTGGCTCTTTTCGACAGTTTCCAGTGCAGTTCCTGCGTGATGAAGATAATGGTGTCAGCTCGGGGAATCCCTCCCTCCTGACGGACATTCAACAAAATAACTCTGTAGTTTTACGCTTACAAAGTAAAATTAAGAGAGGGGACTTGGGATTTGATACTTCGAGCAGGGTATATTTTAATAAATGTCTTGTCTTATGGCCAATTCCATAAAATTATTATAAACGCGAATTTGCTTCGGTGCTATTTAATTTACTGTAAATTAAAGGTCGCCTATACATTCATTTGTCTGTGACGTCATGAAGCTCGTGCTATCTGCAAAACGTGACGACCAGTCGCGAGACTAAAAGTAACTCTCCGAATAAATACTAAGTAGTAAAGTACAAACAAAGTTCCTTTTTTTTTTACTGCAGGCACGGAAGTAAAACAATACTGTCCGACTGATCTCAGCTGTTAGTGTAGACGCCTGCAACTTACTTTTTCAGCAGTGATAACAATAAAAATTGATGGCCAGTCGCGTCACGTGACTGCACATGCGCACTCAAACCCGTGCGTGAGTGAAAGTAAATGAAAACAACAGAAAATATTGGCTGTGTCAGGTACCGGCCTCTGCTCGGCTGGTTTAATTCGGTAAAATTGGTCTGAAGAGAAAATAGAAACGAAAGAATTGATTTTCTTTTTTTTTTTAATCCTTAATTCCAGACGACCAATAAAATAAATTTTGATCACCAGCGGTCATGTTTGAGGTAAACTTTATTTTTCATATCTTGTAACCTTTTACAAATCTTTCTCCTCCTTTCAACTGTTACAAAAAAGATGCGACTTATTCAAGCAGACGACCATTTCATTCACTTATAATTACGTTTGGGTTTCCGTATGATTTGATTACCATTCACTCGAACGATTCCGCAGTAAATAGGGTGTCAAATGCATTTCTTTTACCATTAATCTTCAGAAATGGTCTATTCACGTAAAAGGGTTAATTACTGAAAACCGACTGGCGCGATGTTCGCGGTGGTTTGAGGGATGGAAACCAACCATTTCCGAATGTTCTGTTTTTCCCGGTTGTGTTCTGATGGAGGCAGTAGCGCCATCTACGCCAGAATTAATACTGTAAGTAAGGAGAGGAAGCCATCTGGCGACTGCAGAAAATGTAGATGGTCTTAAAAAATACATCGCTAGGGAACAGAAGTTTTAAGGAATAGCTAGGGGTTCGAAATTTCTCTAGATACGAGAGTAATTTTATGATTTGTTTTTGATTTTTTTTATAAAAAGATGTTTACAAATTATTGTCCACATGCAGCATGGCCGTTTCCGGATTAATCCCTTCAGCGTAGGGATTAACGTAAATCTGTTTTTAGTTGATCAGTTTTCCGTCTGCAGTTTCAGAAAAGAAGATTAAAGTAGACCGCGGTGACCTACCCGCCACTAGTTATGTCAGACTACCAAATCACTCATTAGTCCCTTGGAAGGCCAGCCACGGATTTCTATCCAGGCAGACGGTTCTTACCTGTTGGATCGAGCAAAACTAAAAAAAGAAATATTTTTTTTTTAAATAAAAAAGTTCCCCCTTTTTTTGGAAAATGCAGTGAATTTGGGGAAAATACGGATCAGTTAAAAGACAGATCAGATAATCCCCTACCGGAGAACTAGATTGGTCTCTAACTGAACTCCACGATCGCTGATAATCGATATTCACGAATTCAAAATTGATGTAGAGCTTTGAATGTATGGAAATAAAGTTTTTTTAAAAACAAAAGGACCAAGGATAGCTGTGGTAAAAGGCAGTTACATGATTTGCAGAACTAAAGTTCGAGTAAAGAAAGCTGATATTTGGAAATACAGTTGTCCCCCGGTATTCGCGGGGGTCACGTTCCTAGAACACCCGCGAAGAGTGAAAACCCGCGAATATTGGACGTGGTCCATAAAAATGCCTATAAATGCCTATAAACGTCAAAATATAACGTAACATATAATAAAAATATAAGTAAATATATAATAATAATTTAATAAAAAATACAGCACTCAGAGAAACACTCGAGATAGCTACACGCGGTAAACTGGGATGATGCGGGCTGCTGGGCTGCATCTGCCTGAGACAGCGCCTCGTGGGCAGCAGCCAATCAGCAGCGAGGAGAAATGAATAACGCTCTCGGATTGGCTACTTTCAAACCTCCAGCCAATAGCGTTTATTTTATATTGATATTTTGCTGAATTTACGTTAGTATTTATATTACAAAATTCTTAAATTATATTGTTATTAATAATTTAGCGTAAAAAAGCGTGAAAAAATATATATTGCCACAAAAAGCCATAAAAAGATCGCGGAAGATATTTGCGATTCCGCGAATATGCGGGGGTTTCCACGAATAATTATTAGTTATGTTCTAAGGAAAATTCCGCGAATAACCGGGGCCGCGAATGCCGAACCGCGATTACGCGGGGATCGACTTACTTAAAACTTGAGATAAACCAGAGAACCTTTCAGTGGTGATCGAGGTGATCGTCTACGAAATTATCACACCACTGGGTGGACTACCATTTCTTCTACCAGCAGAACAAAGGCTGAGCTTAGAACTGCGTTGACTTACTCTCGTAGCTACCGGTTAGCACCAACTATTTACACTGGCCGCAGTTTATCTGTAATCGACGGTATACGGACCACCCACACACAGCCATCCACAGTGAACTAGGGAATGCTATCAGTTAGTCCTGGAGGAACACTTCCTAAAATAAGATACAGCAACAACAACAACAAACAAATAATAATAATAATAATAATAATAATAATAATAATAATAATATATAATAATAATAATAATATAATAAGAATAAGAAGAAGAAGAAGAAGAAGAAGAAGAAGAAAGGGTGTTCGAGCTGGAATGTTCATTGTATAGCAAATATATATTATTTTCATCGCTCTCTTTACTCGGAGTGTTTTCCAGAATTTGTATCTTAGCAACCGCGCCATTTACCATAACATGTACAGAACAGAACGGATTTCTGAACTTGTTTACAGCAAATACTTTTGTTGTAATTTTGATAGAAAGCCGGTTATTGTTATTACTGTTGTATTGGTGAAGAAAAGATGTTTAATTTTCTCAGTAAAAAGACTATTTCTAAATGTTTTGGCTATGCCTAGGAAAACCTAAAGTTACCTTCATTTTTTATTTTTATTTTTAATATTATATGCACACAGGACCGGTAGACATCCTTGTGGCATTTCAGAAGGACAAGCGCGTACTTTACATTATGCTCATTTGAGTCATTCGTCTCTATGTTCTTTACCATAAGGAAGATGCTCTTCTGAAGACGTTATACACGGCCTGAATCCTGCTTTCAGCCCTTCTTTAGAATGTTTTTTTTTTCTATAATGCTATTTCAAGATTCCAAGTATAACATTTATGGTACTGAAAAGTGCTCTCTCAATATTTATATTTTAAACGTATTTATGAGTGCATCCATTTCTACACCAGTAATAAGTAATCTTCTCTTAAAAGATAAAAATTCCCTTTTAAATCCATCTTACTACCAGAAAAGCTACAGTAATTAACTGTCTTTTATGCTTTTAAGAAATCACGATAGTTTATCATCGTATACTTAGCCCGATAAAAGTCATAGAATTGTATATTCTTTAAAAAGAGTTTGGCTTTTGATCTTTCTTTGTGGTAACTTTCACAAGAGCTCTTTAGCTATTCCACAAACTACATTTTTATCTATTATTCATCGCCAGCCCAATCTTTCGAGTTTTCTACATCAATATATTTACTTATCTCTTCTCCGATCTTGTTGCCAGTGTATTCTGTCAAGTGCACTTTGTCTCTCTGTTCATTCAATCAGGGGTCGAATTCTTCCAGCGATCCTTCTCCAGGAGGTTTACTATGATGCTCTTTAGGCGATCAGTCTAAGACTTGCAGCACACTGTTTTGGAAATCTAGTCACATGCCCAGTTTCGCTTTCCAGAGCAAGGTAGAGGTTGAAGTCTGCATCGTATACCTGCAAGTGCTGACATATTGTTGCCATCTGATGCTTGCAGTTGTTGTTAGGGTTAATCGAATATTTCTTTCATGCTTTTGTGTCTTCTTATTATTCTCCAAACTCTGTCCCACAAATAAGTAATTTACTAAAATATTTCCCTTCTTACTCTAGTCACTTTTATTCCAGTATTTCTTCCGTCGATGATCACCTCTCATAAGTTGGTCAGTAACCAATCCACAAAAAATACATGAAAGGTAAATTCTTGTAATATACGGACCAAGATTCTGGGAGATTGAAATTTATTTAAAGCTTCGCCACTCAAAACAATGATTTTGCCTATTCTCCGGCAAAGACAAATAAGGCGAGTCAACATGTAGCCACTATTTCGGAGCCGGAAGGGGTATCTATTGTTGACTAATGCGCTTACTACTTCATATTGAGGGAGAGTTGATTACCGCACGCGCGCACACGAAGATTCAATGGTAGACCGATAAGGCCTCGAGTTCGAATCCCGGTCGTTACCGGATTGAATTAGCGTACTTCGCCGGTATTTCATCTGTTGGTTGCGTGGGTTTCCTCCCAGATCTAAAAAATATGGACTTTCGTTAGGTCGGCCGAAGTCGGAACCCTAATCTTACACGCCTGTTCGCCATCCGGCTAATGTTTCGGATAAGAAATTGTTACCCCTCCCCCCACCAACAACAAATGTCCGATCTCATCGCACTTCTGAGCCCCACCCACTCATTCTCGTCCAATAGGCGATCCGTTGATGTTGTGTCAGCACGGGATTATTTGTTTCAGAATGTATACAAATATGTTTACCACAAAAGGTCGCTAATTTTTTTTTTTTTAAGTGTGCACGTCCTGTGTGGTTTCCGATGTAAAAAAAGCGATAGTATTCTCAAGAGCTGGAGGAAGCCCTGATGTATGAGAGCTGTCTGCCACCAGTTGCTCAGTGTGGCGAGTTCACTGGTGAAAGGCATTTACGGTTTTTACGACCCCTCCGAAGGCTGCGCTTACATTCTCATTACTTTTGTCTTTTTAATAAAAACAATTAAAATGCCATCGCGTTCACTGAGTACACAACAGCAGCATTTAACAGGAAGATATGTCGATTCGCGATGCCACGTCATTAATGTCAGGTGTCGCTGCTTTCGCAGTCTCCTGGATGAGGCATTTGGTTTCTGCTGAGCCTCATGAGAGAGAAGGTTTGTTGGCAAGCACCTGTTTGCAGTTTTCGAAGAGTGCTGCCAGTCTGAGCTCGCGCTGGTTCAGATTTTAAAATCTATTCTTATCAAAGAAGTGACAAAACTCAAGCAGCCATGATTCTCTCGAATTGATTTTCTAGATCAATCAATTAGGGTTGGAAATGAGGTTCAAGGGATTAAACAAGAGCTCATAGTTGGCTTTATTTTCTGCAAACGCGTGAGAAACTCCATCCTGATGAAGGCTTTCTACGTGTGATACACACCTTGCGCTCTGATGTGTTCCTGCGTCTTCAGGTTGTGGAGACAACATTTGGCGATTTAAGAAATGAATGAAACCCCATAAATCATCATGGAATCAAAGAGATCTGAAATAATGTGTGACTTACTTTGTAAGGTGCCGCTGAGATTGTTCAGGTAGCCTGCGATATCGATGAGATTTATCATCCTTTGATTTAGACAGATCCATGTCCACGGTGCTCGGGATGTCTTTGATTTCTTATCTTAGAGCCACAAGACGTTGGAGAGCTCTCTCCCTCGGCTCAGCCAGCAAACTTCAGTATGATAAACATTTCCATACTCTGATTCCACTTCCCACAAATACTCTTGGAACAAACGGTAGTTTAAATTCGTCTAGGGGAGCGATTATAATTCAAAGTTTATACCATCAGCAGCATAACGTCCTAAAATTTCATAATATTACTGCAGAGGGTCTCCCGGTGAAGCGCACAGGGTTACCACCGTTTAACCTGCTGCTAATCTTTCACATGTTTTGTAAACGAGCAACACAGTTCTTTCCTTATTTCTTCTCCTTTAATACATCATTGTATTGAGCGCAGATCTGCGAATTTCCGGGTGATTTAGAATTTGTAGTTTAACCAGGGAATTTACATCTGTAGCTGAGCAGCATCGCTGATATCACCTCTTCAGAAGCTGCTCTGTCGCAGTATCCGAAATAACCCGCACTCGTCACTGGGCAGTCATTGCTGAAACGGGTTCATCTTGAAAAATCGATTTCTTGTATCAGGGCACCTGTCCACAAACCACCATTAGACACCTCTTCAATGAATCACCACCAGTAAAGGGGCGTCACCCGGGGAGCGATTTCAGGAGACACGTGGAAGAAAAGTCCTCTCGTTTTTTCTGGGTGGACCGTCATTCGCTCAGAGGCGAGTTTTCACTTTAGTTCTACTTACAGTTTTTTCTCGCTCTCAGTAAGATGAATGAAATGAGGACCGCGCTGAGTTTCATAGAGGGGCCCTACACTACATTGTTACGGATACGGAGCAGAATGCTGAGTCACGACAAAACCATGCACAGTTCTTCACTATAGAAGTATTTTTCTCTGTCGGTATACTCTATTATTTTTTTTGTCAGTTTACATCCTTCTCTTTGCCCATGATTTAATTTTTCAGGTAGGTATTTCGAATTTTCACAGAATTACGCCGTTCCTCCTCACGTCACGATCTTCGCGGCTGCGGATTGATAAATTAGCCGGATCAGTAATCAGCACACGTCGGCTGGGTGTGTATGACAAGAGCGACGCATAGGGTCCACCAAGTTCCACTTTCTGTTAGTGCAGCTGGTTATAATCGTAATTAACAAGGCAGGAGTCACACCAGCACTTCGGTCGTGCTGGGACGGCCGTGTGTTGCGCACTTGTGCATTAAAAAAATTGTTTTCACACAATACCAACACACCCACCTTCTATCTCCATAGAAACGTGCAAAGCAGGGAAAAGGTCAGGTCCGTTCATTTCTTTCCCATCTTGCATGTGAGCAATGATCGACGTTGCAAAGGAATTCTAGCAATGTGATTCTAGCTACGCCAATATACTCACTTGTTAGTCAAAAGTCCTGCTAAACCTTGCTTCACACTTTATATAAGCTATGATGGCGCAGCTTCCTGCCTCTTTGCGATAACCAAACTTATAATTATTTACAGAATGGCAAGACTTTTTCTCTCATCCCGAGTCTCTCTAAACAATGTATCCAATGTATATTACTGAAGGCGTTCACCGATCTACTGCCCAACTAACCTCCAAAGCTCCTGGATGTCAGGTTTTTATTTATGAAGCCCATAACTCGTGAGTGTAAAATACTTGGTTACTTCTACTCTTTGCATTTTAAAAGTCTAAATGGCTCAGTAACATTTCCGCGTATTTGTTTATACGAAAGTCCATGAGCTTTGACAGTTGTTGAACTCTTAAATAAATGAGATCATGCTTCCTAAATTTTTTCTGATGGCATTAATTTTTCAAACTTTTTCGGATTGTGAACATCACTAAGGAGACCGAGCCTGCATCAAATACTCTAAATGGAGTGCAACCAGAACTTTATTATCAAACAAGAATAAAACTCCTAAAATCTATGAAAGGTTATAAATAGGGGGGTTCTCGAATGAAGTCGCTGTACCTTAATACAGCGATCTACGATGGAAGGTAAGAACTGATTTGCTTTTATGTGAGAGTACTTGGAGTCACTAAGCGACATTGAATGTTGTTCAGGACTTAATTTGCGACTCTACAACAAACCAGGCGCCTGGTCGCTGGGCACTTTCGTTTCAACTCAGAATTTCCAAAAGCTGTTCGAAGATTTATGGTCTTTTAGAATCGCTATTAAAGGTCGACTGTATCTTGCTTATTGACAGGATACCATGATGCTTGGTAAGAGAATCGATAACAAGTGGATCTTTTTAACAGGTTCATCATAAAGACTTAAAAGAATATAAAGCCTTTATTCAGAATGAAGGGGTCTCAACAAAAGAAAACCGACTTTCACCATATTGTTATCGGATAAGAGACCTATCTTCAGAAAAACAAATGTTTGGTCCACAACTCCCCCCAATCCACGAGTAATTTGATACTTTTATTTTGCTAGCGATATACAAACATCAGACATGTGGGGGGTGTTCATATGACAATAATTCTCTCTGTAAAATTCGGTGTCTAAAGAATGAATTAATAGCAGGTTTTACAGGTAAAACGACGAACAAGAATCGCGTTTAAGTCTATAATACAGCAAGAAAAGGTCACAGAAAAGTTCTGTCTGATTTCGGCGTAACTATTCTTGTTTAAAGAACGGTGAATTTTGTAGATAAGAAACGGAATTCATTTAATACAAAGGCGTTAGAAAATCTAAGGACGGACATTACAGCAAATTACTGTATTTAAATTGACAGAACAAAAACCTACCGCAGTTCGTAATCGTGAATGAGTGAGAGCCCACAAAGGGTCTGAGTACAGTGTTAGAGTAAAGCAGAAGGTGAGGTATAATTCTTTTGGTGTGGTGCTACCCTGATGAGTGGAGAAAAGCTTAGGTTAGGTTGTCTACCGAACGTCAGCATGGTTCAGCTGAAACCTACAGTTTAAGACCCGGTCAACCGGGTAGTGCGAAGAGAACGTCTGAGTCCGATCACCTTCACAAAATCTAGAAAACAGGGTGGGAACGTTGTGGAGTGGACATCCGGTCACCGATGTTTTCACCCTACTCCTCTTTCAGAAGAGTTAGTAACAGAACTAGTAGAGAGAGAACGAGAGAGAGAGAGAGAGACACGAGATAGAGAGAGAGAGAGAGAGAGAGAGAGAGAGAGAGAGAGAGAGAGAGAGATGCGAGAGAGAGATAGAGATTGATAGACCAGCCTGACTATCATGCTTGACATTCATGCTGCAATGGATACTGCGAAAGACCAAGCCAAGTAAAACAGCTACGGTCGGTAGAAACCCTACCAATCTTCCAGGGTAAACGGACAATATTTCTCCTTACATAAAAAACTCACCTTCAAAAAACGGTTAGATAAAAACAAGCCCAGAAAACCTCGCTACATTCAGAGAGCGGTTGTAGTTAGCATTGCTATCTTAATGACATCTACCATTGTACCAACAAATCTGAGATTCTCAACTCGTAATCTTCAGAAAGATGGCGCTACTTTCCACATCACTAGTGTGATCACAGACAAGAAGAGGATTCAAAGAATTCAACTTCTTCCTTGTGTGTCTACAAAACCTCTGACTCTGTTGTTTAGCTAGTAGTCTGGTCTCCGTTTTCCCCAATATGTATGACCGGTGAACTGTCTCCTACGTTCCCAGCTTTTTGTATTGGTCCCAGTCCTAAGGCCCCCGCCACCGAACCACGGAACGAAGTGGCGGTTAGACGCACCTCAGCTGTTCAGATTTTCCTATCGGACGCTGTTGTCTCTGTGAAAATTGTGGGCGATCAGCAACAGTGCTGATTCTCCCGTATTGGGCCCGTATCTGGTTGATGTCAGAGACGCTGGCACCGAATCGATAACAAATAGTTCAACTACAAACAGCAATCCTTTTTATTAAAAAACCCTGCCATTTCTTGCGCTTTGTTAACCATCTTCAAGCGATGGTGCGATCTACTGATCAAACTCATCGCTGTCCTTGAGCAGGCAAAGGAAAGGCACGTGAAATTCTCGTCAAGATACTGAAAAAGAGACACAACTCCCATATCATGCACGTGCTCCACTCGTTCCATCTCACGCTCTGAAGTCGCTTTGCGATCTCTCACAAGAATCGAACCGCGCCTGTTTACAAGCGCATAGAATTTTTAAAATGAAGCTGGCATCAGAGAAGAAAAGATGAAAGCATCAGATAGCTGGAGAACGTGAACTGAGCAGCGGAGGTCGGGCGCTGCTTCCATGAAGCTACATTACTCAGAAACGTCAAACATGCGAGTTTGTGATTCTCTCTATGTTTAGTTCTACCTTTGGCGTTAAGCTGTGTTTGTAGTTTCTCGGAGAATTCACGTCTCCGTGTTACCAGTGACTGCCCGCCTTAGACTGCCCACTCGGTTTTGTCGACAGATTTCGAGGTTCCATTAACAAAAATCCATACGAAAAATGACTTATCAAGAAAAACGTGCGGCTAACTCTGCGAGATCAATTAATTAATATAATCAGGTAATGGAAGTTAATTTCATCGGGAACAATTGGTTTTTTAACCCCTGGGGACCAACTTTGTAGCGATATGTTCTTGTTTTATCTAAAGTATTGTCCGAATAACTCTCTATATAAAAAATATTCTTTTCGTCTCTAATTTGTTTTTCATTTGAATTAATTTTTAAAAAATATACTGAACTTTATGTAACCATTAAAAATATATTTATTCAAATTTATTCGTTGTTTTTCTCATGAATCATTGACAACAAAAGATGAAATGGCTTTAATGTCGTCTGCTCAATATGGAAAGTGAAAGTAAATGACTTTTAACTATTGTTATTTTTACTTACACTGGCGAACAGTTAAGTTCTGTTGGTCCATTCGCTGCATCTACAGGACCTTGCTGGTTTTTAACTTTCCTCTTCTAATATCTGCGCTGTTCGAACAAACTTTCCCCTCTTTTCAGTTTTAGAAACTTGTTTTAGAAGACCTTCTCTTGTTCATTTAGTTATTAGCTTTATTGCGGTTAATCTGAAACCTCTGCGGTAAAAAAGCAAATCTAAAAACTTTTTATCACAAACAGATCGGTTTTTTTTTTTCTGATCAGTGCGAGTTAAAATGGAGCCCTAATGTAGACAAAGGTCTAACCGCAAACACAAACCAGAGTACAAAAGATGGATTGGAAAAAAGAGCCGGCCTTCTCAGGTGCGGACTTGAATCCAGAAGATAATCCATGTAGTATCTCATTTTCAATAATCTAGGGGGGTATCTACACCCACTCAAGTCAGGTCCCGGGAACCCTACTAATATTTATGCTTCTTGTTCTTTCTTGAACTTCTTAAATTGCCCAAGAAAACAGATTTTAATTTTTCAAATAATTAATCCAGCAACAAGTGAGTAAACGGTTAGAACTGCCGTCGAACAGATATTCGGCCGTCACTAAACCTCATTATTCCTGCAGAGCAACCTCCCATGGCACTCTGGTTTATCTGCAATGACTGATTCCTGTCCAAAATGACTATCACTTTCCTGGTTCTCTGCATCGATGCCATACTGTGTTTTATTCGAGACTAAATAGGTTTTAAATTATAACTTGTTCCGCGGCTGAGACGCGAATGTTTTCCTCAATTTCTGTCTCTCTACGAAATGAACTCCACAATAGTCTCTCTCTCTCTCCCCCCCCTCTCTCTCTCTCTCTCTCTCCTCTCTCTCTCTCTCTCTCTCTCTCTCTCTCTCTCTCTCTCTCTCTCTCTCTCTCGAAATTTTTTTCTCTTACTTAAAGGATTTAGAATTTATTCACTTTATCCAAATTTCTAAAAGAATCATTTCGATGCCCTCATTAAGTTAATACCGATCTTCTCTGCTATTTTGTTGTTGTTGTGTTGTTCTCAGTGAGAAACAGTAAGAATGGATAAAATAAACCCCGTCTCTACAAGGTTTTATTCGAAGTCACCAGTTAACGTTGTAATCTTTTTAAATTGAGCTGAGGGTAATAAATCAGAAGGAAAAAACTCCAGTTGTTATCAGTAAATTAATTTTCCTGAAAATGTTTAAATACATATTAACATAATAATCCAGAAGTGGTTTAGAAAGCAGACGGTCAGAACTCGATTCTAAAACTAAGATTTATCATTTTTCTAGGGTCCGTCGAACAAAACGGCAGCTATATTTATTAAATCCAACCTTTCATTTACTGCTGAACTTCAGTTGTGCATTTTCCTATATACCTCTTTGTGACAAATGCTAGGGGTTTCTTTTTTGTTCCCTTTCCTTGGAATGCTGACATAGGGTCTCACGCCTGACCAGTCAGGCTGTATTAAGAAGCTTTCCTCGCGTTATGAAGTGGCGTTGTGAGAAGGCGATCGTCTTCTCAGGCGAGACTAAGATATTCAAAAGCACAAAAAAATGGAGGGGGATCATCTAAAAGCCACAGATCTTCATGAATGTTTTACGGAGAAAACTGACAGGTTGACCGGGATTATTTTCACCATAGTTTCCTATAAAATCGTATCGATGTTTCGCAGTTTCATCGGCTGCTGTAAATCAGGTCGTCGTGACCGCTGGTAATTATTTTCACTTTCAAAGATGTCTAAGGAGAGCGAGATGTTTAATGACTTCAAAGAAAATCAGAACATGAAGAACTCCTGGTACAGAACTCGCGGTGACCAGTTCTTCTAAGGTCAGCTGATTTATTAGCCGGCATTATTAAGAATCGGATTCTTAGGAGGGCATTTTGCTGGAGGCCTTCAGTATAAGTCACGATAACTTCCTTGCTTCTTGTAATGACTGAATTAGTTAGAAAGTACTGGTTAGAGCTAACCCACTCTAATCAGCCGTTAAGGTAAATAAACATTATTTAAAATTTTTTTCGAGTAATGAGGACCATAATCAAACATTTTTTAAGAAACAACAGCTCACCTGTGGTCAGAGCGACACAGGTAGCCCGCCTCTAAACTTTATTTGCATTTTAATGCGCTTCCATCTGAAGAACTCTTGTGTACAAAGCGGAAATGACGACATTGTTTACGAAGTGGGTGTAGTTCCAACGTTCTACCGCTTAATGTCGTTAATCTGTCACGAATAGGGCAAAACAGCTCTGCTGTGTTGTCGTGTCTCACGCCAGTCTCCATAAGGCAGACAACTCTGGTGAAAAGAAACCGTAGTAAAGGCGCGGTTATCCTTTCGAGAGTATGCACCACTTCGGGGAAATCTCCAACCAAAATTCCTTATTTTTAGATGAGGGAGGATGCCGAGGTGACGGACTCTCATGGCCATCGTAAATTGCCTGCTATTTTGTCACGAGAGTCGCGCGTGAGACTGGCTCAGACGACAGGTACGACTACGTCGTTTGCTGTACCTGTCAAAGATCCAAAGCTAGGTGAGACAACCGGGGTTGGCTAATTCTTACATCATCAGTGATTCCCAGCTAAACGGGCAGCTAAAGATATCCGGTGTCTCTTATTAATGGCGAAAATCCTGTAAAACTAAGGCATTCAGACACGCGAAAGTGAAACTATCAAATGTGCTGTTATGAATATTGATTTAGTAATAATGTCCATTTAAATCGATTTCTGTAAGTTTTCGCGGCGGAAAAACCTGGTGCTTTTCTTTATTTGTTGCATACGAATAGAAATTGAATTCTCTAAAAAACATAAGAAAAACAGTAATTCAACTCTCTGCAATTGCGCTTACATAATTAGCTCTGTGTCCCCCGATCTGTTTCTCTTGAGGAAAATTAATTCAGTCTTAATCATCGCAAACTGATTTTGCCTAATCAATAAATTCTGTGGAGTTACTCTTCTTCCTGCCTCATAAATTCTTCCTAATGAACAACTCTACATTAATTTTCGTTATTCTCTGCTCAAGTCAATAATTATTCTGTTTTTATTGGCTTCTCTTCTATCGTTTTTCTTTAGTATCCAAAAGGTAGAACTCTTCTCAGTTAGCGACGGTAATCTCCTCTCCAGTCGATATCTCCCTGTCATCCGCCACTTGGACCAGTACATTTCCGTTACCTATGGATATTTTGTGTCACTTATTTTTCAGCTACAACTTTTAATTTATAAAATTAAAATATTTAAAACATGTATTTTTATTATTAATTAATTAAAAACACCCTGTTGGCTTCAAAGTATTCCAATTTTTTCTCGGAAACTGTCAACCGGAAACAGTTTAAATAAAAAATCCTGTATAACAGCAAATTTCACATTGTTACTTTCCTTACATCTCTCTCTCTCTCTCTCTCTCTCTCTCTCTCTCCTGACAAAAGGCCTGACTAGTTTTGTAAACCACAACAGTAACAGAATACTTAACCAGCTGCCACGTCTATGCCATAAACTGTACACACATTTATTATCCCCCCTCTCGCTGTCACTTGCGAACGAGTAATTCATCGCGCGCAAAAGTAATCTATTGGTCTTCTCTCTCTCTCTCTCTCTCTCTCTCTCTCTCTCTCTCACCCCGGTCGTGGTCCTTGTGTAAAAAGAGCTCCAGATTTTCGAGATAAGCGATCATATGGCCCTTTTATGATGTGTCTTGGCCAAAAGACCATCCCACGTTGGTAAAAATCTGGGAGATTAAAGCAAATAATGGAAAAATAAATTCTTTTTTAAAACCTGAATCTACACCAGGTATAACTGTTATCGCTGCATTCTTAACTTAGTTGTGACAGAACTCGGCTGAGTTCAAAATAGCCATTCATTTGTATCGACCGGAAATTCAACCCAAACCATGTATAGGCGCTTGCCAAAAGTAAATAACCACCCAGTTTGTAAAGAGACTGCTTTAGTCCAGCGCTTCAGCCTCACTAATTAAATAAACGTGATGAGTATTTAGTGAATCTGTTCTTTGCGTCACAGATAACTTGTACTCGTCTGGGTGAGTTGATTTAATGAAGAGTTTATTTACTTTTGATTAATCTGCTCGGTTTTGATTTCTTTGATTCGTACGTTTTTGCTAAAGCTTGAAGTTTCCTGTTTCTCCGCAACGTGGCGCATGCGAACTATTTTACTATCATTTCTAAACGGACAAACATCTCAGGAAATTATTCCGCGCTGTGTATAGCACAGCGGACTTTTCCAGTACTAAATGCTTTAAAATATCACAACTATCAAAAACCAAACCATGTCTGCCGGTCTCATTCTTTCACGCTGAGCTCGCGATGATCAAAGAGGTCTGGGTGCACTTCCTTTACCGGACCGGAAGGTTTCTGAAGAACGTACGGTCGGCCGTGATTAGGGGGCGAAGCGGGTGATACACTGTAGACGTGCCAGCCTCCTCCGTCAGACCACGGGGAACCGCTTACCTGGCTACAAATCATACGTCTCTTACCCCGCGACCTAGTGGACCTGTCAGCTAATGAGTGGTTCCAGGAGTCAGGGTTAGTACGGTAACAGGATACGTCTGACCGCGGCAGACGACGCGAAGCATGACAAAAAAAAAAGAACTAGGGGTCAGTTCTACTAGAACCAAGTGTACTGTTTCTGGGGCCTGTGATTCTTCTACCAACATTCCATGCAGGTTTTTGTCAGGTCAGTATTGTAAGGGATTTCATTCCGGCCTATGGACCTCCCCTCTTCCATGACATGCCATGTTGTTGGGCCGCTCTCTCGGTCACAAACTTGCGAGACATCGTCTGGAGAACCATCTATAATCGTCACGGTCCAACATACATGCTAAACTGATTATAAGATGCTAATAACACGTGATAGAATCGCATCCCATATGTAAAACCGAACTGCTCCCTATGGTTATCATGTAAGCAGCAGAAAGAGTATAAAAGTTAGGCAGGGATATCGCTGTAGTGTAGTTAATGTGGTGGATACCATGGCTCCTGGGAAAGAAATATCGGATGACAAACGTATAGGAATCAGCTTTAGTTAGAAGATTGCGGCCCGACTTTGTTTCAGAAGGAGCTGGTATGACAGACTCTGTAAAGATCGCGATACTGGTACTGTTGACAGTAGACTCGGTTGAGGAAGAATATCCAAGTTCTCCAAAAGCGATGTTAAGTATCTCGGGGTTCGTTCTCTACACGATGGACAACGAGGCAGGAGAGACCTTGCGAATCACCAGGCTGCAAGTACAGGAGCTAACATTTATTCCAAAATGGTAAGATACACACACATTAACAAGAAGTGGTATCCGCGGATGTGTAGCTCCCAGAATAATCTTGAAAAAAACCTGGAAGAAGCTGCTCTTTACAGATGAGTTCAGGTTTGAACTGTTTGGAAAAAATCATGCAGTTTGTTGAAAGACGGACCAGGGAGCGGTAGAACAATCAGTGTACAACAGATTAACTGAAGAATGAGGTTTGATCAATGTAAGTGTGCAGTTTCACATCATCCAGAGGTGCCGGAGACTCATATAAAATTAAAGTTATACCAAATTTCGTCAGGTAAGGCAGGTTCTCAACTATCATGCCATTCTCTTAAGCAGGCATTATCTTCCAGCCTGACAATGACCCCCAAAGCTTAAAGCCAATGTGGTGCAAAACTATCTGAATGTAAATAGGCTGGTGGAACACTCAATATGATGCCATCACCCGCACAAAGTCCTGATGTGAACATCATTGAGGATATATGGCTGATATGGCTACTGAGAAAGTCAAACAGATTCCAAACACCTTAGGTAAATTGTGAAAAGTGCTGGAGGACATTCGAACAACATTCCACAGTGATACATCGATAACCTGTATGGGAACATGAAATAAAACAAGATGCTATGCTCTAAGTAAAGAAAAGGGTCATGTATCAAATACCGATGCACTGTCTGATGTATTCGTTTTGCATTTGTATATTTTCCGCAGTAATGCATTGTGTGGCGTGTATTATTCAGGTCCTTCAGTTCTGATTACTCATTATTTGTCTCTATCCTCTGTGTATTTCCATAGTTATTTCTAATAGTGTAGATGTGTAGACGACAGAAGTAAACTTAACACTTTCATGTTTGGGAAGAGAAGCGAACAAATAGAGAGCAGTAGAACCAAATGAGGCTTCGTGATATTTAACTAAAAAAGAATCTTCCACTGTCAATTTTAAGAGATGGATTTAATGTTCCACAAGATGAGTAAATATGGCGACTTTTGGCGTAACGCTTCTGGTTCGGACTGGCTGGGTCTTTCTCATTGATGGAGGCGAAATGACTCGGCTACTTTCGGAATGTCAAACTGTCAGATTTATCAGAGACTAATTAAGGTATGTAGTTTATTCATCGGACATCCGTAATAGGAAGAAAAAAAACATATTCATGAGCAATACGATCACAATTATCGACAAACTCTCTGATTAAGTCAGTGGTGGCCTAAAGTGTGGGCAAATTGGGCAACTTTCCAGGGTCCCGCACTTAGGGGGACCTAAAATTTGGTTAATATTCTATATTAGCCAAATGGTTTAAATTGACGCCTAAAAAAATGTTTTGGACCTATAAGATGTAGTATTTTGTGAAAATATGAAACAGAGAATAAATTTATTGCTGCTGTTGATTGGCTAAAGTACCCTTACCTAACCCACTTCAGCTAATCAGCGGCTCAGTTGTGGATATTTAAATCTGGTGAGTAAACTGGGGCTCCCAAATTTAGTTTTTAAAATACAGCCGTTAGTCTCTTATTACCATTCCAGTCAGTCAACATACAGAAAACTGGGAGCACGTGACGCATGAGCATGAGGTGAGCATTTTTTCTAAATATATTTCTCCTTTCATTTGATTGATACACAAATACTCAGCAACAGCACTTCGAATTTGTAGATTACGCAAAGCATAAAAGAGAAAGATATAGATTTATATATTACGACACGATTAGCTAAACACATTGGTTCCCAGCCTGTGTTCTGCGGAACCCCGGAGTTCCTCAGATTGTACCATATCCCCGTTGGACTTTGATTTCTTGACGCCGGGTGTTATGGTTTACGATGCTGTTGGTGTATCCTACTTTGGCCCCTGCGATTGGACTATCAAGTTTATGGTCTCTTTGCATCTTTAATTAAAAGATGAGGTATGCTGACTTAATTGTGAAACATGCAGTGAAAATGCCATCTGAAACCCGATGGGAAAGTCGCACTGCTGGTGTAAAATTCATACGTTTTGAAGTTTCTGAAGTTTGTAATGCAATTATTGAATTACTGAATATTCCTCCCACCTTTGACAGCGTAACTTGTGCCCAGGCTAACGGTCTTTTGGCGGAGCTACGGTCATTTGCATTCCTTCTTAACACAGTTATCTGGTATGACACCCTGTCACAAATAAATAGTGTAGGCTCATGCAAAGTATAGATATGCAGTTAGATTTTGCAGTGGCACTACTGAAATCTACTCTGGAATATATGACTGAGTATAGAGATCAAGGTTTTCTAAAAGCTGAAAGGGTTTCTGAAAGCATTTCCGAGACATTTGATGACGCTATTAAGGTGAAATTTCTAGAGCAACGTGTGGGAAAGAGGCGCAGGCTTTCTCTGGATGGCACATCAGATGGGCCTATACTTGATCCAAAAAACAGATTTCGCATTGAGTTCCTTAATGTTATGGTGGATGAAACAATTGCTAAACTAAATGGGGGATATAAACAAATGGTACAGTTAGGGATAGATATGGATTCATATTTGACATTAATTCATTAACATTAAAGATATATATCCCAATTTTTGTGTAGTACTTTGCAATTCTGCTCACTCTACCAGTAATAGTTGCATCTGGTGAGAGGGCATTTTCAAAACTGAACATTATAAAAAGTTATCTGCGATCTTCCATGTCACCAATTTCACCTACTTGGATTAGCAATTATTTCAATTGAAAATAAAATTGGAAGCGAGTTATATTAGTGATCTTATTGAGGATTTTGCATCCAAGAAGGCTCGACAAGTTTTATTTCAGTAGACTGTTGGCAGTCTTTGATTCGCCTGTGAGCTGGTTATCAGTCTGTGTTTTGTCACGATGTCTTCATGCAAAGCACCATTTTGTCTTTTTAAATTTGATTTTGCAAGCACAAAATTTAACTTTTTGTTGTTTTCTTTCACTTATGCAACTTTAAAATTTAGTGCACTGTGCTGATTAAATGTATTATGATATATTCTCCACTCCACTGCAATAAATATTAATCACATGTCACTGAATGTATTATGGTAGCTGTACTTTCCCAGATGTGTAATGGGTTGAGAATAATTAGAATAAAATCAGAAATATCCTAACTGCTAAGTTGCTGATACTTTATAAAAATAAAATTTCCCAGGAAGGCCCACAGTGACTTTCTTGCCCAGGGCCCAAGAACTCTTGAGGCCACCACTATCTGGGTAATCTATTCTACACTACAGAATATCAAATATACAAACAACTCGCTTACTTGACAGGAGATTGTTTATTATTTATAAATTATTCAAAAACCTACGTTTACCTTAAACTGTTTTTGATTACATCAATGACTACTTGTTAAATGGTGCTATACTAACTGTACGCTTGGAGTGAAATTACCGAAGAAAATCGGTTGTGCGAAGCAATTAAAAGTTAAACTTTGTAAAGCAGAACAAAAAAACAAAGGAAATATTGTGTTTTGAGTAAAGAAAGAAAGTAAAATAAAATTAATTTTGAGTAAGGGGGATGATCGAGCAGAATTCTGCATTTCCGAACTCCTGTTTGTAAACGTCTTTTTTTTTTTATAGCAAATTGGATCAAGGGGAATTCTTCGTGTCGTTAATGGTTACAGTTTCCAGGGAGATTTATATGGTAACAAAATTACCGTATGAATTTTATTTTCTGACTGCGCAAAATTTGGGTTGGTCTGGCATTCTTCCAGTAACATTAAATCGCATCGCTAAAGTGAAGATTTTTTATGCTTGATTGATCTCTAAAATTCTGTACATTTCTTTTCGCATGAACGACTCCAAAGATGGTAACAGTGGTCCGGAGCTATACTACACGGAGTTATGGCTACGGAAGGCGCGCTCAGTCAGATCATTATTTTGGGACTTCGCCATACCACCTTTAGTGCATCCTTGTTTTGCATTAGATTATAACAATGTTGAAACGTAGTTCACCAGTCGATGCTTGACTATCTCATGATGCAGTCTGTATTGGTCGCAGGCTGGAAAGGTAGCTTCATACTCCTGTCGTGATAGAGGAAAGACATTAGGCATAATCTGACTGTTTAACAGAATTATTCCCAACACTTTTTTTTCTATTTTCAGGCTTTTGCTTTAAAGAAAACCAGACCATAGAGAATGTTTTGACCTTCTCGGCGACTGTAAGCCAAACTTTAGCCTGGGTCAACAATGGAACAGTCCAACCTGTCGGGTGCCATTGCTACCGCTCCATACCATTACATGTTCAACTTTTCCGTTTCTACAGAGGATGGTCTGACTGACGAAGGCGTGCCGGCCAACAGGGAAAGTTTGGCCCTGACTCGGTTTATCGTGCAGAAGTTGTGCGTGCCGCTTGTGGTATCGTTTGGCGTGGTCAGCAATATCCTGAACATCATTGTGCTGACGCACCGCTCCATGAAGACGTCCACTAATTGGTACCTGACGGTGCTCGCGCTATCTGACTCCCTCTACCTCGTTTTCTCTCTTACGCTCAGCTTCAAACACAATCACTGCATGTCCGAAACGTCCGCCTACAAATACTGGTTCCCTTACGGGCGAGTTTTCACCGATATGTGCAGCAATGTAGGAGTCTGGTTGACCATCACCTTCACCCTGGAGAGGTACATCGGCGTTTGCCACCCGATCAGGGGCCATGTGATCTGCACTCCGCAGAGGGCACATCTAATTACAGCTGTCGTGTCGCTGGTGGCGATTGCAGTAACGGTGCCGCAGTTCTTCGAGATGAGCGTGGTGGAGCGGCTGGACCGGGACAGGAATGCCACCCATCTGACCTTCGACTACACGCCCTTCTCGCAGACCTACTCCTACAAGATGGGATATCACTGGTTCGTGACCACAGCCACCACCTTCCTGCCGCTCGCCACTCTTTGTCTTTTCAACGGCCTGCTCATCCGAGCCGTGGTCAAGGCGACAAAGATCCGGCGCCACCTGTCGACAGTACCCGTGAAGAAGTCGTGCGACCGAAGCGGCACCGAGCAGAACAAGATTACGCTAATGCTGGTGAGCGTGGCCATTGTCTTCATTCTCTGCCAGTTCCCCGGCGCCATCCTTCTTTTGTACAAGACCTACTGCGATGTGAACGGAATCAGAATCACCGAATACCACAACAACGAAATAAAGATGGCTGCAAACGTCACTAACCTTCTCATTCAGTTAAACGCATCCGTCAACTTCCTGCTCTATTCGTTCATCAGCACAAAGTTTCGCAGAACTTTCCAGTTGGTGGTTTGTCGGAAAATGTGGTGGACCTCCAAGTACAGTCAGTCAGAAACTAATATCTTCCGCGCATCCAGGCGTACTTCCGGGACCGTCACCTGGCTTACGACGCGAGCACCTGTGGTGCCAGGAGACCTTGACCGCAGCCTACAGGTGTTTTCGTACAGAGATATGAAGAAAAGAAGCACGGAGATGCTGAATGTGGACATGACAATGCAGGAATACTCCACCTACCCTTATACTCCAGAAAACTCTCCCGGGCGTCAGGACAGCGCTTTTACCTGACTGGCCATTCTCATTTCTACAATATTTTACAATGACGTAAGTGATCACTTTATACAGTGAATCCTATTCACCTCCCAAGGTTACCAAAACGACCGTAAGTTGAAAACACATTCATCTTACCATTTCCACCTCCTCACATGACGACATTCGTTCACCCCGTGACTTCTGTTGGCGTCTCCTAGCTAGTTTCCTTTTCTTTAACTCTAAAAGTTGTACCCTGTTCATATGGTATTTAAAGTGCGCCTCGTATGGCTTAAAAAAGTTCTAAAACTAAGTTTCTTTTGTGTTTGCATATTTTTAGTTATTTATTGTTTTGTTCATTACAGCAGCTAATTTGTCTAGAAGTCGTCGGGAGTAACAGACAAGGAGATAACCCTGATCTTCTAAACTACACGGTAGGTCAAAATGTTGAGCGTATTGATTTTAGCAGTAAAATCTTCATTAAACTACAAGATTTAACTCTTGTAAATGAAATATTCTTATCACTTTTAATTGAAAATCTCAATTTTAAAAAAATGTTTAGTAAAGATAAAGTTTCAAATTATTATTATTATTATTATTATTATTATTATTATTATTATTATTATTATTATTATTATTATTATTATTATTATTATTATTATTATTGAGTTGCTTCAGCAATGCCTAGAAATACATTATAATGGAATAAGCATAGTGCCAAAACTATGGCCAGGTAAACGGAATCTTGAAAGAGAAAGCATGTATTTAATTCGTAAGGGTTGTGAAATTTTGATTAAAATTATCAATGTCTGCACACACTCTCTTCTTGTAAATCAGCTTGTATTTGCTAATAAAGAACGTACAATGGGAATTTTGTGATCTTCTTAAGGCAATCAGTCATTTCACATAATTCTGGCAGTCTAAAGACATTTATGAAATTCCTAAATTTTTTATCAATTTCACATAAATTCTGAAAAAATATAGTATGGGGATTTTAAGAAATACAACTTGATCGCCTGAGTTCAAACTCCTGTCTGGACCAGCTCGGTTTGGCTTAGCTCCCTCGCATAGTTTCTTCTGGCTCTTCCTTTCCAGTCGGCTTTTTACCTACGTGTTCCACAGATTTCTCACCTTTCCCAGGTCACATTCTTTCAGACTGAATATGTTTACTGGTCCTATCAGTAATTTCAAAAATCCTCCCAAAGCTTTTCAGGAATATGAAAAAGCGGAATTGTTGCAACTTTTCCTGAAGAAAGCTCCCTACTTTAAATTTGACATAGATGCAAGTCACTTGACTCCAGCCTCTCATACGATCTTCATCAGTGATTGCATGTTTTCTAAAGGATGAAATTTAACTGTGAAACAAGTGGGACACAATAGTGGTATATGTGTTTGAGTACATTCAGCAGATTTTTAAAGATTTTGAACTGTTGCTAGATGTTTAGGACAATCTTTAAAACATTTTATTAGTTTTTGTATTAATACTAAAAAAAAATCACAGATAAGGGAGTTTCCAGGAATAGTATATTGAACGGTTAAATTTAGTGCTTGCATCTGGTAATGGACACATTTCTGGTTTATTCCAGTTCAAAATGAGCTCCAACTTATTTGAATTTTTCTTTTAAAGTGTTGACATCTAGTATTGAGCCCTACAGTCTTTTTTTCTCCTAAATGCTCACATTTAATTTGTACCAAAACATTTTGGTGCTTTATTAAACTGAATTATGCTGACTTTTATTTTTTTTATATATTGTGAATATTTTCTAAAGCTTTTTTCCAACTGTTGGCAATTTTTTGTAAATGCTTTGATACTTGTTTGCATGGATGTCAGAAAGCGAGATCACAACTTTTTTCAAACTCCAACCATGTATATTTATCAAACCAGGTTCCTACAAATCATGGGAAAGCAATATCTCAAAGTTGTTCGGGATATCGTTGAAAATATTCCATTCTTGATTTTGGTGATACTTGCATGGATGGGTGATCATTAGTAGCTGAATTAGATCATGGAAATGAAACATCAACCTTTTGAGTTTTGATTTTTGTCTTAGTTTGAAGAAATTAAACCATTGCCCAAAACAATCAATTCATTTCATATCTAAAATAGTATATATAGCGTTGTGTTTGCCACGCCTGGCTCTATGAGCATTTACAGGTAGTGAATGAACTTTCTTCAGTTCCCTACAGAATGGACTCACACATGGTCTTATGTCTAGCAACTACTCTCCATAAATACACTCTGTGAGATATTTTATAGGAGAGGATCAGTCTTATCAGGCTGACAGCCAGCTTTTAAAAACCAGTTCGTTGTTCCAGTGAAGGCACAGGTGGTTATGAGTCATCATTGTCTTCATAGAGCAGCCTGTAGAGATAATAAGGACATACTTTATTTTAACTATAAAGAAAAAGTACATTTTTTTTATTTGAAATATAATTTCTTTAGTCATGTGACTTGTTTGAAGCTTTAGAAGTAATACATAACATATTTCAATATTGGATTTACAGTTTACAGCGATTTTATTAAGAATGATATTGATCATTGAATTTTGTAGTAATTTGTATATGCATTACTTTCAAAGCTCCAAACAAGTTTTAAGTCACACTTGAAAATAATATTGGGTTCAATAAATCAATACTCTATAATCAATTCAAAATATAAACTTAAGTATTTCAAGGAGCATTTGGGATATCAAGGTTTATTCTTAGTGAAACTCAGATTTTAATAGCTGAGATGAGGATTAAATATTTGTATTGCAGAATTTTATAAAACATTTTAAATATCATTATATATAAATTAAAATTATTATAGTATAATGCAATTTAATTAAAATAAAAATATTTATACAAAATTGTAAATTCGAATGAGATAATAAAGATAATATTGATAAGGGAATATTATATTTGGATGTATTTTATATAAATATGTAAAATCAAGTTTTAAGTTTCCCAAAAAGGTGCACTCAATTTTATCTCTTTTTTTTTTTTCATAAATTCCGCAGCATCTTTGTTTAGAGTAATCTATTTAACCATCTGTACCCACCATCTCTACAGCTCGTTTTCGGCCTTAACATACAACTATGTCATCTAACTAGAAACTTGAAGAATATATGACAAACAGACTCAATGTCTGCTTGTGGCTCTATGAGATAGGTGCGAATTATTTCCAATTTAATTTGAGGAAAAACAAATTATATACGTTGCTGTCTTTATAATTCTGTTTTGGGGGCAGCTGTCTTTTATTATGCCTCTGTGTGCAAAGTTGACACGACAGAAACAAAATTTCATATAAAGTTAGGTTAGCTTACAGTCCGCCATCTTTAGCAAATGTAGAAGACTTTTAGTATTTCATTTGACGTCTAGGTGTTTACATTTTTGTATAAAAAACAGATTTAAGCTTTCTTGTTTCTCTTTTAAGTGTCTATTCCTTTAAAGAAAAAAATCAGAGTACTGACCTTTGACCTTTGTGGGAGCCGTTCTATCGCGTTTAATGAAATGATTTTAATTCCGTTCTAATCCGTATTCACACCTTCAAGAGCACAGATTCCTCTTTATCTCATTGAAGCAGCAGGACTTCACCGAAGAGATTATGGTTTTTGCCTCTGGCCTGCCTGTCTGGCTGGGACGGTTAGGTGCGTGGAGACCGGTTCCCGGACTTGTCGAGCTGAGGCCTTTTTTTCCCAAGATTGGTTTTTGGATGGGGAAGCGGTCACTCTAACGGGGGGGGGGGCGTTCGCGCACCTAACTCTGGCGGCCAGATACACGAGGTGCTTCGGCGCCTCAACCCTAACGGGAGCTCGCTCCACACCGGATTTCGGCCACCACCCTCCACTCCCTTCTCCTCAGAGATACACACGCATACATACAAGAACTTTCAAACGCACCCTCACGCAAGCACCACAAAAAGATTTTAAAAAAGATCGTCCCTTTAAAATGCTCTCTGCCTGTTGGTTCAGATCTATTTCATAAACTGACAGGATAATTCGAGACCGTCCTTCTTTCGAGAAACGATTTCCTTGTAATTAAACAGCTGACTAAAACTGGGACTCCGAGAGAACTATAAATCCGTCTCTTTGGCAGCGGACCGAGCTGACAGTCGGCTCACTTACACGGTGCAGAATAAAAATTCCCCACCCGAAAGGCGCCGTCTCTGCGAACGCACATCTGTCTCGTACCGAGCGACTCGAACCAAAGTCATCTGTGGCTCTCTTCGCCAGCAGAATGGTCATACAAGTTTGTTGGCACTAATTTTTTTTAAATTATTTTAAATCAATAGGAATTTCCTGATCAAGTGATTGGATGGTTTACTGTATCTGTGAAATCTACTTAGTCGTTTTGTGGTAGGTGTATGGCAAACCCTCCTATCTGGAAGATTTTCACTCGACCATAAGGGAACGAACAACTGTTATAACCACCAGGAGAAAAAGAATGTGTGGGGTTGATATACGCGAGAAGTCAGAAACACTGGAAAATTTGGCTTTTAGGTGGATTTTGTTTAATATCCGAAAACTGTTCGATGCATTTAGCGACGTGTTATAATGACAACAGATGGACACTATCTGATACCCTTTAAAATCACGTGACCTTTAGCGCTTATGGCCGCCTCTAGCTTGCACCGAAATCATTGCACTGAGAGGTACTAGTTAGTTGAGAAATAATCTCAGGAGCGCATAACCGCTGTCCATTGAGCCCAGAGGTCATCCAAGGCATGTTATACTGATAATGCTTAGGGCGGGAAAACAAGCAGATTGCGGAAATGTTGGATATTTTTTCTCTTGAGAGTGGTTCACGACTATCCTTGTATGATGCATTGTTGTCCGTGAATTGATTTACAATTGGTATAGAAACAGGTATAATGTTTACCTTATACAGGTGGCGCTGACCATGTAACAGTTCTGTCAAAAATAATTAGTTCCCTTTTGTGATCACATGAAAGAGCATATCGCCACTCATAAATTGTATCTCTCTGACACTTACAGGCAACATTACGTCGGTTTTGTTCCTGATAAACAGGTTTTACGACCAGCAACAAAGTGAAGGTTGAATTTACTCTTATCAACGAAGATGACTTGGCTCCAGTCCGCCAAAATCCGGTACAAACAAGTCCTAGCCTACATCCATCTCTCACTACGGATGAAATACTGCACGTTTAGGGTGTGGATTATCCAAGTGTGCCCGATTTCTTACATTCCGGTCAGAGACACAAATCTCACCGACCTGCCGCAATACACTCTCGATGGAGCGTACCGAGCTAGTGTGGTCACATCGAGCCAGGAAGGTGATGTAGCGGGTATCGTGACGGTCGGTACTGCTGTGGCGCCACCTGCTAGGTCTCCGATCTCTCTGTATCCCGGTACAAATGGACTGATAACACTCTGCAACACCAAGTTTAACAACCACATTTCTCTGTTTACTTCCGGCGCGTAAACTAGTCTGGCCAGGTATTGCTTCTCAACAGCAAGTCGTCATCTAAAGCGCTATACTCTTAATGTTCCGTAATTTCAATGGGCGAACGTTTGTGACTATTATTATTATTATGCAGATCTGAAATCATCTGACAGTAGTGTGACTTTTGCGAGTATGTGCAGCACTTAAAGAAATAGAATTGTCGTACTACTCAACCTTTGGAATGATAAAGAGTTGAAAGATTACAGCAGATCACTTCTACAAAGATCAGAATAGTCGCACATGGGTCTCACACCAACTATCCCTAATTTTTGTTTTTACTGTACCAGTATTGGAGGTGCTGTGGCTTCGAGTTCTGACCGTGAATAGAAAACACTTAAACGTCTGCAGCTTTAAAAGAATCCAAACTCATCCTTTCCACGAAAAAATCTGCTTTATGACAGTAAATTTAACTGGTCTATGAGAAAAGTGTAGGCGAATTTTTCATCATTGCTCAGCTGTCAAGAAATAAGTGGACTACTGTAAGCTTTAGCCGGTGCAGCGTAATAGTAAAAAAAAAAAAAAACAAAAAAAACGGCTTTTTCTACAAGATAGAATAACATCTCCATTTAAAGGGCCTTCGTGGACAATTTTCTTTTTCTACTGCTGATTTTAAGGAAACAAGTAGATTTAATAGTAAAATAAAATTAATGAGTACCATCTCAAAGGGATCTAAGAAGCCGATTGATGTAAAAAAAAAATCGCTATCTGTTGTTTATGGTATCCGCTGGTTATGTTCTCCGCCCAGTCTTTAAAATGAGCCACCATCGAATCTCAGTTCTTTGCATTTTATTAACTGCAATATATCCAAATCTTTGATCTCCGATGCTGAGCAGCTCTATAAGACCAATGCTTCTATTGATCTCCATTTCTCAGATCCGGGTGGATCACCATTATTTCTCTACTTCTGTAATAACTCGAACAAGCGGCGAAAATTTGGAACTTGATTCAGAGACCAAAAAATCTAGGGACGTGGCGAGATGGTGTTGCTTCACATTCTGCCTGATAGGTTGATACCCGCAGAGGAACTCGCACGTCGCACTGCTTTAGTTTTCTCCCATCGATCAAACAGAACACATTGTCTGTCAGTCACTCGTCTTATTCCTTTGTTTTTAAACTGCTCCGTGATTTTGTGTCAATCTACTTTTCCCGCTAAGCCAGACGCGGGCTAACTACGACTGTGGTGGGAGGGGTGCATTTTGTATCACAAAGGTTCTCACACATAGCGATACGGATCTGGTAATATCTGAGATTGCGGTACTAGTATCCATCTAAGATTGCAATTTTTCTCCGCCATTATTCAACGATGTCTTAAAAAAATTTCTTGATATTGTCGCACGTTTGACTTCTTTCTCCGGCATAATCGCGAAGATTAACATTCGTGTCTGTCACGTGCTGTATATCTGCAGTAGAGTCGTTCATTATCTGTGTGTCATGGGATGGGGGTGGTAGAAAGCGGATCTATAGACCTTTGTGGACATCAACGTACAGCTGAAAAGTGAAGACCTCGTTATTTTACGTAGTTTGTCAGTGCTAGCGCTTTCAGATTCTTGCTGTTACGATCGATCAAAGTAGCCGAGGAATTGACTCGGTGGTTGGAACTGACTGCGAAATTATTATCGCAAATGTGTTCTACGATACTCTTGTGGCTGAGAATCGCTGCTAGAAGAACCACGTTCGTTTTATATATATTTTACTAGCTACGAATGATTACATTTTGTCTACGTAATGTTTCTCTCTTGTCGCTCGTTTGTTTCGGTAAAAGGGTATTTTAACAGCAAAACAGTAATGAAATTAGATTCATCTACAGTTGACACGTGATGCTCTGTTATGTTATCTTCACTTCTGCATTATGTCACATATGTTAACGACAGTTAATTATTTTATCTGGTAATGACGTCAGCACGCGAGAGGAACCAGCTATAATAAACCCTCTGAACTGCTTAAAGTGGGCTCGTTCCTTGATTCCTGGAAATTAAAGTTACATTGAAAGAATAATTATGTTTCGTCAAACTACGCTTAAAAAGTCAAATTGGCAGAATTTTTAGGTATTTTTGTATTGTCGGCTGTTTATCAATCACATCAGATAATTAGAGGAATGGAAATTCTTCTGGCTTTACACAATTTATTTTCTCTCCAAATCAGAAATAAAATATTTTACACACACTAACAAAACATTTGTAGAAACTATAAAAACGTCATGAAATATTCGAAATTGTATAACAACGCCAGCTCGGATATCATTATTAAGATACTTTCACGAGATTGTGTGTATACTTTTTAAATTTTTTCATTTTGATTAAGTGTTATTCTAAGGGATAGTTTTGTTCAACTTTAACATAGAAACAGTTGAATGCTTCACACTTCAAAGATGTTACTGCACAAAACCAAACAGACGAATGAGTTTTGAATGGCAAGTAGATTAGACATGGAGAAGAAGCACTACCCATTTAAAAATTAGCAGATTTCAAAAAGTTTCTCTTCTCGTCTTAAGATGAGGCTTGAAGTATCAGAATGAACAATGGTCTTTGTTATTTTAGAAATTCATCGTTGTTTGGATATAGCAGAGCAGATATAATAGCAAATCTTTCCTGAAGCTGAAAATTAAATTATAAACAAACAAAAGAGCAATTTTTTTCAAGTTAAGCCAGGATTCGTAAGGAAAACTACTTTTTCCCAATCCTACACAGCTAAGTAATTACTAAGACTAAGATAGGAGGAAAAGAGAGTTCAATCTTTTGTTCGAACGTATTATCTGATGCCTTTTTCTTGTTTACGATTTTTCTTTCTTTTTTTTAAAGAGAATAAAGAAATTTAGTTTAAAGAACAAACTTAAAGGGGCACCAATCCCGGTTGGTCTTAATCATCACCCTTACAGAAGAATCACCACAGCATGTCGACAATGGCACAAACTAGAGATGTTTATCTCAAGTTACCTATTGTTAGGAAATATTAAACCTAGGTCTATTGTTGGTTAAGCATTTCTTTAATTTACACTTCAGCTAATAATATTCTATGGAGAAGTAACAAAATAGTTCTATATAGCTGATATTATCCTCACCCTCATCCAATTCTCAGCTCCAATCATAAAAATTATGGAGAATATTTCATGTCCAATTTAGATAACTTTCTACATTTTATAATTAAATTTAATCTCTGATCCACTGGCCAAGATGAAAAATACCTCTACCTGGGGGTTCTCTTCGTATTGCTTTCTAGTTTGTGTTTTTTTCTCGTTATTTTCAATGTTATCTGCAAATATATTCACACCTACCTATTTATCAGTGTGATTTACGTCATTAAAAACCAATCTTTGGATACTCTACCACGGAGATCAGCGGTTTATAAATGTACTAAAACGATCCATTAAAAATATAATATTTGTTTTAGCCGATCCAAACAATTACAATTTATTTTTACTTTTTTTAATTGAATATTTGTATTATTTAATTTCCTAAAGTTAATTTTTCTAAAGTCGATTGAACGTATTTCCACATCACGTAGGTCGGTCCCTAGCATGCAACAATCAGCTTAAAATCTCCAGAACAGATCACACTAAAAAACTGAAAAACTGGAATTTTCTTAAGTTAAATTTTATGTTTTATTAGTGCAGTTGTTTTGAAATTTGTTACAGCACAACCAGCCTGCTTCTGGAACTGTTGTAGCTCTTATAACTGACAAGTTAATAGCATCATCAATCATCTGCTAACAGTCGCTAGCCAATCTCGAGAATAACCAGCCCTCTATTGACACTTTTCATTAATATTGTCTAAATCTGAAATGGCTTCCAATGGCTTTAACATCTATTCCCAAATCGTTTTTGTTTAAATCGAATTTACTTGTTTTTTTATTTTTAAAGAACCCTGTATATCTTAAGACTCACATGTACCGAGATACTAATGATTAAAACTGACCGATCTTACGTCATTTTAAAATTAATATTATGCTTTTCTCAAGCACGTGATCACGATTTACCATTAGGATTCTAAAACCTTTGAAAATTTTACTTCATCACCGGTTTTGAGCTTCGTGCCTTTTCCTAGGATTGTTCTCTAATATTCTAGCCCAAAGTTAATTGACTGGTTTATATACATTTAACTTACCTCGTAATAAATATTAATTACTGCTAAATTCACAAATTAGGAAGACAAAGAAAAAGTCGGCCATGTCTTGGTAATTAACATAGAGAAGTCGCCGCTCCCAACTCAGTCGACTATTAATTCATAACCTAACTGTTTAGAGCGAGCGCAATGAATTTAGTCGTTGGTAAAGATGCCAAAGCTTTCAGTGAACATTCTTTCTTTCTGGCAGTAAGTGTCTGTAGCTGGTAAATTATTCGACCAGACCAGTGATCTGTTGTAGCGCTTGTTGCTTTGCCAGAATTATACTGCTACTCCAGCCTCCCTGTGAAGCTAACCTTGATGCGACCCCCTACTTCCAATTCTGCTTTCATTTCTCACTTGACTGATCTTCAAACCTTTCATTTATACCAGAAAATAATTGTCTGAATTTCCCTTGTTGAGGATAGCAGAGAGCAATCAGACATTTTATATCAAAATTCGGTCTCTTCCCCGTGTGACTGGAATTTTGGAAAATCCTAATTTGAAACAGTCTGTTATTCTAATTAATGAAAGCTCGTAGATCTATGTTCTTAATTTTCCTCATAGTGATGAGTGTCTGCGTGGTCTGCAGACCTGTAATTTACGCTGATAAAGTGTCCTTTCAGCTTATAAGGAAAAATAAAAAAAACTTTTTTGAAATATTCTACTATTATGGAATATTTTTGACGACTTTACTGGTTTAATCAGATGGGTAGATCTTTTCATTCTGCCTGCTGAAATGATAAGACCATCTCATCAGCTGTTGTACCATATTCTAACATACTACTGACACATACGGCTTAATCAACAGGTGGGACACGATCATTCTCCTCATTTATATCTCTATCTCAACTTTACCATTTTGAAAAAAACAGCTAAACCCGACTCCCGCTATTTAAATATCCATCTTTTAAACTCTCACGCGATCGTCGCCGGGAAACTCGTCTGCGACCGATGTTAATGCTCCACTCTTCTGTTTTACAAAAAAAAACAAACACTGCCTGGAGAGTTGATTCTACTACTGTTGCTGATGGTGACCAGACTGCAAGGGAAATCGGATAGCTGGAGAAATGTTTCTTCTAGATTTGCGCAAAAGGTTATGGATTGACACAACGAAAATTCATCTTCACCTCATCGTTGATACCAGCCGTAGACAACACGAGCACCGTCTTTACGCGGCACTTCCACGACATTAAATGCGAAAAGCATGAATATCAGATTTTAAAAGCCATGTAAATATAGTTTTTGAGTTCTTCAACGAAGTCGTTAGGGGTTGCGGACGGCGTTTCTGTTCAGAGTGAGAGGAGGGCAGACTTTCGGAAAGTTGTGAAGCCAACCACACGAGACCAGCCGTTTGGTGCTCGAGCGCAGTCCGTTTTAATTTTTATTACGTAGATGAGGAAGTTTGGAGTTAAGTCTTTGATAACTACCACAGGCGCTTTAACTACGTGGTGCAGAAACTCACCATAATTTGATAACTTTGGCGGATTATTCAGCTAACAATATTCCACATAAAACCAACCTCGGGCTTTCAAAGTAAAAGAAAAACAACAAGGAAATAGATTAAGGAACACGCGGGTCTTGAACACAAAACGACAGGTAATCAGCTGTTAACTGCGTCCAGCTGCAAGTCGCTTGAATTTTTTTAATGCGAGAAGAGAAAGCAGCATCCTGCGAGTTCATGAAGGGCCAAGAGTGGATCTGAGGAAACAGCGGATTAATTCGGATACTACTTCGATTCGCATGAGCAGCTCGGGAGTTAAAGAGAACTTTCCTTTTTTTCAAGTAGCCATTATTAAAGGGTGAGGTTAAAAGCAGGAGAGACGATTTTCACGTTGACTTTGTAGATAAGAGACTTGACTGCTTCGATTTAATGACCCCAGAAAACAGAGTTGTATTGGAAAGAGCGGAATTACCACCTGTGGCGACTGGAGAAATGTTATTTAGGCTAGCGATTGGGCATCAGATAGCAGCAGTAGCAGCTGGGGGCGGTGATGGGAAATCTGGGAATCTCATTCTACGGTTCGTGCTGCACCGGAAGCGAAATAAGATTTTTTTTTAAATAAAAGTTTGAAATCTGAGGATACAAACAGCAACAGTTAACATCTTGCTGCAGACACCAGAAAGAAGAAGAAAGACGTTAGTTCTCCTGGAATACGCGGAGATATCTTTTAAGGTCGATGGTAAATACCGTCAGCAACAACAAAAAATGGGGAAGTTTTATCGTTGAAATGTTTGCTGGGGGGAAGGGATGGCGATGCTGACAGCCAACTGATTGTGGCTGCCTGTGATCTTACAGCGGAAAGTGAAGTATGTTACGGACCTCGATTGGGTGTTTACTGGACTGGGTCCTAATGGCGGCAGCAGCAGCTCCCTCGTGCGTGGCGCGTGACAAACAGGCATTGTGGCATCCGGCGTCGCCAGGGAGAGATTCAGCCACCATTTCGCAGCGGAGCTGAAAGTCCTTTACAAACACAGTCCACGCCACGGGCGAGGTTTCAGAAAGAAAGAAAAGAATAACACAACCAACCTTACCCCCCCCCCCAACACACACACACACACACAAAGTTCAGACAGACCGGAATCCGCCTTATCATTTATTGGTATTCCAGTAAATAGCGTCACGTGACTTAACGGCGGCGCGCCCAAATAGACCGGAAAAGCGATTCCAGAGACCTCTGCTTCAATGGCTGTGACACAAAAAAGAGGAGAAAAAGGGTCATTACAACTCGCAGACATTCGCCTTTAAAGTACCTTTTTTTTTTCCTTAATGAGTTGTTATCGATTAATCGTAATTTTATAGGGTTCCCTGGATTAATCTGAAGCTCGTTTTAATCTAGCAATTATTCGTGCTTCCCGTCGATGGACCGCAGCCACTGGTGTCGTCTGACATCGGAATTTCACGCGCTCGATGCAGGCGACCATCGCTACCCTCGGCTGTGCACTTGCGTATCTCGGTTGGGTGACGGCCGCCGTCTCGGCTCTTTTCGTACAATCAGCTTCTTCTTCTTCTTCTTCTTCTTCTTCTTCTTCTTCTTCTTCTTCTTAAAGGACGCTAACATTTTTCCATATATAAAAATATGGGGGGGTCGGGTGTAAACAATTCTGAGTTGGTTCGTCAGTCCTCTTCCCCAGAAAAGGTTTGGGACTCTTGGACGGAAGTCCGATTACACCTTATTGTGCATCGTTGAAAATGTCTTCTCGAAAGTTTAATGTAAACGCGCGACTAACCTCTGCACCACTGGGCCGAGGTAGAAGACCCACGGTATACAGCCATTGTCAAATGTCTTTATCACCATAGAAATAACAATGACTTCGCACTGTATCCACGTCGTCTTGATTTATAAGGTTTTTACAAATCATGTATTTTCCTCTTGTATGTAAAATTGTCACATTTTTAATTTTTACCATTAATTATGTGGAAAAAACTACAAACCGGATTTAATATGTTAGCGTAAAATTGTTATCGAGATTCGTCAAGTTTAATATCGACTTTAATCCAAAACAATTTAAAACTTCTGGAATTGTGCAACACTTTTGGTTACATTGGTTTATTTCTGCTAATATTGTTTTTTATAACACAGATTTAAAGCTTACAAACAACGGTAATTAAAAACGTCCTGACACTGACAGTCTCCGCTTAGGTAAATCGACGAGACAATTAGCTATTTTCCGCGTATTCAAGATGTCATTTCTGCTTTATGTTCAACACATAATCGTAAGATTGTTAACTGTTCTTCTGTCATCCTGGATACTGCAGCACATGGCTCTGTGGTGGAATGTTCAAGTCGAGACTGTTATAAAAATACTCTCAACTGTCTCCATTTTCTGAACTGGAGACACGGAGTCTTTGATACATACAAAAGCGAGAGTTTTGCCGTAAGTAGCTGTGAAGTCTTTATTTGTCCGATTTCTAAAAGGATGTTATTGCTTTCTATTCATTGATCATATTATTTTCGCTACTTCAAACTTTCGCAAATGAAAGCTATCCCTTTCATAGAATTCATCAAAACCTCGTTGTTTATGATATTTTAAAGGGACTTGACTGTCCAAGCAGCATTAATTTCTCTATCAGAAACTAGTAATTCTGAAGTGTTGCTAGGATCGTCATCATGTTTACGAATACAAAAGAAATTGAAAGTGGTCATTCGTGACCCAACACCAGTTATGCATGATTTGACTTCTGTTTCTTTCACATATTCCAGGCAACCATCCGAAAAATCTCTTAGAATACTCTCAAGGCTGTTTCCTGGAACCATCTAGCTTGTAGGGTATCTACAAATGCCGGGAGAACTTGGCTCGGCTTCATCTCTGAACTTAATAGGTAATAAATCATGCCTCGTAGAATACTTGATAGATTTTCATGTTGCACCATGTGTAGCAAGATTCAGTAAATCACTGTAAAGGTGAGTATATATTACTCAAGATTCCATGCAACTTATCTTAGATGCATCTTCAGTTTCTGCGCCGTTCATCCTCTGCATTCCAATATTGACAAGTTATGCGACAAAGTACATCTGTGATGTCTCCGGGCGAATATCTGCCGATATGTTTATGCAAAATATAATCCGGTAAAATCTTCTCAAACTGTCAAATGTCAGGCATTTTGTCAATCACAATGGTGTGGAACGCAGACCGTCGTAGAATTGATAATATTGGCGAGACCTGAAGCAATTCACTGTGTAAGACTTTGCTGGGAGACTTACTGGACCTTTTATCGAACCATTGGAAAGAAGCTAAGAATTATTAAATGCACACTTTAGACATCCTAATAAAGATTCTGTTATCTGCATTGCATGAAACTGGATCCTGGAAGTTTTATTGAAATCTTTTCATTCAGATATTTTTATCGAGGATGTTTATTGCCGAGTGATTCGCCTATATCTGCAGTAGTCTTCGACAATGCTGATGCTTCTTTCAGACACTAATAACGCATGGAGTTTGACAGATCCACGCGGCTCCTTCGAATAGATAATTATTTGCCATGTATACGGACTCCGGTTTGCTATTTCATTCTACGGCCTCTTCTCAAAGCCCGATAACAAATATGGCAAAACACTGAGTGTGGCTTTGTCGTAGTGAAGCCGACCGCACTGATCGAACTATTCCAGTTGAAAGCAGCGATGAATAATGTTTTCCTCCGTTATATTTTCTATAAGAATATTCGGATGTCATCGGCCTCATTTTAGAAGATCGCTTGTGGCTGTTTTTGATGCATTAGGATTGAATCAAGCACGCATACTTGACATGTTCTTTTTTTCTTGCCATTTCCATCATCATCATTATGGACGTGGATATCTTGACTGTGGATACATTGACACCAGGAGCAGTAGTTCAAAAGTGGACACGGTGTTGTACTGGTTGTTGGTTTACTAGAGACAGATTCCGATAGACTCTTAGAACTCGTCAGTTAACCCTTTGTTGTGTCTAGGTATAAATTAACGATGACAAGTGGGTGTTTCTTCAAGTATAAGGAGAGCATGTCACTGACAAAACGACTTTGAGTGACATGGCGGCTTCTCTCTTGAAGTAGCTTAGAGAGAGATTTGTACAGACTTGACAGATTTCGAGAATTTACAAAGACCTTCCGAAACTAAGCCAATTAACCCTTGTCTGCAACACTGTTCAGTGCTTGACATTTAATAAACTGAAATTTAGGAAAATAGCTGATCGGACCAAAGTTGGAATATTCGGACTGGTTCCAGCCGCTTCTGGTAAATATATACAGTCCAAAACGATTTAATTTAAATAAGATCCAGATACGTTAATATTACTTTAAATATGCGATACTTTTTCATGAAAGATGATTTTCATAAATTATCCTCCCTCAATTCGGTGTAATTCTTTCCACCCTGATATCTGACCGAATTTGTTTTTTTCTCTCGTTTTAGTTTTGATTTTGTTTTAACCCTTTTTCCATCCGAGCAGAAAGCATCAGAATATCGCATTTCGTTTCAGTTTTATTAACAGTCCTGCCAATGCACACAGTCGAGATACCATCGCTTTTGGATAACTGCTGCAAATATGTGGCTCTTGTTTGTTGTTAGAATTATTTCCGGTCTTTAGTTAAAATATTACAAAAGCGAAAAGAATTCAGTCTCCCCCAGTGGCCAACGCGTAAAAACGTCAGTGCGGCGAGTCTAAGTGGTGTCTGTCGACGAGGAGTTAACAATAACTAAGTGGAGTATGGATGCTGCTGAAGAACGCTGCATAATTTGAAGGGGCCGAAATAAGCTGAAGAGAATAGCTGCAAGAGTCCGTGCACTTTCTGGCTCTCCTCGCTGTCGACTCCGATCGCTAGCATCACGTCGTGTTGAAAAGCTAAATAGATACTTTAATCCCGATGACATTTCAATTTGTAAATACTAATATTAATAATAGAATTTGTTAACAATGACGAGAGTATCGAATTAAAATCCGCTGATATATTTATTACTGAGCTTATTACGTGGCGCGCACCTATCTTCCCCATGTAGGTCGCAAAGTGATCTGATAAATCCTTATCGATCTGTACTCTCTGAGAGCCAGATGCAGACACAAAAAGAAAAAAAGTAGGGTAGTACATATTTAAAGTGATCTCAAGTCGAACAAGAAATCTGAAAAACTGATATATTATTAAGTCAAAAACAGATAACTAGGGGTAAAAATTTTGAATTTCTCAGTCGATTCAAAAGTTTCGACAAACTCTCTTTACTGAGTAGCGTAGGTGGCGATTTTGATTTCTTTGTCTGGCTATGGCCATAAAGTTATTGTTTATAAATATACTTGTTGTTATACACCATTTACCAAGCAGAGGCTAGACTTTGTGTTATCCATCCCCTCCGCAAACACTTTTCAGCATCATATCTAACTAAATTTTAAGATTTCTTTTCAGATGTTAGCAGAGAGATGGGAATTTCTTCCTTTGAAACTCATCCCAGTCTGGAGTTTTGTTGCTTTAATAAAGTAACTAACGGCGAGAAGATGTTGGACAAGTTTTGTAGCGATTCTCTTGGCTATGATACTGCAGCAGAAAAGTTAATGAGAGAGAGAGAGAGAGAGAGAGAGAGAGAGAGAGAGGAGAGAGAGAGAGAGAGAGAGAGAGAGAGAGAATCAATGATTACAACGTGCTCCAGGTAAATTCATAAATATGCAAATGATGAATAGTAGATACAACTTTGATCTGTAATTGATCTGTATAATACTGACTCTGATGTTACTGGTAGTATTCGCACACTAGCCATTGCTACTGAGACAGCTTCGAGTATGAAAACAGATGCTATTTATTCATTTATTTAAATCTTTTTAAAAAAATTATCGCTTACCCAACCAAGAGAAACCAGGAAATGGATTGTAAGACAAGGAATCGCTATCCATAGCCCGCTTTTATTATATATTATATTCATACGGAAAAACTTAAAATTTTTCAGAGTTACGAAAGACGCTCAGTTGAAACCAGGCCGGAATAGCACCGCCATTAATGGTTAGTTAACCAGTCCGGTTTCATTGGAACATCGTTCACTGGGAAATGCTGTTAAGTTTCACAAACTCTGAGGCTTCTATCAACGAATCTCTGCTGAATTATGTGTTTTCTCTCCAATGTGTTTTTGTTTTGTTTTGTTTTTCCATTCGATACCTGTGTAATGCTTTAAACAGACGGGCGCCATAACTAAACAAGTAGACATTTCTTCCGGTTTCGCTCGTTATTCTATGTGCCATATTACGATGGAGATCAGCCATCGCCTCTGGTCCAAAGAGTCCCGACATAAATAACTTAGTTCCACCTTTCGACAGCTGGCTGGACTTCTACAGGTGTCTTCGAAACCATTCATTTACTGGACTCTCAGTAAAGTTTGGGAATTATCAACCTTGTTTCTCTTGATTAATTGGGACTACATGATAAATATGAATTGTTACTTATAAGTATGCTTTAGTTGAACATATAAAACAGATTTAGATTTATTTTCATTACTTAGATGTTTATTTAGTAAAACTGTTTTTATCCCCAGAATTTTTTGAAATTTTAAAAAGTTTTTTTAGTTTAAGATCTTTTAGATTCTGTAAATTACCTCCCTTGCTTTTCAAGACAGGATTCAAAGGAAACCACAGAATGTTGTCATTTGGATGAATTCTTTTGTACTAAAATCTCTAAAGTACTTTCACAAAAACAAAACAAAATAAACCAGAAAGGCTGGAGTATCTCAAACTGTAAGCTGCCATTTCTCGTAATCAAATCCCTGATGTAGGTTTTGATCGAAAATTGAAAATGATTCCACAAAACGCACGAGGAATCCCTGTTTGCTAAACAGATAACACCATCTTGTTTCTGATCCAACCACAGCTACGCAGACGAGAGGGTATTCACTTTGCAAAGGATTGATGATGAACACACGTGATATAGCTACCTCATTCAGTTTGAGTCAGACTTTATATTATTATTTATTCCAAGATTAGTAAAAATTAAAGAGTCCTGCCTCAGTCCATTGATGCAAGAACGGTGTCGTTGTGGTGCATACTTGTTATACAATGAAAGGTTAACATAGTGTTCATTTTAAACTTAAAAGATTCTTACCTCTAAAATGAAAATTTCTTTTCTATCTTTACTTTTAATATTGTAACCGTTTCCTCGATGATGCTTTCTACTTTCATTTTCGTTCTATTTCTATCCTTTAGTCGCGATATTACCTTAATGCAGTAGCAGTGGTAGGTAGAGAAATGAGGAAAAGAGAAGTTGCAATAATTGATGCTGTAGAAGAACTTTAACAATCTTCCTGAATTTCATCATTTTCCTTTTTCCTTTTGATTGTTTGTTGTCGTTTTTTCATTGTTGTTCTTCACCCTGTAGCTTTGTGTTTTTTAATATTTGTCAACATACGTATATATGGTTTACAGCCTGCGAGCGTGAAGAGTCATCAATGTAAATACCCCTCCCTCTTCCGGCAGCTCTAGATGTGAGGCTGCCAGTTGCTCAGTGAAACAGAAACAAATATAACTACTATTTTTTTCCCAAAAGACATTTAGCTGAAACAAAATTGAAATTTATAGTAACATTTAAAAAAATAATTTATTTCGAAACTTACTGATTCAACCAGGTTGTCTACGGTCGGACAGTCAACAGGTATCCTTTTAACCTCAAAGGACGCCTACAGCCAAAGTCAAAAGTCTTCCTCCACCATAGAATTTCCTAATTTTGCTTGATAAAGTCGAATAAAAACTGGATGAAGTTGCATGACAGTGTCACTTTAACGTGCTGTAGTGAATACAGCTTCGTAGTTTCCCACAAAGTTAAGAGGGAAAATAACTAAAATTTAAATGTGACGATTTGAAATCTAACAGACAGCTTCGTCATTTCCAGAAAACCTTATAAATCTTGAGTTCGATCAGAAATACGAATCCAAAATCAGACATTCAGAACTACTCTTGGGTACAGTGTCAGGCCACGATTTAAAGACAGGTGTTACTGTTATTCCTGGGGTGTTGCAAAGCGTTTGGCCAGGGCTGCACTTGAATTGGTTCCTAAAATCACGAACACGAAGATCGAATAATCGATGTTTGTCTTGATCAGGTCAATGCCGCAGTTGTGAATATGATGGTGGGGATGTAGAGTCGGAAGAGAAATATGTGAATTGCAAGTAAAAGACACATAATCACAGCTTTTAAAATATATATTTAATAAAACAAATTTGCTTTGTTTTTCTGATGGTAGTTTTAAGCTATGAATAAATGAAAATTTAACAACTTGACGTCCGCATATGACCAGGCCAGTATCACGTCCTCTAAAAAATATTCACGTTAATATGGTTAATAAATGGCTGGTGCATACGGCTCACAAGACCGATATTTAATAAAATAGACCAGTGCGATCCATGAGACGGTGGACTCAGGTCTTACAGGAGAATAAGAAATTATTTGTGGATTTACGATGGAAGCAAACTTTTTAAGTGCAAGTGAAGCGCATAGCAATTTTTAGCTAAAACAGTGTCTAGTAAATGAGAATTCTGATAACGTCATCTAACTGAAAATACAACTTATTGTCGTTGATGGATTCATTATGAAGTCCACGTATAACATACTTAGGAATAGTAGTAGGTTACTTTTTTCTGTGAAGAGAGAAACTAAGTTAATTTTTAGCCGTAAATAAACTGATTGAAATAGGCAGAGATATCGACCGAGAATTTAAATAAATGGCAGTTAACGGGTGATGAGATGGGTTTCTCGGAGCAATCAGGTTTGCGGAGCAGGGAGACCATGCGAATTACCTGGTTGTGTCCCCGCTGATCTTAAGTAATTTTAAATAGACTCAGCCGCCAATATTCTCATTTTTTAGATAACAAATATCTTTGTAGACGTCTCTTTGGAGGAATACACGGAGCGATTCATCAATACATTAACCTTGTTCGAAAGAAGGTCTATATACATCTTTATCGACGGTTATTATTCGTAGCGATAGAAACTTCGCGTGGACCGGCCGGTATTTAGTACTTGTTGGGATGGATTAAGAATATCAAATAATGACTCCGTTTTTTAACATAACAGCTCGAAATTGTGGCGGGGATTCCCCGAAGTTGAGTTACTGGGCGGCAGAGAAATAGTTAACCATGGGCCAGAGATCCGTGTTCAACGATTTTCTATTTAAAGTTAAAATGTCTAGTGGTATACCACTAGAATGACGTAGATGAGAACCCGAGTTAGAATCCTGGTCGGTCGGTTCTGTGTACCTCCTTTTGCTCGCTTTTTTAAAGTATCCAGCCAGGTAGGTTTTCTGTCACATCTATAAATGAAAAGCATGGTAGGGTTACCAGGGTGGATGGAGGTTAACCCTTGACTGGCTCGCCACTTGACCGCCAACCGTACTAATGGCTTGGTCACCCAGACTGACCCTTTCTTCTAGCTTCTTGCTGCGAAATGTCCTTAGATATCAAAAGTGTCAGGACAGGGTTTTCCCAGAAAAAGAGAAAGCTGACTTTTTGTCGACTTTAATGTTATTGCCAAGGTTAGGGTTAAAGAGAGAAGAAACGAGGAAATGCTGAGTGAGAAGCATCGTCCAGAAGTTCAGAGAAAACACAAGTGGAAATCTCAACTCTGCGCTGTACTAAGAAGTGAGAATAGAAGAAATAGAAAATCCCGCGGTAATTGGTGTTGTTTATATTTCAGTTTAGCATTAACCAGCTGACGATTGTATTGCTTTGGTTATCCGCCATTTCTGAATTGTCATTTTCTCTAAGATTTAAGTTTTCCATTACAAATTCACTTAATCGATAGAGTGGCAGACAGTGAGTGAGGATGCTCCATTTACAGTCTTCGGCTTAATACAGAAGTTCTTCAAATGGAAAGCGATTTCAAAAAAATGTATTTAATTCAAACAAAAATTTAGAATTTAAAATTATTAATTAACATTGAACTTAAATACAAACAGCGCCAGTTACATTAATGATCTTTCTTGTTACCCTTCGTCGTACTATGCAGATTTAAAAAACTCATATCTCACGAGATTGTTGCAAATTGTTGCCCTACTTGCATTGAAAGGTTTGCTTCCAGCGTAAATACACAGTTGGATTCTCATTCTCCTGTAAGGATCGGGTCCAGTGTCTCACGGATCGCACCTGGTCTATTTTATTAAGTATCGGTCTTGTGAGCCGTATCCATCAGCCCCTATTAACCATATAAACATGAGTATTTTTCAGAGGACTTGGAATACTGGCCGGGTCTTATACAGATTTAAAGTTGTTAGATCTTTACTTATTCATGGCTTAAGACTACCATCAGATGAACAGAGCAAATATCTTTTATTAAGTGTATCTTTTTTAAAGTGGTGCTTACGTCTGTCGTCCAGTTGTAGTTCACATATTCCTCCTCCGACTGCACCTTGTCGCCGTTCCCGTCACAGCTGCTACTGCTCTGCTTTTCGGATGTGTACTTTATCCTGGAAGTTTATGGTGTTCAAGATAAACATCGATTGTTCGAACTGTTTAGGTAAAAACCTCCACGAGCGGAATCGTTAACCTGTAGCCGTGACAGCGCTTGCCAGGAAACTCTTTTTGCAAGGGGTTAGAACAGGGGTCGGAAATTTCTCGGACACCGGGGCCAGATTATGGGCCCAAGATCACCTCGCGGGCCGGAGTAAAAACATAGCATCAGTGCGTTGGTTGGTTAACTGTTTTTAGAAACGACGACTTTTGCCAGTCGGCGATAACTATGAAGCACTTTCTTATTCACCTGCGCTGGCATCGATCTTGAGGAAAATGAATGGTCGATATCGGTGAATTGCGCGCTCTTTACCGAGTTTCCTATATCATTAGTGTGTTGGTTAACTATCTTTAGAAATGACGAATGACTTTTTTAAGAAAAGACTGCCCGCGGGCCGGACCATTGCCGACCCCTGGGTTAGACGAAGTTAGCGGAGGGGGGATTATCAGAGCCGGTCCGCTTACAGACTCTCGGACGTGGCAGGGTGTGTGCGGATTGTTCGGCCAGGACAAATATTGGCGCTGGCCAGGCAAACGGAGAACAGATGTGGACGAATGCGAAAGTGCAAGAACGGATTCTGTAAACAACTTCTCGACCCGATAAAATTGGGGTCGCCTTCAATAAAAACACTGACTGAAACCGGCGAAGAAGGGTCGGGCAAAAGGATCCAATAAATGATAATTAGCCGAGAGCGGTTTAGGTCCAGAAAACTTGCCACTTCCTGTTCAGACCAGTCCTCCAAAAACCTTAAAACAGCCATGGTTTAAAGTATTTAGGCGCTGCGATTCAATGACATACGTTAAGAAAAATTAAGGTTACCAAAGTTAGTGCATAAACAATTGAGGGGGAATAAAATTATAGCACTGAAGTACAATGACGACTCTCGTGCTACCATATGTTGGGTTAATAGAACGGTTGATGAGATGCTTCAGCCGGTTGCTGGCTGTAGTGACTCGGCCATTTTAAAATTGTTTACAGAGATACGGGGTTCTGGGAACTGTGGGTTTCTTCTCCCTTTTAGTTTCTAAAACAGCAGGAAGAAGGCAATCACGGCTTGCAAAAAGATTCTAGGGAAGAAAACTATTCATTAGTACCATTTCCAGGCCGATTCGTACTGCCATATTAACAATTACCGCTGGAAATTGAAATCATCGGCTTACAATTCTCTTATAAATAACTTGTTCTAAATTCGGGACCTGCTGAAGCTCGAGCAAGTTTACAGGTAGGATCTCTGGTATTTAGAACTATGAGAATCTGTAGCAGATACTGTCAGATCTCTCAGCAGCAAGCGACCCCGAAATCACTCTGGCGAGTGTACCTTTATACGTGTTTATATTTCAGGTTAAACAGGACCTACACAATGATCTACAATTTCCCTTTAAAAATGCCCGGCTGTTGCATTGAGATGCCGCACATTTCTTCGACCAAAGCTACTGCCAACGGATCAAGAGACCATGGACAGACTTTGTAACTACAAACGTAATACTCTCATTCCTGAATCTGACGCCAGTCATGCCGCTCGTTCTAAGGATGACAAGATCAGTCCTTCGGAAAACTTGGATGCTAGTCCATACCATCATGCGGTGCTCCAACCAAATCGATTATGTTGGGTAACGGCACAGTTAGCAAGTCTCTACCAAGTTTGTTTCCAGACTTTGATATCCACACAGAATCTACACTTGTCGGTCAAAGGAGCACGGGACCAGAAGTTCAACCTCCATCTGCGATGTGTAATCCATTGCTTGCGTTCCTGTCAATGGCGCCGTGTTAAAGGAAACAATAGGTTCTGGACCGCATAACAATGGCGTGAAACCTGTTACCAACTGTCTGTGTAGAAATTCCATAATTGTCCGCTCTTTGGAGGTTATTTTGGAGCGTTAAAGCTGTTGTCAAGTTTGACGTGACAAAATAATGATTCTCACGGTAGTTGTATCCCTTTGGCGGCCCGATCGAGGTCTGTCCATCTCTTGCCCGGTTTGTATCCTGTCAATGCCATAGAAATGGTGATGTGATAAACATCGTACTGCGAAGAAATAGCAGTCTGCATTATTCCTCCTCGAACCAACCCAATGGCCTGGGCCACCTCATTTTGTGTTAAATATTTTTCTATATCCTTTTGCTACGAAATCAATTCACGCCCTATACTACGTTCAGAATGAGCACAGATCAAGGACTTTATTATGTACGAAACTTAATTTAATTATCTTTAGTATTGTTTGTGACAAAAAGCATCTTCTTCGCAAGAAATATTTTCGTTACTATAATTCTCATTTATTTATATTTTTTATGCTTCTGAATCTGTGGCTAGAATCTGTCCTGTACTATTTAAGTAATGCATTATTTTTTTCAGTGACTGCTTGGCTAATTTAACAAATTGTTCGGGTTCCCCTGAAAATTAATTTACAGCTCTTTAAGGATTAGCTATGACGAAGTATCAGCACCTTAGTCCGCTAAAGTAACAATGCCATTTACATGAATCCAGAACAAGAGACTTCCTTGCACTGAACCCTGTATAACGCCACTGTAGACTTGTTTTTTTATAAATATGCTGCAACACTGAAGATGTTATTTGCCCACAACAATGTTATTACCACAATTTCCATGTATTTTATTTGGAAGCCTTGCTTGAGTCCAAATAAGGATTTTCATGATTTGTTAGCATAAGTTTTCAAAGTTTGAAATGTATTTTGACAATCTATCAGAATTCTATTTTTAAGTTATCTGTTTATTAAAATATTTCTAGATCCCTATAAACCGGTGTGGGTAGAACACCGTAACTGACCCCTTATACTACTATTGCCACTCTTTGTTCTTTGCAGCTAATCTACTCGTTATGATATTGACACTGTGAAGGAACTAGCACGTCCTTTTTCATATATAAAGCTGTTTCTGCCTCGTAATTCTTCTGCTTCAGCATTATTTGGTAAGCTGGTCCAACTATTACGATCATCGCATCTCTACTGATGAACACATCTTCCCTAGATGTGAGTTCGAGAGATCACCATCTGCTCGCAATGCTACAGCGCCTGTAATCGTTTAAGATCACAGAGCAAACCAAATTAAACTGGATGTCCGGGTGTTTGAAGCTATGGATCACATGTTCGATAAAGATGCATTTTTCAAAAATCAATTTTTCGGGGAATGCACGAATAAATATCCATTAAAAATCAACATTAAATTTTACCAGCTTTTAGTGTCTTCCCCATACAGATCTAATAACTATTTACATTCTCCACGTCCCTTGCCAGAGTTTAACTTTCGCTTTACTATCCATACATCTTAAATTTCATGATAGCGTGAAAAAAATCTTTCATGGATAATCCCTTTTATTCAGCTTCTTAATGTATATAAAGAGACTGTTCAACTTAGGTGATGAACCCTTTAATTTTATGGGATTTATGAGCTGCTCCCCGTTTGGAATGAAACTATTTTATCCTCTTTCCGTGGGTTGTCAAAGCAAACCCAGAAAGATTAAGTTTTAAATTCATAAAATTTCTGTAATATGAAGCAAGAATTTGTAACCCTAATTTCTTATATAGTTTGAGTTAATTCCTCCTAATTCGCTTGGCCAATCAAATCGTGCAGTGTTAAACGATGTGGTGGAAATAATGGAAAGAAGATAATCTGAATTTTCCTTTTTTCCATATATTTTTCTCTGTTAAAAAAAGAAAGCTGCTTGTGTTTTGTACTATTTATGTCAATAATATTGGTAATGTTCCTGTGAAAAAGATGATTGATGCTGACGCTGAGCAAAGTGCCAGGATTAATAGCAAAAAAAAAAATAAAGCTGGGTAATTTATTTAGGTTAGTTAGTTAGTTAGAAGTGTGAAAAATGAAGTTTGACACTTAAAAAATCGGAAATTATTTCTAAAAAACTGCGGTCGGTCAGTATCATGAGACTGGTACTATATTTTAAAATACAATAGAAAGAATTAGTTATTCTGAACAAAAATCTTAAATGTAACATACAATACTTTTAAACCTTAAACAAAGAGTTAGTATTAATTAAATGGTAAAGCAGATAGATTTACTACCACCTTTTATCTGTTAAGTTGTCCGCACACCGTCGTGGTGCCAGTTCGGAGTTCAGTCCAGGTTCCCTGGAGTTTTCTGACTTAGAATATGCTGAACGATTTTTAAAATATTACTCTACCTAGCTCGGAATAGACGTTTGGGACATTTGAAAAAGGTTTTCGAAATAACTATGGGATTTGAGCATTTAGTTAGACCAAATTTTATAGTATGATATACTATGAGTCCCAGCTAAATTGGGCAAAATTACCAAACAGACCATTTTTGTTACGGAAATGAAGAATCTGAATTAGAAGCATGAATGATTAGTTTTTCTACATACATGTCTACAGTACGTAATTCGCTTTTCCTCTTTCTTTCTCTCTGAAAAGGATAACAACAGCGGTGTCACTGTCTTTAATAGCGATGACTGCAAGCCAAAACGACGAAGTCTCGCTTTAATACATATTTCTTGATGGACACGAAATACCATCACCATCCCGCATCCTTGAAGCAAATTAAACTAATCTTTTGGGGGGTATTTTCGCGACAATAAAGAGCAGTTAAATTCCGGAACCGTCCAGACGACATCAATAAGAAATGAATACCGTAGTTTCTGTTTAATGGCGCGTGGTTATTTCACTGGTCTTTTTTGTCTGCCTACTGGCTGAATTCTTTTACTGAGCGCCGGCCCGACTGGAGGGACTGTCGAGGTTCGACTCCAGGTATGTTTGAAGCACATGCCTCCCAGCGTAAGTTTCTTTCTCCAACATCTGATAAATGAAAATTTGTTAATAAGGGTTGCTTCCCTTTCCTATCTGACAGGCCCGCCCTCTGATAAACCCGGCACTACGCTTTCTTGCCAGGGTGGTCTCCCCTGTAAAGACCGATAAACAAATTCGATTAAATCTCTTCTCAATCGTCTATGAACTAAATCGGTCGGATTTATTTTATAATATAAACGAATTAGAACCTTTTAAACCCCTCGGGCCACGCCTTTTCCAATCAACTTTGTTGTCTAAACAAAAACTCCCCAAATCGAAATGTGGTCGAGTCAAGGTCCTAGCAGTAAGTGAAGCAGAATTTGGTATCCCTAGTCAGCTTCATCAGCAACTGAAAAGCATCTCGTTCTCTCTCTCTATCTATCAATCTATACATCTATCTCCTGGCAGAGAAAACCTTACGTTTACAGCTATCTCTTCTTTGTCTTTAGAATTAATCCTCCTGCACCGTGATTCCGACAAAATCTTTTATCCATGCACGTTTGTTAATATATTCTATTTGACCGAGTTGTCTCCCTTCACGGTCGGTCTAAATTTTAGCCCCACTTTACGTCAGTTTTGTTATTCCTAAAACCGCGAATTACCTATACATCCCCCACACCACTCAAACAGAGAGCGAGCGAGCGAGCGAGACTGGTACATACATCACTAGGCAGCTTTCATCCGAGTGGCCACCTGGGGACTGGCGGCTTTGTTGTTATTATTTTTAAGACGTCCTTCGTTCGACATTTATGTTGTAAAAATTAGTGTTGATCGATTTTGTTTGTGTTTCTTTTTCGTACTGGGAAGAGAACTTAGAATAAGCTAAACTAATGAATGCCACAAAATATTTCGCCCTTTACAGGTGACATGATAAATGGAGTAGAAGGGATCGAGGGAAATACTAAAATACGAAGTGGGTGTAATCACGTGATTAAAATGTCAACCCGGAAAAATCACTGCTGACTTCCGCCCTATTATTCTCTTAAAGTTGAAAGTGGGAAGAAATCACCAACGATCTTTATATGTTGGGGGTTTATAAAAAGGGGGATGTTTGACAATATCAGGTGAAAAATTATGTTAATCAAAACAACCGAAAAATTAGTAGATGAGATAAGGGGAGACCATCGGGGTTACTGTTACAACACGAGTTTCTTAAACTTACATAAGATGTTATAATCGACATCATGAGCTTGCAATTGAATGGCAAAACATAAGACGGAAAACATAGCCTATAGTGCTGTAATAAATAGCCCCAGTGATCTCTGCTGCAATTAGTTTTTTAGTTTATTTTTATTATTATTCAAAACCATGAAGAATGAGGAGAAAAGTCAGTGATTGGTCAACCAGATGAATTGCACTATTCCTTAAATTCCCAAGATGGCTACTTATTTGTTGCAGACAATCAATTCGAGTAGCAGTCTTTTCAACCCTTTTTTAAACAAAATTATCTTATTCATGAATCCTGTGGTCTTGATCACAGTGGGTGCCAAATAGCCTTCTCTTGGCATATTATGCTACATTTGATTTGCAGGTTGATATTTCTCTTTGGTTATTACAAGGAACCAAGAGCCAGCCCATAGTAGTGTTCTAAATGTTTCTTAATTCAGTTTTTAGAGCACCAATACGGTCACTTATTTCCTCTCATACTAAAAGTCTTCCACCTAATACTGATTTCTGCCTAAAATTTAGCCAATCTGACACTCAGCATCACACTAGAATTTCAAAAGTAATTAGCTTTTCCCAAACCAATTAGTTTTCCAAATAAATTAGTAAAGTCCAGATCTAATGTCAGCTAACTTACATGCTTATTAACAGCATAAGTTCATTCACTCAGCATCACTAATTTCAACCTAATGTTATCTTGAATGAAAGCAGGGGCGGACTGAGCCATTGATCAATTGGGCACTGCTCGAGGGCCCATAGCTACAAGGGGCCCACAGCTGCAAGAGATTCCCATATAAATTCTATTAAATGAATACTCCAATATACTCCAGATGCAGTCTGAGACAACTAATTTTTAAATTTTTTTTTGAAATTGACACCCCCAAACCGCCCTCCCCTTATCTGGCGCTTTGTAGCCTCTGACATCAGCACTAAGGGGCCCAGTGAACAGTTATGCCCGAGGGCCTATAATACTCTCAGTTCACCCCTGAATGAAAGTCTAATACTGGTCTGAAGTGGTTGGATTCTTTACATCTGACAAATATGTTTATAAATTCATACATAAAGCTGTACTGTTATTCTCTTTCTAGTTAATTTATGCCAACAACCTATGTCCTGTGAATTTCCAACCAGGTATCCATTGTTCTAAACATTTGGTTTCCAATGTAGGTACCTTCAGTTTGACAGATTATCGCATTGCTTAGAATTCATAATGATCCCTGATTGGTAAACTCTTTGTTTTGATATTAAATCTCTTTTTACAAATAACCCAAATGGAACAATAAATAATTTTCATTCAGAGCTTGTACCATAGTCATTAATATTCAAAACATATTTTAGAATTTCCAAAACTCTGATTTTGTCAGATGCTTTAACTCAGACAATGATGAGAATTGTTTTCTATCTAACCCTGAGCTTCGTACACCACCCATTTTCTGTATAGAAAATTTCAAAAACTGGATTCAGCAGCTTCAACCTAAACCTAATGCTTGAAATATACATTCTTTCTAGATGTATCAACTGACAAAATCTGGCTAGCAGAAGCCTATAATTTCAAAGCAAATATTGAAATAGGTCATTCTTCATTTTTTCTTTACCCATAACACAACTTTACAGAACTTATATGTTCTGCTAGCCACAATAAGATTCCATCTCTATGCTCCCTCTCTTTCTACCTAATCATTATCCTCTTTATCACATCCATAAAATTGTTAAAAATTTGAAGAAAAAAGTTTTATCAGGGTTATAGCATCTGCCAAATTTTATTAATTTCATCAGATAAATTTACAAATAAATTGATATTTTCAGGCCTGATAAGAGGCAGTGCTGGAAACGGTTCTGCTCCAAGACCTGAAGTCCATCAAAGGCCTGGACTCCTCTTTTTTTGAATCCCACTTAATTCTATTTCTAACAGTCAAGCAGAAACACTCATCCTCACATGATACACTACATTGTTGTTCTAATTTAGGATCTTTTTAGTAATTTCTTTAAAAGTTAAAGAGAGGGAAGGTTGTGTTGGCTCTTGACACTCCTGTATATTTTAAATAATCTTCTCAACTTCAAAGATAAAGTCACTGACCCACTAAGGTCTTACAATGTGAGGGAGGAAGAAAACCAATGTATTTGATCACAACCTAAGGTCATTTCACTTTTAATATAAATAGCATCAAGATTCTAGCAACAGTAGAACCTTTATTCTTAAAATGAAAGATCTACAAAGCACCATTTACCTTCCATGCTTCAATTGTTTGTGCTTCTATTATCAATTTTCACGTGGTAAATCCCTGTTTACATATATATTTTGTTTTCTTTAGGTATTGTATGTGTCCTACTTTATTTCTGTAGTTGATCATTTTATTTATTTTGTTTTGATAAAAGCTAAGTAACAGATAAATATTCTTCTCCCTTTTTTTTAAGGTATTATTTAAGATTTTTGTCACTTAAGTATATGCTTTGGCAGCAAAGTGGTCCAGTGATTAGTCTACTGGACAGCTACAGTTAGGGACAAAGTTTGATTCGACTGAGTTAGTGTTTGGCATAATTCCCTATCATGCTTTCCTTACACTCTTCTTCCAGCAGGCAAAATAAAGAGTTCCAGGAAGGCTTCAGTAAGATCATTCCTGAGTTTACACATTGTGAAAGAATTACAGGAGCCCACCCTGCAAATACCCTTTCTCCCTAGTTTATTTTGGATCATGAATGATCAACCCCAACTTGTGAATGATATGATGATGATGATGATCATTTATTTCATTGTTTTATTCATATGAACTGGGAAAATTTTATCTGCTTATTTATGTATTTTCTGACTTAAATCCAAAAAGCCATGCACCCCATTTAAAAAATAAAATTTAAGTCCAGTTAAGTCAGCATCAGGACCACAATTAAACATTAAAAGGATAAGCCAAAATGCACACAAATACTCCCCTGTGAGTAGAGATCAATCAGATTTAAGTAACCAGATATCCTGATAAGAATGAACAATTATTAACTGAGAAAAGAAGATTAGTTCACACCTTTCCAAAGGATCACCTTATTAAGCTTGGGTGATGAAATACTGACCAAAAATAAAGAAAAATGATTAGCAATCTATTGCAGATCCAAAAACAGCTCAGGTCATGCATAAATCCAGAGGTTACTGTAACTTAAATTATTGCTTTCCATGGGAACAGGAGATTATCAAAATATTACTTCTAACAAGGTGATGGGGAACTAACCCTTTACTTTTAACAAAATAGCAGGTACAATTTCAAAGGCAGGCAAGCTAGCTAGAAAAAAAAATCTATATAGACATAGACATGTGCTTGCAATTGTCATAAAAAGTTAAAATGACCTCTGAACGCTAAGAATGATAAAATAACTAAAAGCTAGCGATAAAACTGATAGTTCACAGAAACTGAAAGCTTTCTCAGTTCAGATGTCAGCACAGAGGAAAATGACATAAACCAAAGAACTTTCATAAAAATTTTTTATTTGATATATTCAGTAGAGCTTTAAATAATACAAAATTTCAAAATAATCTTGCACAGGTTAGTTTTATTTACAGTGTAAGTTTAGTACAGGAAGACCCAGACTTATGTAAACAATTCCCGTAAGCCCAAAATTTACGCTACAGTAGCAGAGCGCTGCTGCTGCTGTTGTTGTTGTTAATTCACCTCAGGCGCCTGAGGATAGTCCTCAGAAGTGCTAGAGCTGCTTGTGGGAGGCGCACCAGCTCATCAAAAGAGGCACCTAGCTGGCGGTGATGTCGTTCGTTAAGTAGTGCTGGACACCGAAGCCACAGATGTTCCGCCGACTCCTCCTCCTCCTCTCCGCACAGACGGCATTGGTCTGTTTTGCTTTTTCTGGTTACGGACAACCATCTGCATAACGCCGGGTGATGACCGGATCTGAAACGGATGAGGTTGGAGCGATCTGCCTTTGTCAGGCAGGACTTGTTTTCGTCATCAGGCTTCTTGGTGTAGAGTTGCAGAAGACGAGGGTGGTGGAGTTGTGGAGGGGGGCATTCGCTTCGGATAATAGCATGTCTGATGGAAATAACATCTGGGCTGACATTTGGGGGAGTGAAGAGCCTAGTTTTGCCTGCTCATCAGCCAGGTCGTTTCCTGGGAGGTTGCAGTGACCAGGGGCCCAGATGACCTGGAGGTGTTTGTTTGTGAGCAGTTTTGCCATTTCTCTCTGGAGCTCCAAGATGGCTGGGTCCGGTGGATGGGGATTGCCCATTGCCTCAACTAGCGATTTTCGGTCACAGATGATGGAGGCTGATGTCCAATCTTGGTGACTGTGCAACCAGGAAATGGCTTTTGTAAGAGCAATCCATTCAGAATGGAAGGAGCTGCTTCGGGCACCTGTCGGGCCATGCCATTGATGGATAACTTCCTGAGCTCGTAGTATCACTAATCCGGCACCACCATTCCTGAGGCAATCTTGGGTGGATCCATCGATGAAAAGGTGGAGGTCTACTGGTCCGCAGTTGGAGATTGTTTGGAGAGCAGAAGATAATTGTTGGCTAGTAGGGAGGGACTTAAAAGTTGGAGTCAGGGTAACCCTAACCCTCACGAGGTCTGTGTGAGGTCGTCCCCTGACGACTGCCGAATTCAGACTACTACACCCAGAGCTGCGCTGTGGGAGGCGCACCCTTTTCCCTAGTCGGAGTTGTTCGTCCCGCCCCACATCTCCTGTCACTGCTTCTACGGGCAGGAGACGTCGAGACAAACCCGGGACCCACCTGCGTCAAGACCATCCACAGCCACTTCGTCCCCATCGTGTGCTCGGCCTGCCGGCAGGAATTCCACAGGAAATATAGCGGCCTGACTCGATCTCAGCAAAAGAGTCCGAATGGCTTTGTCTGCGGTTCCTGCGCGGGATCTCTCGTCATGCCAACACTACAGCCAACATACACCAGAACACCAGATGCCAGATGTCACATCTGCAAGTCAAAAATCCGCTATACCCCTGATCGTTTGTCAGACCTGTTCCAATGTTACTCATCACGCTGCTGCTGTCGCTATACGGTCGTTTCTGTGATGCTATTATGTGATCTCCCTCTCTCTCTCTCTTGCAGCATGCAGAACCCACACACATTCTCGTTAGACACTATGCAAAAAGCATCTCATGCATCACTTGTAGCTTTTCTTCGAAAGTTTTTGTTTTCTAGTGTTTTACTCACCCTAATTATGATTGGAAAAAGGCAAAGTGGTGGCAAAAGTGCTGAGCCTGTGTGTAAACGCACTAAAATAGACTTACAAATGAAGATAAGGATGATAAAGAAATAAGAAGGTGGGCAATCATTATCAGCCATTGCAAGTGAACTAATGTTTTTCGGTGTCAACAGTGAATACTACAGGAATACCCAGACTTACATAAGCCTCGACTTACGTAAATTTAACTTTACGCAAGAAATAAATTCCAAAAAAAAATTCTAGATACAGCAAAAATGTTACATAGCGCTATGCATGGGTACCTGGGTATGACGGGCACTACTTTGAGCCGCAGAGTAATGTGCTGCAGTTTGAATGTTAGTCAGCCAGCATCTCTCTCCCATGCTCTCAGTTGTGCGTTAGTATCAATCGAGTTTAGTTGTACATAAATTTTTCCATTGCAAGCTATGGTGCCAAAAAGTAAAAGTGATGTTCGTGTTAGTAGTTCCACAAAGCAGCGTAAGGTGATTATGCTTAGGAGGAGGTGAGCTAAATAAAGAAATATGAAGACGGGCAAAATTTTGTCTTCCGTTGTGTGTGGCTTGGGCATGGCCGTGTTGACTGTTAACACGATAGTGAGAGAAAGAACACGTGAAAGAATCTGCCCCCATGAAATCTACAATGATAACGAAACAAAGGACTGGTGTGATTGCCGAGATGGGGAAAAAGTTGACGGCGTGGATGCAAGATAATAAGCAGAAGCATGCAAGTTTGACTTACGTATAGCCGACTGGAATGTAACCCCCTTAAGTAAGTCGGGGTCTTCCTGTATATTCAAGCAAATCAAATGTTACACTGTTAATACTTTTGTTTGATGTATTCTCGGACAAATTACTAGCTTAAAATGTCTGTAGAAACCTATTTTGTATTGCAAACCTTTTAGTATCTAGCATCTTATTTACAGACACCTTATACCACTGCCTAACACCTGAAACCCACCCTGATACAATTACAGTGATTTTATATTTTCAGCCAGATATCATTTGAATGTACCTAGCATGATTTCAAGGATGCTAATGGTAGATCATAGCTATACTGGGTAAAAGAGCCACTGAACTAGAAACTCAAATTTCATATTTCTACTTTGAAAGCCAAAATAACATTACCTTATCACTTTGAATTTCATCTGCAATATTTAGTAAATATTTGTCCTCTTGTAAAATAAATGATAATGAGAACTAAATTTAGTGTGCATGTTCATAAAAATCTCTCTTCTAAATTTACTGTAGTGGTATATAATCTTAGGTAAGAATTCAGATCACCAAGTTATAGTTCAAGATTGCAAATAACATTCTTCAAATTACAGTTGTTTAACTGATCACCAGTCACTTTCATTTCTTCGTTTTTGAATTTAAATTTATATAACTTTACAAAAATGTATTAATCTCTTTTATTTTCTGTGTGGTTCCACATTTCAGAGACAACAACATATGGTGAGGATGTAAAATTACAAACATTTAGTCTGCATTGTATCAAATTCATTTTATCAGATGTGTAAATATTCAGCAATTGTCTGACTCAGATTTTGTGTAACCTGAAATCATAATTGAAATAGAATTTCTGCATGCCGCACAAGACAAAAGGGACTGTTGACTTATGATGGGTCTGTTACATAAACAAATTATGCTGCACAGACAAGCAGGTTAAATGTCTGGTAGTTTTTGATTTTTAACCAGTCTTCTTTATTATATACTGAATCCAATCTATCGTGGATGTAATTTTGGTGAATATGTTCAAGTTCAATCCATTTTTTTTAAACATGCAGCTATCAGAGCCTCTGCTCATCACCCCTGTAAGGGCCCAGTGGCCATCTGGAGCCATACACATCAAGGGGCTACCACTGTCACCCTAAAATTAAAACAACAACAAAAACAAAATCAAAACAAGCACCATGCAGGTCTTAAAGACTTTAGAAGTTACAATTCTTGCAAAAATTTTCCACCTACCTCCCCACCCTCTCAGCTGCTGAGGCACCCAGTTTGTAGAAACTCCGACAAGACCCATGAGACAGTCAAGCAAAGCTTGTGCGAGTTAGGACTAGGTTTTCCTGAATGCTGGACAATGTGCAAATAGTTTAAAATTCAAACCTTCACAGAAAGTCTCAACAGTGAAATAACAATGGTGCCTTCATCTCAATTATTTCCAACCAACATTAACAAAACCACTGTTTTCTCTTTTTATTTTAACAATGGAGCTCGTCAACAAACAACCAATTTCCTAGGTGAGAAAGAATTCAACAGGTGTTTTGTCAAAGATATAATTGATGACTCTCAGGTAAGATTGCAAATGCTTGGCTGCCAGTGTAAGATGTTCAGGCTGGGCTTACTGTCTACCAGCAGCCTAAACGTCAGTCACCCTACTAACAGCGGGTCAGTTTGACCGAATACCTTGAGCCACCATCGGGCTGAGAGCTGCTTTTAGTGACATCAGTGACAGACCGCCTCCTCCCAACCTCCCTCTCCATAAAAAAATAGCATTAAAAGTGGTCTCATTCACCCCTCTATCCCACCTAGACATGAAACACCAGACGTACCTTACAGCCAGAAATATGGAAATTCCTGTAAGTAGTACACAGCGAAGAATTTACTTTAATGGTATTTTGGAGATTTTTCTGCTGAATCACCTGAGAGCATTGACTGTCAGTCATCACATTCATTTTTGCTGTCCGCAGTGTCTGCACATGACGATCTATAAAAGACAGAAACAGTTGCATCAGCAATGTGATATGGTATCAGCTTGGTTCTAAACCTTTATATTCACTAAAACTAATTCCACAAGATGTTTTTATTACTCATATGTTCTCTACTAATGTTCTTCTCAAGTCTGCAGAGGCCAGAAGTTTGAGCTCATTGCCCACTAGTCACAAGAGCCAGTTCAAAGGAGAACCTCAAAACTCAGCAGGACATTGCTTTCTTAAGAAACCAGGTTTCTGCTCATGTTTACTTTTAAATAACCACTTGAGGGCTGTTTCCTTCTTTATAAGTGAAGACCCTCCTTTTTTTCCTTATAAGAAATTCTGGGTCTCCAGCACTAGAGGTGCCACAATAAAAGAGAAGTAACATGAGCACCAGGCAGGTGTCAGAACCTAGGCATGCTCTATCTACTGGTTTGTGTTACATCTCTATCAATGAACTTTAAAAAACAAATAACCATTCATTAATAAATACACATTAAGAATGCAATCATTAATTATAAATGGAAGCAGATAAATAAGTCTGCATGTTCCATGGCATAACACCATTAGATACACAAGTGTCTTAGCCAAGAGAACAATACCATCACCCTACTGGATTATCAAAGAGACAGGTGAGTCACTATATATGGTGTAAAAAAAATCTGATAAAAAAGCAGATTCTTTTTAGTGACATCACAAAACAAAGTAGCCCCTTTAACACATTCAATAGCAAGCTTCACTTAACTATTGTTTGGTATGATAACTCCCCAGCCAGCAAGGAAACATGTGGATGCCTGTGTCCGTAGAATCTGCTTGATAACAGAAGCAGGAAGAAGACAGATAGGTTGTATGTAGCGAGAGTAGTTAACTGGTGCCTCCAGCTGAATCAACGCAATATCCCAATGAAACTGTGAGTTCATGCGTGGGTGAACAAACACCTTCTTAGCCCTTACTCGCGCCCCATTGAGAGGGGTGTTAAACGTCTGGTTGATAGACCCAAACGTGTAATCCAAGTAAAATGGTGTCAGAGTGAAGTTGAATTGGTTCTTTCTGGAAAGAAAAAAGGAACAGCTTAAATCAGAAACTTATCAAATATAAAGCATAACTTGACTAAACTATTGCTGATTAGAAATATTCTAATAAAATTGTTCACGAGTTAAAAGGGTCAGGAGCAAAAATGAACATCATGGGTGCATGTTACTCTTCAAAAAGAAGAGCCAGCCATCTGGAAACATACTCTGCCTCACCTGATTATCCTGCAGAACTGTTAGCAGAAAAAATGGTTCATCAATCTTAACATTAATTTGGTTTTATTTTTATGCTTTCATAAAGTAGGAAATACTTCATTAATGTTAGCTAGCAAGCATCATAAGTTAGGTCAGGTGGTATGGTGTAACTTTAATTGATAACCCTAAAAACATCCTTGCTTAGCTAACAGCAGATATGTCACCAGCAGAAGTGTTATGATTTCAATTTTTCCTGTGTACTGCAACATTGTCAAATTCCCTTGCCATCACTTTACAAAACTTCCTCCTCAGGTGACAAAGGTCTAATGCTGTATCACCTGATGGAGGGAAGATTAGTAGTATGTAACCTGTGCACAAATAAAATAAATTCTGCAAATTATCCTTCTAAGTGCTAACTCAAAGTTTATTTCATATTTATTACTTTTACTACAATAAACATCAGTCTGCTGTTTTCATTGGAAACCATTTCATGGTGATATGATTACAGCTGAGAGAGAAAACCTTGCCTACATGCTAATGCAGTGTCCAGCTGTGATGAGCCACTGTCTGGCGATTAGTGTTGCTCCACAAATAAACTTCCCCAGGTGACGTTGGTATGCCATCCATGGCCACTGTCCACTCCATGATAGATCACCACCAATGATGAGAGGAGAAAAGTTTGGCAAGGCCATACGCTGACCACAGGCTGAAAGCAGAAATATATATGTATATACAGTTTCAGATTTAAAACTATTTTACTTCCCTGGATGCATCGTCAACAGATGCTGATCCATTTTCCTCCAAAGCTGTCTGTCTGTCCTATTATCTTCTGATCTATGCAACAGATGGTTGACCTAACAGAAGTTGCTAAAACATACACACATGTCACTAAAATACATTATGGAAATACAGCTAAAAATGGGTTAGTGAAAAGTGCAGATTTTCAATACTGTTTAAAGTCCAAACACTGTCTCCAGTAAGATCATGGATCAACATTCTTGTCCACTATCAAGAAACCTCAGACCCACAGTTACAATGTTTGACACTAGCTCCTTACAAATTCTAAATGCCATGAATGTTGAGACTTAAAAATGTTCATACATCCCTAACACTTTGTTCCAGATTCATAAGTACAGTAATGAGATTGATCCTTGGGAACTGGCAGAGTTAATGTAAGTGAAGAAAACAAATGGCAAAAACATGTTCTATAAAGTACTGTTAGGTCTTCCAAACTAAGAGATTAGCAGAACTGAATTCAACACTGCAGCTGAAGCATGAAGCAAAAGCAAAGCTATCTATTATTAAAATAACTTGTTTTTATTGAGATTATGAGCTTCTACTAAACAACTGACAAAATCAGTTCAGTTTTTTAGTTGTAAACCTTTTGCAAGTATTTTTAATTTCCACATGTCATAACCTAATCCTCAAATCAGAAAATCATTTACTGAATTATAAGACTAAGTGGCAAAAGATCCCATGAAAGAGAAGAAAATTAGTCAAAGTTAGATGAGTGAGATAAGATGGGCAACTGAGCAAGCAATAGAAGACCCATTGGCCAGGGTATACCTTTAGTCTTACACAAGACAGACAGCACTGCACCACTCTCACAGAATTTCCTGCCAAGGAAAGAAACCAAGTTCTTACAAACATCTTTCAGAGCAAATAAAAAACCAATCAACAAGGCATTACTTTATTTCATTTGCATAAAAACAAAAAAAGATTTAAATAAATGGTAGTCTAATTAAGGAAAGATAACTGCACAGCAGTAACCAAAACATGAGCCTTAGTGAATGGTAAAAAATAATCAACACCACCAACTCTGACAGACAGACTCCTTGAGAGTTAAAACATTCTTATCAACTGATAATAATTTACTTTGAAAATTGGTTCCTGCTCTACAGCCTGCAATGTGATTCTGGTTGCCAGTCTCCGCAGAAATCTGTTAAGTTAAGAGCAGAATTAAAGTCAACTCACTGAATGTAAAATGCCGTCAGAAAAGACGATGGCCCTCTTTCACTGGTCAGCAGAGAAGAATTGACTTCGAGAAAACTGGTTGTGTTTGTAGACACAGGTTCACCACGAATCCATTCTGACTCCCTGAAATAATCACTTTATTTTACTATCATTCTCACATCAGAAAACCCTCCACCCACAAGTGTTAGAATAGGCACAATTACAATTATTGAAAAATAACTCCCTCTTTGACATGGAATTAACTTCTGAATTAAAGTGTGTTGTCTGAAATGCTAATCCCCAGGTACAGTGATTTTCAGAAGAATAGAGTCTATGTAGCTCACAACCCATTATCTTATTCCTTTAAGCAAAAACTACAATAAAAATAATGGAAAATAAACCCAATAGAACCCTGTTAACTTTTCTCAAGTACTGAATGGCCACCATTAACTGCTCTCTGCATTGCTTCACTATAAAGGTACAGTGTAATCAAAAGCTGACTGGGAATTTACATGACATCTAAGAAAAAGTTCAACCTACCCAACAAACTGCATCAGTACAGAGGACTGTGAAAACAACAGGCATTAATGGACACTAATATGTTTACCCACCTGTAATTTAAAAACTGACAGATTGTGTCACTGTAGTCTTTAGTCCAATTGGTGAAACAGACTGGAAATGTGTTCTCTTTGAAGTGAATAAACAGGGTTCCACCAATACTGCCCTTGTAGTTCCTTAGCTCCACTTACAGAAGTAAACAAATAAATAGTGTTAAACATGCACAACTGAAGAGAAATGAAAATTAATTCAAATTAGTGATTAATTGTTTAAGAAGCTAGATCTGAACAAAATATATCAAACATAAAATTACTAATTAGGCTTGAATACAGGTGTGTATGCATGGGAACTGGTTTTGTTTCTTCTTTTATTTCATCTATACAGGAATATCTAATAAATATGCTTCATGAAAACAGATATGGTTTATAATAAACAAAGCCCCAAGATTAAAAAGTAATTGCTCTTACTACTATTGTGAACACTTTCCACTTAATATTCATAGTATCACATCAGTAACAATCAAACATAGTGCAATCACAAGTGTACCCAAATGGTAATATTCTAGCCACATGTGTGTTCATTTGAGACTGGGATATAGGGCCTCAGTCAGATGTAAATCCAGTCACATGTATCCCAGTCATCTCTATGTTAAGTTCACTGTTTACAAGAAACATATTCCAACTAACAGAAAAAACAAAAGCCACATCTATTAGATTTCACTAATTAAGAAAATTACTGACACTTATTTATAAGTTAGAACCCTTTGCAGAGCCTCACTATAGTTATATGTAATGAAAACTGTTCAAAAGCTTTCTCAAATGTAAAAATGTAATTAAACATTAATCATTTTACAAATTCAGTTCTGTTGATCTTTTTCAGTTCTACATTGGTCATACATATGCCCTGATACCTTTAAGATAGTTTCTATTAGCTAATCTTCTATCTGCATACCTGTCAAACATTCCCTAAACCTGATATTGTTAATGCTGTCATCAGCAATGAAGTGCTCTTTCTTTTTGTGAACATTGCCATGTTAGGATTAATTACTGTAGATTGTATACTTTAATCTTGGTAATGTTTATCACTAATACTATAAAATGTAATGTTATATGGGTATATATATATATATATTCATATTTATATACCCTGATCATGGAACTGTAGAAACAAAATAAGACTGTACATCTGAAGGTGAAAGGGTGTGATTACCTTCACAAAGTAATGAATGTCATCTTACCACAGTTTTTTTCATCTGATGCATCACTGCAATCAAAGACTCCATCACAAACTGAGCTTGTGTTAACACACTGGTAATTGTCACATATATGTTCCTCTGGGTGACAGCTATCTGAGAGATAAAAAGAAAAACCCTGAGTTTGACAAGCAGCAACAGCAGCAGCAAACCAGGTAATGCTACTGAATAGTACAGGTAACACACACCAAAATCCAAGAACAATCCACTGTCTCTACACTAGTCAATGTAGGCTAATAAACAGTGCACCTGTAAGATGTTAACTTCACTTTCAAAATTATGGGTTGGAAAAACAGAAAGCTATCTGCAAGCTCTAAACATGAAAAGAACTTCTAGAGATGTTGAGGTGCAGACAACTAACTCCTTGTAATGTATTTTAAAAAGATAAAAGGTTTTGAATAATATATGATTTCATGAATATGATTTAAGGATAATTATTTTAAAATTTTAATTACATTACAAATATTTATGTTCACTCTGTGATTTAGTGACAGCACTAAATGATGTATCATGAAATCAGAGAAGATTGGTATTGTTTAGCTTTCTTTCAAAGAAATCCAGAACAATGAATAAGATTGGACTTTAAGTGGAAAACAGTGTTTAATCCTCAGAATTGTGAAGCCATTCAGATAAACAGAAAAAAAATATAAACATTATTATATAGTAGATAGTAAATTAGAAAATATAGTTTGAGAAAACAATTTAGGGAAAAGTCCATTAACAGAAATAAGCAATGCATTTCATCTGCCAATAAAACTAAGTGAATTAACTGAACTTTACATAAGCAACAGCTCTATTATGTTTTTTCCTTGGTTTATCCACATCTTTGATATGTTGCGCAGGCATGGAGTCCACATTAAAAAAATATACTGAATTATTGGAAATGATTCAGCATGGCTTCCTCAAAATATTCCCAGGTTTTAAATTTATGGCATGTAGAACAATTAAACAATTAGTTATATCCAGTTTTCAGTTTAGAGATTTGAGATGAGATATGAGTACAAAATGAAAAGTATCTATACTATAAACGAAGATTCTAAGTTGGATCTGACAGAGACTTTCAAAATAATTAAGAATTTTGGGTGTTCAACTGTTACTAATGTTAGTGGACATAATTCAAAATGGGCTAAATAAAAACGGTTTGTTAATAGCAAATTAGTGGAAATGTCAAGAATTCTGGTAAATGGTGGAATCAGTCAAAAAAACCATAATGATGAACTTTCCCTTTCCTTGGTGTATGCTTCCATCCTGTAGTAACTGCATTAATATCAGTTATGACCACATTATTTGGAAACATTCATGGGAAATTATAAACGGTGTGAATTCAAATTAAGAAATAAACTATGTATGCAAATTTTTGTCAAACCCCAAATACTGTGTTCTTTAGTAGTAAAACATCTAGTAGATAATAGGCAGCAGTAACCAAAACATTCAAACAAACACTGGGTACATAAGGTGATGAAGTACTGGGGAAAAAGTCTAGGCATGGAATTTTGAAAATATCCTTTCGAGAGAAGTGCAAAAAAAGAGAATTTCACAATTTTCATTTCCATTTCTGCATCAACACATAAGAAATGTATGAACTGTATGGCATATCCTACAATGAAAGAGTCTGTCTGCTTATAACAAACTATAATTATGATAAAATAGCAAGATGCAGAATTATTAGATGTATCGATGCTTAATTATTTCTAACCCTGATGTAGCGTAGCATATTCATAATTTAAATAAATGAAACACGCAAAAGATATTAAAAGATTACCTTTCTTTTCTTTCTTAGATTCAAAAGTATGATATAGAGTCAGACAACCCTATTGATCATAGTTCTCTGTTGCAAAGAATCTACTTTGATGATCATTTTTAATGATTTCAGATGACAACCACCAAAGTTTTCATTTCTTTGGAAGACAAACTTGTGGATGAGTTTCCTCATTGTTGCTCATCTCTTAAGCACTTTGTCTGGCGGTGATAAAAAAGCCAGCTTCATGTGAAATGGTCTAACTTCCATAGCATAAACAAATTTCAAACTTTTTTTTTTTATTTGTACAATCGTTTTCTTTAATCAAGTTGTTTAAATGTCTGCCAAACCAAAATAATGATCTGGACAAAAGAGAAAAAAATAAACAATCTCCTTTTGTCAACAGAGCAAACACAAACTGGATAAAAATAGTAGTTCTTAACCAAATAAAAACCTAATCTATTTACTTAACCAGTAAGTGACAAATAAAGTTAAAAAATGTTAATGATATTGTGTCTAACATTATGTATTCTATTGATAGAGGCTGTTACTGTTCCCTTTATCCAACTATGCTGTTGCCATAGCAACACTGGCAGTACACAAGTTGGTAGTATATACTTCATGATATTTCAGATAAAATCAGTCCAAAACACCCCCTCCAGGAACTCGTGACCAGTTTGAAATAAAAGTGGCTCATTAATCTTGGTAACCATTGAGTTTTATGGAAGAAATGCAACAGGACTTAATCTACTTTAAATTCCTTACGAAGCTAGAGTGGTTTGCTAACATTGTAACATGAAAATAAACCACCACAAGATAGCAGCAGTTGCAGCAGCTAGTTTTTTCTTAGCCATATTTTCTCTATGATGCAAACTTAAAGGAAAATGTGGACTATTTAAAAAAAAAAACAATCATATGTCATGAGCTACATTTTTTTTGTACATCACCTACAAAGGGAGACAACCCTGATGAGGGAGCAAGGTGCTGCAGTTGTCTGCTTGGAATGATAGCCAATCCTGCATCACACACGGCCTGTTATTTCAGACTAGTAAGGAGATCCCTACTAAAACCTTTTGCTTTTCAGACATGGATGGAAACCAAAGAAAAAACCCATGTGACCAACCGGTGAAAAAACTGTGATAGGGAAATACAATGGCATACGGTATTGATCTCAATCAGGATTCAAACTTGTTCTCAACCTTACCAGCTAACCACTGGATCACTACACCAACAACACCCCCCCAAACACACACACACACCAAAGTTACTTATTGATAAGTAAGTTGTCTGTAGGAAAGAAAAAGCAAAAGTTACTTTCAATTAGTTCACAAAATTTTAAATCAAAATGTTTCTTTTTTCTGTAAGGTTTTCTTTGTATGTACACATACCACTGTTCCTAAAAGCAGCTGTATCTATGCAAATCTGGCAGTTTTTCATTATAAAAATGCTGACAAATGAAAGAAATATTCAATATTTAATTTAAATGTTTTTCAAACTTTCTGACAAATTTTTTCCTATGATCTGAAGAGGTTACATCACAAGCCAGAGACATAGTGGTGTAGGTTGCCAACATGGCAACAACAATGTTAACTTAATAACTGTGTAGTGATGATGATGATGATGCTGCTGCTGTCAGTTTTTACCTACCACATCTTCTCTCATCACTGCCATTAGAACAGTCTGAGTAACCATCACAGAGCCAAGTGTTTGGAATGCATTTCCCATTAGAACATCTGATCTCATTTTGTGAGCATGCTGAAAGGAAAATTATTGACTATATGAAAATATAGCAGCCTGTTAAGTAACTATAATAATAACTAGTCAGTTAAAAAAAAAATACTTTAACTTCTTTATCCACTTATTTTCTCTACATTAGAAAATTTTTTTCTGAATTGACCAATAAACCATGCAATCTTTTTGCATCATTACCATAACCACCACAAATGGCTGAGCAGATGGGGATACAGATTTAATAATTCAGCAATAAAAATAACGTAAAACCTATTTTGAGAGACTCTAAGAGACCACCTATTTAAAGGTGCCATTCTCACAAAGCATCAACTCAACAGTTCAAAAGCGAGCAAGTGCAGTCCCTCAATTGAAAAGATTCTGAGTCTTCTTAGTTCTTCTGGTGACTTGTTAGCATGTAGTGAATTCTCAAGATGGCTAGTCTTGGCCTGTAGTGTGTAGCATTTAACTCTCATGGTGGCTTGTGTTAGCACAATGATTTAATTCTCATGGTGGCTTGTGTTAGCACATAGTGAATTAATTCTCATGGTGGCTTGTGTTAACACAGTGAATTAATTCTCATGGTGGCTTGTTATAGAACATAGCATGTATTTAATTTTTGTTGTAGTTTATACTATTAGGTCATTACAAAAGTTTTGTTGGTTTTTATATTATGTTAATTTGGGGTTCATTTTTTTGCATGCTTGTGAAGGTGTATGTAGATAAGTTATATATGGTTTGTAGCGTGCTTTGGCATACATTATGCACAACCTACCTTTTTAAAAATAATAAAACGGATATTTTTTCAGGGTTCTGAGTGAAGCATGGATAGAAAAGTATTTCGTGCAATTTTGAGTTCAAACCAGGCCACAAAGTGAGAGAGGCAACTCGTAACATTAAGCAGGCATGGGCCAAGGGGACACAGCAAATGAGCACACAGTACAAAGATGGTTTGCAAAGTATTGTTCAGGAGATGTAAGCCTTGAAGATAAGGAACGCAGTGGATGTCCTTCCAGCTGTAGTTGAAGCCGAACCAGGAAAAACAATGTGAGAAATTGCTAGAAAGCTTGATGTAATCATTGTAAGTGTTTCTCGGCATCTTGATGCAATCAGCAAGGTGAAAAGGCTTGAAAAGTGGGAGCTTCACCAGTTGAATGAACAACAACAAAATTGTCAATTGGAAATCTGCTGTTCGCTTGTCATAAGAAACAAAACCTGGCGAAGCCATCACAGCTGAAAGGTACTGTCATAAATTAGACGTTGTTCATCAGAAACTCTCCCAATGACAGGCAGCATTGGTGAATCGAAGAGGCCCAATCCTGCTCCACAACAATGTTCATTCCAATGTTGCAAAAGTGACTCTTCAGAAACTGAACATGTTTGGGTACGAAGTTCTTCCCTCACCCAGCCTATTCATCAAACCTTTCTCCAACAGACTACCACCTTTTTCAAACATCTCAACAGCTTTCTCCATATGAAATCCTTCCCCAACCAAGCAAATGAAACTGCCTTCCAACAGTTTATTGACTCCAGAAATCCAGATTTTTTCAAAATGGTATAAATGTTCTTGTAACTCGTTGGCAGAAGTGTATTGAATGTAATAGTTGCTAGCACTGTCTTGATTCAGTCAAGTCAAGTAAGCCCGATTCTGTCAAAAAAAAATTATTGCTCTAACACAGGAGTGGATGGAATCTAAAACAGTTATCTATAAACCAACAATTAAGAAAATGTTCCTATAATTTCAATGCAATGAAATTTCCCAACCTGCCTTCTCAGCATTGGGAGTTGTTCACCAGAAATCAGTATAGCTGATGATGCAAGTCTTGGGCATTACAATAGTAAAAGGCAGAAAAGATTATTGTGCATTATTGTTTAGTTCAGGAGTTACAGGCTATCACAGCTTCTGTTAGGACCAAATGATCCTTAAATTAATTAATAATGTCATTATTATCTGTACTTAATGGCAATTTATTACATATTCTAACAATTTTATTATTCAAAAAGTAATGTCTGATAACCTATTGTGCCAATCAGCAACAAAAAAAATGTTCAACTAAGCATTTGACTGATTATAACATAACCCACATGTTTAACTGGTCCTGTAACTCACCAGCCTTAGTCTTCCCTACCTTAAAGTGTTTATAAAACTTTGTTTTTTCTCTAGAACCAAAACAATAGGTAAAATCATAATGGTACTTACTTAATGAAGGAAACCTTTCTAAATACTTAAGCAAAAGAGTTTCAGTGCTACTGGAAGTGTAGGTTTTTTTAATATTGATTTCAGTAAAGAAATTGATAAACATTTGGAAGACAGACATCAGGGTTATGACAGAGTGGAGACTGGGCCTCTGTTACCACAGAGAAGATTACCTCTTATATGTAGTATACTTACTGCAGCTGGTCTCATCGCTGTTGTCATAGCAGTTATCTATGCCATTGCACCACTCTGAATTTCTGATCCAGATGGAGTTGTGGCACTGCCTGTAACCAGTTTTTCCAGCTGTGTAGACAGAAAAACTCAAATATCAACATCAGTAGATCAATGGAAGGATGGATGCCAGTTATTTCAAGAGATAAAAAAAAAAGACAAATTTTAAATTATGAAAAAATTAAAACAGAACTTCCTGCATTTTGAGTTCTTAAAGCTGTAGTCACTAATTCTTACACTTTCTAAAAAAAATTAAATAATTCTGGTTCAGCAATGAAAGTCTATAACAGATTAATGGTCCCAGAAAGACCTGACTTACTACTTCTTCGTGCAGGTTTAGAGACATGTCAGCAGGTCAAAGACAGTCTCATTGACCAGTGAACAGTCTTATACAAATCTACCAAGATTTTGGACTGTGGTAGTATAAATAAAAGACAGTATAAACATTCCACAAAGATCAGAACTATTATGAATGTAGTAGTGGTTTATCAATAATTATCGTAAAAAATTGTCTTTCTAAGCAATACATGGTGATTAATCTTCTCTCCGTCACTAATAAACTCAAAGCAAACAAAATAATGATATACAAAAAGAATGAAAAGCACAACACTAACCACAGTTCAGTTCATCACTCAAGTCATCACATTCGATAAACCCATTACACCGATAATAGCTATTCCATAGACACAAACCAGATTTACACTGAAAGCCGGTGCAGTCTAAAAAAGACAAGTAACCACAGTAATTAACGTGTACGTGTAGTTCATCATTATAAAGCCTTAATAAAGGCTTCTAATGAGTTCCTTTTATTGGAAGTTAAAGATGGAAATTTTCATTTCTTTCACACATTGGCCAGTGATTTCTGCAATTAAATCAAAGCAAAGGTTATCTCCCATTTTAGTTAGGCAGTTCAGCTAATGACCAAATTTGAATTGTTTTTATTGAGAAGCTGCATATCATGTGTCAGTACAGAAATCAACACAATGATCCAAAGTCATCACTGGAAATGTCAAGCATAGTAAATTAACTGGTCTGTCATGTGCATCTAGGATAAAGAGACTGTTCTTCAATGTACTTCAGAACTGAGAAAGATGATAAGGAAGGTTCAAGATTTTTTTAAATGTAAATGAGAAGTAAAAAAAAAAAAAAAAACATTACTTTCAAACATACCAAGAAACAAACATATGAAAACATTGCAACTAAAAAATGAATTCAATAATCCTCACTTTATAAAACAATGTCTTCAATATTTTTAAAAGTGAGAAAGGTATTTATAGTCAGGCTAACGTAAAAATAAACCAGTAAATCCAAATTGATGCTGCATATAAATGAAACAGAAGCTGTACAATGCTAGATGGCATTTAATTCCCTTCCGACAATTTTTTTTTTAATTTCTGTTATTTCTGACTAACATCCTTCAGTGGGGATTTTTGGTATTTGTCTTTTTTTATACTGACATACACCAACCCAGTTCAGAGAGCACAGTACTGCAGTCCACCAGCATGTATTCCCAATCCTATGCCACAAGTGACCTGTCACTAAATCCCTACTAAAACTGTTCGTTTTTACATGTGGAAGAAATCCTGAGTGCACAAAGAAAATCCACACTACCAGCAGAGCAGCAGCAGACAGAAACCATATCAGGGAGGAATGCCAAACTGAACTGTTCCCATTAAAAGTTAACTCAGACCCTTAAGCTTAGCATTTCAAGAGGCTAACCACTGGCCTACCAGGCTGCCCAGGGAGTTGGTTTAATGATCTAGTTTTCATGAATAATGTCTAAGTTGTATATAGCTATCTTTTAAGTTAAATACAAAATCTTTATCCATTTTTAAAATCCTTTTACAATCTTATATATATATATATATATATATATTGTCAGCCAGCTCTTGACTCACCAATAAAATCTTGTAAACTCCATATATAATCATTTTATTATTGTATATAGTTATATATGAAAGAAATTCATACATCTGCAAAATAGATTTTTTAAAAACTTTTGTCACACAAGATTTTTTTTATCAAAATATCCTTTATGCTTAAGAATTATTTTATTGGCAAGTCTATAATTACGGTCTGCATACAGTCGACCCTTCTTATACATTGGGGTTGCATTCCTGAGCATTGCCATGTATACTGAATCTGTGTTAAATGGTAAACTTATAGCATAATAATAGGGGTTGCGTTAGTTTTGCCTGCTTCAAGTGCCAACTCGTCAAACATCATCTGCACTGGATAACAGGCACTGTCAGACCAAAATCACTCATAGTCTCACGCCTGCTGGAGTCATGACTTGTCGCCACCTTTCAGCCTTTCCTTGTGTGTGCCATGCATATACAATCCCTGTGATGAAATTGTCTTTGTCCTTTTCTTTGCAAGTCTGTTTGGTGGTGTGCACCTCTGATACCCGTTCAAATACATTCTGACTGATCTGATCATCCATGTTGTTATCTGTTACTGTTATTTGTATCACTTATTGTAAACAAAGGCCCTGCAGAGGGTAATTTCATTCTGTTCCATTCCAAACCTCTCCCACCCTGACCTATGCATCATGATCAAATCACTGGGTATCTGCAGATGGAGATAGTGATGCTGCTCATGATACTGAAATAAAACTGTGGATATGCTAAAATGAAAGCACATATAACAAGGGTCAACCATATATAGATCAAGCACATTTATTTGCTACCTACATCTGGCCAGAACATGCAATATATTTACAAAATAACTGACTGTAAATAATATATTTCAACATTCCCTTAAAAGGCAAGAGTTTCTTGTTAAATGGAAGGAATTCTACATGATTTCTCCAAATGAGAGAGGGTGGTAGGAGAGAGAGAGAGATGTTAATAATCTTGAGGTTTTAGTTTTAAAAACTAACAGGAAACTATATAATGTAGTTAGATTTTTCTTCCTTATCAACCAAGTAGAAGTGGCAAGTTTAAGTTAAGTAAGCTGCTCAAAACATCCTAATTCAGAAACTATATTATAGAAATTCACTGAGGATCCTGCTGCCAAAACCACCAAGATCATTAAGTTCCCACTAACGTGTCAACCCTAGGAAAAGTAGAGAAACATCTTGGTCATCTTACTGCAGAACATCTCATCTGATTTATCTTTGCATTCAGTTAACTTGTTGCATCGGGATTCCTTGTGCGCACACTGGCCACTATTGCACCGGAACTGCTCACTGGTACATGCTGAAGAAGAGCAGAAACAGAAAGCGCAGTGGGCTACCTTTATTCTGCAGAATATCACAAACCAAAATATAAAATGCTGTGATCAAACAGTGAGGAAAGATATGCTCCAGAATCTCATTATTCTACAATCCAACAAATAATATTACATACTAACAACTTGTGTATATTAGAGCAGAAACAGCAATACTGCACATACAGAAAGATCCTACTTTTCAGGACTAAAAACCTGATGATGATGGCAACAGAGAAAAATCACCTATATACAAGGTTATTATTTGGTTGTATTACTACTAATAAGACAATGAAAACACCCTTAAAGATTTCTGGTTTCATTCCCTCCAAACAGCAGTGCCATTTTTGTATAAAAAGTTAATGATTTCTTTATGTATTACTCCAAGAAACACAGAAGCCCACCGTTTAAAGAGAGATTACTGCAATTTATAATTTAGTTTCAAATTCTAAGTTACTACTCTCAAATGGTTACACTGAAAAATAACAGCCAAATATTCTCATATTGTTACTTCAAAAACAGGTGAGCTTTTGAGTTTACAATTCATGTGAGTAAAAGAAAATGGGATGTCAGAGCCCACAAACTCGTTGCACACACCACACACACTCATCATACATTCACCAAACAGCACTATGTGTAACTAGGATGCATACAAATCTTTTCATGGACATGAGTTAGGTGTTTGAGAAGTATGAAAAACTTGAATTTTTCTGATATAATTAAGTTCTTACAAAATATGTTTTGGTTTGTGAATAAAATATTTATGTTACTTTTTACAGAAAAAAATAGTAAGTGCTACAAAGTAAACAAAAAATAAATCTAGTGAAAACATGAACACTTACTACAGTTGATTTCATCAGATGCATCATCACAGTGTATATCACCATCGCAGTAGTTCTCCTTTGCAATACACCGGCCCAAACACCGGTACTGCCATTGGTCAAAACAGGCTGGAAACAACATCATCTCAACTAATCAACAAAAATATAAACTAACCAGTCTTGTCTGTTAGGAAACATAGTTTACTGAACAAGCTTAAAGTTAAAAGCAAATGATAAATTTACATTTAATTTCAGCTCCAAGTAAAATCTACTCCAGTTACAAGATGACTCTTCTGGTAGCCACTAAATTGATCTGTAAATGAGACAGATACTGATTATATAATAGATTATTAACTTTTTTATTTCTGGTTCTGCTGTTTTCCACACCCAAATCTCTCTGAAATTAACAAAAGTATAAATGACTCACTGCAATTTGGTTGTTCATCACTGCGGTCTATGCAATCCTCTACTCCATCGCAAAAGTATTTCTTAGGAATGCAACGTCCAGAGCGACACTTGTAAAAATCAGCCAAGCAAGCTACAAAAGAAAGAGATGTTCAACTCACTCCATCAGATCTATGGCATGCTGATTCAGTCAGTCCTGTTTAACAGTAACTAACAAATACATCTAAAAAGTAAATTAAAATTAAAGATTCTGTGAAATAGACATCCGAAGTTGTGAGACGTTACCAACAAGTTTTTCCCATAGAATAACAATCAATAACCTTACACGGACAGAAAATAAGCAAAAGTTGTGTGTGTGTGTGGGTGTGGTGTGTGTGTGGTGTTGTGTGTGGGATGTGTGTGTTGGTGGGGTGTGTGTGGGTGGTGTGTGGGTGTGGTGTGTGTGGTGTGGTGTGTGTGGTGTGTGGTGTGTGTGTGGTGTGTGTGTGGTGTGGTGTGGTGTGGTGTGGTGGGTGTTGTGTGAGGTGTGGTGTGAGGTGTTGTGTGAGGTGTGGTGTGTGAGTGAGTGAGTGAGAGAACACATTTTAGATAAAACTGATATATTCATTATTTACAAGACTAATGCTAATTAACAAGATCCAGGTCTTTTCAAAGTTTATTTGGCCCCAAACCCATCTTGCAATGCAATAAAAGATGTTGCAATAACAACACTCACAGCAGTTGGGTGGTTCATCAGAGGCATCAGGACAATTCCAGTAACCATCACACCAGAAATATTTTTCCAGACAAATCCCCATTTGGCATTGAAACTGATGCTCGTTACAGACTTAAAAAAGAAAAAATCAGCCTACAACCAGCTTGTTAACACAATCCCTGCATGAGGAGGGTTGGCAGTAAGGCCAGTTATTTGGAAATCATATCTGATGTAATACTGATTCACAAGGGCTTATTCAATAAAAAAGAGCACCTTCTAAACTATAATAGACCACACTCTAGTTTTGGATCAAGCACAAATTTCCTACACTTGTCCATCAGCAGCCTTATACTTTTCTAGCTTTTTCTCTCTGATCTAATAACATATCATGAAAGTTAGATCCTCAATGCATTTACTTCTAAAATGTTCCAAAGACAAGACAGGATTTCTTGATCATGGAGCCATTTACATCTAAAATTGTCTACACAAAAGTCTGTCAATGGTGCATCAAACAGATAACATGTTTCTTTTGAAAAACTCATTTAGAGTGGTTTTAAAAATACCTGCAACAGCAGTGGAATCAAAACTGTAACATCCCACATCAGTGATAAGCAACAGAACCCATCTCCTGATGTTCAATGATGTATCTATCTGGAGATTTGATAAAGTGTTGGTAAAGTTTACCTCCTATTAATGATCGATTAAGTGAAAGCAATATAACACTTCAAAAAACTGGGAGGTTTTTGGTTTTGGCAACCATGTTGATGTACTGTAGCACCAGTCAGAAAAAAACTTTGCCAAGTTTTATTTCAGAACATAACTATGCAGGTACTTAGCAAACAAGAACTTAACAAAGCTATCATTCACCAAAAACAAAGTGCCAAGAACCCGAAAGAGAGAATTGCCAAAGAATGCATCTCCAACCCCCATCACCGCAAGTTCCCTAAGGGAAGGGTTTACCAGACCAGTCTGAACAACAAAATGGGAAAAGCATAACATGAAATTACTCAAACCAAAACAAACAAAAAAATATAGAAAAAAGCTAAACTATCAAATTTTGAAAGTAAATATCTAAAACATTTTTCAAAAGTTCTGCACTAAACTTATTAAAAATGCAAACACACTGATGACTCCAGATCATTTCAATCAAATGCTAAATGGAAACCACATTACATGTAAAGAATTACAAGATACAACTATTTGTGAAAAGAGTTAGAAACCTGATTCTATTAACACAGATGCTAGCAACTTTAACACAAAAAATCTACAAAGTTTTGTCTTTAATGAAACTTACATCTTTTAGGAAGCTTTAGAGTTGCAGCTGATGGACTTGACATCACCCATGGAGTTGTGGTCTCAACTTTTGCAAATTCAGAAGTTGTCCCCAGTACTCCATGGATCTTCGTCCCTTTTATCAAAGCTACAAGAAATTCAACGATTTACAAAAAAGAACCCCATAATAAATAACCAAATTCATTAATTGACAAGTCAAGAGATGCGAAAACAGATTGCTACAGGTAAGCAGATTCTGTAAATCTAAACTGTTTTCACATGTAACCATGCTTTCAAAAGACAGAAGATAACTGTTCTGTTACTTTTCAGAAAGAATACATTATACACGCTTCTCCAATCTGTCATGGTGTACAGCCAAAAAACCCTATTAAATCTTCAATTTTTCCTTTAATTACAGTCGAAAAGCTAGATTGCTGGAAGGTCACCAGAAGTGTCTAAGCAGTGAAAGGTCAGGTAGACTAATTACTTGTTACCTCTTCTGTTGATATTTAGATTGTAATAACAAGCCTTAAATTCATCTCACTTGTGTTCAAGCTGTATGAAGAAGTCCTTTCAACTGTCTGTGCTTATTACTGTTGCAGTGTTTCACAGTAAGTAAACTTGAATCAATCATCATTATATCACTGCTATACCTCAGATGTATCCACTACTTGCTAGTTATATTATAATATGATAATGAAGCTCATACAACTACATTTCCAACATTTAATCATGAGACGTGTGACAAATTCTGAGAATCAACAATAGAATGACAGCAATATAAACCTCCTCGCTATCCTGTTTTTATTGGGGAGGGGTGGCAGCAGCCATGTTGTTGTAGCACCAGTCACAGAGAACTTTGCCAAGTTTTATTTCTGAACATAACCTATGCAGCCTTTATTAAACAAGAACGAATGCAGCTTCCATCCCCTTCACCACCAGTGCCCTAAGGGAAACAGGTGTGTTGCCTGATCAAGTCATTTGCTCTTCTGTTAAAAAATACATTTTTCAAATTTCTTCGGCAGGCGATCTTCATCGCGAAAATGTGTATGCTGCAGTTTCACCAGTCCAGCCTGAACAACAAAGCTGGGAAATGCATAAGATGACATTTTTCAAACCAAAGAAAGAAAAATACATAAAAAAGCTAAACAATCAAATTTTGGAAATAATTATCTTATAAGAATGTTCAAAGGTTCTGCACTAAAGTTATTAACAATGCAGACACACTGATGACTACAGATAATTTTAATCAAATGTTAACTGGAAACCACATTGAATGAAAAATAATAAAAGTTACAGTATTTTTCCAAGTATCATAGTGTTATAGTCGCCAGTTACTTTAACGAATTGTCTAATTATGAATAATATTCTAATAAATTCGCAAAATTAATTTCAGTATAAAACTAGAATATTTAGAAAACAAAACTAAGTTAACTTATTTTCAAATCACAATGTGTTGCAAGTTTCTTGTTACTTCTCCGAGCAGCAGCAGAGGGCTGCCCTCATATTATAATGTAAGTGCCAACCCCATTTAAACTTGTCAGCCTCAAAGCCCCCAATGTAACACTGGATAAGACAATGGTGGCAATCACCATTCGAGCTGGTCCTATGTTGACCAGAACTGACTGCAAAGACAAAGTAGAGAGAGAGAGAGAGAGAGTGAGGTCAAAGTCCAAAACGATTCCAAAATGAAGCAACTCAAAACCACAACAATTCACACAAACATGAAGAGAAACCTGTGATTTCATTCTGAATGCAGTCTTCCCTCGTTGGCCGTGCGAGTGTCTGCGGTTTATGCGCACAGTGTTCTACTTCTGCCACTACACTGTTGAGGCGCTCCGAACCAACCTATCTCCATGCTAACACCAGTGTTGCCATTCAGAAATTTTCATTGCCAAATGTAAGGGAATCTGGAAATGAAAAATCTGTTTGACAATAAAAGTCATGGTCTGATTATGACAATTATATAACAACAAACAAAATTAATGTTTTGTGCACTTGAATGCAAACAACTGGTTAAAATAACAACATTATTTGCAAGTACCATCAATGAATATGCCACATGAAAAACTTTTTGTATTTTAATGAAGGTGAAAAACATCTGGTACTAAATCACTCAACTTGGTAAAGAAAATAGGCAGATTTCGTATTGGCAACCCTGGCTAACACACACACACACACACAGCTTTGATATTGTTTTCAGCAGTCCGGCAGTGCGCAGTCTTAGTGCAATACAGGGAGCTTCAGAAAGGCCTCCAAAAGACAACGAAGCAGCCATCGGTCCCGAGCTGCTTCAACCGTCCCTCCACCCCCACCTCTTCACCTCAAACTTCCACCAGTGGCGTGTCCTTTCTTCCCATCTCAATTTTCAATTCTGAGGATAAAGACAGCACCTCAGACCCCTAACCTCTCCCTCTCTCTCATGAAAAGACTAAACGCCACCTCCACCATCCACCCAAAAGATCATGATCAACATGGTATTAATGGTAAATAAAAGTATTTTTGATCACTATATATTTGATGTTAATTAAAGGTAATACTATTACTGTATTCTATATTACATGGTTATTGGGTGAATAGGATGTGTAAAATACCCAGCAAATTGTATAACTGCAGCCGTGGAACATAACCCCGATTTTTCCATAAGCCTTTAGTTTTGCCTACTGCAGAGGTATTTAAGAACGTAACACCCGCAGTTGGCAAGAGATGGCTGTACTATAAAAACATGTGTAATTTTAATTTCAACATCTAATCACCACCTCAAAACCTAATTCCTGAATACTAGGTAACTTATAAACTACATTTCTGCCCTACCTTTTATCAACTATAGGTTAAAAAGACAAATCAAAAAGTAACACCCTTTAGGTTTCCATTTTCTCCCCCTACATTAAACCCTTTTGAAGCAGTGCACAGTCAAAGAAAATAAGCTTACTGACTAAAGCAGGTAACATCTTGCACAAACTTCAAATACTGAAATTCAGCATTGTTGGCATCAAGTATAAAGACTGACTACAATCAAGAACTTTGAGCAATCATTTCCATTTCACTGTACCAAAAAAAACACATCCCATGATCCAGCAAGTAGTCAGCTCTATGCGACTCTCTTACACCATTAACACAATTTGTACCTGTATTAAACTGTTATCTTTGATTCAGTGCAACAGTTAAATAGATGGCTGACTCTAATCATGACTGACTACCCACAGTCAAACGATCTGCATCAGGCGACAATAGCCTAACCCTTCACAAGACAACTATATCCTCAAGGCAACAAAATATTCTGTCTGCTTGTGCATTCTCAGCCTAGAGTAACACAACTGAAGGCTGGAATGAGATGCTAGTACTCTTTATCTTACTTCTTTGAGTGACCTTTACAGTTGCAGCTGATGGACTTGACATCATCTTTGGAGTTGTAGTCTCAACTGTTGCTGATTCAGAAGTTGTCCCCAGTATGCCATGGGTCTTCGTCCCTCCTATCAAAGCTACAAGAAATACACAGTTTTAAATGTTTTTCCTTACACAAAATTAGAAGAAAAAACGAGGTTTCAAATTCAACGATTTACAAAAAAAGAACGCCATAATAAATAACAAATTTCATATTACCAAATCATAACAGAGCCCTATAACCAAATTCATTAATTGACAAGTCAAGAGATGCGAAAACAGATTGCTACAGGTAAGCAGATTCTGTAAATCTAAACTGTTTTCACATGTAACCATGCTTTCAAAAGACAGAAGATAACTGTTCTGTTACTTTTCAGAAAGAATACATTATACACGCTACTCCAATCTGTCATGGTGTACAGCCATAAAACCCTATTAAATCTTCAATTTTTCCTTTAATTACAGTCGAAAAGCTAGATCGCTGGAAGGTCACCAAAAGTGTCTAAGCAGTGAAAAGTCAGGTAGACTAATTACTTGTTACCTCTTCTGTTGATATTTAGATTGTAATAACAAGCCTTAAATTCATCTCACTTGTGTTCAAGCTGTATGAAGAAGTCCTTTCAACTGTCTGTGCTTATTACTGTTGCAGTGTTTCACAGTAAGTAAACTTGAATCAATCATCATTATATCACTGCTATACCTCAGATGTATCCACTACTTGCTAGTTATATTATAATATGATAATGAAGCTCATACAACTACATTTCCAACATTTAATCATGAGAAGTGTGACAAATTCTGAGAATCAACAGTAAATAACATGTCAAAACAATCAGTACAAAAGTTTGCCACAATGAATAACTTATTTTTTTTTTTGGATTGCTTGCAATGTGTTATGTAGTGTAAAGTTGATGTATGTGTGTGCATCTCCAAAGAGAAGTGATTGTGTAAAATGTTCGAAACCTGTATTGAAGCAAACTCCAGGATGGGGTCGAAATCCAGGTTATGGCACCGAAGCACCTCGTTAGTAGGATCTGAAAGCCTCCATTAGAGTGTTTGCTTCTCCAGCCAAAAAGCCTCTTGGGAAAAAGCCTAGGCACCTCATGTCCGAAAATTGGTCTGGGGGTACCTATACTTTCCAACCAGAGGATTGAAGTCCCAGGACAAAAAAGGATCCATCCCCACCCCCCCCTTCCGGACAGGGCACTCTCAATTGTGCTACAACGTACTCGATCCCCCACCATCGAGGTCCCACGGCACAATTTTCTGCCATGGAGACAAACCCACTCCACAAGAGGAAAAAAATTTTTCTAGAGTTGGAAGGTGGTAACCAAAATACCCAGGCACTACACTTTGATCTATTTTTTGGTGGGGGTGGTGTTTTGCAATGTGTGGTGCAGTGTAAGGTTTGTGTCTGCTTGTAGATCTCTGAAGAGAAGAGGTTGGGTAAGGTCGAAACCTCTAGTGGAGCAAGTTCTGAGTGGGGGTCGAAGCCCATGTTGAGGTGCTAAAGCAACTCGTTATCTGGACCGAAACCCATTTTTTAGGCGTCGAAGCGCCTTATTTTGCAGGAGCGAAATGCTCTATAACTGGAGTGAAACCTCGTTAGAGCAATCACCTCTTCAGCCGAAAAACCTCTTTGGGAAAAAAAGCCTCAGCACCTCAAGTCCAAAATTCCGTCCGGAGTACCTAATCTTTCCAGCCAGAGATGCAGGCTGAGCGCAAAAAGCATCCCTCCTCCTCCCCACTTTTTCAAGCAGGGGACTTTCCATCTGCAAAGGCGAAACAGAGTACTCATCTCCCACCCTCCAGGGCCGAAACCGAGTGACCACACCCAAAAAGCGTGTGCCACCTGGTCAGTACCCCAAATGAAGGACTGAGGACACAATGCCCCATAGCCTTACCTTCTTAGCCAGAGGACTTAGGTACTAAATTGTGGTTAGAGACGTGCAAGGTCAGAAACATCTGACCAATAAGCTCAGTCTGTCTCACCAAGAAGTTTGGTTAATTTTAATATTACCTGTAAAAAGATAAACACTTAACTAATAGGAAAAAGTGTGTTAGTTAATGGAAATAAATGAAGAGATTGAATATTTGCTTTCTCATTCCCAAAATAAATAACCTAATAATGGGTTTTAGAAATATAATTACCCCCAATCAATTTTTAAGTCCCTAAAAAAAAGTCTTCAAGCCTGAAACAAGAGCAGATAACCCTTAACAGAAATCAAGTAGTAAATGTACTAAAATATACTGGAGAAAATTAACATTAGTGTCCCCATATTACATACCACCTCATACCATAGAGCCAATTCTTTCACAGGATTTCCAAAACTAACCAGATGTAATGTAGTATTCTTTATATCCATACTCCCTCACAGAAATATGCTTGAAAAGGCTTCAAATATGATCCTGTATACCGATAACTTAAGTATTTCTTTGCTCACATTTCCAAGATGTCTCAATGTACCTCATACCCAGAATTCATTGGCACAAATGACAAAGTTTAGAAAAGTGTAATTCTAAAAGATTTTGCAATGAGTGTTTTGATTATGCAGTGTGTGTGTGATAGCATAGTTCAAATCAGAGTGAAAATCCTCTGTCTGTTTCTTTTTTAATAAGAGATTTTTTTCTGCTAACAATAGTAAGAGTCCCAACACATCCAAGTCTTCGCTATAGCAAGCTGCCCGGGTACATTTAATCTATACAGATGCAAAATTACTTTAAGCAGCTGCTGCACTTAAGAAAAATTACAAGATTCAAGTAGTTCTTCAGACTGTTGGTCAATTAATGACATTAAGGCCACCTAGTGAAACTAAATAAGCTAATACTGCACAAAACCTGGAAGCAGTTCTGTCCACTGATCAGTAATTTTGGTTTTACTTATACAAAACAGCATCTATTCTTTCAAATTTATAAGTGATTTAAAAAAACAAAACAAACTACAACCTATTCTGTTAGGTAGAAATCAGCCCATTCATTTACTGGTGCACCACACCGATTCTGCAGACACTTCAGTTAAACATGATGCTCAAGGGACTACCTCAAATCAGCAGTGGTATTCTCAGGTCCTAAACCCATCTACCATCCATCCTACTCACATACAGCTGGACATGGAATCAATCAATCTGTCTACATCACACATTCAGTTTCTTCTGAAAATGAACTTTATAATGTTTTTTTTTTTGTTGTTGTTTTTTAGGGTGGTGGTGGTGGGGGGAGGAGCGCAGTAACATTGGGTGGTTTTGGACTGAAGGGTGTTGGGAATAGCGTTTATTTCCAAAGAAAACTCTTAACTGTAGTTGTTTGTTGGGAAAGGGAGATAGAGAGCGCGGCTGGATCGGATTTTAGAATTATCGTTCCTTTAGGGAATAAAAAGTCTGCAACGCTTGCAGCAAGCTCCATATAAGATAGGGGATGGCGCTTCCCTCCCCGACCCAGCTAACGACACCGATTTGGGGATTCGACCATGGAACGCCCACCTGGTTCTGCTAACGTCGACTGAACAATCGGAAGTTTCCTTTCAGGTTGTTTCTCCGCTCAGCAGTTTTAACTTGCAAATTTGGCTGCTACAAAAACATTATTTGTAACCCTCATTCTCTCAAATGTACAACCAAAAAGGGATTAATAATAATAATAATAATAATAATAATAATGACGGATCATCGGTTTTGTTGAAATAAATCTAGGTTTATCAGGAAGAAAGCGTTCAAAATTCGGTTAAGCTCTGGAAAAATTGCATCGGAATTACCTGGGAGAGTTTGGGGAGGAGTTGCCGACTTCCTCGAAGGAGATGATGATGATACACACTTACTTTTATATATAACAAAAATGGCCGATATCGTGAATATGATCAAAGCGAGTCCAATGGGAATGAAGACAATCTTCCTGTTGCTCCGTGATGTCTTCGGATTAATTATATCCATGACGGTGGATCGGGCTGCAGATCCAGTGGAAAGGCCTTTTAGCTGGCTACAATTTTTAAAAAATTAAAAATTGTTAATGAATCTCGCACAGAAAAATAAAAAAAGAGATTGGCGATCGTCCATGTTATCAATATGGAGGATGCTGTGAATAATAATAATAGTAATAATAATAATAATAATAATAATAATAATCTTGAGATACTATGACAGGTTCCATGGGTTTATTACCTGATCCAGTGTACAGTGAGTTTCAAACAAACTGAAGTCATCGCTTCCTAGTTCACACCATCGCACAATTAATGATACCTGTACATGGAGTATTTTCGGGGCCAGAGATAACACCGAATAAAAATGTGGCTCGAAAACAAAAACAGAATCGGATTAGAACAACTTAACTTGCTTGAAACTACGGACAAAAGCCCTATTTTTAATTAAGCCGAACTTACCTGAATTGATCGATGCGATTCGCACCTGAAGATGAGCCCTGTCGGACATTTGATTAACTGCTAAACAATTGGAAAAGTCAGGGGTTCTAACTCCTTACAAGGCGATTTTTATTCCTTTTTTTCTTTTAAAAATGAACTGTTCAGTATAATACAAACTAGTGCGATAATTATAATGTAAATAAAGGTTTTTAAATCGATCTTAATAATTTTGTGGACTAAAACAAAAGTAAACTGAAAAAAATCAAATGAGAAAAACTGAACAGTCAAATCGGGATTTTTTCCTTTATTCCCAGGAATTAATCATTCCATACAAATAGTGGAAAGTCAGAAATAAAGATAAAACTGAACAGGAATCCAGTGGTGTTTTGATACCAAATGCAACAGCAGATTAGAGAGCATACAGATGACTTGTTTACTGTAGATTAGTTACTCAACATGTAGAAAAGCATTTAAACAATAATAAAACTTGAAAGGTAAGTCCTTGAAGGAACATAAAAATCACAAAATCAACTTTAGAAACAAAGAGTGTTCTAATATATAATGTTTTAATAATCGTAATAGTTCACCAGAGCATACTAGTGACACAACACAAATTTCTTAGTACATGCTAAATTAACATCACTTATGAACTTAATCATTACGCACTGCACTAAAATGATGTTATTGTGATACAATCTACATTGTATGATACATTTTAAACCACCACATTACAAAAGATAAGAGCAGAAAATTTTGTTTGTTTCCAAGTGTGTTGTTGGAAGCACAAAGCTAACAGATTTAAGTGTACAGTAGATAAAAAAAAACATTTTACAAATTGATTTAATTACACGATCTTCCTTAAAAAACACATCTATGTGTGAACATCTGTCTGCAATCTTTTTTCAGTATTTACTTATAAGTGTACATATATATAGCCCCCCCTGAAATCATGAGATTATTTATTAACATCCGCAGTAACTTCAAAGTATCTGAAAAACCCATATTTTCCATGTAGCCTTCACTTACACAGAGCATTCTCTTTTAACCATTAACAAAATTTGACCACATGATCATAAAAATCAGTAAATAAATACAAAAACAACATAAAAATTTATGTAAAACTCATTTAGAATGCAAAAGATGTAACACATGTACCAGTGAGTTTTACTTCTAATATAACTTCTTATCCAGAGACAACTGTTTTAAAAAAAAGTAAGGTGCAGCCCAATGTAATATTCTCTAATAAAATTAAATTAAAATATGAAATAAAATTGTAAATATTTGAAATGCAGTTAAAAGTTATTATCATATATTTTAATAAATTGTCTATTTTTTTTGTAGAACTGTAGTGGGTATACTGCTAATTTTTCTGCTCATCATCAGGCTGATTTTTTGTTCATTTTGTCATCAGGATGATGTCCCACAAATTCAGAGTTCTCTTTGATTCCTTTTTCCTGTTGACCATTTTTCAACTCTTCGTCCCTAATTAAACAAATAAGAATAAAATTGGCCACTCATTTCATTTTTTCAAGAAGCACAAAAAGTAAAGTAGGTAGCATAAATCTAATGTGTCTCTTATATTATAATAATGACACCCAGCAAGAGAAAAAAAACACATCACAATAATTCCATTAATTATAATTAACAAGTTTGGAGCATGTAATTAGAGAGCTGATCCTTTTACCATCTGGCTGCTCTAGAGATGACATTATCATAAACTAACAACTATCCTGCAGTGATGTATGGGTAAATATGGCTACCTGTCAGCCTCTTCAATTGATGTAATTCACAAAGTCACAATTTTGTTTATCATGGGTAATTAATCCAGTCATGTTTCCTTTCACAGCTAAAATTGAAGAGTTCTAGTAAGATTTTCTGATTACTTGTGGAGCATTGGTGGCAGGTTATCTGGTCTTCTTGGATGTCTCTTGACATCAGGCTATGCTGGTTTCTACCTAAATGTGGTTGCTGTGCAGGCCACTCTCCTACACTATAAGCAAACTTATGCACCCAGGTGTTTGGATGTAATTTGTGAATGAACATCTTTGGTCACACGAGGCAATCATTATTATTATAATCAAGTCATGTCAATAAAGAAAGTTCCTATTTAATAGATGACTCTACATTTCCTTTACAAGCAAGAAGAATAAAGCAAAGTGTATTTGACACAGCAACTTACAGGTGATGAATATAAACAATTATAAGTCATTCCTCTAGTGACAAATATACACACAGAGGTAAGCAACTACACATGACATATTTTAAAACTCAGCAGAAACATTTATATCTCATTGGAAATACAGAATTTATTCCAGCTAGAAAAGTCTTTAAAAATGTGTGGTAGGAACCATTTAAATAATCAGTTTTAAACATTCACATGAAACTAATAATTTCTAGAAGTTTGCTACTTTTACACCAATGTAAATTCCAGTTCACAAAGAGTTAACTTTTTTGAATGGAGCATTTACTGATAAGTCTAAAATAATAGTGTACATAGAAAACCAACCATAAATTCTAATATTTTTTACATTGGCAAATAGTGACTAATGTGGGAAACTAATTGAAAATTTCAAAACAACATAGCTAAAAGATTTTTCTTAAATTATGTTCATTTCTCAGTTGAAGTTGCATACTCACTCTTTTTCTGATGAGTCAAAAGGAATGTGTTGCTGGACCAGGAACAACTTGGATGATTTTTTCACATACTTATCTGAACCAAAGTGCATGCTGACACTTGCAGGAGCCACCTGGCTTATATTTTTCGCTACTTTCTTTTTAGGTTCAGGCTTTTCACCAAATTTCAGTTTCTGTTGCCTGAATATTTGAGAAAATGGGCTGATTTGATATTTTTCAAAAGAAGGCGAAAAAAATAATATTAGTTTTTAAAGATAACATCAGTGTGTGGCTTGTTTTTAATATAAACTTGGCAGATTTTTTTTATTAAAAAAAAACAAAAAACTTTTATTTCAATAAATTTAAGCTCAACAGATTATAACTAACTGTGGCTATACTCACAAGCGGATCTCTAGGACAACTACCACAAAGATGAAGATGAAAAGTATTCCAATGCTAATTGCAATGATGATTAAATTTTCTTCTAAATTGACTGGGATTCCATAAAAGTCTTTGTCAATGTAAGTAATGTAGATACTGTATTCCTTTGCCAGTTTCTCCCGAACATTTGCAGAGATAGCTGCAAAGATAAACAAGGCAAGATGCAGGTGTGTAGGTCAGAAGCAGAGCTAAAGCTAAAGCTGCCATATTGAAATCACCAGTGGAATAATGTCTATCTGACAAGAGCTAATTAATAAATTTTAAAAAGAAAACATTCTCACTTTCAGGGCTCCAAAAATATGATTTCCAGGTCATCGGTGGCAACCAAAAAATCTAGCTGGTGACTATCCTTTCTGATAATTATCAATGACAGCAATAGTGAGGGTTAATATGACAATCCTGCTAAAATCTGCATGGACATGAGTTTAGCCATACAGGACCATTATCTTGCAAATTATGGACAATTAAATAATCCAATATACTCTCATTTTTTTTGTCTCAAACACGATTTTATGAATTAAATGTTTTTAAGGAATGAGCGAGCAGCAGCATGTAAAGTGGAAGTAATGCATGCATGCCATGGAAAATATAAGAACACAAAAGGAAGGTAAGAATAGGAGTGAGACAAAGAAAGGAAGTGATCCTTTTACCATAAAAACCTATGGGACCTAGTCAAATTTTTGATACAGAGAGTTAAAAATTGCCTGCACAGACTCAATCTGTACTGGTGCACCTCTGAGTTCCTCTGCTCAGCAGGCGGGTAGTTTGGGCTCAGGCATATATCCAGATTTAGATGTGTTAATTTCTGGTACAAGAAAAATTACATATTGTAATAGCTAAATAAATCCATAATTTAATCATTATTTAGCTAACTTAATCAAGAATGATGCTGATTTATGAATGGTAGTTAGCAGTGAGAGTGCAAGCTAATGTCTCATCTTTTTAACTAAAGTTTCTCTTTCTAGTACAATTCTAAATCCCATTTTCAGGTGACTCTTGTCCTTTTCAAAATACTTCCTTGCAGTCAGATAGACTTCTTCCAGCATTGAATTCAAGTTTCAAATGGCACCTAGAAACCATACCATATCCAGACCATTTACAAAGTTTGGTCATTTCATCATGCTGAATCTCCATAAGCAAACTGATTTCCTCTTACATGGTGGGTGATGAGACTTGGGTGCTTCATTATCACCTGAGTCCAAACAACAATCCTCTGTTTGAAAATATCCTTCTTCATCAAGGCCCATGAAATTCTGCATGGCAAGGTCAACCAGAAAAGTAATGGCACTCACCTATTTTTGGCTACCAAGGTATACTTATCACACATTTTGTAATGCCTGGAACTACCATCACTGTTGCAAGTTATGTAAACATTGTTAGGAACAAGAATGACATTGGGTAACCTATGAGTAGTAGCCAGAAATGCTGCAAAACAACACATGGTACCTTCATCCTGACAATACCCAGTTTCACATTGTAAATCTAGTGCTGGAGCGAATTCATGATAAGGTATCAGAATTTTTAGCACACACCCTTCTATCCCCCCACAACCTGGATCTTGCTCCATGTAACTTCTGGTTGTTCTCAATGATGAAGCTTCAAAGCTGCCTGTGTTCAGAGAGATTCGTTTCACTTGAGTTGTCAAAAACATTTTTAAATGGCAGCAACATTTAGCAAACTGTTACCAGACATAAGCCACAATGAATATAGCACAGGAACAGAAAACTCACCTTTTATAACAGCATGCTCCAGAAGAACGCCAGGGCTGGTTGTAGTGTTGTCTGCTGTTGCAGGCTTGGTGATGTAATAATGAATCTCTAGGTATCCATTGTTCCTCACTGGAAATTCATCCAGAATTATCACATCTTTGCTTGAGAAGTTACTGCAATAAAAGATTTTCTTTCAAAAAATAAATATGGTTACCAAACAATTCCTCACCTTTGCCTTCTAAACAGTCATTTTTTCACACAAAGCTTGAAAGCTGTTTTTAACAGTAAAAGAGAAAAAAATACCACAAGCATGTCAAATTTCACATACCCACTATACTACCTTTTATTCCAACATTTTGTGCAAATAATGCAGAGACTTCTGTAATTTTATCCAGATTGAAATGTATTAACTTCTTGAACTAGATAATTATATATTTTATAGCTAAATAAATTAAAAATTTAATCATTTGAATTATTTTATCAAAAAAGATGTTCATTCATGAATTCAAGTTTCTCTCTTTCTAATACAATTCCAAATCCAGACATCCTATTTTAATTAAGTTTAAATTTTCCATTAAATAATTTAGATAAAAACTTGTTCACAAACCAAAACCAGAAAATCTGAATACTTTAGAGAGAAGTTCTAAAACAAGCATAATTTCTATTGTGGTTGTTTTTATTTTGTAACATCAATATTGTACAACCATTATTTTTTCCTTTCAATTACCAATTATTTTAAGATTTCAAATCCTGCTGGCCATTTTTACTGCATACTTTCCAGTATGTTTTTTACTTTAATATTATCATTCTTATAAAGTTTCGGAACAGGAAACTTTTCCTGGCAACCTGAATATTAGAAAATCATAATTAAAAAACAACATATAATTCCATTGGAATTCCAAGATAAAAAGATTATTTTTATTTTTAAAAATTTTTAATACATATTTTAATTCACACTCAATAGATGATTAGATAAAAAATCTAGACTAAATTACAAATACATAACTATGTTAGTATCTGTTCTCTGAAAAATAAACTAAATAGATTGTAAAGAGAGAATGAAAACAACTGGTCAGAAATCAAAATGTTACACAACATACAACAGCAATAAACCAGGTATTTTTGTTGTTCCTTTATACATACATAAGAAAGGACGGATTCAAAAGATTTTACATATTTAAATATATATATATATAATAGTTCTAGTTTTACTTTAATGTAATAGTTTTGTCTACCTGTTTGTAGGGCACCCCTTTGGTACTTTTCTCCGAGCATTAGAATTTGAGCAGTATTCCTTCGCAACCTCTGCAACCACTTTCTTCAGCAGATCATCATATTTGTTCTTAGTCCACTGAAAGAAAAATGGATTCCACAAATACTTACGTAAAACAAATGTTCGGTCAGGTTCGTCATGTATCGCTGCTGAATTGTTTTCGTTTAATTTTCTCTGACAAGTTGCCAGGGCAACCCCCTTATATTTACGCCAATGCCCCGATCTCACGAACACGTGGAAATGTTGCTAGCAAAGCGTATAGCAAGGGACCTTTACTACCTGCTCTAAGCCCCTAATATAAACCGTTAATTTAGGGAGAGAGAAAAACTTACCATATCTACTGTGATCTGATAAAACTTTAGCTTTACCGGCTGTCTTTTCTTCTTTGCTAGAAAAATAAATCTGTTCGTTTAATTTTTGGTAGGGGGGGGGAGAAAAACAACAAAATGTTGTTGTTGATATGCAGCTGGTACCTATCAAACAGCGTTGGAGGAATTCCTGGTGCTGCAGAAATTCTTGTCCGATAAAACCTTTGTACTCACAAGTGTCCTGTGCGCCAGCAGCGATGGAGAGCAGCAGGGCAGCAGCAGCCCACAAGAGGTTCAGCCTGCACAGCACCGCCGAACTCGGTGATGCTGCTGCCCCCCCATTTTCTTCTTTCTTCTCCGTCGGTCTCATCTAGATCTGCATAAAGGTAACGATATCTACAGAGCAGGTAAATCGTCTCTTTTTTAATACTTCTAATTTATTTATAAGTTAAAATCGTTATTTGTGTGACAATAAAATTTCTTAGATTGGAAAAAAAAATTGGGGGGGAAGCAGGAGGAGTAGGAGGAGAAAAGAACCTCAAATCAAGAAATAATAAATATCCATCCTGAGCATCTTCGTAAATAAGCTGTTGCCTGGTACTAAACCATGTGACTTTTGTCGTTTCCATAGCGCCTTTTAAATTTACTAGCTCGTTTTTGATTCGTAGAAAGTTTTTTTTCCCGACCAATCACGTTTGTGGTTACTCTGTCGCCGAGTTTTGGAGAGGGTGGAAGAAAGGCAAGAAGCTTCAGACGGGTTCTTCTCAATTTCCACCGATCCAAAGTTTCTTCTTTGACCAATCTCAGAAGCTGTAACATCTCGCAGTCACCTTCCGGTCTCTTGACCAATCTCAGCGGTTTTAACAACTCGCAGTCACCCCTTTGCGTTAATGGCTTCTGTTGTACGTGCATTGTTGCCTGGACGATCCGTTTGCTGGTTATTTCCCGCTGCTAAAGTTGAGGTACTGACTTTAGTTTCCTCGAACACCTCGAGAATTTGGAACAAAATCTTCAAGGAGGAAGGTGTTAGTAATTTTAAGAGAAGAAACTGTAGGTCATTATGGCGCCTTAATGTTGGCCAGCTCGTGGATATATAAGCGACTGAGCCACGGGTAAAGATGAGTGTGGATCCTTCGGCAGTCCTTAAATTCGGGACCTAGTAGGGACTTTGGTTTTGTGTGTGGATTCACTGAGGCTCAAAGCTTCAGTATACCCCGGCCTTCGCTTTACGAAATCTCTTCAGCCAGTATTAAAAGGGGTTTTTTTTTAATTATATATTCCGCACTATAAATAACTTTTCGCAACTAGTTTAAACAATCATACCGAATAAAGACTACCTTACTTACTCAACCATGGAATTATTAGAGCAGATATGGATAATCTCTGAGCTGTTTTTCCGGACCTTTTTTTACAGCCTACGAAATGTAACATCACCACATTCATATTTAACTTAAACTACTTAATACTGCTGCTATTAGTTGTAATATGTACCTCAGTAGAGCTTACAGAGACTTGCGGTATAAAGTAGTAATTTAGCATTGGTTAATTCTCTTCCAGAGGTTGGTGTTTCACGCTATATTTTTCTACCCCAAAGGATTTTTAAAATGTAAATAACTATTAAATACCTATTTCTGTCATCTATCAAGTTTGTTTATTGTATCCTTAGAAATGGATCTTGAAAAAAATAATAAAGTTGATTATGAAAACCCTTCTTTTTAAATTTTTGTTTTGAAAATGTTTAAGTTTCAAAATACGTGAATTGAGATGCGAGTTTTTCAAAAATTTACAATCATTAAGCTAAATGCTGTGAAATACTGACTGCACTGGGGTGCCACATTTGGTCGGTTTAAAATTGATCCTTTGTTATGAACTTTTTTACACTTGTTTTATGACATCTATTATGGGTAAAACATTCTTGGATTTTGATGAGTATTTGTGCTTTTAGGTGAGAGCCACCTCTTCTGGCACCAGATGCCTGTCACAAGAGACTGGGACAAAGGAGCAGCCTTTGACCCTGATACAGCAAACTGATGGAATTAGAACAATCTGCCTCAACAACCCAAGAAAAAGGTTGATCTTTGGTTCCATAACAATACATGTATAATATGATAAATTGAAAATTGTGTAAAATCATTTTCACTTGTCTTTACTGATTCCTTCAAGAGCAAAGGTTAGAACATGCTTGGTTCCTTGTTACACTAACATTCTGGTTAGCAAACACTTGCAGTGAACCAGTTTTGGTTGTTCTCCCCACATCTAGAAATACCAATTATGATTACATTGTCACAGGTGCTAACATCCCAGCTTCACTGTTATCAAATTGTACCAGTGACTTTCTTTACTAGATATGCTAAGCAAATGAACTCCAGTGAGTGAGATTTAGACAGTCAGCAGCATCTTCTATGCATTCAGTTACATTCTCAACTCAGAACAATTTTCAAAAATTATCATTTGTAAATGAATTGGCTTTTCTATCTTTCTGATGTGATGTTTTAAGGAAAGGAAAGTTGGATGAGGTGCTTGTTGGTTGGATATTCTTTCTGTTCTAGAAATGCTTTGTCCCTGGCTATGTTGGAGAGCCTTAAAAAAGACCTTACTTTTGACTCAGAAGACTTGCGTGTTATAATTCTGACTTCTAAAGGACCTGTATTCTCCACTGGCCATGATCTCAAAGAGCTGGTTAGTCACTTTTGTAGTTACCTTTTAAGTCTTTACCTTATGAAATTACTTCAGCTAATATCAGGGATGTCTTCATTAGGGACAAAACCTCACATTAAAAAAATGATTTTATATTAACTTAAAAGAAAACAACTAAGAAAAAAAAATTACTTTGATGGCAGATAGATTTTCAGCTTCTGCACAGATTGTGCAACTTGATACATTTTAATAGAATATTAAGAATTTATTTTACACATTTAAAATAACTGTTTTAATTCAGCTGTTTGAATATTAATTGCATCACTGCTGGTTGATAACTGTAACATCAGTAATTGATAGTTGCCAGATGATCAGCACAAGTTCAGAAGTGATACCACAGAACGCACTGTAGAAACACCTGCCAGCTTTTCTGATTTGCATGGAATCATAAAAATTCAGCATTTCTTGCAAATTATTAAATTAGCTTTAACCTCACATTTTCTACAAATACATTCAGTGTCACTAAAACATGAAATAAACATTTCATTTGGGAAAGAAATGCATTTCTTATTTCTACTTTTATAATAAATTGTTATCTACTAATGCAGGTCTTTCTGTACATCAGTTTAAGACTTGAAAGAGAACAGATCAGAAAGCTAGTGATAACTCTGCAGTGACTTTCCAAGTTGTATTATTTTTTAATTGATAAACTGTTACTGTTGTGGAGAGAGAAGAATAACAAAGTACTATTAAATGTAATCTAGTAAAATATTGCTAGCATCCTAATTAAGCAGTAAGGAGATTAAATTTGTGTGCACAATGCTTCTATAAGAATGACCATGAATCTAGTAAATAGACTAACATTTATTTAAAGAATGCTGTATGCTATATAAGCACTCTAGTAATGTTTAAATACGCACTTCTTTTTTACATGGCTTTTCTTGGAAAACTATCAAATGCAGGCTTGTTCCCTCTAAAATTTTCAGCTCAAAAAGCTAATGTTTGCAAGGTTAACTGTTTGCCAAGCCTGATTAGGATTTCAGTGGTGGTGATTGAATCATGAATTGCAATTACTAGTAGTTTTTTTCTTGACTTGAAACAGACTCTGTTCATTTACAGTCTGGGCCATGTTGTTGTTGTTTTGGTTAACGTCTGCCCTGACCATTGAGGTCCAAGGATATCTCGCAGCAGTGAGCTAGAGGGAGGTGGTGAGGGGTATTAGTCTTGAAGAAGGAAAGCTAGCTTTTAACATGGATTAGCAAAAGCATTTAAAACTAAGAATGTTGAACCTAGACACATCTTTTGTTTTGTTATTTACAAGTTTTGTATCAGTAGCTCCTCTAATTTTATTTCATAATCCTTATTTTAGCTTTGTTAAAAAATGCCAGCCATACATGGAAAAATATTTTTATAAAATATAACTGGTTTGTAAAATAGAAAAGTGGTGATCGTACAAAAATCTTATCTGAAAATATTTTAGTATAAGTTAGTCAGCTGAATGAATTATGTAGAAAACAACTGTAAATGGAAAACTACAACCAAACATTTACCAAATAATTTACAAGTTAAGGATCCATCTGAAACATGACAAAGCATACATAAATATTTGGCTGGAGTAACTTTTGAATATATGACTCATGTTTTTAAGCCATTGTTTTTCTGCTTGACAAGTATAGATTATCAGAACTACAGATGTACCTTCTACTTAACACCTTGTATAAACTGCTGTAAGTTTCTGCTGACTTGCACATATCAGTGAGCTACCATGCTAAAGTTTTATTGATCAACTCGTTGTTGTGTTACTGGCAATAAAAACAGCTATTTTATTCCTATTTCAGACAAGCAGCACTGGTCGTACTTACCACAGTCAGGTGTTCAAGACCTGCACCGAGGTGATGACTTTACTCCAGGTAAGCTTACCTGTTTGTACTCTTGGGGGTAACTTGTCATTAAGAGTAACCCGTATGCATACACATTCTTAAAAGCTTGTCACTCTGTCTGAAAATAATTTTAGTTTCCTGTATTTTCCCTACTGAAAATTGCTAAGTTTCTTTAAATTTAGGTTGGCTTTTTTGAGTCAGCCAGCTCTACTACACTTCTGTGTTTTATTTCCAGGAACTTCCAGTTCCCGTGATTGCTAAAGTAAGAGGTAATATTCTTTCCTGTTTACATTCATACACACTGGTTGATTTGCTAGTTCTGCCATGCAAGCAAGCAAACACTTTTGAAGACTAATACTTTTAATTAATGGGTGTAATTGAGAATTTAAGAATATCTTGTTTTGAAGGCATAGTAAATTCAAAACTTTGAATCTTGACAAGATCTCTGTCAAACATTGAGAAGCAGTTTCTAAATGTTCTGCATACTTCAAAGATAAAAGCTAAGCAACCATTCTACAGAATGTTACTTCCATGATCTGGTAAAAGGATGATGCCATCTGCAGCCAAACACCAGCAACTTAATCTTTATAAGATTCTTTTGTCTAAAATCAATTACAGGAAGACCCCGACTTACGTAAGAGGGTTACGTTCCAGTTGGCTATACATAAGTCAAACTCGCATGCTTCTGCTTATTATCTTGCATCCACGCTGTCAACAATTTCCCCATCTCGGCAATCACACCAGTCCTTTGTTTCATTATCACTGTAGATTTCATAGGGACAGATTCTTTCACGTGTTCTCTCTCTCACTATTGTGTTAACAGTCAACACGGCCATGCCCAAGTCACACACAACAGAAGACAAAATTTTGCCCGTCTTCATATTTCTTTATTTAGCTCACCTTCTCCTCAAGCATAATCACCTTACGCTGCTTTGTGGAACTACTAACACGAACATCACTTTTACTCTTTGGCGCCATGACTTGCATTGGAAAAATTTACGTAAAAATGAAAAGCTTTACGCACAACTAAGAGCATGGGAGAGAGATGCTGACCGACTAACGTTCAAACTGCAGCACATTACTCGCAGCTCAAAGTAGTGCCCGCTTATACCCAGGTACCCATGCATAGCGCTATGTAACATTTTTGCTGTATCTAGAATTTTTTTTTGGAATTTATTTTTGCATAAAGTTAAATTTACGTAAGTCGAGGCTTATGTAAGTCTGGGTATTCCTGTAGTATTCACTGTTGACACCGAAAAACATTAGTTCACTTGCAATGGCTGATAGCGATTGTCCACCTTCATATTTCATCATCTTTATCTTCATTTCTAAGTCTGTTTTACTGCATTTACACATGGGCTCTGCACTTTTGCCACCACTTTGCCTTTTTCCAATCATAATTAGCGAGAAAACAAAAACTTTCAAAGAAAAACTACAAGTGATGCATGAGTGCTTTTTGCATAGTGTCTAACGAGAATGTGTGTGGGTTCTGCGTGCGAGAAAGAGGGAGATCACATAATAGCATCACAGAAACAACCGCATAGTGACAGCAGCAGCGCTCTGCTAATGTAACGCAAATTTATGGGAATTGATTTCATAAGTCAGGAGGGTCTTCCTGTAATTGATTTGTAAAGTAATTTAATGGCTCAACCTCCATGAGCTGTCACATCTCTTTGACTGTTATTGCTTTTCTAGATTTTTCAGTGAAAATTGATTGCTTTTTTCTCTTCAAGGTTTGGCTACAGCAGCTGGCTGTCAGCTTGTTGCAAGCTGTGATCTTGCTGTAGCTTCAGAAAATGCTCAATTTGCTACACCTGGGTAAGGTCATCACAAAATTTCTCTAGTTGACACCACATTTATTTTTTTGCCTCACCAAATGATTCTCTAAATCAGAAATTGTCTTCTTTTTTTAAACAGGCAATTGTAGAAAATCTCAAAGTGCTGTCTGATGTAGTGTTAATACTGCACATCTGAAACTTTCCTGAACACCCAAGACTGTTTAAGAAGCCAGATCTGACCAGTATCATTAAAGTGGACTTTCTTTTTTAATTAGCACAATAGTAGCAGTTTTTCTAATCTGCAGAATCTGTTGATATCCTCTAAAGCTCTTCAAAACCTCTCCAATAACCATTTGACTTACTTTCTTTTTCCTCCCTTCCTTCCCCTTTTTAGAGTCAGCGTTGGGTTGTTCTGCTCCACTCCAGCTGTGGCAGTTGGCCGATCAGTTCCCAGAAAGGTTGCCATGGAAATGCTGCTTACAGGTCATCCAATTTCAGCTCATGGTTTGTGCACAAGTTTATCTTTGGCAGTTTTTCACACCAGTTTTACATTTCCTGCATGCATTAACCTCATCCTGTCCTACCTGCAGGAAAAGTTTCTCTTACTGAGGAGTTTCTTTTCTTGGAAGTAACTAGTCCACCAGCACCATGGGTTACCTTTCTGGAAATAAGCTCCGTTTTTTTCATCAAATTTACAGAAGTAAAACAAGAGAACCAGTGACTTTCAAAAGAATGCTGTGGTCAGTTTTTGTTCTTTTTTAATGATGCTCATTACAATGAAAAATATCCAATAGCCTTAAAATATTTCAAATAAATAAAAATAAAATTATACTTTGTAAAATATATGGAAGAATTAGAATAGACATACAAAGAAATAAACAAGATGGCAGACATACTGTTTTGGTTGAAAGAGTATAATGCTTTGTGGTAAGTAAAAAGGCAGCAGGAACCCAAATCAGCTGGTTAGTGTATCTACTGTGAAATTAACATTAAAGATGATGCATCTCTATGGAGCTCATTTTAACTCTAGCAGCAGAAATCATCACCTTTAAAGGAGACTTTATATTACTTTGGACAGTGCAAAGCAGCATCAAAATGTCTGAAAGGTGGATATAACTTGTAAGTTTGTGCATGAAACAGGAAATGCTCAGCTAAGTTGATGCCCCCGCTAGGCTCACTATTCCGAGGATCCTGTGGATGATGAGCCAAAACCTTTTAAAGGGTTGGACACAGCTGAGAAGTCCATGAGAAGCACTTTTGAGTGTATTTGAAAGACATTTTTTAATGTTCTATTCTAACAAAAAAATATGTTCAGTACCATTCTCAAGAGACTCAGTTAACTGATGTTCTTCTGGTAAAATACTTTGTGCTATTAATTATTAATGATGTATTTCAGCTGTTGCTACTGCAAAAAAGAACAGATGAATGAGAGTCAGTTGTTTTGCACCTGCTTAGTTAAATAAGGAAAGTGAACTGAATATTGGAAGGTTTTAAGCTTAGGTTCTTTGAAAGAATATTAGACTTCATTCAGAAGAATGAAAGACTGGAGACTTAGTAGACTTGTATCAAACATTTCGGATGTTCTGATTGATTGATTTACCTTTTATATTTTAGTAGTTATCAGCATTAAAGGTATTTTGAGAACAAGATTGTCAATTAGCAAATTTATTTGACTGACTTGATACTTGAAAATATTTTAATTTGAGGAATGAATTAAATTATCAGTGGCAGCTGTTAATAGTGGTTTAGAACAGCTATTGATAAAAATTTGTCAACACATTTTCCATGTAGGCAGCTACTTGAATGATTTTCGTTTTTATTAAAGCTGCTCTTCAACATGGCCTCATCAGCAGAATAGTTCCTGACGATCAGCTGGATGCACAGGTAAGTGTGTGTTCTAGAAGTACAAGTGAATACAGTAGTAACATCAAATTTATCTTTTTAAACATTTGTGTAATTAATATAATCAGGCTGTAGTACTACTGTTTTTTTCTAAATCCTTTATGAAAAAAAAATGAAAGACTAAACTTCTAGCCAGGAATAGATAACTTTTAGGACATTTAGTTTCAAAACTGTGTGACTAAATCAACTGCTTGTTTTGAGGCAGACAGAGACAATAGCAAGAAGGATCTGTGAGATGAGTAAGAGCACGCTTTCACTTGGCAAGTCCTGCTTCTATTCCCAGATAGCAATGGACCGAAAGTCTGCCTACAGGTAAATATTCCATTGCAGCTCCTGGTGTCTTCTGGGATTTTTTCCCCTAGTCAACACATGTAGCAAAGAGAAACATTAAAATAAAATTTTTTTTTTAAGTCTCATCATGTTACAAATAATTTAACAATGTAAAAGTTGTTTAAAATCTCTTGATAGATAATAGATTTTCTTCTGTTGTTTTTCTTGACATTTCTATATAACAGCAAGCATCTGGTCTGTTGTCATCTTTTAAAGTTAATTGGATGCCAGAAATATTACATTTGAATCTGTTGGTTTTGTGTGTTTTATAATTCAAAAGTAGAACAGTTGTGCATTCTCTTCAAGTCTGACCAACATTGTACAGTTAGTAGCAGACATCGCCTTTATTGTCTAGAAAAGCATGCTCTTGACATTTTCTGTGTTTTTGCTATCCAGATTCTCTGAACAAGTGATGGTTGACAATCTCTCCTTGGAGGATGGACAGGAGGGTATCAAAGCATTCTTTCAAAAACGAACACCGAAGTGGACCCATAACAGTAGGAAGATCCACTGATGATGGATAAATGCCAAGCTATAACACTGATATTCTGTCAACTTCAAAGACTGTTATCTATTACTTTTGTATAGATGTGTCTAGGAATAAAGACACTAGATATCATCAGTACTCACCTGCAAAGATAATCCTAATTATAAAGGTCAGATGTACAATTGGCTTCCCTAGATAATTGGAATAGGCTGGCAACCAACCAAATTTACAAGGGTGGAAGTAATGTTGGCCAATTAAAAAATACAGTAAGTGATTTTCTTCTGAAACTCACCTACCTTTTGCTTTTTGTATACAATTTAATATCATTACTGATTTGCTTAGTATTCTGCAATATTCAGGTAAGGTCTACCTGTCTAAGTACCACAATACCTTTATGAAAATAAGGAAGAAAACCTAACCAGGCTGGTATATTCTGTATTATGCAGAAACTATAATTAGTTCAGGCATTTCCTACAATTTTGTTAGTAGAACTAATTATAAAATCTACATTTTGGCAGTTTTTCCCTTTTGTTGCCATCAAGCTATATGTAGTTCTGAGAACTATGGAAAGATATCTAAAACTTAGGTTCTTTAATAAATTCTACCAATGTGGTGGGAAATGCCCAAACTAAATTTTCTATAGGAAACACATCTGCTCTCCCTCACCTTACCTTTGTCTGCATGTCAGAGTCTCTGTCAAATAAGTGCAGTAGTGTGAACATTTGATTCTCAAGCTGGGCAACTGACAACTTCAGAGGCTAACTGTTGACGGTATTAATGAACATTGATTTTTTACATTAGCATGACAGCATTATGTCAATAATATTATCTATTGATGTACATGGTTTATTGTGACTAGTATTGATTTAAGTAATAAAATTTAACTATTGCGATTAACATATTTAAATATTGACTTTTATTAATGAGAACATTGATATTTGAACTTTGCACAGTTTACAGGCTGTAACTGGACCATATGTAATTTATAACTGTACAGATGCAAGTTGTGCAGAAAGTATATTTAATTAGTAACTTAATAAAAATATTTCCATTGAGATTTGTTTTTGTAAGTTGTATAATGGCCTGAAACAAAGACTGAATTAGATGTTGGAAATGCATTTTATAATAGTCTGTAGTATTTAAAGAAAACAATTGTCAAGATTAGTTTGTGTGAACACAAAAATTGCATCTTGAGTTCATGAATACAGAATGTAGGCTATAGAAAACTTTATTATGTTTTACTGCTGCCTTGCTCATTGGAAAATCCTGTTTTAATCCAGCTTTTCTGATGATCAAAGCTGCTTATTATTCTAAACTTCCATCTGAGAGCAGTTAATTCTAGATATCACAAAGCTTAATTTTTCCCCATCAATCCACCAATTGCTTACTGTGAATTAAATAAACTGTACATGTCTGTTTTAACTTGGCCACTTTTTCACAGTCCTCCATTTTTAGAAATGATATGAAAATGAAGTTTGACATTTCCATACATAAAAAAAAAAAAAAGAACCTCAACTTTGCTCATCATTTTACTTTTTCAGTTTTTGGAATATAATGTACCTGGTATTAGGATTAAAATGTAAAAGTTTTCACTTTAAAGGGTCGCTGAAGGAGGGTCATTGCTAGTGCTAGAAATAAATAGTTAACATATTGGAACTAGCTAATGGAGTTAAGTAGAGCCCAGTTCAAATAAACCATCTAATTGCCAATCACACATCCCTGAGTCAAAATGATGGACTGTTGTCAATTCATGAGCCCTTAATTAATTCTGTGCCATAGCTGCATCAGTTTAAGGAATGGTTACTTGGGTATGAGTGCCATGGGGGAAAGTCACCCGCAGCAGTGACAGAAACCCATGGTGAACCCCTATCATCCACTTGACTACATACTTCAGTGTATCGAGATAGTCTGTTCATGATAGGTGAAAGGGAAAATCAATTCTACATTCAATCAGACTCACACATCCTCCAAAGGTAACTTTGACCAGCTCAGTGCAGCAATGTTTCGGAAGCACTACATAAAATATTGAGTTTCTCCTAATGGAAGCCAAACTTTTCATCCAGCACAAAATGTCTGATAAGTCAGCTGAAGTTTGAAAGGCTTACCTGGTTATCCGGTTCTATTTGTTTATTTCACCTGTATACCAACAGTTAGTTACTGAAGACTTGAGATTAAAATTCATAGCTTTGACTACTCTACTGTAGACACTGGGCCAAGAAAAGGAAACAAAGGAGAAAATTGTAACATTTGTTATTTAAAAGAAAAAAAAAACTAAAAGAACAGCCAGTACAAACTCGCCTGTAGCATAGACACACAAAGATGACAAAGCAGTCAGTCATCTCTTGCCATTCAGCTCATACCCAACAATAAAAGGTGAAAATCAAAACAAACTTTATAATTGTCATAATATGTCCATAATTTACAGCAAAATAACCAATATTTAAGTAAATTCCAACCACCATGTTTGTCTTCTTGCCAATGCTTACAATGTAGAAAAACATCTTCACACACATGAACAAAAATAAAAACCACTTCGTTCTTGCTTAATTCCCACACAAGAGCTTGTGAAAAGGTTCACTTCCATGTAGGCTGTTTGATTCACAGAATTACATCAACAGAGAACAACGGCAATAACAAAGTAAAATTTATTTACCAACATTGAATAGCAAGTTTTGTAGGGGAGACAAAAATAAAAGTAGCATTTCCAAAAACTTCGTGAAAATAACCCAACATTGTCTTCCAAGAATGTTTTGCATCTACTATGCAAGTAATGTCTGCCAGTCACTGCCAAACCAAACACTCCAAACTAATATTCACATTCCATGGAAGAAGAAAAATTTTGGAAAAAAAAATTTAAAAAACCTAGTAATTTCTGTTTGAAACCCTTGATGTTGCTACTATAGAACAGTTTAATAATAGACTGATTGGGCTGTTCAGTTTCCTCCCACATCTAAAAATTAAAGGGTTGTAGTAGTAACTGCAGTAGGCACGTGGTTAGGCCCTGCACACCATTCTCCACCAGTTTTAAAAAAATTAAACTGGTTGGGGTGGGTTGGCTTCCACTCACAGATGCCTTATTTGCTGGTGCCAGTGCATGGGTTCAAAGAGCAGACAAATTAAGCCAAAATGCTGATTTTTTTCCTACAATAATATAAGAAAAAATTAAATTAACTTCATGAACTACAACTCAGCCAGTTTGCTGCTCTTTACCAAGTCATCCTCAGCTGCCAGCTATATGAAAACATTCCACAGCAAATTTTGTTTTTCAAAACTAAAATATGGTTTTCTTTGTTTATGGTGACAACTGAAGAAGCTTTCAATGGTGTAAGTGCATAGATTTGATTTACAACTGGTAAAAGTTGAGTATGTGAAGCAAAAAGAACAAACAGGTAGGAACAAAATCTGATTGGTTGATGGGTAAGAAATTAGTTAGCTTAGTGTATTGGTACCAGCCAAATGGCTTGACTCGATTTGGTGTTTGTAGACCCTTGTCTACCATTTTGGAAAGATTTTGAGGGTTTGACCCTTAAGTATGAACTTTAAAATCTTAAATATCAGGATGTCAGAAGTTTGTGGAAAAGTAAAATAGAAAATTCTAGCAATTTAATATTAAAGTTCCCTGATTTCCACATCCACTCCTTATAGGGTTGCACTTCATTGTTATGAACAGAAGTTTTATTGCTTAGCATGTGAAAGTAAAATGTTCAATAAAGAACAATAAATACTCACCTAGCCTTAAAACGCTTTGATCAGTAGTATTATCAGAGTTGTGCCCCGGACTACATAATGGAAAGGGGGCTTACTCAGGTCAACTCTACCTTGTAAATCAGAGTGCAGTTCACTTAGATAAAGTTGAGAAATAACAAACAAACTGCACAATAATAGTAATTCTTTAGTGAAAGAACTATAGCATCTAGCTTTAGTTCAGTTGAATTCTGTCTGCTGTGTAGCAGTAGCAGCCATGTGTGAAGTAGAGTGACCCCCACATACTTTATAATACCAACAAGAATCGTTGCTGAAAAATATGTTGGTGCTTTCGCAAGCAGCATCGCTCTTGTGATAAGATTGTCATCTAAAAAATGAGTTTTTATGGGATATCAAATATTTCTAGAAGCAGTATCATCCAGAAAGTTCAACTGTGAATATTAAAATGCTCCTCTCCAAACTTCAATTTGTACAGATTTCTATTTCTTTTGATAGATTGTGAAATTTTGAAAGAAAACTTTTCTTTGCATACTGACAACTTCCTGAAAGAGGCAGGATGTTTCCATGGTGCTACCTACTTCACACTGTTTGGGGATTTTGTTCTTTGATGAGAGCTAAGTATTTCTAAGGCACAGGATGTGAAAATGTAAAAAAGGAAAGTAGGAAACATTTTAGGAATCAAATCAAAAAGTGAAAAGCAAATTTATTTGACCAGAACCTGATGAAATGAATGGAAAGATACTGGTAATATGTTACTGATGGGCTTTTGTCAGCAGTGTCTTAATTCCCACTGCTACTTTTAATGTCAAGAAAGAATTAATTTTATATAAAATTTTAAGTAGCAAAACAATTTGGTTTATTCAGTGGAACTAAAGAGTCCGTCTTGCTTAAATGAAGTTTAATAACTTCTTAAAACCAGATTAAATTTTGTTTATTTTTCTTTTAAATTTGGAAAGGGTGAGAATTTCTACAAGTTTTATAGAAGTTTGGGTCTGTCATGTTAGACAGCAACAGACCCCAATTGGTTGATTGTACCTTTATTCTGGAACCTAGACAAAGAGGGAGGGACCATGACACCAGAAACTATAGCTAGCAGGAAAGTGCTCAGCTTATTCTGATCTAACAAAAGGTTTACTAGAACTCTCCATTTTCAGAGTTGGGGGGAGGCCCAGAGGAAATCCACCAGTTTAAATGGAAGAGGGGCCAGAGAGAACCATGCTGCCAACCAGGTATCATCAAGCTAACTCTGAACCCAGGAACTTTAGCCATCCTTTCTAAAAAGAATATGGCTCATTGCTATATCAAATTAAACTGAACTCCTAACCCTACCACCCCAAAAAAGAATCAGCAGGTCAGTGTTGCTTAATTTGTAAGATTCAAGGCAAGTGTTACAATTAAATAATTAAAATGTTCCAAACAAACAGGGAGTGGGTGGATGAGGATGAGGGAATGACTGCAATTCCAAAAGTAGTGAGTCATAAGCTTGGAAGCCCAGCTATGCTGAGATCAGCTATGCTGACAGCTAGCTGACACAGTATGCCTAGACTGATAGATTCTGTAGTAGTTACTGTAGAAGTCTGGAACCCACTTCACCTTTAACAAAAAATAAAATCTGAGATAGATTTTTTTGAAAATTTTAACAAAAGTTTTCAGTTTTTATTTCATTCTGCAAGCTTAACAAGATCTTTAAAATTTCTATGACATTTAAAACAACAACAAACTTTGTTCCTACAGAATTACTTACCTTTAGCCCAAAATCTGTAAGGACCAACTCCGCAGTTATACAGGGTTCAAAATTCTTTCTCATGTGCAGCAGTGAGATGTAACAGAAAATCCCCTCTTTGTGTGTATAAATATTTGTGAAAAATCCCTGCATAACAACATTGTTAATTTAAAATACTTTTTACAACATAAAAAAGGTTTATCACTGGCCAATTGTTTTTAAATGTAGACCAGTACACAGGTGTAAATGACATGGCTGAATAAAATCAAAACATAACAAAAATTATCCAAGACAAAACTAATTCCTTCTGCAGTGGGGATAATTTGAACAAGGTTCTCTATTATTATTATTATTATTATTATTATTATTATTATTATTATTATTATTTAATATCATTGCTAAAGTAGCAGATGTTCATGACTGGGTATTACTGTCAGGACACAGAGTTGCTTTATGCACCTCATGTAGAAACAAACTTTCAAATCACAATACCATGTGACCCTAGCATCAGATCATGTGATCATCCATGGGACACCTTTAATAGCTGTCAGCCAAAGACTAGCACAAAGAAATCTTCCAACCTAACTAATTCCACTTAAGCAGCAGCTAGAAGTTATGCTGGAATAAATCTCAATTTTAATTCCAAAATCAGTGGCAGTCCAGCTTACGAACTGGTCACCTCAAGGTAACTCAACTGCCTGTCAACAGAAAAATTTTGTTTTTGTTTTTTTTCCTTTTAAATAATTTCAAATATTATCTTTTAAAGAAAGATTAAAACTGAAAAATTTTTTCATTAGATCAAACATGATAATATTTTCAAAATATGTTTTATGATGAACTAGGAAGGTGAAGAAATAAAAGGTGGTACTTAGGCAGAAAGTTAATAATCAAAAACTAACATTTCAATAGAGTGAGCATGAAAAATTGCAAAACGACTTAACCCTTTACTGTCATAAATCACCAAAGTTGAAGAATTTAATAACATTATTTGCAAATAAATATTATTTCACAAACTTTATACAAAACCTGAATAAGTGATTCATGATAACAGATTAAACTAGCCTAAAGAAGTTAGGGAACAGGCAGATTTTCACAGGTTCAGTTTGGATTCCTAAAAAATGCTCTTAATGACAACATTTCTGATGATTCCCCTGTCAGCAATTGTATTGCAAGTACAAGACCTTTGAAAAAGTACATAGGTGTTGGTGTTTTGAGTTATACACCTTGATTCTTTGTAAAAGAACTTTAGGTGCCTTATCAAAAATGTGGCAGGGCAAAGAATGAGTTAGTTTATCGAGGGCTTATGGAAGCAGAGTAAGTCCTCTGACTGTTACAGCTACATGTTTCATGACTGACCATGTCATCTCATCTCACCACACAAGCAGAGAGGTAGGTACTTCAATGTCATAGTTTTAGGATAGAACTGATCTACAGGTGACCATTAAGTGCATGGGAGAGGAACATCTATGCAAAGACATTGGGTAAGTGAACCAGTCTTCCTTTCAATATCAACCAGATAGAGATGTCAACAAGATCTCCATTAATTTACTCTTGCATGACAATGACAACCACACTGTTGTTTAGGAGATATCCTAGAGAGCAATGGCAGGCTCACAGCAATGAGGAAATAATCCATTTGTTGGAGAAAGTCTGGTGGTCTTGGAGAGGTTCTCATATCAGCACCAGATATGGTTATACATCATCCCCCTAAAAAACTAGAACTGTCTGCCCTATCATGATAAAACATTTCAACTTGTCTTACAACAAGTAAGGGCAGATCAGACTGACCAAACTAATGAATAGCTACCCTCCCTGTAAGTCTGCCAGGCATACTCTGTTCTTGAACAGATGGTAAGTTCCATGATCAGAAAAGCAGTGCATCAGACAGTTGTGCAGACAACTCCACAAGAGTTGCAGTTTTGCAATTAATCTGGCTGACCTCACTTTTCAGTGTAACTTTTAAACAATTAATTAATAAGATGAAACAATGGGTGACCATAAAGTTACTTCTCACAGTTGGTTGCTAATAACTCCTGAGCTATAACACATAAGAATGAAATGCATTCCCAGATTTGCACATTTTGCCATGTCAATTTCAAGTGTAAGTTTCTTCTGAAATCAATGTGCACCTGTAATGGAAAACAGTGAAAAATTCAGATTCTGACACCAATTTATTGAAAAAAAATTTTATTAGCATTTTCTTAAATTGTTTTGTATTCACACTGCCTACCATCATTCTTGGCGAGAGTTTCCAAACCCTGTTAAATGTGGTACGCAGCTGCACACAATATTGCTGAGCATCTACAGATGGTCAGGGTACCAATGGTTTTAGACAGCCTGTTTCCAGAAATCTATGCCATTACATGCAATGCTATAGAAAAAAACTCTGGTGCCATGCAATCTTGGCAAGAACTCAACTTTTTGAAACAGGAAAAAATGCCAGAGACAATGTAGTGTCCCTGCCCCTCCCACATCCATGGCAAAATCTGTAATCTCCGGGAGTACATTCCCCATGAATTTCTCTGTATGCATGCTTATTTCTGCTAACATCAGTGTTACAGTGTTTGACAGTTAGAAGCAACTGACTGTAGGAAGTATTTTTACAGTCAACCGGTATTTTTCTAAAGCATTCCTTTAATTGTCATTTCAATACAATCAAGTATGCCATAGCCTATTTAGCTGGTTTAAAAAAATGGAGTTATTATTTTGTTTTTCTTAGGATTTTAAATTTGATAAGTTATTCTCCTGTGACTGTTACAGGTATGTGATGGGTGAACATACATGAATCTACACCTATTAAAAAACAAACAAAAACAATAAAAACAGTCTAGCAACTCAGAGAAACAACTGAATTATTTTGTTAAATTGTCTCAAAATCCACTAAATAGTTTACAATTCCAACAAAATTCCGTGAAGTGAAATTTTCTTAATAAAATAACAGTCACCATAGTTAACGACCATAACAAGTTGTTACATAATTTTAAACATCCTGATAACCACAACAATATATAATGAAGTCACTATACACACAAAAAACAATGTCTGCCTACCATCAGTAGCTATGACAACAGAACAGTGAGCCTTATATCATGCTAACCAAATGGTGGCATGCAGGTGAGTTGAAGCAAAAAAAATAGACAACAAAGCGATGAAAAAAATTTCTTAAAAAAGCTGGCTGCACTCAAGTAAAAAAAAAGATCATAATCTTTTTCTTTCCCCATGCATATATCACTCTCTGAGCTTTAGTTTTATAATAATTTTAAGTTTGACTTCTTGCTAAATGCAACATCAAAAAACAAGAGATACTTGATGATTTTGTACATTTATAAAATTCCATGCATTCCTCAGCTGCCATCCAGAAGTGAAGCATGTGAAGGACACACACTGCCCACAGCAGCTTAATCAAAACAAGAGTTGATAGTCCATTTTCACATCGAAGTCCTGTGCATCAAGAGATTTCAACAAACAAGAAAAAAATTTAAAAGTGAATTCTTCATGGCTGTGTTCCCCCTACCCAGTATCAACAAACTCTCTTTATGATTATCAATGATAGGCAACACTACAACAAAAAAAAACTCTGATGATTTTTCTCGAAAATAAAATTACTAAAAAACAGATGGCTATCATTAAGAAAACATTCAACTAGACAGAATTCCAACAAAAGGTTTAACTTTATTTACATGTGCTAAAATTTTAGTCTTATTTTCTCAAATATATTGAATTATCAGACAACAAAAGAAATCACCACAAATAACCTGCAAAATGTTTGACTGTTTTTTCACATCTATGCTCTGATAAGACATGAAGCAACCAGAATTAACAGTATTTTTCTCTCTAGACCCAACTTTGACCTATGACCTGAAGCAGAATTACTGGTAGTTTTCTCTCATAAGAACAATTTAGCTACATATCTACAGAAACATAACTGTTGTTATCACTGGCTTCTATAACTTAGAAAGAGGAAACCTTTTATTTTCCCCTGCACAAATAGTCTACAACAAATGTGTTTTATCATGAAAGCAAACTACTGTATACTGTAATGGGGTGGGTCTTCCATTTCTAAATAAACCAAAATGACTACTCTAAAAGGAAGGCCATACTCCAACCCTGTTCAGTGGTGTATCAAGATGTGGATCAGTCAAAATATATAAAGATTTCCCCTTCCAGCCAGGTAAGAGGAGAAAAACAAAAAAAAAACTCCCCTGAGAAAAAAATCCTACCTGCCAAACATCTGGGAGAAAAGCACAGATAATCCATCTCACTTTGATCTAAGCCATTATGTATGTAAAGCTAAAATCAATGCTAGAAAGAGATAATCTCTAATTTAAATTCAACCATGTTCTTTTAAACTCCCATTTGTGATAACTGCTATTTATTATCAATAGTGTATATATATTAAACTTTCAGTAATAAATAAAACATTTTACTTACAGATTTTTACCAACTTTAATCATTTTGTCTTGAGACCAATCTTATAACAAAAATCTTTCCAGTAACCAATCATAAACTTTGCACAAACACAAAAAATAAAAAATAAACATCTGCCCCTTACAGCCTGGATAATCACAGCTCTTCAACCAAAACAACTTTCAACATGAAAAAATTAAACAACATTAAAAAGAATTTGTGAATCAAACATGCATACATTTATATATATATATTCATATATAGATAGATAGATAGGTAGATAGATAGATAGATAGATAGCAATATAACATTTCTTTGTAGACTAGATCATCGATATAAAGAGCCCTGGAATGAAATATAAAAACAAAAAGAAAATGGTGAATGTTATTTGTCAGTTAGTTAATGCATATCTGGTTCTAGATGCCAGACCAGATGTGCTGTAAACTCCAGCCTATTTCCGAGTCTTTTCAAGCATTTCTTGCAGGTAAATGGGTCTTCTGTTTCATCTGCAAAATGGAGGCTGTTATGTAGCATACTCATGGCTAAATCTTCAAACCAGATACTGCAAAACTCACAGCGATGTAATTTTTTGTTGCCAAGGGGAACAGGATGATAATGGCCCAAATTTGAGGCTGATGTGCGTCGGAAATAGCAATGATTTGAGAAGCTGGAACTTGTTGATGGAGTAGTTAGTCCCAGAGTCAATCCTCCATTTTCTTCTGTAGTTTTTGGCTCAAGTTTTACCTTAACCCTTGAATTTATCTTTTTCACCCGGTTGCCATTTTCCATTCTGCTTTCAAAATCTTCATCTTTAGCTTCACCTGTTTCACTACTACTTGGCAACATAAACATTTTTGTGCTATCAGATGCAGTGTCAGCATTCATATCCTGATAGCATGCTCCATCCACATCTTGTCCAGATGCAGCCAGTGAAAAACAAGCAGAGATGGACATCTTCGGACTTGTGACATTATTTACCTGTTCCATAATGTCAGATTCTCTTTCATCATACCTGTTGTTATCCACATCGAGAACAGGTATCTCCATGTTCTGTAATGGGTCATACTCCATCTCCTTCTTTACATTAAAGGCTCCAATCTGTGAAACACAAAACCGAGCAACTCCCATCTCACATGGGTTTTCTTTCTTGATGCTGGTGCTCTGCTCAGAGCCACTGTTAGACTCACCTGCATCATTACTCTGAGGTCTGAGATGGAAACTTCTATGAATGTCTAGCTGTGACTCTTCTCCAAATGCCTCACCACACCAGTCACAGATAGCAATCTCACTTATCCCATGACCTTGCAGATGAGATCGCAGAGTCTGCTGCTTGGCAAACCGTAGCCCACAGAGTCTACATGTGTTCTTCTGCCGCTGTGGCAAATGTACTTTCATGTGTTGCTTGACATGATCAGATCGGGTAAATCTTCGGTCACAGAGGCTACATGCATAGGGCCTTTCCCCACTGTGTACCCTGACATGCCGTCGAAGCTTTGATGGCGTGCGGTAAGTCTTACCACAAATATAGCAGCTGTGTGGAGGGTTACTGCGATTGTGCGATTCAACATGGGCCTCCATGTCTTGGGTTGTGTCAAACTGTTGACCACAGTTTCGACACATATATTTTGTCACAATCTGAACAGTGTATTTAGAATTAATAGAGGGGATCTTTGAAACTGTACTCATGATTTCATCACAGACTTTCAGTTATCACAGAATTAAGTCGGAGTCTGAAATGAAAGAAATAATCAAGAAATAAAAGGATAGCTAAAAGACTCAAAAGGGTTGCATGTGGACATCCTAAATGATAATCCTTGTTGACAGGGAAAACAGTTACCCTCTTCAATAAATTTTATGTTGTTAGGATGCATAATTGAAGTGGAAGCAGGAAGAAAAAAGTCTAGCTGAAGTCTAAAAAAATAGTAGTTTTATTAACTTATTATAATTTAGAGTCAAGTATGTACATCAGTGGCAAAGGTGCAAAACATCTAAATAGTTTCACAATGGAACAGTAAGCAAGATAAAACTGTTTGCTCAAAGTAAATAGCCAAGAAAAAAACTATAAAACATGTGTAATTATGATTAATAAGAGCATCAAAAATGAAGAATACATGAAAAATCTTTTAATTCTCTTATAAAATGGTTTGAATCTTCAAAAAGGACACTATATTAGCAGAGCAAAAGTAGAAAAGAAATCACCCAAAGAACTGTGCCATCATGGATTTAGCACAAAAGTGTGTCTATGACATATACAAAAGGGCCATCAACACTATTTTGACAGATCAATACAAGAAAATAATCAGTTGAAAAAATTGCAGCAACAAGAGAACTAGAAAATCAAATTTAGGATTTTTAGATTGCACAAGAAATGTTGCTTGTTTGCTTGGAAGACTCCTGTTCTGACTTCAAAGTCTTGAAGACATCTCACAGAAAGTGAGCTAGAAGAGAGAAGGTGTGAGATATCAGTCTTGGTGACCAAGCAAGTTACCTGGGAACAATTGAAGATTCTACTGGTTGAGATGCAAGCTGGTCTAAAATTATCAGTGGAACTTCTAGCACATGTACTGAAAAAATCCCTACTAGAACTTTTCATTTTTTTCAGATGTGGGAGATAGGAAACTATGCAGTCAGCTAGCAAAGCAGAGGGAGGTAAGATGGAGGTACATCAAACGAAGCCAGTCATAACTGGGATTTGAATTTGAGCCCTCAACCTTAGCAGTCTACCATTAGACCACTGTGCTACCCCAAACTGTTTAAACATGCAAATAGTCATCTTGAGTTGTCAGAAAAGACATAGGAACTGAAAAGTAGCCCGGAACAGTTAACAGATAAGCATAGTAATCATAACTCACTTGAAAATCCTTGAGAAATAATGATTATTAAAATTATCTTTTTAATGCTACAAAAATTACAAGTTTATAAGGTAAATATAAAGCATTGAAAAGGGAAGTGTCTACTTAAAGGAGATAACTCCAGTTAATGCAGAAACAGGTGGCAAAACCACAGCTAGATTTCTGTGAAATAGAACTGGAAGGGTTGTTTTTTAATTAGTAAACATTTTATAAGAGTAGACAATGGGAGATAACTCCAGTTAATGCAGAACTAGGAGGCCAAGCCACAGCTAGATTTCTAACAGAAAAATAAACCTGGGAATGTTGTTTCTAATTAGTTTTACATTTTATAAGAGTAGGTGTCTATCTGCTTTCAATAAAATTAAAACTAAATGTGTAAGCATCCAGAATCTATTAACTATTCTGGTCCCTTAAAATTAAAAGTTTTTTTTTTTACTGTTAGCCATAAGTAAACTGGGTAGCTTAAGTAAAGAGCTGTTGTGTTATCAATACTTCATCAGTCCTACATGCGCACACACACTGTTAAATAACACACTCTTAATATTACTATTATTTCTCTAGTTTTGATGTGGATTTTAAGAAACCTCTTTAAATTTTAAGCTCTTAAAAATAAATTTTAGACTTTTGTTTGCAACATTTAAAGTACAAAATGATTTGCTGAGAAATATCTTCTTTATAGATAGATACTGTAAAGCACCCATATTTAAGTAACTTCCTGATAGATAAAACATGTAATAATATTTCTGATATAAATTAATCTAATGTTTAATACAGATGTATTATACTTCTCATCAGCAGGCAAAACATTTATTCTCTAGTTGCAAAAACTTTAAATTAATTTTTAAAATCTCTAAGATGTTGGAGTTAACCCCCCTTCAACAGCCAATTTTAAACCTGGAGTAAAATAACCTATTAGCAGCAATTCCAGGCTGCATATCATATTCTACAACTTGTAAATGCACTAGCTTTTAGTTATATAGTTTCACATGAAAAGATAAGATGTGGCATAGTTTTGTTATGAATGAATAACTAAAAAATGCAATCTTAGATAGTATTTTATATTAATAAGTCTATAGTGATGCAAACAGGGTTCAGTTCTGTGTCCTCTCTTGTTTCTGCTTTGCATAAAGTATAATGATAGTGTAGTGGTCATAAAGATAAAGACTGCAGATAATACTAAGATTTACAAGAGGACTTATACTCACAAGAGCAAGAAATTACTAATAAATCTGATCAATTTATCGGTGCAAAAAAAAGACACTAAGATGAAAATATATTTTCAAAAAAAGATTTGAATAATTATTAGCAAATAGATTAAAGCAAAATGCAATGTATTATTGCTGTTAATAAATGCTGAGAATAATTCATTAAACTGTCAAAAAGCTAGTTTCATAAGTCCATTCATTCTTATCTTCAAACTTGCTCTTCATATTAAATAAAAAATATTAGCTAATGAGAATAATTCAGCATAAATCTTTGAAAAGATTTCTTTAAATATGCCGACAACTTTAAAATATTTTGATTTTAATGGTGGTAGGCACTTTTACACACAGTTTTGAAAAGCATACTAAGTATTTCTCTTTCCTCAAAGCTGAGTATGAGCTAAGATGGCTTCCTGACTCCTTTTAGTAAATAGACTGAAATACCTTTAATGACTAATATCTTTTCTCCAAAGACTTGTATTAAGAATTACACAGAGCTCAACATCTTACAAAACATTTGGTCACACTGATGACCATCTTTAATTTCCTACAGGGTATTTGGAATAATCACTCTAAAATACAAGTAGCAGAAGTATATCAACAAAATAATCACAGTTCAGTCTTTGATAAACCCGTTCAGCTGATGCAGAGGACATACACTTCAAAATCAGCCAATACTTGACTCCGCATTCAAAAGTGACAAAGAAATAACTCTCTGCCACCAGTATCATGATGAATCAAGTCTGTCAGGAGACACTCAACAGTGTTGTCATGGTGATAAAGAAATTGTATGTCAAAACTTTCTTCACCAGAGGTGGTCTAACGAAGCAGCAAGACAGCAGTCAGTTTGGGATGAGCATCACCAGTAAGTGACAATGACAGATACACCAACGAGCAAACAAAGACTTTAAAATAGTCCATCTCCACACGTGAAGTAGAGAAGGTGTTTATTTACAGAACTACACACACACACACACACACACACACCAAAATTAGTCAATCTAACAATTAGAAAATATTAATATCTAAAACGATATACATTTGTAAGGTGCTGTTCTGTGGATAAATATGCCTTTAAAGATTCTCCTTGCATACTGTATATAAATATGGTTCATGTATAAGAAAGAAATACAATGTAATAATTTTAATCCATTCTATGCTTCATTCTCGTTCTGACCGTAAAAGCTCACGCCACGTACAGGTATAAAGACATCAAAGGTTAGGACACTAATCGTATTTTCTTAAAGCTCCCGTAAACCGTATTGTTTATTAAATCTAATCAGCAGCATATCGCGCAAAACATCAGAACAAGCACGAGAGAGCTCTGTTTAAGGGTATTATCGTGTAGCTCTCCCTCTCCCTGTGTCGTAAAAGTCGTCTTTCGCCGATCAGGAGGCTATAAATTATTTAAATGAGCCGGAGCTAAAGGGCGGGTCCCGGTTTATCAGCCTCTCCCCTGCCGCACCAGCTGACCTAGTTATGAGAACCAGAAATCGATAGAGAGCCGCTCCTAGAACTTAATCAATGCGGAGCGAGTTAGACCACTCGGCGAGAACAGCAGGCTGTGCTGTGCGCATTGTTTGGGAGGAAGAAGACATTTGAATATTAATTATGAACAACAACAAGTTGGCGGCCAGGTCAGTCAGTCAGTCAGTCAGCCAGCCAGCAAGCAAGCACAGGCTGCAACTTGTTTCCTGCTCGCTGACCCCATACTGGGCAGGCCGGCGCGGCTCCAGGCCCGCGCGAGCCGGCCTTTCAGGGGACCAAACCACCCTCGGGCCTCTCCGCTGCCTCTCCAGCTCGCGGTTCCGCCCGATCCCTCGGGGTAAGACCGAGGAGGGACCACCTAAACACTGGAGCGTCAGCGCCACCTGGCGGCTACCACAGGCTCGCATAGCTAATGTCGCCCTCTCCGCTCAGCGAACGTCGCTTGCTGGCGCGGCGCAAGAGACGAAAAACGGTTCGAATCTTTCGCATTCGCTGCACCTCCACTTGTACCCGTTCCCGGGATCTAATATGCGTCCTTTCCCACCAGAAAAAGGTAGAAACTGACGAGGAAAGTGGAATTGTACGATAGGGGAAAACGGTCGAGCTGAATGTTCGTTCGGAACGCTCTGGCAGGCGCGGCCCTTTCCGTCTTTACCCCTGGTCCGGTGCTAACACATTCAAAAGCAACCCCACATCTTACTTACCCGTTCCCTGATTAGCCCCAGTGTGTTTGGTGACGTAGACACTTCCCGATCAGAAGTCCTACACGACAAATATGGCCCCGACTACATTTGCCACCAGCTTGTCGCTGATACCTGGGGTTCGCTAAAGGCCTCGTAACAGGATTAGACCAAGGGAGATAACTAGGTGAGAGCGCTCAACTGGTGGTTAGTTAGCAGCCTACGCATCCATACTTTAGGGGTAAAGGAGCTCGAAGGATGTAATGGCGTCTATATATTTTTTTTAAAAATACGACTTGCAAAAAAAGGGGACAGCAATGGTGTGATATACTCGAGAAGGTAGGTGCCCCAAACGCTTTCCAGAACAAACTGCTGCGTCAGTTTTCGGGGCACGCGTCGAGAGATTCAGAAAAGTGGGAGTGGCACGTAGCACCGGCGGCTAAATTCTCGGGGGTTCCGGCCATGTTTTACCTCTTCCGGAACAGAAGACATCTTCTATTCTTCTTCTTCTTGTTTTTATTTTTAAAAAAATTTCGAGCCCGGAAACTTGGCGTGATCTCACTTTAAAAAAATGTTACGAGATTTTAAATCTTTAACCCTATCACGACGTACTTGCTCGTTTTTTTAATTACATCATGTCTTTTATTTATACGGACAGAAGAACTCCACTGTCAGTTTTGTACTGGTGTATATATCCACTGTTTACTATTGAGAACGACAAACAGCTTCTGATTTAGCTGAGCCAACCCCAATATCGGAAATGAGTATTGATTGGAATGTTGATCAGCTCTGATATGGACGGCCGCTGTGAGGATATCTCTACCTGGCATAAGGCAGGGCTGTCTCAGATCACAGGAACGTAGTTGGGGAAGTGGTGGGGGTGTAGTGTTCTTGTCTTCTTGGTTGTGTCCGTTGTGCTAAAGACAGCATATTACGGATAAGTAGGTGGTCGTACAGCGAGATAATCCGCGGGCAGATCTGCTTCGTCAGACCACGGGACCGGATGAGCTCTTTCTTCGTTCGACCTTTACCTTACAATCAGTCATTTCCTGTCTTGTGTTTACTCTTATCGCTACCCAATCAAAGAGACACGTTCTTTGAATGTATTTATTTGTTCACATGATCTGTTCTATCATTAACTGTTCCTACATCTGGTAACGGGAATCTAATCATGGCTCTGTTCTGTGATTCGTCGATTTTAAGTTATTTACTATCGTTTTTTGAGAAAAAATACGTAACGTGTACATAATTAGGTGATATGAGTTATCTCCCATAGACTGCAAATAATTTAACACTTGCCGGGGTAGGCAGAGAACCCCGCCCACAAAAGGGAGGTAATTCATCATGTACCTTTGACGTCACTATTTTGCAACAAAGCAGTTTATCATAAAAGCTTCTAAATCCATCTTTGTGGTTTGACTTTCCCAGCTCCACTTGACAAATCTCAGAAATTGCGTTCTTCAAGCAGTCGTGACGTTAACGTATTTTCCACAGCTTTTCTTCGTCATCACCAATAACCCCAAAGAACAAGGTTTTTGCTTCTCAGTTATTTATGGGTGGTCCTAATAGAACTTTTAAATCGGATTCCAAATATGGTTTCAGAATTTTTCTATCACCCATAGTTTTGAGAAATGGCGTTTTTAATTTTCAGTATATTTTCTCATAAAAGAGCGAGTGTATTATATTTTGAGTTTATATTATATTTCTTATACATGTTATGATAATGCCATTACTAATGTATTTTTTCTTTATCAGATCAATTTTTTAATTTAATTCTTTAAAAATATGAATCGAAAGTTGTTAATCCGATGGATTCCTTCTATCACATATGTGGAGAAATGACCATGAAATCTCAAACAACAACAATGACTGCACTTGTAAAGAAGGTCTACGAACTTTACTTCAGATGCAAGATAGGCGATCAGGACAAAGCGTTGGCAACGCATATTTGTTGCTACTCCTGTGCAGTTAACCTTCTGGCATGGCTCAAAGGAACACGCAAGTCCATGCCAGTCGGAGTGCCAATGATTTGGAGAGAACTGCAAGACCATGTTAAACATTGCTATTTTTGCCTCACAAATATTTATCTGCTGAAGTCAAAACTAATATTCAATATCCAAACCTTGCATCAGCCATTCAACCAGTACATCATAGCGAAAGTATTCCTGTTCCAACTGCTCCCAAGACATGGACATTGGATAAAGAAACTGAAGTCGATGAGCTAATGGATATTCAAGAAGATACCGATGCAGACTTCAAGCCTCCAGAATCAAAAGGACCGCAATTCATTACACAGAGTATGTTGAATGATCTTGTGAGGGATTTAAATTTTCCCAAGGGAAAAGCTGAACTTTTGGGATCCAAGTTGCAGGAATGAAATTTATTGGGAAAAGATACAAATATATCTGTTTTCCGTACTCGTCAAAAGATTTAGTCAAGTTCTTTTCCTTTGATGAAGGGTTCTGTTATTGCAATGATGTTAATGATTTGACGACAGTATTCGGTCATGAATATAATCCTGAAGAATGACGTCTTTTTATTGATTCTTCCAAACTGAGCCTTAAAGCTGACTTTTTGAATAATGGAAATAAATATCCCTCCGTTTCTATTGTACACGACGTCCACATGAAATAATCCTATGATAACATGAAGACTATTCTTAAACAAACTACAAAAAATTTCTCAAGCACATATGTGGCGATTTAAACGTTTTGCATTACTTCTGGGCTTGCAGCTCGGATATACTAAATTCTGCTGTTTCCTATTTGAATGGAACAGTAGGGCCAGAGAATTCCATTGCATTGTTCAAAAATGGCCTGCCTGCTCGTGAAATTGTTCCAGGACAAAAGAATGTTTCTCATCAACCATTGGTGGATCCCTCAAAAATATACTTGCCACCACTTCATATTAAATTATAGGACTGATGAAGAACTTTGTGAAAGCAAGAACAAAGATGGACACGGATTCAAATATTTGAAGCAAAAGTTTCCTCGTATTAGTGAGGCAAAGATAAAAGAAGGGATTTTTGTTGGTCTCCAAATTAGGGAACTCGTGAGAGACAAACAGTTTGATGCAATCTTAAGGGACAAGGGAAGAGCAGCATAGAATGCCCTAAAATCTGTCGTCATTAATTTTTGGGGAAACATCAAAATTATGAACAACCGGTGCATGAAATGATTGAGGCCTATAAACAAATGGGATGCAATATGTCCTTGAAGATCCATTTTATGCAATCTCATTTAGATTTCTGCCCAGAGAACCTTGGAGATGTAAGTGATGAGCACAGTGAAAGATTTCACCAGGAAATTTCAACCATGGAAAAACGCTATCAAGGCCGGTGGGATCCTGCAGTGTTAGCCGATTACTGCTGGACACTAATGAGAGATGATCCTGAAGTAAGCTACAAACAGAAATCCCTTGCCGAGAAATTTTTAATCAATAAAATTTTTTATGCAATTTCCTTATATGTTTACACCCAATTTTCTCAATAACCAAGGGTACTAGCGAAATTCCATAACCATATTTGGAATCAGTGTAAAAAAATGCTATAGGAAACATCCGTCCAATTGCAAGAAACAACAAAAAAAGTTAAAATGTGTTTCCTAGTGTAATCGATCAACCAGTAGCCAAAATCTGGGGAGGAGGTACTTAGTCTCTCAAGCAACAGGCAAGTGTCGTAGGGATTAAGTCAATAAAGAGCGGATTCCCGAGATGACGCAGGAACTGGAGTCTGAAATCGCGCCACATTCCGTTTTTATCATCGCTTCCACTGTCAACGTTTCCAGGAACTTTTCCTGTTTCCATCCTCGGGGTAAGCATGGCGTGAGGACAACTTTAGTTAACCTCATCTTCGCTGGAGGTCAACTAATTCCGCCACTGGTAAGAAATCGGGGAGTTTTTGCATTATTTCCTTATTCTTTTAGGCCGCCGACGAAGGCGCGTCTCTATTGGGCAAACATTTACCAGATGTAAGAGTAGCCTCGGTGACCAACCGATGACGTCAGTTACCATGGTTATCCACGCTCCGTGAATATTTTAAAACACACATCTCGACTAGTTCACAATTCTCACAGACCCATGGCCAACATCTCACTTTCATCCACGCACGGAACAGCCCAGATGAAGCAACAAGGGAATTACACAGCGAATTCATAAGATTTTAAACTTTTTTTAAGGCGGGAGAAAAGACTAAATATACAGGACACGCGTTAAGTCTGTAGGTTTTCTAGGCAGGGGAGGTCGAACCGCATCACGTGACCGCCCACTGCATTCTACTTCCGATTTTTACTCCACAGTGTAAATCACTAACTTTTTACAAAACAGTAAGCATTACTAAAGAGGCAAAATCGCAGTCGTTCTTCGAAAATACTGTCGTTACGGATCCCTTAATGCCTTCCGTTATCTTTGTTCTTCGTGGCGATAGCGCGCACTTGAGACCGGGAAAGGCCTGCTCACCTGTAACTAATGTCGGTGGGACAGCCAGAGTGACTTTGGCCACTGCACGCAGTTCGGGCTCCACGTTTCTTTACTGATGCTCATTTTTCTGTCTACCGTTCTTTACCTTTCCTGCCCGCTGGTGGTCCATATCCTGGTAACCATGCACGTCTGAGTTCTCGGGGTTTTCCAGACAGAACAAGAGCTTGAGCACCTGTGTTAGCAACACTTCAATCTTTTGGTGCATCATCAGCTGTTAGATGAAGAGTACAGGCTGAGCAGCGGACACTTGTTACTGCAGCACCAGTATCAAGTTCAATCGACGTCGCATGTTCCAGTCTATGCATCTCACCAGAATCTGTTTCTTTGAGATCAACCTCTTCTTCTGCGCCAATATCAAATATTTCTTCTTCTCTTCATCATCATTCATATGTTGGACACTTGATCACGCTTGCCTCACTATCTGTTGTTATGCCGCATATTCGTTGCATTCTGATATCATTGGGAACTTCAGGAAACCTGTTTCTCTGATGCTGGGATGTGTGTTTTTCATAGCCGTGGAACTCATTGCAATCTCACCGACTTTCGCACACTGGATGTTGCTATATAAAACAGATCGCTGGTCGTGCAGTCAGTCTTGCACGAGAGAAGTCGATCCTTCCTTATGTTACCAGCTTCGATATAAACGTTATGACAAAGCCTCAAAGAGTTAGAATCATTATTGCTCTGAAGTCGGAGACTCTGTTAAGCTCAGAAGCAGCCCAACCGTGAACCGGTCATGGTTTTAATCAGTTCTGCCTCAATGAATTGTTTTTCCACTCCAGTTCACTTCTGGTCTGGATAGGAAGAAATCGATTCAAACTGATTACGGTTCCCGTTAGGTTCGCCTCTCTGTTTCTGGGTATTGATCAGTCGAAGTAGACTTCACTCATCTTTTGTGGGAAGCGTCCGATCGATAATCTATAGCGGCGCGCCACAAAATAGTAAATTTAACGTTGCGAGGAAAAGACTAGCATCTAATTTCGCACCAGATCGATAGACGTTCACTTTTATATCACGCAGTTCAAGAGAAATATCTTAAAAATAGTAGATTGTTTTTCTTAGTTTGTTTAAAACTTTTCCCCGGGCCCTTTCGTAATAAATTCACTGCAGTGGTATTGGACCCCGGTCTGGACCGGCTCTGTTCGGCGCATAGCTTCTCCCACATCTCCAGCGGGAAGTGCTCGGATACTTGCGACAGAGATTTCGCGGATAACTCCTACGGACGGGCTTTGATTCTGACCGCCCCTCATGTGCCTTCAGCCAGAAATAGGTAATAACTGGCTCGGTCACCAAGGCAACAGACCTGTTTACATTTTGTCTGAGGGCTCGAATGCCACAGCAGTATAAAGGTCCACATTTAATTTGACAAGATGGCAAATTAGTGCCATTTAGAGCGGAATGAACCCACTGCATCTCTGCTAATCTTCGAAAGATAATCAGCAGACAAATAAAATCTAGTAACCGTAGAAATCTGAGTACTTTTAACAGAAAGTTACATATTTATATAGGATTTTATATCTTTTGCTACCATAAAAATTACCATGATAGTTTAATTAATACATAGATTGTCATTCTCTTTGCCTTGGCATCCTTTCCAGATTATAGTAGTTCATGAGGTTTATCGTGATAAAAAGGGGCGAGGGTGGGAATGGATGTAAATGAAGAAGAGACCGGGTTCGTTTTGATGACCTCTTGCATCATGGTGCCTTTTATTTTCTGTACCAGTTCATCAGCGTGAGTTTTCCCGGATATTCCTGTTTCTCCCCAGGGATGCTCGTGATAGAGGTTTCACGTGTTAAACTGCTTACGACGTCCAGATCGTACCCCGGCAGCTTACTTCGTCACCTAGGCTGACACGCCGCCGCCAACAGCTTCTGGCTTCCTACTTTGAGATTTTCTTGAGTCGTCAAAGTCAGGACAGAGGTACGCACAGAGAGATCTAATAAAAACAAACTTTGGTGGCATAGTACAGTTTTCCAACAGGGCTATTTTAGATTTACCGTTTTTTTTTGTTTTGTTTTTGGATCCCCCGTCGACATGGCAACAGTAACTGTGAACGGAGGTTAGTCAGCTATCATAGCTTGAGCGAGAGTAGGGTGGCAGCTGAAACATTGTGGAAACGTGGTGGTCAAATCTCAGCCTTTCTGGTGTTCCGTAAGAAAGTCAATAATGGCAATAATTAATGAAATATGTGGGAGGTTTGGTTCAACCAAGGACTATTATCTGTTTACCGTAATCTGCACAATGTTTGGTACACTGGGCAGTTGCTCAACATAAGCCATTGTTGAAAACGTAATTGCCTTATCTGGTTTAACATGATATTTGCTGTCGACAGTTTTTATAGTTATGTCAGACTTTCAGTAATTCGTATCCACTAGACGCATGGCTCTGGAAACGATTTTCATGCTGTGTTTACATGCAGCTGTCATGTACGACGGATTTCGAGCAGTAGTGTCCGCTGCCTCTTAGAATACAGTAAAGCAGACCTCACGTTCATGAATGGACGTCAAATTTACGTCAGCTATGTACTCGTCTTTAAAAAGATCTTCCTGCCTGCAATTAATCAAGAGATCCTCATCCCTACTCACCATGGCCTGAAGAAAGATAAGGCAACTCCACAAAGCACCTGTAAAAACATCTTGACAGACAAAAGACACAATAAAAACTGAAGGGAATATCTGCAAACGTTATAACCAAACCCTGACCTCTTGATATTCTGACGAACTGCTAAACCAGGCAATCAAGAGCTCTATACGCTGCAAGAGAAGCTCTTAACAAACATCGAAAATGACTTGTCTGAGCAGCCATTATACGAGCATTAGAGAATACATGTACATGGGCAAAACCATGAGTGTTCAAATTATTATGGCTAGGATCTGTATATGAGTAACCACTAGTGCACAAAGTTAATTCAAGAAGTTGTAACAAGCAGTTATCATCAAAACATTTACAATAGGTCAGTACATTATTGTTTATTGGCCAGGTATTTTCAGTTGATTAACCAAAAATAATACACGTCCTACATTCTTTTGTGTTCTCAAGCAGAAATATTTCATTGGGATTATTATTATTATTATTATTATTATTATTATTATTATTATTATTATTATTATTATTATTATTATTATTTATTATTATTATTGTATTATTTATTATTATTATTATTATTATTATTATTATTATTATTATTTTATTATTATTATTATTATATTATTATTATTATTATTCTATTTATTATTATTATTATTAGCAAAATAAATAAATAAACTGTCCTGTCCAACTTTCCATCATTGAAATATTTATTTCCTGTTATGTATTATTAATGAGGATGAAATGAATAAGTGATTATATTATAATCGTATCATAAATCTGAAAACTTGTTGTCATGGCAATATAAAACAAATACAGATAAATATTAATACCAATGTTATTGTTTCGACGACTGTCTTCGTTCGTTTGGAAGAGATACACAGCGGTTACAAAGACAGGCAAGAGAGAGAAAATTGAAAATATTCTTCTTCGTTGGAACAGATACACAGCGGTTACAAAGGTAGGAAGAGATGGGAGGAGAGATTAGGTAATATATATCCTAGAGTTAGACACGTTTTTTTGAATTTCTATCCATTATGTTGCAGTCAAAAGATGCCTTTTGAAAACACGAAAGAAAGATTAGTGTACACTGAAATTTTAATATCAGCTCAATGATTTTTGTAGGATCAACTTACCTGGTAACAGCTTTAGGTGTCCTGCTCTATACACCGGAGGGGCTCACATACCAAATACTGATGCACTGTACAACGTATTAAATTTGATTTTGTGTAGTTTCTCTAATAACGTATATATTGCATACGTCTCTTGGTCACTACTCATTATTTCTGCATATCCTCTGTTTGTGTGTGGGTTTCTATATTTATTTTCAAATACACTATATAGCAATAGAATTATACAGAAGTGAAGAACTAAAATATTAGGATGTAACTTAAAATTTTCCCCAGATATATAATTGAGAAAGATATTTTACTCATGTTTCAGAGATTTGGTCCCTCTTTTGTATTTATACAGTTTTTAAAATGTTCTATTAAGATCTGCCTCTTTATTTCTTTATTTACAATATTTACGTTTTATTAAAATTTAGGATTACTTAATATTACGGTTTCCTTCGTTTAACTCTCCTTCAGCTGCAAACTCATTAATGGGTCGAAACCCGTCTTGTGTTATTCATTTTCAGTGTTGTGTCGGCGGTATCGGTACTGACTGGAGCAGGGCCAGTGCGCCCTCTAGAGGCGGGCTCGCGAACGTGAAAGAGACACGTGAGAAGCGATAACGTCACGTCTGTACCGGTCGTCGCGATTTAAAAAACGGTTACAGAAGTTTTAGAAGGTTCCCTAGCGAACGAACAGAAGATCGAAGAAGAAGTTGTGCGCGCGCGCGTGTGTGTGGTGTGTTTATGTGTGTTTCTGTGTTTTGTTTACAATAGGATCGTTTGTTTGTTGTGTGAGTCTTCGTCCAACTGGCAGAAGAGCTCGACAGATTACACTGGACAACGATGATTCTGCCACCCTAACCCTGTGGTATTTCGCACGCTGATTTCAAATCTGAAAACCGTTTTGCTCTAGGACTGTCACATTTTTTAGCTATGGCATGTGACTGGTGAATGAAGGTTATTCATAGACTGTAGCAAACTAAGCCTTAAAACTGTGCTGTTACATCATGGTAACCAAAAACCTTCACTTTCCATAGCTCATGCAGTTGGCTTGAAAGAGGCATACGAGTCGATGGAACTCCCTTTGAAAGTGACGAGTTATTCGGATCATAAATGAAAAATTTGTGGTGATCTCAAAGCTATTTCTCTTCTCCTTGGATTGTATCTAGAGTACACAGTATACAAAACACACGTGTGTTTCTTGTGTCTTTGGAACAGCCGTGATGATGCCAACCATTACACTAGAAATGGCCTATGCGACAGGAACCTATAGTTGGCAGTTACAATGTTTCAACATATGCCATTGGTAGACCCTCAGAATGTCTACCTTCCGCCACTTCATATCAAACTCGGTCTTATGAAAAACTTTCTCAAAGTCTTGGATAAAGACGGTAATGGTTTAAAGTACCTAAGAGAGAAGTTTGGTGCTGACAAAAATGAAGCTAAACTCAAAGAAAGAATTTTTGTGGGGTCCGAAATTCGAGAACTCATGCATGATGACGGGTTCAAAAAATAAGCAGAACCCACTGGAGTCTGCAGCATGGGAAGCATTTATTTTAGTTGTACAGAACTTTCTTGGCAAATATAGAGCTGAGAATTATGCTGAGTATGTGAAAAACATGCTAATGGCGTATCAGCGAATGGGAGGCAGAATGTCTCCAAAGATGTATTTTCTGCATTCGCATCTTGATTTTTTTGTAACCAATATAGGAGTTGTCAGTGATGAGCATGGTGAAAGGTTTCCCCAAGACATAATGGTGATGCAAAGTAGATATCAGGGCAAATTCAATCCCAACATGATGGGTGATTACTGTTGGTTCCTCTAAAGCAGTGGTTCTCAAACCGGGGTCCGCGGAGCGATTTTAGGGGGTCCGCGGAGGGGCTGACAAAAACAGGCTTCATAAATTATCCCTATCCTGAAGCTCTTGCTTCTTTTGCCTTTTTATATCACCACAGTTTACTTAAGTTAGCAATATTTGATTGTCGCCTCAATGCGTGGAAAACTGCGCAAAGGCTATCTCATAAAAGTGCAAAAAATACTGCAGTTTCCCTGATCGCACACGGCGAAGTCAAAACACTAGTACGCCCACGCATTTTGGCTGGAGAGCTGTTTTTTGGGCTGCGCTTGTAAGCTGTATTTGAGACGACGCGCACACGCTCACCGTCTGCAGAGACTCCGGCGTTTTTTATTGATCGGTGTATGCACAACAAGTCTACACAGGATCGCAAGTTGGCAGCCACACTATCTGACTGTCAACATATTCCGCAAACGTGGTTTATTAAAAGGCTGAGATTTCCGTCTCCACCATCACACCTTCGCGAACGTCCTTTTTTGGAAGATTATATCGAAAAACTCCACCGTGAGTATTTTTTTAGTGCTGCCTTTTGTTATTTATTAATTAGAAATAGAAACTATAAAGTCAGAAAAGGATTAACGAGTGGCGTTGCCAGAGTAATATATTTCTCTGCACAAGTTACTTTTTGTACGGTTTTCACGGCGTTGAGGCGCTTGATTCGAGTCAGGGCTGAAAATAACATAATGGAGACCATTATGTATCCAACGCCAAACAACTAGTTTGCGGTATTAGGTCATTTCAAAGTAAACTACCGTTTTGTACTATCGTTCGTTTGTGATAGAAGGCTGTTTTTTGGGGTTTTTTGAATAAGCCAAACAATGTAACTGTTTTCAAAGGCAAAAGCTTGGTAACTGGTCGATAAACTCAATATCAACTCAAATATATTGTTCTCGCTTCTGTTATCAAAATGTGCGTCGATAATCACTTCCATATCCAAAATGGCGCATAATTATGAAATGACCTAATAATTTCATGAAAGAACATGGTTTGGAAAAATACATAAATACGTTCTAGTACTGCGAAGTATTCATACCTACATTTCGGAGATGAAAGTTATGGTATTATTAGTACATTATAACAAAAGTGTGTAAAATAATACAAAATGCGAAATGTTTGCAGTTCTTCATTTACATATTGGTTCTATACATTTTTGCAGAATGTCTTACACAAAGAAAAGGAGATACGACGAGTCATACTTGAGCTTGGGTTTCACTGTGATAACTGTTGGCGGAGTTGAGAAACCACAATGTGTTCCGTGTTCTGAAGTATTAGCTCCTTCTTCACTGAAGCCAAGAAAACTGAAGAGGCATTTAGAAACGAAACATGCCGATGCAGTCAACAAAGACGAAGACTTTTTCCGACGCCACGCTGACAGACTGATTAAATCTAGGCTTGATATCACAGGAATGTGTTCGTAGGACATTTCGGCTGGTCTGAAAGTTTCTTATGAAGTTTAAAGGAAAATTGCTGCCGCCAAAACACCACACAATATTGGAGAGCAGTTGATACTTCCTTGCTGCAGAGATATGTCGCTATTGCTCGGAAGGTCTGAACTACATATATTAAAACATGCATCCCTATCAAATGATACCGTCAGCAGGCGAATAACTGAAATGTCCGAAAACATTTTGTCGCAGGTGATCTCGAAGATCCATAATTCAATGTTTAACTTTTTTGCCATCCAGATTGATGAAACGACAGATGTCGCCAATTTAGCCCAACTTTGCGTTTATGTACGTTATGAGCATAACATGCATCTTGAAGACGAATTCCTCTTTTGCGAAGTCCTCAACACGAGGACAACGGCGAAGGATATCTTCGAAAAAGTTGATAACTTCTTTCAGGGCCATGGCCTCAACTGGGAGAACGTAGTTGGTGTGTGCACTGACGGTGCTCCAGCGATGCTTGGTTCCCGATCTGGCTTTCAGACAATGGTGAAGCAGAAGTCCCCTAACGCCATTGGTACCCACTGTATGCTTCATCGTCAAGCGTTGATGGTCAAAACAATGCCCGAACACTTGACAAGGGTTTTGAATGACGTGGTTGCGGCAGTTAATTTTATCAAAGCGAATTCCCTCAACTCGCGTCTATTTGCCGATTTGTGCAAGGAAAACGAATCAGATTTCGAAACGTTTTTGTTGTATTCACATGTGAGATGGCTATCGAAAGGCAAAGTTCTAAAAAGAGTTTTTGTTCTACGAAAGGAGATGTATGAATTTCTTCACAGCTCTAAAAAAGAACTGCACATACAATTTTCGGACAATCAGTTTCTGATATGTCTTGCTTTTTTGGTTGACATTTTTGAATCAGTCAATTCAAACAATTTAGCACTGCAAGGAAAAGACGCAACGGTTCTTCACTGTTATGAAAAAATGGCTGCTTTTAACATGAAGCTTGATTTATGGCATTCTAAACTAGAATGTCACAATTTCGCACCATTTTCGCACCTTAACACTTTCCTCGATGAAGAAGATCTTCGAGTTGAAAACGATATCCTCGAAGTTATGAAAGACCACGTTTCAATTCTTACAAGGAAATTCAAAAGTATTTTCCCAACATCCATAATTTTGAAAAGGTGTATCGCTTCATCCACAACCCCTTTGCAATCTCTATTGGCGACTTACCTTCAGAAGATTACACCATTCAGGAGCAGTTCACAGACTTGCTGAATGATGGAGGTGCAAAACACTCTTTTTGTGACTTATCATGCAGTGACTTCTGGATACAAATGTCAGTCGTATCCGGATGTGGCAAAATTCGCACTTCAGCTCATCATTCCGTTCGCAACAACTTACGAATGTGAGACAGCCTTCTCCACTTCGCTTGCAATAAAAACAAAGGCTCGTAATAAACTTAATATCATGCATGACATGAGGGTTGCTCTCTCAAAAACGCAGCCACAGATAGACGATATTTTACAAACTAAACAAGCTCACCCTTCTCATTGAACTGCTTTTATTTCGATAACATATTTTATATCATATTATAATTATTTCATGCAAATTTTACCAAGTTGATTTTATGCCATTCTTTTTTTGGGGTCCGCGCCGCCTCTGGAAAAATGTAAGGGGTCCGCGAGGCAAAAATTTCGAAAAAGTTTGAGAACCACTGCTCTAAAGGGAGACTGATATCTCACATAAGCGCAAGAACAAGTGTCTGAAACATTTGGAATGTGCCTACTATGTAAGTTAAATGTGTTCCATATCTTCCATACTGCTTTTATCAGTCTTTCTCATGCATCTGTTGTCAGATCATGGCAAATGTTTCACATTAAACATTTGAATACCAAATATTGCTGTTCAAACTTTATACAGTTCATATAACATAAGTCATAATATAACGTTAGTGGTGAAATTCCTCCTTATGCATATCTCAAAAACCTGACTTCAGATTTGAAATCAGCACCCAAAATTTAGCTAAGATCACCCACATTTCGCTCTGTGGCAGTCAAAAAGTTTCATTTTGTTGTTCAGTGTAATTATCCACGTAAGTAAACGAATGTAGGAAATAAAGTTAAGTATTTTACCGTACAGAGCAGGAATTATTATATATTACCTAACTAACTCTAAACAAACCTCTAGAAATTATCGGACTGTCTAATATATTCGATTATTGACGTAACAGTAATTATTATTTTTTAATTATTTATTTATTTTTGATCAGCAAAATAAAATAGCAATATTTTTTCAATCAACAGGCTTAAACATATTACTTAATCTGTGACCTGACTAATAGATCAATAATCAAATCTATTCGATCATTGAGAGAGATATAGATTTTCTCTCGCTCTCTCTCTCTTCGGAGCTTTTATATTTTATTCATAATCAAAACTTTTGACTAAGACGTTTAATATTTAAAAATTATTATGAGACTTTATTACTACAGTTCGCATATTCTTACAACGAGGGGTCGGATCTCATGGGAGTAGGCAGAGGACTCTCTCCCAATTCCTTTAAACATCACCACTTTATACGACGTATCTTATTTATTCTAATTAACAAAACTCACGTATTGTTGATATATTCAAAATTTGACTGTATCATTGTGACTTTCTTTCGTCGACATTTTTTCTGGACACCCGGAAACCACGTAAGTGGTCGGTCGACCACCTGTGATGGTGCCAGAAGGAGTGTACAGTTGGCTCCAAAAGTGTTCTGTCTAAAGCGGTTTTGCAGTTCTCCCACAAGATCACACAAATAACGCAAGTGGTGCTCACCTGAAGGAAGGCATTGGTACTGAAATGCTAAATATTATATTTATTATAATAAAGAATCTGGAGAAATTGGCATTAAAGTTTTATTAAATATGGGAATTTTAATATTTTGCGCATAGAAATGGTGCCTGCAAAAAGGATCCAGACAGAAAGACCGAACGCGAGTATTAAAAAATAGCGGCCTGTTTTAATGATTAAAATTCCACACTCCAGATAGCGCACAATTACGACTGTTATTTATTACACAGGTCTCTCCTAACTCATATGTGTGTGACCAACAATAACCAAGGTTACGTGTGTAAACACTTGGCCACAGTACTGATAACGTATCCCTCTGTGCGTGCCATTCCTTGGGGACCCTATAAGTCAGCAAACTGCTTGTTCTCGAGCCCATTAGGTATAAACAAGTTTGTCATCACGCTGGATATCTTACCTCTATGGCAGGTAGATTCATCGCGTATGCTTCTATACTCAGGCAATTCATTCTTACTGATGCTGGGTTCATCGACGTTCCCAACTTCAAACCATCGACCAAACTTGTTAAGTTCCATGGTCTTTCATTTGCGTTTTGTCACCGGCTGTGGCTTCCTGTATGCCCTTGAGGTTCATCGTCTTGGGCGCTGGTGTTCGTGTGACATAGTTCAGGGGTTGGGCGTGGGGTTAAGAATCTTTTAGTGAATTATAAGAATATTTTAGGAAATAATTAAAAAGTTGGTTCGAAAAATAAGCTTGTTATGTTGTTGTTATGGAAAGTGTAAATACAGGAAACAGTTGCCACTGCTACATAATCATGTCCATTCATTTTCTCAATGGCAGCCTGGCAGCATACACTCCCTGAGGCCAGTGTGTGGACCAGCTGGGTGCCCACAATACACAGACATTCCATCATGAACAGCTGGGTGCCTGACACAACCCATCCCTGCCAGGTCTATTGTTTTCAGAAGGCTGAGCAGGGTACAAAAAGGAATGCGACAAAGGAGACACACAATTGCCAGGGACCACTCCACACTCCAACTCACAGCTCTGTCCACTACAAAGTTTGATGACTCAACGTGGCACCAAGGAAGTTCAAGGATGTTGAGTTATTAAATTGTTATTGGCTCGGGAATGTCACATGTGCTTCTGGAGTTTTCTATAGAGTTCGTTGATTGGATATAAATATAGATAGTTGTGCGTGAGCTGTCAGTTCAGTTTCTGTTTTGAGTGCAGTTTCCACAGTTGAATCACTAACGTGCATCAGTTGTTACTTGGCGGTTGCTGAAGATAAGTTTTAATTACAGTTACGGAGATTACAAACTCCTAGTGCGGATTTTTTTTTTCATTGTTGAAATGTTGTTAATATTATAAATAAAGTTTCTGTTGCTAGCGTTATGGTGAGATCGCTTTACTGAGAAACGCCACAGTTGGTGTGAAAGATGTGATTTGCCAACACTATCAGTATAACACAATTAATGGTGACCTTCAAGTAAAATCAGTTTATGCATTTTATTTTCATAACATGTTTTTGCTCTAACTATAAGATTAGGAGATTTATACATTCTGTACAAAACATTAATAATTGCAATTCCTCGTCTTTTTTACAGATTTTCTTAACCCATATTATTCAAAATGAGCAAACCAAGCAAATAAAAAGTTCGTCAATACTCAATGGAGATCTTGAAGTTTGGGTTTATACCTGCTGTACATGATGAACGTGCACCTTTTTGCCTATTATGCCAACATACTTTGACAAATGAATCAATGAAAGCAGACCGTCTTGAAGCTCATTTGAGGGTAGTAAAACATCCTAAACATGTCAATTCAAAATTGGAATATTTTAAATCACTGAAAGAGAAGTTTGAAAATAGATTTAAAAAATCACTTCATTATTCGCTGTGCAAACTACAGCCCTAAATCATACCCTTGAAGCCAGCTATGAAATTTCTCTCTTGATAGCAAAACATGGAAAGAATCATACGATTGTGGAGGAACTGATTAAACCCGCAATATCAATGTTTCTCAAAACGGTTCTGCAAATGGATGACAAAAATATCCGAGCAATGCCATTGAGTAATAGTACTGTCTGCAACAGAATAGATGACATGGGTCAAGATGATGAAAAACAGCTTATTGAGAAGTTGAAATCACGAAAGTTCTCAATACAAAAGGATGAATCTACCGTACGCGACAGTGAGGCTCTGTTATTGGCATACCTGAGATATATTGATCAGGAAGAGTTTCAAGAAGGAATATTGTTTTGTAAATCATTAGAAACAACTACTACTGCAGTTGATATCTACAGCAAGCTCAAATATTATTTGGATGAAAATGAAATACCAAAAGAAAACATTGTATCTTGTGCTGCAGATGGGGCACCTGCTATGATGGGTAAAAAACAGGATGTTTAAAATTAATGAAGGAGGAAAATCCAAACATGTTGGTTGTGCATTGTGTTGTCCACCGAGAAAACTTAGTTGCCAAGAAAATTTCCCCTATTTTACACGAAATACTGCATGCTGTGACCAAGTGTATCAATGCCGTCAAAGCCAATGCCAAATGTGAAACGTCTGTTTAAGCAATTTTGTCGATAAAAATGCAGAATATGTGAGATTATTGCTTCGCAGTGAAGTAAGGTGGCTGTCAATGGGAAACTGCTTTAAAAGGTGTATGGAACTGATTGATCTCCTCAGTGAGTTTTTGAAAGACAGACCTGAAATGAAGCTCCTGTTAACAACCGATGGAAAAATTTATGTGAGTTACTTAACAGACATTTTTGAAAAACTAAGTACATTGAACAAGCAGCTCCAAGGAGCAAATATGACGCTCGTTGATGCAAAAACAAAGATATTTGGATTCACAGCACTTCTAGAATTATGCCAGAAGAATATTTCCGCAAGAAATTTCAGTCACTTCTATTGGTTAAATAAGTGTGAGGTAACTAATGATGCTACAAAAGTCATTGTTGACCATTTGAAAATGTTAGTTACCGACTTCAATGATAGATTTTGTGATTTAAAAGCCATGGATTTTCCCTCTTGGTTAACTCAACCATTGCTGGTGGACTTATCTGAAGTCCCGGTGCGATACCAAGAGGAGCTATCTGAGTTGCAATATGATGAATCTGTGAAAACTCTGTTTAAAGTGAAAGGGACCATGATGTGGCTCTCTAACGAGATTGAAAAAAAATACCCAAACTCAACTACTTTAGCAAGGGAACTATTAATACATTTTCCATCGTTTTATTTAGTTGAATGTGGCTTCAGGACTGTTAGTGATTTACTACTAGCTAAGAGAAATCGACTGGAAATTACAAAACGTGGAGATTTAAGGTCGAAACTTACAAAATTAGCCCCCCGAATAAAAAAAATAATCTGCAGCGAGTATCAAGGGCAAGGTTCCCACTGAAGTGACGACAATTGTTGAATGCATCTGAGATAGTTAACATATTGTAGTAGTAGCTGAATATGAAATATGTCTTCCGGTTCATTCAATATCTTAATGCATTGAGATACAATTGCAAGTAAAATAAAATTATTTAATTAAAACATTTGAAATTGTAATCTTTTTCTGCTAATGGTGGGGCGTACGTTTTTTCGAAAAATAAAAGTGGGGTCTAGAGTTAAAAAGGTTGAGAACCACTGCGATAGGGTGTCTGGACATATAACCTGCTGTATTCCGACAACCAGGCTGGTAATCTATTGCGAACTTGTTATGTTGTAACCTGTGTTCCCATATCTCGATATGCGATCGCGGTCTGGGCTTTACGCCAGGTGTGCTCCGTGATTAAATGCGGTGCCCCTCTGAGATACATGTTAAGGTGTTCACGAGCTTCCCGCTCCGTATTAGTCAGCAACCTGCTGGCAATGGGCTACTGTGCGTCCTTCTTGACCAAGCAAAGAACCGAGGCCGACGGGGCTTGCATCCACATCACCCGGATAGAATTTTTGGGATCAAAATAGGTAACACATGTTTCACTTGTCAGCTTCTGTATCAGAGAGTTGAATGCACTTATTCGATCAGGTGCCCACTTCCACGCCATCCCTTTCTTGGTGAGTTCACTCAATGTTGAGACCGACCCCGATAATTCAACATTCCCAGAAAGCTGCGCACTTCAAACACACTCTTTGGTGGTGATATACCACGCATTGCTTTGAGCTACTCAGGGCCTGGAGAGCCATTCTCTCTAAAGTCTAAACATCATCCCATCAGATTTGATCTGGGCCATGTTAAATTTACATTTCTTTGAGTTCACAGGGAGACTTGTTGTAAAGTGCCGCCCGCACTGCTCCGTCGTGGTCTCCACCTTTTATTTTCTAATGTATTTAATGACCCTATTTCTTTCTTTATAGAATTCATTCATTTTTTCCATGTATATTTTCTAATCTTATACACAGTTAAACTCTCGTTTTCTCCTATGAAATCATCGTAATCACTTTTTCCGTGTATAAAGTTCTTTTTTATTCTTTCATCGTTTTAAAAAAAAATTCATTTTCATATATATTAACAATTCATCATTCTGTCTGACGCCAGAAGCCAAACGTATGCACGCCCAAGTATTATAAAAAGGCAGCGGTTTTGTTAAAACTCATCCATTTAGCATCTCACCCGTTGTTATCGTCATCTTCGGCTCTGCCGTTTTTCTCCGCTCAGGGCGCAGCTCGTGAAAACGGCGCGTTCCCTTTTTCTCCTGCTTCCGGTTCTCGCTGGCATATTGATCTTCGTTCGATCTGATTGATAACGATATTCAACATATGTTTTCCAGTCTTCTTTTACTACGAAATATTTAATTAGTGGGCGAGCGAGAACGTGGGTGTGGTGCGATGTCAGCCGGCTCGGCTCCACGTTCGGCCATCGTAGCCAAACTGCCAGCCCAGCAGTGCGACTTTTTTATTTTCATTTGGCGATTTTTTTCCTACTCTGAATATGTGGCTTTTCTAATCATTCATTTGAAAAAAGTAACTTTGTTGCAAATTATGTTCATATATCAGGCAACCAGCAACGTGCAATGCCCATACCCTCGTTTCTAGCTTACTAACAGATATTATAATATGTAAATGTCAATCAAAAGTTGCAGGTTTGAACTTCCGTCCATCATCGTAAGTGTTCTCAAACCTATCGAGCTTTCCTAAAATCCACCCTGCTGCTTTCTGTTTTTCCTGTTTTCCCTTTCCTTAGCAGCCATACCTTTCCAAAAGTAAGGAATTCGCCAGTCTCTCCTGAAATTTGTTTTTGTCTAATTCATTGTTGCCTTCAAAAGTCTTTTAAGAAACCTTACAGGTCAGCGAATCCCCAGCCAGCTGCGTTGTGTCGGACTAATACTAAAGCTAAGTACGCTACTAACAATTCCGTGTTGATTTTTAATTGTGTTCTGAATAGTCACAGCGCGAAACTAACAACGTAACAAATCTAACTGCAGCTATTCGTTGTTCAACACGATCAGATCTGCTTCCCGGATGAACTTTTCCTGGGAGCTGCGAGCCAGAATGTATCGCTCTAATTAGCAGTGAAACCGACTTCGGTGCATATTTCCGTTGCGCCCTGAGCCATCAGATGTATGAAATATCTTTTCTTTCAATACACTATTTAATTTCATCTGTCCGCTTATCTTCGTCAAATGAGCTTCGGTCGAGGCCACTCCGCCCCTTCCGCAACACGAAAATACTGGTTTTACGGCGCCTCCCGAGCCGCCATTTTCACAGTGCATAAGCTCGTGCAGGTTCATGTTAGCTTGGGGTCGATGGTTCGAGTCCGCCTCTAACAGGGGAGTTTTTTTTTTTAGATTTAAGGTTAATGTTGTTTGTAAATTGACAAAATTAGATTTTTGAAGCCTGAAGTTAGAAGACAGCTGGTTAAGGATTATAACCAGGGAGTCGAACCGTCACACCCCCCCTCTCTCTCCATAAGCCGGAAGCATGGACAGTCTCCGCAGACCTATAGAGCTAGAGGAGTAAAGTCTGTGATCCCATGGTCTGCTGTCGACTCTGAACAATGGGAGTCCAAAATGTCGACTATTGTAGGAGTGAAAACACAGAAGGCCTAGAGAAAGACGCCATCACTACGTGAGGACGAAGGGTTATCTCTCCTGTTTGTATCCAAGGCGAGGTGGCGGAGGCGCGACTACCAGGGCTCATTTAAAAGCGTCCGGCAGACCCAGGGGTTACGCCCACTGGGAAAGAGTACCCCTGGATTGCTGTTGCCAAACTGCATAATCAGACGGAACACTTGGGTGGGGGGATTGTTGTAGTAACAGCAGAACCCAACCCAATAACACTTCTAGTCCGACCTTGGGAAGCATCTGTCTCAGCACTAGATCCCAGACTGTGACGCCAACCGGTGAGGAAAGGACAGCAGTTCGTGCGAAATCACACGAAGCCTTTCTGTTAGAAGAAAGCAACAACAAAAAGAAGGAAACGCAGAAAGAAGTCGGTCAAGCCGCCGTACAAAAAAAGTAGACCATGGACGGCGAATTTGGGCTGCCGTCTGACAAGTGAGAGATTAAAATAACTCAGACGTGCATGGTTACCAGGATATGGACCACCAGCGGCAAGTAACCATCCAGCGGGCAGGAAAGGTAAAGAACGGTAGACAGAAAAATGAAAACAGTTTGAAATACCAGCATCAGTAAAGAAACGTGGAGCCCGAACTGCGTGCAGTGGCCAAAGTCACTCTGGCTGTCCCACCGACATTAGTTACAGGTGAGCAGGCCTTTCCCGGTCTCAAGTGCGCGCTATCGCCACGAAGAACAAAGATAACGGAAGGCATTAAGGGGATCCGTAACGACAGTATTTTCGAAGAACGACTGCGATTTTGCCTCTTTAGTAATGCTTACTGTTTTGTAAAAAGTTAGTGATTTACACTGTGGAGTAAAAATGTACGTTAGTTTGACCAAATTGTTGACTGGTTCCTCTTCAGTTCGATAAACTTAAAAGCGACGACGTGGCCGTTTGGACGCCCAGGAACCCCTCCTCTACTGATTTAAATACGCGATGACGCCCTCTAGCGAAGAAAGTAAGAAATCTGTAAAAGACAGTCTGTTCACCCAGAAAAATGGAGATAGAACGAGGTAACCTGTCGTTGCTAAAGTTTCTGTTAGAGTCCCACTTTTAAATACATCAGTTACAATTTACAGTTATGCAAATAGGCAGGCTATCGGTGGGTTTAAGAGTAACCCTGACCAGGGGGGGGACGGAACTGACCGACCGGCTGCTCATCGGTCTTACAAAGCTGACCTGTTGTTCAGTGTCAACGTGACATACGCAGTTCAAACCAAACTGATTTGTTTTAATTTCTGACGTTCGAAGAGCGATAACCCTGCTGCACGCCTAGGTTATCATAGCCATCCCACAATCTATTCGTAAATACCAGATAAAGCCCTGACCCACTGGAATCCGAGCCTACGATGATCTCTCTCTCTCTCGAAATTATATTAATTAACGCGCATCTTATCCATAATTGTAGCATTTGCATGATTATAAAGTAAACATGCAAAAATCATTAAAAATATTAGTGTTATGGATTTTACTGATGCATAATGTGCATAGTCCACATCGAGAAAACATTTAGTCATCCACCCTGGCAACCTTTAACGTATTTGTTTGTTTTTATTTTTCAGTCTGGTTTTGGATGGCTTTTACAAAGTCTCCGTTCGCCCGCTTTGGGATTCTCTGCGGTGTGTGTATCGTTCTAATTTACTGGAGACTTATAGTATGGAAATTTTGGAAACCCGCATTGCTGCCGCTTCTCACTTCAACTCCCCCAGAGCGGAACACTATCAGCAGGATTCCAGCACCTTTGATAAATCTTGCCAGGTACTACACATTACGGCGAGAAGTCCTCATCTCGCTCGATTATAAATTTCTGATCGACGGCAGGAGCATTTGCAGCGATCAGGCGCCATTTTTGCTGAACTTAATCCTCTCTGTTTCCGATCACATCGCCATGAGAAAAGCCATTCGCGACACATGGGGCAGCGTCGCGCGTACGAACCATTGGCCTGGGGATTCCAAGAGCGAATTCAGTTTCCGGACCGTGTTTCTGTTTGGAAAAGATTCGGATTCTCAGAAAAACAAGAAACTGCTGGCGGAGAGCCAGACATTTGGAGACATTGTGCAGGCTGACTTCGAGGATAACTATTCCAACCTCACGCTCAAAAGCCTAATGGGACTGAAGTGGGCGAAACTCTATTGCGTACACGCGATCTTTCTGATGAAAACAGACGAAGACACGTTCGTAAATGTTCCCAAGGTGTATGGAGTCCTGCAGAAAAGCAACTGGAATAAGAAAATATACGGATTCTTGACTAGTAGTTCGTCTGTTATCAGAAAGGGGAAATATGCTGTGAGCAAAAACTCGTTTCCATTTGGATCGTATCCGCAGTATGTCACCGGAAATATCTACTTGATGACAACCGAAACGTCATCGGTTTTGGTGAACATTTCCCAGTATATGCCCTACGTCAGAATGGAGGACGTGTTCATCACTGGGATCCTAGCAAAGATCGCGGGATTGACGCACGTGGCTATTCCGCACAGTTGGTACCTGCCGTTTTCTGTTATCGATGAATGTAAATTTGCCAGGAAACTGGCTTTGGCCAGCAAAGATTACACGCCAGAAAAATGTTACTCGGCGTGGAAAAAGATACAGAGGCCAGAAGGCTGTTAACGAACGATGCAAATTATTATCATTTTTTTAAGAAAGATTTTGTTTGATGTCTTTGTTGGTTACCATGATGATGATATATTCTGAAAGTTAGCAAACCACGGGATGAGGATGTTGTTCAAAGAGAAAACAACAGGTGAGGCAGCAGGCAAAGTATCGAACGATCAGGGCAGTTTTCACAGTAAACACCGGTACCGATGTTAGTATTTAATAATATCAGTCATCAGTTCAAAATATTAAAAGTGGTCAGACCCGGAGGAATCCCGACCCTGCCTCTCAGACTGGAATAAAGTCTAAAGGAATTGTGGTTTACAGTATTTGAACAGTCGCTAGAAAGATCAGGAAATAACGGTTAATCCACGTACTGTATAGAAAGCATTTTAAAACAAGGAATAAATATCGTTTTTCGTTAGTGTCTCTAATGGTTGCAATGAAATTTTGTGTATTATCTAAGCAGTTCGCTAACAGAAACGCGGGAAATTTGAATTTGTTTTTTTTTTATTTCTTCTGCTTTCACAGCCAATCAACGGGGGAATACAGGAATACCCCGACTTACATAAAAACCGATTTACGTATATCCGACTGGAACGTAACCCTTACGTGAGCAGGGGTATTCTTGTATGTAAATATACGGCCTCTATATAGCGTCTGGGAGATTGTGTCCTGTTAACTGTCATTGTTGACTTTACATCCTCAATAGGTAATTTTCATGATACTAATACAGTTAGATGCAGATCTCTCCACTGGGTATCTGAAAACAAAATCAATTCTGCGCCTTTATTAAAGTCAAAAGTGTTGTCTTAAACTTAGGGGTCAACTGTTTGTCCATCCAGATGATACGAGAAACGGGAGAAGAAAAATTTACAATTAAAAAAAAAAAACATTTAATGGTGTACAACAAAGTTAAGAATTATGGCGACGCTATTTCAGCCTGGTTTCATTTGAACGTCCTTAGGAGATAGATAACAATTACATTTGCTGTATCAACACACCGAGTATTACTAAATTTACGTAGATATGGTGACGCTGTTGCATCTTTAGTTTCATTTCTTGCATACAGCTTGTTCCTGCAGTGATAGTAATTATAGCTTTGTTTCTACGATCTTTTTTGCCTTCAAGAAAGTTCTGGGGGCCGGTGGATTTTGAGAGAACGAGTTTTGGCGAAGGCTGGTTCCGAACCCCGAACCATTGAGGCTTTTACGTACCCAACAACATCAACAACAAAAAAAACGATTACTTTCTCATAAGGCAGGCTACATTATTAACATTACCACCGAGTAATAATAATAATAATAATAATAATAATAATAATAATAATAATAATAATAATAATAAGACATGGCGAGGTTTCTCGGACTAAAATATATATCGCTTTACTGTTCGATTTTCACGTTCCAAGTCGTTCTTATTTTCAACTGTATCCATTCGTACAAATCAACTGTGTATTTCAACATAAAGGTAAAGTTGGAATCGAGAAAGAGAGATTTCTTCAACAAGTTACGTGTACCAAAATTATCATTTTTTTTTTTGTTCCTGGAACTAATTACCAAGCATATATAGCAATTATTCAAATTTAAAACATTTAAAAAAGTTTTCCTAAAAGCCATAAATCTTCGAGTAACAATAGGTGTCTCAGTAAAGAATGTTTCAAAGCATATTCTACATAAAGAATTACTTAAGATGTGCAGTTAATCTTAACCTGGCAGCTACTGCAACAAGATACTGATTAGATGATCATTGGGTGAACTGGAGCAGTTCATCGAAATGACCAGCAATCGGAGTCTTCGATCTTCGTTTTCTCAACTAACTGTTGTTGATTTCTGGTTGTTTAAAAACAGAATAATCTGCTCTGTCTGCAGGAACACTCGGGGTACCTGTGTTCCTCGCCGTGACTTTTCTGCGAAGTAGGATTCAATGTCCTTGTTTCCATCAAGACGTGTTATCTCTCTGCATTGGATATTTCCTCGGAGCTGCGGTGTGGCATCTCTAACACAAAGCCAAACATTGAAAAAATATGTAAAGAGGCTCAAGCCTGGGTGTCTTGCTAATTCAAGTAAAAGTATAGTTTTCAAATATAACCAAGCATGAAAATGTGTGTAAAAAAAGAGCCAAGTTTATCTTTAAAATCAATCCTACAGATAATGTCTGCTTTATCTTCGATGCTTCTACATACACTGTATAGTTCATTTTTTCAATACATGCAATTAATAACGTTTTGCACTTTATGTTCATCGATATTTGTCATCATCAAAATCAGGAAATTACAAATGTTTTAAATAAAAAAATGTAAATATATTAAACGTCGATTAAAATGCTATATTAATGGCAGACAAATGTTTAACTTGTCTATATATTTTATGGGGGGGGGTCACATAAATTCAAGTTTAAACGGGATCTCATCAAGAAAAATTTTGGGAAGTACTGGATTAAATGGGAGATTCTGGGGGTATGTATTGATACCAACCCTTCCTTAGTAAGGGTACGACCGTTCATACAAAACAATGTATAAAATATTTTTGCAAGTAGGTTAACTGTAGATAGAATTAAGGGTTTAGAACTGCAGTCTACAGTTTACGCTGGAAATATAGGGTTGGAACTGTAGTCGACACAATACGCTAGAAATAGCGCAAAGGAAATGCGGACAAGAACTGACACTAGAAATTAAACGTGGAACTGTGGTCGAGAGGTGACGCTAAAATTAAAGGCATTGAACCGTATTCAACAGGTGCGGCCAGAAATAGTTTTAGGGCAGTAATCAAGAGACGAGGAAAGAAATACAGGTTTGGGCCTGTAATCAAGAAGTGACGCTTGAAATGCAGGACTGGAAGTGTAATCAGATACTGATTTCGAACTGAAGTCAAAAAAGTGTTTCTAAAATACAGATTCGGAATTGTAGTCGAAATTGCTTCTAGAACAGGTTAGGAAATGTAATCAACAGCTAAGGCTAGAAATACACATTTGGAAATGCAGTCAAGAAGTGAAGATAGAAATACAGGTTTTGAACTGCAGTCAAGAATTGAGGCTAGAAATATATGTTTGGAAATGGAGTCAATAGTTTACGCAAAAAAATACAGGTATGGAACTTTAGTCAAGAGGTTACGCTAGAAATGGAGGAATGGAAATGTAGTCGATAGGTGACGCTAGAAATACAGATTCGGGACTGAAGACAAAAGGTGACACTGGAAATACAACTTTGGAACTGTGATCAAGAAGAGACGCCCGAATTACAGGTTACGCTAGAAGTAAAGCTTTAGAACTGCTATGAATAGATGAAATACAAGTTTGGTTTGTTTTTTTCCTGCTTTCCTTGTATCGCCGAGATTCTTACCACCGTAAACATAGGCTGTAGTGAGGTTGCACGAAGTGTAAACTTTTAATGTAAACAAATAACTAAAAATAAAATGAAGAGATGAGAAAGCAGGTGAAGTCAAATCGCATAACCAAAGTTTCTTGAAATGTATCTAAATTCTAAGGAAATTTCCACTCCTAATGCGCTTCCTTTGTTTGTTTCAGTGCTTCATGGAGCCTGTCACGTGGGGCGTGACATAATATGTTTTCGCAGAGCGCTCGAACACGAATTGCTATGGTTGATTTTCTTTTGCTTTTACCAGTCAACATGGACAGTAAAGATAACGCGCTGGCCCGGTGAAGGAACAAATACTCGAGATATCCTTTTAGGGGTTTCCAAACTGTCAGGGGTAAATAAACGTAAACGTGAAATGGTTAAGAAAAATAGATTATAGAGAGCGTGAAAAATATACTGATGCAATTTACACACGTAATAATAATACTAATATAATGATGATAATAATAGAATGAATAATGATAATGATGATAATGTAATAATGATGATAATAGATAATAGATAATAATGATGATAATAGTAAAAATAAAATTAGGGGGGATAGAGGAGAAAATATAAAGATTTTTGTGAGACAAGTCTGCGAAAGATGGATAGGATAGAGAGAAGAGAAAAACGGGGCGCGGACTAACCAGCCGGAAGTCAGCTCCTTTTGGAGCCGTTTGACCCCTGTCTCTAGTGGAGCGCAGACTATTGTCACGAAGTAGTCGCACGGCTAACGACCCAGATTACGATCGATGTACTTCCGCGAGTAAAAATAAAACAAGCCACAGTTATCTGTCTGACTAGAACAAGAGGAAATGTCGAATTTACAGGCATTGTGCGGCTGGACTCCTTCTGAAACGAAAACGCGCCGGCCGGCTGATCAAAAGTCGACGAATTTCTTTTAACAATGATGTACTTTATGTAATAATTAAATGTATTAGAGGTCGGCCTATATTAAAGTTAGCCGCTCACTACTCGCTAAATCCAGCCACTTCACCAGCAGAATTCCCACCGTTTCCTGCACTTTTGACGCTTTTACTCTGAAATTAATTTATAATTCAGTTTTAATTCCATAGGTAATGTAATAATAATAATAATAATAACGGTACTTTTCAAAAGAATAATATTACCTTCTAAAGAGGTTCTGACTGAATTAAAGGCAACAATTTTTTTTTTCGTTAGAAAGGAAATCAAGCACACGAACTGCTCCCTACATTTTTAATGAAGTCGACACCAGTTCTCTCCCTTACCCTAATACAGCGAGTCTAATGCCTTTTTTCCTTCGTCCGCCAGCCCCACATCAAAGTACTTGTTCTAAAGGAGTTCGGATGACGGGCTGCCTTCGGACCCGGGTCGGCTGCTCACCCTCTTCAGAGGGACGTGTGCTGCTTTCGGGGTAGGTAAGTGAGGTTTGCTTGTCCCCCACCCGGTTGCGAGCTCGTGCAGGTGCCTTTTCCAAGGGGCGCCGAGAGAGAGAGAGAGAGTTCGCCACCAGGTGACCTTCCTCCGACATTTCTCGGCTCACCGACGGGAAACCCGCCCGCCATGCCGGCACCTCGCTTCCCCGGGACCCCGGCCAATTGCTGGCGCCCGCAGAAATGTCTCAGTTTATTGGCTTCTGGGAGAAATCTACCCGCTGGGTTTTTTTTGTGGGGATTGCTGCCAACAAATATGGGAGTTTGCCTGGCTGAACCGCCGGAGTTGATTGCCTCTGCCGGCGCAAGATGGCGCTGTGGTGAGAATGACGCAGGGATCTGGGCACGAGGAAGGAGAGGGAGTGGCAGGGGCTGGGAAGACCGACCGAAACCGTCGGTTTTTTACGCGGATTTCTTCCTCCACCAGCGATAGAACCACCTGACTTTCATTAATATTCATGAGCCGTCTGTCTCTCCCCCCTTTTTTAAAAAATGTCTGCAGCTAATTTACGAAGTAGAATGCAACCTGACCTCATTTATCTCCCACGTCTGTCGTCTGCTTTCTTCCCCACTTGAAAGCGGTCATCTTGTCTGTACCTTGTTGGGGGATGAGGGAGGGGAAAGAATAACAACAACAAAATGGAAACTGAACCCTTTGAAGGTCGCGAAAGTTCTGTACTGCGCGGCTGCGGTGGGTGCTCGATCAGTCAGCCGCAATGTATATTAATTATTATAATTTCCCTGATTATGGGTGAAGGGGGAACCTTTATCCTCCTGGAAGATCTTTACTCTTTATCTCTTTAATTATTTACATCGTGCAACGAACCCTCGCAACCCAAATAGCGATCTCGTGGGTGGCTCGTTTCCGTTAGCAGCCCCTAAAATATCCGCTCCAAATTTGGTAGAGATGAGCTTTCGGCTCAGCACGAAACTGATTCCGCTTTGTACCAGGTATCTACCTGCATAGAGACGGGGGACCGACGGTGCACTGCATAGCGCCGCCACGTCTACACCCCAAATTCTCTACTATACCGCGCCCCTCCCCCCGTAATTCAGATCTCGCTTGTTCTTGCGTATTTTCTGCGGACCTGCCGCCCCACTTTACCAAGTTCGTCTGTCAAGTTTTTCTGAACTTTCTCTCTGACGGATGCTTGTTTATTAAAATCCCTTGCTTTACTTAAAAAACCCTGCTCTCTCTCTCACCCCTCCTTTTTTCTCTATCTCATTAAAATAATAGTAAATGATGGGTTCTCAGAGGGAATCTTATTTTAAAAAAAATTATCTGAAACCTAAGCAAAGTTTATCTTATGTCATGTGATATGAGAGAACGTGTGAGCGAGTGTGTCTACCCCTAGAAATCACATTTGTGAACAAAATGTCACTTTACAGAGGTTTTTCAAAAAAAACCCAACTTCTTGTTCATGCAGAGATGTTTTAAAACAATTTTGGTGTTGAGCATTTTTAATTTCATGTTAACCCCTGTAATGTTAAGGTACTTAAGTAAGGGGGTTAATTCCCCTTGCTTGGTAATCTTACTGGGTGGGTAAAACTAATTCTAAACTTTGATTAAATGTATCTGTGAATACTTGTTGCTATTGTTTGTTAGAAACTGTTTCAGAGAACACTACTGATTAAAAAATAAACAAATAATTGTAAAATTCTTAATGTTATTTATGTATTTTTATTTCTAAAAATATAATAACCTTATATTTATTTAGAATTCTAAAAAGTTATTTATTTTTTGTTTTCCAGGGGTGTTAATGAGGTAAGTGAATGAAAATGGCAGATTTGAAAATTAAGATTTTTTTTACTATTTTGCTTTGGGAGAAAGATGTTTTAAAAGTAGTTTATGTAATCTGATAACATGAGAAGACCTTGTCTTGGTGTGATTATGAATTATCTATATATATACTTTAGATAATTTCTTTGTACTAAGTTTACTAAGTCTTTTAATTATGTGTGTGAATAGAGATAAGGTAAAACTTCTAATTATTGATTGTGATTCCAGTGTTAATCATAGGGCAGTCTTCAGTTAATCCTACCATATTATTAAATGTCATTTGTCTGTCTGACACTGACTGCTGGAAGGATAGTAGTAATATATTATAATAGCTACAAATGTAGGAGATATTTACAAGATATTGCTACAAGAGGCAATCAAAAGTTTATGATTTGTGGAGTGAAAAACATTTCAAAAACATGTTTGCTTCTATGTTCTGTAGTTTCTTTATAGTGCTGTTCAGAACTTGTGGGCTTTTCAATTGCATTGGTCTTCCAGAAACACCCTGCTGCTGTGATTGTTGTAAATGAATCTGATGCCTCGGATGTCAATTGAGGAATAGATAGATATATGCGTGAGACTCAGAAAGTGGAGTTCCAATCAAAAGCTACACTTCTGCCACCGAAACTTGATTTAGACTTGCTTATGTGAAGATTTGTTGGACAGAAGGAAAACTGTCATCTGTGCTTTGTCTTTCAGCTGCATCTTTGTCTGAATATTTTTAATTACATTTGGCAGCAATCATTTTCTTGAGTGGCCAGTGGAATCTAGTCTGGATAATCTGCACTACAAAGCTGATGATTGTAGCATCTGGATTCTTTTGTTCTGTGGGAACTGTCTCATAGCTCTTCATCACATGAAAGACTACCAAAAAATGACTGTTTTGTTTATCAAGTCTGTTTGTCAGTTTGAGATGACTTTACGTTATGATAAATTTTAACACTGTATTCATTGATGAAATTGGACAGTTTGGAGACATGGAAATCTCTTTGCATAGCAGTATCTGTAGAAGACTTTAGAGAGACACATGACAGCTGCTGCTACACCAGATTTTATAAAACCAAATTTATTCCACTGAAGAAAATTTTGAGAAGAACATTCAAACAAATAAAATAAAATGTGTTAATCTCTTTATTTCCTGAAAGTACCATATTTTTATCCCTTAATCTTCTAGTTCTTCTAAGATATCATAACTTTCTCTATTATTGTTTTGTTTTTATAAGTTCATTAAAACATTAGTCTTTTTTCTTACTGTATTTCTCAAAGTGTTGATGTGTTTATTTTCTACTTTTGCTCAGCTGCATTATTTCATATACTTACATTGTTCACTTATGTATACTGGCAGCCAATTCCACTGCATTTAGTAATAAATGAATTATATCACATCTCTTTCAACATCTCTTCTTAACAAAGTGGATCATGGAAAAATGTGTGGTGTAACCTTAAAGTTGTAGCAGAAACTACTCAAAACAATACCTCCCTACATCTTTAATATTGCAATACATTAGATTTTTAACAGCAGCAGCAGCCATATTAGAAAATGCTTGTCTAAAGACTCTTCAAAAGTTCCTGTGGTCTTTGCCATGTCCAACTTGGATGAGTGAGTAACCTACTTTATGGCTAAGTGGTTAATTTGTATGAACAGCAAATAATAATAATAATTTCTTTTGTAGGTAATATCTTCTGGCGATGAGTGCATCTTCTAAAGCTTCAGCTGATAAATACACAATTCAAGTTGTTACGAAGTATATGTGTAGGTATTGTGCCAGACAATTCAGTACAGTTCGTGATATGCAGACACATGTCATGTCGCATGCACATGGGAAAACGCCTCTTAACTGCTCTGTTTGTGGACGATCTTACAGTACTCCATCGAAATTGCAGCGCCACATCCGCGTGCACAGTGGTGAACGCCCGTACATCTGCAACATGTGTGGGCGAAGATTCACACGGTCTGACCATGTCAAACAGCACATGAAAGTCCACCTGCCGCATCGACAGAAAAACATGTGCCGCATCTGTGGCATTCGTTTTGCAAAATGTCAGTTATTGGGCAGCCATCTTCGTCGGCACGAAATTTATCAAATTCACTTGTGTCATCGCTGTGGGGAAGGGTTTCAAGATGCTGATGAATTGGAGAAGCACAAGAAGCTTCATAACATCCGAGGAAATCTTCGAGCAAATGGCCGCCGAGGTTTTCGTGGTGTATCCAGTGAGGATGGAGAACTGCAAGATCCCTTGGGAAAAGCATTACAAGGATGTAAATGGCTGGGATGTGCTCGGTTTTGCATTGGACAGATACCATCAGCTAAAGCTGCTCATCAAGCAGAAAAAGATGAAGACGAGCCAGAAGCAAAACCAAGTGTATCAAACTACAAGGTTACTCCTCCAAAACCTGAACCAGAATTGACTGTAGATGCTGTAAAAGATGATGAACATGCTACTAATGATGAAGAAAGTCCAAAGATGGCAATATCTGCATGCTACTCTCTAGCAGGATCTAGTGGTAATATCGAGGACAAAAACTTTGAAGGTACAACTGCAGATGCTGAGACAATAACAGATGGCACTAAGATGTTTGTTGTTCCCAGTGGATCTGGTCAAAATGATGGCTCAAAATCTGACTTGGTAAAGCATGTAGGTAAGTCAATCAGCTTATCCTCAGGCCAAGTCACAGCTGCACTGAAAGCAGTCATTAAGAAAGAGCCAGGTACCAGCAAAGACCAGGGGGCAAGCTACACAATCAGCCTGCTTGGCAAGAACACACAAACACCTGTTGTTATCAAAAGACCTTTCAGTCCAACCCCTATGGGGCAACAGGTAGACTCCCACGGGTCTTTTGTTTTAAATGGGAAGAGGCTGAGTCGGTGTGATCATTGTGGGATCTGGTTTGAAGACTATGCTATGTGCATGTTACATAACAGTCTACACTCGGCAGATGAATCCGACCCTTTCACCTGTCGGAAATGTCTAAAAAAGTTGGGAAATCGTTTGGAATTTATGGCGCATTTAATATGGCATCTGGATCCAGAGCTGCAATAATGATACAGAATATTCATTATTATTATTATTATTATTATTATTATTATTATTATTATTATTATTATATTATTATTATTATTATTATGAGGTTTATTTTAATTTTGAACCTTATTAAAGAAATATAAATAATCTGTTCTCTATGTTCCTATGTTGTTTGATGGATTGTATGTGGTACTGTACTTGGTGTATAACTAATATTTTTGTTTGGCCAGTTAAGCAGAGAGATCTAACCACTACTAGTTTTCGACAACAGTATGTGTATTATAATTCTATTAAAGACATCTTAAGCAATTACATTACTACTGACCAACCATAGAGAGAATAAAGTATTTTTCCATTGGAATTGATTGGATTTACTAGTTTTGCAGTATCTTCTGACTATAAGGTCTGAGAACGCCATCACTAGATGTAGGAGTCGCTCGACTTAGATCATGTGATACAGCACACAAGGAGATATCTTATGCTACTTAGAATTTGTGGTCAGCTAATACAGGTATAAATCACAACAAGTTTAACACAAAGCCCCTGATGTCCAGCAACTATCCATTTTTCCTCTTAAAGGAAATCTGTGTGAAATCATCATTAAAAGCTTACAAACAATACCTGTGTTTCTAACTGAATTGTTTTCTTTTGAGAAGTGAGTTGACAAACTAAACCCATATTACCTTGTTATCCTAAGAACCTTTTCTTGACAATCAGGGATACATGAGAAGATGAACTAAGCTATCTGAATAACTTATGACTGTTGCTCCTCATTTATTTTATCTGTTTTTCATGTTGTTTATGCTATTTTAACAAAATATAGCATTAGGCTTGCACTGCCAGTCATGATCTAATTAATGGTTCAAACAAATGGCCTGTATTCAGTTTTATTCAGTAAAAGATCAAACCCACAACTTAAATCTTGAATGGATGGAGCAAAATCCTTTTCTGTATTAAAATTAATAATAAGAATTTTGTTCAACCTAATAAGGACGAAATCTTGTTTATAAATGTCTTGTGTTTATTCAAGATGTCTCCATGCTACAGTTGGTTTCTTTGTTCATCTGAGTTACGGTAAAGTTTCTTTTTTTTGTTTTTACTAAATGTTCTATTTTTAAAAGATTCAAATGATGATAAGCTAGTTTTTTCAAAGATTACACTAAAATCACAGTAAATAAGGATCAGCATCATCACTATCTATCCATCAAAATGTTCTTTGATTCCATAATACTTTAAATTCATTTTTGATAATGAGTTCTAGATGTACAACACCTATAGCTGGTTTGCACTGGAGCAACATGTTATGTCACTGTTTGATCTGGGCTCCCTCTTCTGAACCAGTTCAAGGAGTTTTCCCCATTGGCTGTGCTTGAGCTTTCTTACCTTACTCAGTATTCTCCCATAATACAACTGTTTTTAAGCACCTGAAAAGAATATGCAAGGTCAGTCAGTAATGGTCCGTTCTGTTGATGCTTAACCTGAAAAGTAAATAAAGTTCATAGAAGGGTTCTAATTTTTTGTATTTCAGGTTTCAGGTTTTATGGACTACATTTACCAGAATCTAGTTTGCTTCTATTTTAATATATCTTCTGTGGTGCAAGCAGGAGTCTAAAAGACATTTGTCATATAAACAGTTGTTGTTTGTTCTCAGGTCTAAAGTTCGTGTAGACTGTTTTTCTCGGGTATGTGTAAAACTGTTTGTAATGGACTTAACTAATATATCTTGGCCAGGCTTTTTTTTTTCATGTGTCTGAATGTGTTTACTACATCCTAAACTGATTACCAGGAGGCAAAAATACATCACATCTTACACAAGGTTCTCAGGTTAGCAACATGGCAAGAATACATCAACTGTTATGCAAGGTTTCAGAATTAGAGAAATGGTCTTATGTAATATATGGTCACAGAGAGGCTCACATAATGTAGAGGAATAGTTAGGGGATTTCCCATCATCTTAGTAAATAAACTAACTAATAGTTTATTAGTTCAATTATTACTAATGAGATGCTGGGAAATGCTTGAAATACTTCTGTGTAAATAATATGTTGCCATTAACTTTCTGTTTAACATAATTTATACAAGGGTCCCTTAGTGGGAATATGTTCATAGTATAGTGTAGTGGCTAGAAGGACATCATAACTTACACAAGGCTCCAGGTTTATCTGGTATTTATCTACTCATTTATTAAACTGATAAAGATTACAAATTTGCTACTATGTGACTGTTTCAGGACAACAACTCAGATACTGTTAGAGATGATGTTTAGCCAATCAGTATATACAGCTTGTGTAGTGGTGGTAGTGTTTTAGAAATTTTTAAATAATTTTGTAAAAGATCTGGGCTGATTTTTTTATTTCAAAATATTTTTGTGTATTATAGCTGTCTAAAGATGTCATTGGATATTTTAACACTGATGTTAAAAGTAATTTTCAAGAAGTTTTTATTCCTAGATTTTGCAGAAATTTGAATAAATGATGTGTTGGTCTTATAATTGTCATCTGATAGGATTATATCAATTAGAATTTTTTTAAAATTGCTTCTTTAATTTTTTTCATTAATATCATCTCTGTTGTTAAAAAAAAGTAATATTTTTTTTTAGTTTTAACTTCTTTAACCCTTTTCTGAACATGAACAAAATCACTAAAGTTCTGTTCTTTGCCATCTTTACCACATCCCTGTGATATCATCTTAAAAGAAGACTGATGTTTGAATTATTGATGAGTTTTTCCAACACTGCACTTTCTTTCCAGCTATACATATATCAAATATACAAGTTAAAAAAGACATTTAATGAGCAACTCGGCAGGTGTGAGGTTTTTATGGTGAAGAAGAAAATTCCAGAAAAACTCTTGAGAAAATTAGAAGAAAAATCTGATAGAAGTTTATTAGATAATAGATAGTTTTGAATGAGTGGGTAGCAGAAAATTTTGTAGATTTTTCTACTGATAGTAATACTAGGGTTCAAAATTATAATATGGTAACAAATTAACCCTGGACAGATATTAGAAAGCATTTTTGGTGGTAGAATAGAAAATGAATAGCACAAATTGCTAACAATGGTTATTGGTATAGACTGTAAAACAATTTTAAAATTGTAAGAAAAGCGAAGAGATCAAATTGGCAATAAAAATGTAATACAGATAAACAGGTTACTTCGAAATACTATTTTACCATTATTAACTAGAATCCAACTCTAGATAAAAAAAATTTTAAATATGACAAAAAAAAAAGCAGTGAATAATAAGCTTGATTTAGATAAGATCTGGGAAATAAAAATTTTAAATATATATATATGAGCACAAGTTCTGTTTTCATTTAAAATAAATTTGATAAATGCAGGTGCTTGAATTTGAAATTTGAAATCTGAACAAATATGGCCAGAATCTTGACATCATCAAAAACTTGTGATTTAACTTTCTCTGCCAGGCAGATGAGATTGATTGTACCTTTTGAGGTCTAATCTTAAATTATGATGGATTTATACCTTGTAAAAAAATAAAGCTATTAAATCAGTTCATTTGTGGCAAATTTATTTCAGCTAATGCATATTCATATTTACTGAAGTTTCTTAGTCATTTACTTGAATAAAGACCTCAGCTTTCAATAATATATTACACTAATCACTAAAGTTTTTAAAAAAGTGTTTAGATTGTTTTTTAAAGTTTGTACCAAAAATCTTTCCAAGTAAATAGAGTATTGGAAGTGAATTATTTTATTTAAGACAAAGCAAACGACATTGATTTTAAATTCTTTAAAAATTGATCGACCCTTCATTTTTAATGTTTTTTTTTTTTAATTCCTTAAAGGGACATAATCGTAAAAAAATTTTCAAATTTATATTCAGAAAGAATAATTAATTTATTTTTCATTTTTTAACTCGAAATTAGTTGAGAGTTTATTTATAAAATTAATCGTTCAAAAGTACTGATAGTAGTAAATTATATTTTGGGAGTGACGAATAGGCTATGTTTAACATTCTAATTGAAATTAATGTTGTAGTAAGCGATTTTGAATTATCTTTCCTTTGTAATTTTTTTTTTGTTTGCTTGAATTAACGCTAAAAGAAATTCGCTTTGTGTTTTTTTTTTTAAATATCCGAGTATTACCCGTTCGTATCTGAATTGGATTATTATTATTATTATTATTATTATTATTTATTATTATTATTATTATTATTATTATTATTAATATTATTATTATTAGCGAAATGCAGACTTTTTAATGGCAGCGGTTAAAAAAATACTACAAACAGAACACCCAATCTATCTATCTATAATATATAGTTTACAATATACAGCTCAAACAAATGGATTTATTTATTTTTTTTTGCTCTTCCAGGCAACTCTCTGAGTTGGAAGTGTATGCAACCTCATCTGCATTTTTTTACCGTCAGAAAAACGCACGCAAGCACTCACACACACACATGTATATATGTATATAAATGATTGGTCCCAATGTCTTTTTTACGTTAGTCTCATTGAGTTACTTCCCCTCTCACTTTCCGAAGATTCCACCCTTGGTCCTGTGATCTGCCCATTTGCAAACAACCTGTTTCTGCGGCTGTGAAATATTTCAGATTCAGGATTGTAGCAGTTTCCATTTGGATAAGTAAGTACTTCCAGCCTGTATGACATCTGGAAATTCGGTTAGATTCGGAGCAGCTCCGCTGATGAGGCTCCAGGCCGACGTTTTGCCGTCAGACTGGAGGCTGTGCGAGTGACCTTTTCAGTTCACACGACCGTCTCCATCGTCCGGAAACTCGCACACGGCGGCCGATTCGCGTGGGAGTCGGGCGGAGTATCGCTCTAGGCAGCACATACTTATACACGGCACAGGAACGGGTGCCCAAAGTCCGGTGTTCGCGCGTTTTTGGTCGGGCATCGTCATCTTGGGTCCGACGTTAAGTTATCCGGAAACACGTAAATATGGCGCTCGACGACTGGTGGCTGGGTGTCCACGCCTTCCCTTCCGTGCTTGGTTTTCAGCTGGCAGCAGTGGTTCTGAGCCAGCAGGGAAGGGGGGGGGGATCTGCTCTGGAGGCGAGTTCGTTCATGGGCAGCTAAGTAACAATTAAAAAAAAAAAAAAATATATATATATATATAAATAAACATAAGAAAGAAAGAAAAAGAAGGGCTGCTGCTTTAACTAGATGCGACATGTTTTAGGATGGCAAACATGAACGTTCTCGCCTCTGCTATTATACAAGAATTCATCTGTTATATGTTGATGTTTGTAGGAGAGAGAGAGAGACAGCCACGGGATGCAGGAGATTCAGTTGGTCACTCAGAGTTCAACGAGATGCAGTCTTGAACCGTGTTTAAATTAAAATCTAAAATTATAGACCTCAGTCTGTGCCCTTTTATTGCTGTATATATAGATGGACTCCTCTTATTCCCATCTCCAGTTTGTTTTGGTGACTTGTGGATATAAACGAGCCAAACCTTCCTAGCGAGTCTTATATGGGTGTAGACTCGTTAATTTATGGTCTCCCCAATTTTGCTGTTATAATTTTTTTCAGAATAAACACATCTTTGTAATTTTTATCTATTAAGCAAAATATTAAAAAATTTCGGAAACAACTGTGATCAGGAGTGTTTGTATTGAAGGAGGCAATTTCTGGAAGTTGTGTATTTACAATCTGTTTAAAATCGGTTGTAGAGTCTGTGATTAAAGGTCTAACATTTGGTAGCCAGTGGCCTATGGCTGTAATCAGCATGGTATTAACCAGGAAGAGCTCATCAGAAAAGCCTTTTGAAATTAAAAGATATAGCTGAAATGTGGTATAGGGAAAAGTTGACGCCACATACTTGTTAATAAGTGTTTTGCTATGGTAACGCAGAAAAGATTTTGTTTGTTTGTGTGCATGGTGCTAGAAGATTACCAAGTGTACTCCCAGGGATCATTTTGTTTTTATTTATAAATTATGGTGAGAAGGGCAATATTAAGAAGTCTGCTGATGCTACCAAATTATATAGCAGGGTAAGTAATGAAAAAATAAAAAGAGGTTGAGAATTCAATTAAATATCTACAAGTGCAGATGCCTCTCATTATCTCTAAATGCTAATGTGTAGTTTTTGGATGCTACATTGTAGAGAAATAGAACACAGGCCAAGAATCAGTGTAATATCTGAATTACATAGAAAGAGTTGTTTAAAAACAAAAAAACATAAATCAAAATTTTTGGTGTGTTAAGCATATAGGCATTAAAAACACAGTTGTACAGTAATAGTTAAAAATAACAAAACAAGTGATCTTGTGGTATTTCATTTTTCATCTTGTGACTATCTAACAGTTGACAGTCTGTTGACAAGAGTGAACAGATAGTTCACTATGTTGATAACAAATATTCAGTTCTTGTAATGGTTATGTCCACTTTGGACAGCAAGGTATACTTGTAGTTAATGAAGTATGGACTAGCACAGATGTATTTCTTGAACTGTTGGGATGCTTATTCACTGTTGCTGCAACAACTTTACTTAGCAGCATTCTGAAGTGGGTATAATTGTTGTTCAACTTAGTTCCCCTAACTCATCCCACAGGTACTCAATAGAATTCAAATTTGGGGGATCTGAATTACCTGGACATTGTGTTCAAAAAGACATGTGTCTATGGCTGTTGGATGCTGGAAGATTGGCTGCCCCATGGTTCCTATCACAGGGAACGGTATGGGTTGCAGAATATTTTAGATATAATCTCTAGTGTTCATGTTGCTATTTATGACCACAAGTTGTAAATGTGGATTAAGGATTGACTAGTCCATCACACCACTGTGAAATGGATTACTCAAGAACACAATTTTGAGAAAAACTTTCATGTTTCCTATTTGTGAATCCATCCACATAACTTGTCTGCAGATCTGGCTTCATTAGAGAAGATGACATCATACCAGATTTCAGATCTCAACATTGTTTTGTTAAGCAGTGTTGATGAAGCAAGATTTAATCATGGTAATGATGTTGTCATCAAATATGTTGTTTTGTTAATGTTGGCAGACAATTTTGTCACTGATTCATATTTTCCTGGTACTATTAGCAATAGTTCTTGCAGTTTTGAATTGGTTGCAAAGATGTGATGTTTATTCATGCATGGAGGCATCTAGCATGATTGGTTCACAATAGTCCCCTGTTACCCTTACACACTAATGTTGAGTAGACATTAATTTGATGGGCAATTTGCAGTTCCATGAGTTTAATCTGATTCTTCTTGATAGTTGTCATTTGCAGCATTGCATTTCTATGTAATAAAATTATTTGCTCTGTTGTTTTTATAGGGTCTCAGTGCATACAATGCATGTTCATCAGACATTTTTCCAGGGATATAGAGGTAAATGCAAAACCACAGAACAGGCTCTGTTCATGCAAGTTGACAGTTTTGGAACAAACCATTGTCTATCAAATTAAGCAAATAGTCTAGACCTTTGTTAAAATTACTAATTTTGATTATATAAAATTTTTGTTGAATGATATCTTTTAATGTGAGAAAATACTGAGTTTTTAATCCCTCCAGTATAGCAATATTAAGTATGAAAGCAAAGAAATTTGGTTTTAGACCTCATCTTTCAGGACAGACATGTCATCCTTGCAAAATGATATTGACAATTTATAACAGATTTAAAGTTCTACTTGTTTAGTTTGAAGCTGTGAAATTTATCATGTACTAATCAGTTAACAGTGTAAGAAATAACAAGTTTAAAAGGGTAACTTGACTCAGCTGATTAAAATATTTAGTAGGTTTGAAAATACATGTTAAAATATTTTTATGCTAGTAAACATTTCTCATAAAAGGAGTCACCAGTTCAGATTATTTAAATCTAGGAGTATATTGGTTATTTCTAATGTGGTGGTTAATGTGTGAAGAGTTAACCTGAAACATTACCAGAAAAATGTATGCAAGAAATTTAAATTTATGCTATACTACATTTATACCTTCATTTGAAATCTAGTTATTACAGGGTTCTGATTTCGCTTCTCATTTTAGTTATTCTTTTCAACATTTTATAAACCAAGTATCCATTGTTTAGAATTTCTTGCATTAAAGCGAAATAAATAATATTATTTTCCTTCTAAATAATGAGTGAAACACTCCAAAATTTTAAGTAATACGTCTTATTAATGAAAAAAATATTTTTGTTTGAAGGATGCTTTATAAAAGTAAGTAAATTTTATTCACTGAGATGTTTCTAACTTTAACTGTTGTTTAATAAGAGTGCAGTTTTCACACCAACAACTTAGGTGATGGCCTAACTCCAGAATCTGACCTGCATAGTGTGTAAATGGTTGGAATTGATTACTTTCTTAATAAATCAGCTAACAAATTATTAATGATTGTGGAAGTAACATAAATGACAGAAAACCAGTAGTTTCTTTTGGAAGAGATCTGAAATATGATTGTAAGACATCTGAAACTATGAACAGTTCATATGTAGTGCATTTGAAAGAACATATCTACAATTTGTGTTTCTGTTTTCAGGTAATGGAGATGGATGTGTCACCATCAGTATCTTCTACTGACAAGTATACAGTTCAAGTGTTCACCAAATACATGTGCAGGTACTGTGCCAAGCAGTTTGATAATGTCCGTGATATGCAGGTTCACGTTGCTTCTCATAAAAGGAGTACTGCACCATATTCTTGTTCCATTTGTGAGCGAATTTACCGGACATCATCAAAACTTCAGCGACATGTGCGGGTGCACAGTGGGGAACGGCCTTATGTTTGTAATTTATGTGGTCGTCGATTCACAAGGTCAGACCATGTAAAGCAGCACATGAAGGTCCATATGTCACTTAGGCAAAAAAATATTTGTCGTATATGCAATGCAAGATTTATGAAAACTCATTTCCTTGGAGTCCATCTTCGTTCTCATGGTATTGCTCAGGTCCATATGTGCCGTCGATGTGGTGAAGGCTTTCAGAATGCTGATGAGTTTGAAAATCATAAGAAATTGCATGACACTAAAGGAAACCTTTGTGCAAACAGGAAAGGCAAAAAGGTTTCAATCAGTAGTGATATAGAAAATGATGACAGCCAGGACCCAGGAAAAAAGGGCTCTCTGAATGGGAAGTGGTTGGGGTGTGCACGATTTTGTATTGCACAGCTGCCAGCTAAAAATAAAGTTCTTGAAGACAGTGTAACTTATGAAACATCTTGTGAATTGAAGAATGAAAATGAAACAACTGAGACAAATCATGAGTCAGCACCTGAAGCTATTGAAACAGTGGAGGATTACAGTGGCCTTGATGCAGCTGCTGCTGCTTGTTACTCACTGGTTGACTTGAACAATGGTGCAAATGAAACTGAAAGTATAGTTGCTGAAACAATTACTGACGGTACAAAGATGTTTGTTCTTCCTAGTGCTGATGAAAATGGTATAGCTGAGTTGAATGAACAAGGTAGTAAAAATGTGGCATCTGGTTTAAAAGCAGTAATAAAAAAGGAACCAGGAATGTTAGACCTAAAAGATAAAAATTATACTGTAAGTTTGTTAAACAAAAACTCTTTACTGTTAAATCACTTTGCAAAGCAACCACTGAATCCTATACAGAGAGACATTTTGATCCCTGCAGAGATTGGGGAAAAGAAGGTGTCAAAGTGTGACTACTGTGGGATCTGGTTTGAAGACCATGCCATGTACATGCTGCACAACAGTCTGCACTCTGCAGATATAACTGATCCATTTACATGCAAGAAATGCATGAAAAGATTAGGTAACCGGCTGGAATTTACTGCACATCTAGTTTGGCATTTGGACCCAGAATGCCAATGACCACTTAGTGACATATTTTGTTTGTGTAATGGCTGTCAGATCAAGTACACAACACATGCTGGTAACTTAATTAGGGAGGTCACAGGTGTTTATTTATTTTATTTATTTTTAAATATTCTTGTTTGCATAGCTAAGAGAATAAGTGCAAAAAGTGAACGCTCATTATCATCAGCTGAATATCCAGGCTGGAAATGTTATCTGAAAAGTAGGGATGCACCAGTTGGCAGGTGATCAGTAATCAGCCTAATATACCATTTTGCCGATTAATTGATTGGTCAATTGTTAGGTTTCTTAACAGTGAATGGAAAAAATTCATTTTTTTAGTCAGAAAGAATTGGAATATTGCTTTGCTGTTTTCCATATTACACCAAGTTTTATCAACAAATAAGCTTATTCAGGTCAACACACAACCAGGGCCATCAATCTGGTTGGAAGGCAGGAGGCAGAAATGGTGAATCCCACGGGTATTCATTCAATCACCACCACTTCCCTTCATACATGTATCTACTATACACACATTTGTGATTTGGGTTTATTAAAAAAATATGGAAAATTTTGTGAAATTGAAATCTTAAACATTTTGATGCTAACTGATCACTATAGGCATTTCCAAAACTTAATATATAAGTAGGTGAATTTAAAAGTCAAAATATTAAAAGCAGCAGTGTTCTACAAACAGGTTAAAAAATCAGCACATTTATGAAACTCCTAATGGCTAAAGATGTGTTAAACTAATCAACATAAATATTTCCAAATCCAGATTAATTTATAACTATGTGAAAACAAAAGTATTCAAACTAGTACTGGCTTACGAACAGATTCATAAATGATTTTAAATGTCTATCAAAAGTATAAGTTAGTATTTAAAGTTATAAGCTTTTAAATTTTAATGGAGAAATGTTAGCTTTTTACTATTTTCTGGATTGAGGCAGTTTCTTGTTGCCTTGCGTGGTGTTCACTGGTGCTAAAAATGCCAATCACTATCTATATAAGATGGAGGTGCATATATATATATATATGCACCTGTGCCATGCTTTTCAGCCCTTTTAATTGGAAAGTATTTACTTTACACCATAACAGAAATCTTCATGTTTGGGTAGCAGAGTCAGATCTTCCTCAGTCTTTCCCTAAAATAGCAGTGTGTTTATTTTCTTTCTTATTTCTTGAGGACCTTAAATTTTGTTTTTTTGTAGAAGACACTGGCAACTTGATCACTCAGCTTGTTAATATTTTAAAGGACAGTTACTTGAAAGCAATTCCTGATCAGTCAACATACAAAATATTACTAAGAATGAATAATTATACAAAGAACAGTGGAGAGGCTTTCTATATCATAGAAGTCAAATTTTGATGTACTGGTTTTTTACATTTGGAATATGCAAATCCCATAATTAGAAGTTTTAGATTAAAAAAGAAGCTTTTATATATAACTTCACATGCGACAAGAGAATATTCTATTAATAATGCAGTGTGCGGTAGGTATCTGATTTCAACCATCTTTTAAATATTTTTCAATGTTTATGCGTCTATATTTGTTTTTGCTTTTTCCTTCATCAAAACAATGTATTGGCAGAATTTTGCAATATATCACAAGTTCTCAATGTTTGTACGAACTGAGGAATTATTCAGGCTGTTTTTACTCTTAATTTTCAAAGTAAATATATTTTTATTGTTAAGATTTTGGGCAACTGAACAAAACTTGGACACAGTTTCATGTACAAATATGTATTAGTGGAAAGAGGGTAAGCCCTTTAGATCTATTTATTTTTACCACTTTTAAAAATACATGGTGTACAGAAATACATTTCTAGCTTCCCAGGAGCAGCAGTCCAAACATTCTATTATGAATTTTACTAATTGGCTGATTAATTGATAATTGGCCATTTTCATAATTGACACATCCCTAATAAAAAGCACATGTTTAGGATTATGTATTGTCACCTCTAGACATTTTCTGAGGGTCCAGATGGACTAAAAATATGGTAGTCTTTGTGAACCATGGAGTGAAAGAAAATGCATTGGATTGTGCTATTTGAAGACCAAGAAAAAATAGTACAAACATAAATGAGAGATATTTAGTGAGGCAGACTTGTTATTTTACACATCTTAATCAAATAATACAAAGTAGCGATGTATACATCATTTTACCATGAATCATATTCTGGAGAATAATATTTTTTAATTTGATATTTCAATTTCTGAGAGCAAACAGTAAGGAACAAAATTTTTTTCTAGGAAACTTTTGCATGTATTAAAGAAATGAATTTTAAATATGTATAGCCTGAATGGTGACGGGGGAGGGGACTTAAAAAGATAAGTTAAACACGTGGCAAAGTCTGATGGATATGGATATTACATTTTGCTCACTAAGCAGTCTTCTTCACTACTGACTTTTTTTTTTTAAGAAATGCCTTCAAAATTCTGTCCTGGCATCATCTTTAATAAATGGAAATATCTAAGAATGAATTTTTTTGCTTTTAGGTGTTTTGTCAATACTTTTGTTTTTTGTGCACTTTGTTTGAAAAGGAAACAAATAAAAGAGCAAGTTATTTTCTGCAGTTAAGATGTGTAGCAATGCCACACTTTCACTAGTGAGTTGCATTTGAAAAATGCTGACTTACTTTTTTACTATTGTTTGAAGCAGAAATGTTCTTGTATAATGCAGTAATTACATTGATATCTCTTGCACTGTTAAGAACCATTAACATTCTCTGAACTCAATATAACTGAAGGAAAATTGATAAACTTAAGTAAATGGTTCAATTAAAATATAAATGACTCTGCTTTGAGTACCTTTCTGTCTGCTTCTTAATTAACCCTCACTGACTTTTAGCCAATTTCTTGTCATTTTTGTTAAACAAGCTGGAGCCCAGAAAACATTTTATATACTTGCATTGCCTTAGAACAATAAAATTATACAAAAAAAAAAAAAAAAAAAAATCCTCCATTTTTGTGTATATATGTGTGGTAGCAAAGTTAACTCCAGCTTTTCTTGTCTATATTGTGTGAAAACTAACTCTTATTACTTACAAATTTTATAAGAATTTGAGAACAACACTAATTCTAATCAGTTCATAAAAAAAAGCACATTCACATCCTTCTCTGTAATCATATAGAGGCTTAAAATAGTCCAAGAAATTGGGTCTGTCTTTTCTCTGAAAACTATTTTACTTGCTTCAAAATAAATATATGTTGTGTGTTATCTACAGAGATGATTTTTTGTTTCATTTTTAAAGCTTTGGATGTATACCCAAAAATTGGAATAACTGCACCTTTTATTTGCATAATGTGTCAATGTATTTCCTATAACAAAAATCCTGGTGTTACTTGAGTAACAAGCCTGGTGAGCAGGGATGAATAAAAAGATTATTATGGTGTGTTTGTGAAAAGAAATATTAAATTGTTACGTAAAGCAGCATGAGAGCATTCTACCTACCATTGTTATGATTTTGTAATGTGTGTGTAAAAGTGGTTATGAATTACAATTTTATACTTCATTTGAAAGTTTAATTTTTATTCACAGGTGATTCATCTTTGAGTAAATTGTTTTTTTATTACATAAGAATAATTGTTGTTTTGTATGTACATGGTTATTTTTATTTATTTTAAAATTTTAATACCATATTTAAATGAAGATGCAAATTATACAGGATACTATAATATAATCTACTGATATGTTAAATTTGTTCATCTCCCAAAAGAAAGAAAAATAAAGGTAATGACATGACTTTAGAAACACCAGCTGAAAATTTTATTCAACAAAAACAAAAGGCTATTGCAGGGTTGATGGCATATACCATGTAGCAAAATTAATGAAGCATGCATGTTGTAAGTAACTTTTTGAATGGTCTGAAAAAATTGCTAATCATTTGAAAGATTTAGTAAATGTTTGTAATCTTAAAAGGTAAAAGTTTGTAGTCAGTGTCTAAGTTTTTCCAGTTGACATGATCAATGGTATTTATAGTAAAAAATTGGCATGGTATTTATAATGCATCTTATACTTCCACAATTGTTTTGGCATGCCCAGACTTACCTAACTTGGTGCAAACAATGATCAGAACAACTATAGGTTCTCTGAAACACATTTAGTCTGTTAATAACATCAGTAGCTTTGGCACGAAATCAGTTAGGTTAAGTCAGACTATTGGGTAGGTGGTAATCTATCACTTTAACTTTGACAGCATCTGTGTTGGATAGATGTTCTGTTCATTGGTGAACCCAGGTTCCATGCTAGCCATGGCAACAATAGAGATGACACTGCCGAGGAATGTCACCTTGTTCTGTGAGTTTTGTTAATAAATAGAAAACAGGAAGGTTATAATGCATGGTGGAATCAACTCTTCAAAACTGGTACGCCTTATGTGATGTAGTGTCATTGCACAAAACAGCATTACTGTGTTGTAATTTTGTATCTTAAAAGTCAAAATCTTTATTTGGCATGCTATTTGGATTCTCTGAAGATGACAACAACAACAATCCCCCTCCCGACAGACTTCACCAGACATATTCATGGAGAACATCTGAAAATCATTAAGTTATAAACAAGACCGCTTCATAAATGCGAAATGTGAAAATATCTTTGCAGGAGTGATAGCAGATTTCCCTAAAGTATCCAGATAAAAATTATGTTTTCCATACACTGATGTTCATAGAAGTTGCATGCTATTGTTATTTTGTGGCAAACATCCCAATCTTTAATTTGGACTATTCTTTATTTATGTGAGCTCACAATATTTTAAATATGTCGATTAAAAAAATTTTTGTCATTTATTTCAAGCATGCTGCAACACCAAAAATCTGATGCATTGATTTCATCTTGTTACAAAAATTTCAGCTGTGTGTTTCTATAGTTGATTACAATTCTTAAGTTTCTCATAAAATTCAAAAGAATTTAATGATTGGAATTTTGCTTAATATATTGCATTTTTGTTATTGAAAACTATATTCTATAAATGATTATTTATTTATTTATTATATCATTTGAAAATGTTTGGCTCACATGGCCTCCCTGTAAGAAGTGGTATACATGTTTGGTATTTTTTAATTTAATGTCTGACAAATGAGAAATCTTTTGTTACTTTTTTAATGCCTCAATCAGGCTAAATTTTAAAATATTTTTGCTGTTTAGTTTTTATGTATATAATCTTTAATCAGTAAAAACAGAAATATATTGATAGTAACTGAAAATACTTTGAGCAGGGGTGTTAATCATGAAAAGTAGCTGTGAGGGATAACATATTTTAAAAAAAAAAACTGTCTTTAGAGAACTCTCTAGATTTACTAAAGAACTGAGTTCCAAGGGTGCATAAATGTTTTTAGGTGTGGCAATTTGGAAACATTTTTAGAAACTGAATTTAACAAATGATATTTATAACCTATAATTTCTTTGGAACATCTCAATTTCTGCTATTGACTTTGTGTTTACACAATTTTTGTTTTAGCTTAGATTTGGTTTAAATTCAATACTTAAGAAAGCATTCTATGAGAAATAGCCATTATTCCTCATGGTTTTGGCAAGGAAATAGTACTTGGCAACTGTAGTATAATCTTTGATTTCTAAAATCTTCTATGGAAAATGTGCAATCATTAGGAAGATTTTAAATATTCTAGCTGATAAACTACATTCCAAGCTAATCTCTATTAAGGGATATATTGATGAAATAAATAATGGCCTTGTCATCGTCTTTTCATTATAGAATAACATGCTAGTTTTCTCTGTTATTATCTTAATAACAATATACTTTCTTCATGTGAATCTGGTTGCCAAAATTAAGTTTCTAATGGGAGAAACCTGCATAGATTTTTCTCTGATGTATTGATAAAATTGTCTTTTTATCTCTGCATTTGGTATCCAACCCCCACAGTCTACAGTAACAGACTTTCATCAAATTGTTCTCCTAGGAACAACAATGGGTACTCCCTAAATGATTCACAAGTAGGAAACACTTATTTATTCTTCAGGGTATTTGTTGATTTATTAGATATATTTTACACCTAACTTGAATACTAATCATTGCTGTTTTTAGTGGCTTCTGCTAACTGACAAGTTAGCTGTTAAAATGTCTGCTGCAATGTCAAATTTCTTGCCACACCCATTAACCTTGCTCACTTGCTCTGTAAATTTATACTTTCATCTTTGTTGCTGCTTCTCTTTTAGAATTTCTCTTGTAAACCACTTTGACATTGCAGTGTCTTAAAATTTTCTTTGGATTTTTTGTATTTCTATTTGTTTTGTAACTTTTCTCAAAATAAACTATTGGCATAATGTTGCCAAATGGCATGGGAAATGTAAATATCCTTACTTTTCCTAAATAGTGCACATTTGTTATTAGCATTAAGTTATGAAACTTTCAGCTCACAACAGGGGTTGTTGGTAATTTGTGCTTTGTTATTAAAAAATAAAACAGCCAACCATCTCGAAACTTGCCAGAAATTAATGTTAGGAAAGAAGTGCATGCTCATTTTATGTGACTTTTCTTCAGGGACATGAAAAAATTAAAGTTATATTACTAAAAGGATTTTTTTCTTCATTTTTAAAAGGTTTGTTACAGGATCAATAATTACAATAAATAGGTGTGGCCAAAATTTCAATGGATCTGAGTAAAATAGTCCCTTAAGAATTATTGTGATTGATTCACTGAAGTGAATAGTCTGAATAACAACAGCTTAGCATATTTTTGTTGACCAGATTTCTGTTCGAAGAAAAAACATTATGCAGATGAGGGACATCAATAAATAAACGGCATGTATAAAGGATAATGATAGAAAAAATTAGAGTTTGTTTGCTTTTTTTAAAAAAAAGATGTGTGAATATACATGCGCGCGCGCGCACACACACGATCTGTTGAAATAAATTAATGCATTAAATTTCATTGGTTATCAAATAAATTTGTTTTGGTTCATTAACTGCTGTTTCTCATGCCTTCTGCTGGGATGAATACACAGAATTAGAATTTATTATTCACTTTGTTTTGGGCTTCTGTCAGGTGTGGTGCCAGTTGTTGTTCGTGACACTGCAAATTGATCAGTTCGGTTAGTAGAGCTCAGTTACTGAGCGATGCATCCAAAGTTTAGAAGAAAAGAGAGCCTATTTTGTTCAGTTTGGGCAAGGGATCAATTTACATCCAGCCCTTATATTAGGAAAGCGCGATGTGCTGTTCTAGCTTGAGAACTGTCGCTTCATCTGGAGGCTTGTTTTACCATTTGCAGAAGAGAAGAAGCATCCTTGGCGTTTCTACAAAGCATCCACATACCAAGGCGGGAGAGTTAGCTCTAACGTGAGGCCAGCAGGAGCATGGGCCAGGAAGCGCTGAACTAGGGGAGTCAGGGCCAGTCGTTCAGAGAAAACCTGAGTCGGCTTTCCTTTTCCTGTTCCAACGAGATTCCGTTCAACTCTCAACAAATCGTAAGACGCCAAACTTCACAACAACAGGAAGTACGTACGTAGCAGACACGCACTTCCATCCATCACCTCCCCAACTAAATTCTATCCAACCTCACTCTGATCGCGTCTCCCAGGTCACATGACCAGTGGAGGTGGGGTGGGCGGCTGTCGTGACATTAACATAATTCATTGGCGGAAATCGCAGAAGGTGACAGGTATGTTCGGGCTTCGATATTCCTGATCTTAAGCAGGCAAATTTCTTTCCGCGTGTGTGGGATTCCACCTGAAACTTAGTTCGTGGTGGCCGGGCACGGGGCCGATGGCATGTTCTCTTATTACTACGAGAGCAGTCCGGCCTGTTACAGCAGCCCCCCCCCTACCTGTGCAGCAGCTCCGCTTGTCAAATAATGTTATACCAACAGTACTGACTGGTGCTGCGTGTCCGTTGTTGAATTTAATTTCAGTTCGTGTTTAATGATCGATAGATTGCTTTATATATCTGTAAACGCATCGCTTCGTTAAGAAAATTTTATTTTAAATACAAATACATTATACGGGGTTTCCGTTTTTCTAATTTGGCCGAGGTTAGGTCTGGTGGGATGTTACTGAACTTGACCAAGACATCTATGGCCTCAGGGTCCTGTCCATTTTCCTGGTGGACGATAGAGCGGGGTTCGAGGTGCGCTGACCCCTGTGCAGGTCCACAGCTCAGCCGGAATTTACCCAGCCTTTTTTTCTTCTTTCGTTTCTTTTATGGATTAAAATGGAAAGGACAGTGAATATTTCTAGTCGGAAAGTGGTGTAGAGTCTCTGGCTGGCTCCATCTAGACCCTGCGCTTACCTTTGGATGTGGATTAAGCAAATGAAAGGGGACGTTTTCTGGCAGTAACTAACAAACCATGGAACAGTGAACAGCTACATCAGCAACTGAACTTTCTACATGACCAAAAGTTAAAGAAGATAGACAAAACACGGTTTTTTGTTGAAATATTTTGTCTAAAATATTCAGTCCAAATGAGTCTTTTGAAGAAGATGTTTCCAAAAGAAGTTCCAAATGCTGTTTAGACTATTCTGCTAATTCATGGTGATTACCAGCTAAGGGTCGCAGTTAATGAGATCCCCTTTAGATAACAAGGTTTTATTTAACCATCATGAATAATAGACTACAATAAGGTAATCTAATTCATAAGCTCACGGATAGAGTCAAGACTAATTTAGTAAATGAAAAAAAAAAGCAACATGGAATCATGGACTGGTTTTCTTTCCCTTCATCTACCTTTGCATCTCATCCACTGGCAAGGTCTTCCTCAGCTTTCGAGTTTCAATTACTATTTTTTTGGATAGATAATCAATGGTAGAGGATTCTTGCTTGCTTCATGAACAGCTATTTGCCAAAATGCTGTCTTTGGATCCCACTTGATTTGAATCCACCATTCTTTTATTGTTGGCAATTTGAATATGTGTTTGCTTAAATCTCTAGGGTATGAAGAAATTCTTGGTTCTCAAATATTCTCCAGCAATTATCACAGAATAAAAAAGATTTCCATCTTTCAGAATTTTTTTTCCTAAATTTTCTTTTGACCTTTTCATGTAGGATTATGAGATGGAAAAAATTCACCTTTCATTTTGTCTTCCAATCTGTGCAGTTACCGCTTCTTGTGCTTTTGATTTTCTGTTTTCTATCAAGCATTCTTCACCATGATCAGCATTTCTTCTACTTCACTGCACATTCTTTTACTCCCAGTACTTCTAAATAAACTCTCTTAAAGATTTTTTTTTCTTTGTTGGGTATCTGTTTGTGTACTGGATCACACGGTTTAACCATTATTTCAAAATTTTATTTTAAAGTTCTGATTTTCTTTTAATGTACAAATGTCTTTCAGCTTTCAATACAGATAGGCACCAATTTAAGTTGAGGTGCAGCCAGTTCCTTGAACAACCTAATCACAAATTCGTTCATTTGCTTCACCATCGTAACATCTCCCACATCACACGTTTGTCAATCATGTCTATCTCGCTTGCTGCTGCAATTACTCTACTTTAGTCACCTTTCTTTATCACATCTCTTTTGGTTTCTGTGCTCTGTAGATTTCAGAATATTCTTCAAACAGACTTCAGTAGTGGAGTGTTCTACATTTTAATGTTATTTTAGCATCATGATGTTTGTGTTAAGTCCAGTGTATGCCCAGATATTAAATATACACAGCACACACACTATACAGATCTTGTCTCTCACAGTCCAGTGTATACTAAGGTAGTAAATACACAGAGCACTCAAAGTACATTTTATACTCAGATATTGAATACAGAGACTGTACTGGAAGTCCAGTATATACTGAGATATTAAGTACACACAGTATACAGGTTTTTTCATCTGAAGTCCATTGTAAACTCAGGTAGTAGATACATACAATTAATGCCTACAAAAATACAGATGTGTCCACCTTGCATTTTTCATCAGTTTTTAATTCCAATACACGGATGATTTACAATGGAAAATCATGTCTTAAACTCAAAATTTACTAACTAGTCTACTACAAAAAAAAAAAATAATTGCCTTCATATTTTCTTTATTTTGCTTCTGTTTGTTTATCTTTGATATTAAATCACAACTTTTCAAGTATATTAGAGATTTTAAAGAGAATTTTTTTTTTTTTTAGCTTTTTTGAATGGATATTTAAAAGCTGAAGTTTTCTTTTTTGTAAACTGTGAGAATGCCTTCTAATTTAATTCCAATGCCATCTGATTTGAATATGGGTGTCCCAAAGAATCATGGAACTGTGGAAGTAATGTTATGTGTTCTATGTTTGTCTCATCTTAGTTCTGGACAGATATGGAGTCATTTTAAAAGAAAAAAAAAATAAAACATTGCGACAATGGAAAGATATGTTCCTGCTTCCTAGATTTTATTTAGTATTACAAAATGTTTTGTTTATAGTTTATTGGTGTCTCAAAAGATAGCCGACAGAAATATTTAAAATCCTCAGAGATTCAAAATGGTATCTTTTCTTTTTTATGTATATGGATGATACTGACATTAGAATATCTAATGTTGTTATAAAATTTTCAGATGATATCAAATTATGTGAGTGGACTAGTAATAGCACTGATATCAAGAATTTAGAATCTGATTTCATTGTTTAGTAGATTGAAATAAGAAGTGGCATATATTTAACATTTTCAGATGCAAGCATCTTAGCCTTAGAAATGTTGAAATCTTTATTGATACTTTTAGTTGTCTGTGCAAGTTTTAGTAGGACTGCCATATTAGCCTGGTTGTGGTTTTGTTTTGTTTTAATAGTTATTTAGAAAAGATAGTCATCAGCTAGATTTCTTTTGGTTGTCATTGGTTACTTATCTGGCTACCTAGTTTAGCTTGCAGATGTTTTCAAAATGGTGAGGTTGGAGTTTTCAGATTGTTTAGTGGTATTGAACATTTGGATTTAGATAAGATATTTTACATCATTATTAGTATTTCATGTAAGTTGGGGTCATAAGTTCAGGATAATGAAAAGACACTTTTGATTAGATAGGTTTTAGCAACAACGGCAAAACTTCTTGCTCTAAAGGCTTTCTATATGTACTGTATATCTAGACTTCATTTTGTGTTTGTTGATAGATATTTTTTGTCACAATCCAAATGTAGTCACAAGTGACACTCTCCTAAACAGGCAGACATTATGTACATAGTCTACACACAACTCGTCACCACTATAGAAATGAGACGTAAGATATCACCTTCAATGGTGCTGTCAAGGACACGTGACAGTCTGTCTAAAGTTGCAGGTAAGACCACTACCGCTCCAAAAACATAAAAGCCTTCTATCAACAAGATGGTTAGAAGCCTCATTTCAGCACCAGAGGCTTTTAAATCATCAAACTCGATTCATTCATAAGTGCATGTGTCAGTGTAACAAAAACATGCAAGCTAAAGCCAGATATGAACTTGTGTGTAGTTGCTGGTGGAAGATGCAAATACATAACATGGTGATGGTAGTTTCAGATGCAATATAGCATTCAACAACTCAAGTGCTGCAACGGCAAGTAGCCTAGTTAAACATCAAAACTAAAGATGGATGGAGATAGAGGCCAGCTGATCAGTAAATAAAAATGTAGGACAGTCACTGCATGAAAGACTTGTGCCAATTTATATCTGCTACAAGCCTTCAGCAGTTGTTGGCTAATTTACAAAATGTACTGCAACCTGCGTCATGCCAGTTCTTTGACAGTATTTGGATGCTGGGCAAAAGTAATACAGATGGGAAAAGGTTGGTCATTTGTCAAGCTGAAGCAGAACAACAGAGGAAGACCAGACTGACCTGAATGTCTAGTTGTCAAATAGACTTTCTGATCCAACTATTCAGGGAAACCCAAAAGGCTTTAGAATTAACTTCTTAAGAGAAATGCACTAATTTTTAAATATTTTCAAGGTAAAAAGTTGGGTAGTTTTATGTACCTTGTTGGCAGACTCCACAAAATATTTGGTTCAGGTGACCAACCCCAATCTTACTACCACTAATGCTTCCCCACTCCACAAACATGGCAGACGACAATGACATCAGAACTACAAACTTGTTGATAGATCGATCTACTGTCATCTACAGTGGATTTTTTATATAAGAACTTATATCAGTTTATCTTTTGTTGATAAACTTTATTGAAAAATGTCATGTTATTCGTGGTAGGATTTCTATTCAATAAATTGTGGTTAATTATGAAGTTTGTTTTTTTATGGATAATTAGTAACCATTTGAAAAGTTGTAATGGTTTAGTTGTACAAAAATTTGTACAACTAAAAAGATGATGTGGCATTGAATGTCAATTATGAGTATACAAAAATTTCTTTTTTTTTCTTGGCAGAGTTGTTTGTCTTAAGTAAAAATGGTTACAGTTTAGGCCAAATGAAAGAAAATAGTTAAAAAAAAAAAAAGAAGAAGAGAGAAAACAAGCTCAAATAGATTTTTACACACCCCATTTTTTTGTAATTTCCAAAGGATACATCTGTTTCTTACCTGATCTGTTTTAGATTTTTAAGAAATCACATAGTAACATATAAGATAGTTGTTTTAGATGCTGTATTCATTTAGATTGTCTTGTGTGCATCAGTGGATAGTGTAGTCAATTTAGTTATTTTGACCAAAAATGAATTAAAAAAAAGAAAGGCTTAATTAACTCTCCTTTTTTCCCCTTGTTTTTCTCTATTTACTGCTGGACCACATCTCAATTGGAACTCATTGGGTGTTACTTTTTCTTCTTTTTTTTGGTGTGCACGAAAAAGGGAGTTGCTTTAATTATTGGTAGGGATGTGTCGATTATCAAAATGGCTGACTACTGATTAATCAGCTCATTAGTATAATTCATAACATAATTTTTGGCCTACAGTTGCTGAGAAATGCATTTCTGTACACTATCTTCACAGTAGGCAGGCTCAGCCCTGCGAGTCCTGAGGCTACAAGAACACTGCCTCTACTGTGATTTTGTGCACCTCCAGTGTTATGCAATTCTCTGGTCATTTGGACCTGGCTTAAGGACTACACTTAAATAAATAAATGAATATACTTTTGATGACTGCTACATTATGAAACATAATGGTTTGTGCCTGCCCTCATAATACCATCGATTTGGCCATTACTGCAGTTCCTAACTTAAGTATTTGGAAAATAAGAAAACCTGTATTTCCAAATGCTTAGACCCTCACTTCAAACTGAAGTTCCAAAGTAAAGACATGAATATGGAGAGAACAAGGCATTGGTTGATAGAGGACATTGAAGAAATGGAAGGTGAAGACAGGCAAATACCAAGAAAAAATTTGAGCTCAAATGTATATGTAAGAATGGTTTTGAATGAACGAATGCCTATGGAATCTTCCTTTTTCACCACTTTTCCAACTCCATGTCCCTGCTTATGTGTTAGTCTGGATGATAAATAAATTTGTTGATCTAATTGTTGTAATACTGAAAACACAGTAGCAATAATAGCCCAGTATTTTTCCAATTTAAAATAAAAATAAAAGTTTTCCATTTGGTGTTAGGAATGACAGTGGCCAGATTTATGCTACTACTATCACGTGTTGAGTGGGGCCGTATGTACTTAAATTTCTTCTTTGTAAAATATACGTTTAATTTTTATCATCCTAGTAGGGCTTCTGTCAACCTTGTCATTAATCTCATTGTTCTTTCTTGACCCCAGAGTGTTTCTAAAAGAAAAAGATTAAATTTAATCTTAAGAATTTTAAAATTTACGTAAACATAACTAAATTGTTCTTAAACTGGGTTGTGGGTTGGGGAGAAAAAGTTTAGTTCTTTTTATGAAGCATTGACCTATAAAATTAAATCAGTATATATTTTTCATGGAAGATATACAAGTGAATGTACCTAGGTATATGAAATGCTCCTGTTAACATTAACGAACATACTGCAGCACAGTTCAACCCATTTTTGTTTCTTGTTTACTGAAGCCAGTTACATTCTAGTTTATTTTGTTCTATTTTAGAAAACCTTAAGGCTTAATGATGCATGCTAGGATGTGAATCAGTCCTTTGAATTTATTCCCACAGTGTATCACCTGAGGGGCATTATGCATTCTACTTCCCTTATTGGGGGGACTGTGACATAGCGCCTTCCTCACTAATATTTTGTGACGACAACTCTGTCTCTTTGCATAATAAGTGAATTTACTAAATATACAACTAGTTTAACATAAATGCTAACTAGTGCTTCTAGCCTTGTGGTATAAGATAAAAACTGATGTGGTATACAGAGGGTTGAATAGCATTTCTCCAATCTCTTCGAGGAAAGGTAAATTGAAATTATGTAGGTGTTGAGAGACAGACACAGACACACCACACACCACACCACACACCCACACACACACACACACAGACACACAGAGAGAGAGAGAGAGATTAGTCACTGCACTCTACCTGAACCACTTTTTTTTCCTGTTTATACTGAATAGATTTAATGATAGCTACATGATTTTTTGGTTAAAAATCTTATCTGACAAATCTGAAATTTTCAGAAATCATAACTAAGACAGACCTTTTGACCCTGCTTATTTGGCTTTAGAGTAGCTTTTGATAAATTTCTATGTATAAGACTTGTAGAAAAGGTTAAGTGAAAAGCTATAGATAAATGGATAAATAACTTACCATAGGTTTGTTTGGGTTTTTTTACCTCTTCTTGATTAGATAAATTATGTTGATACTGTAGTTAGTCGTAGTGAATGTAACAAAAATATTTAGGGATGATGCTACATTTATACTAGGGTTAATACTGAAGAAGATAGATGTGTTTCAAATAACCTTAAATAACTTATTAATCTAGTCAGTCAAGTGGGAAATGGACTTTAACACTAGAAAATATAAAGTTATTCATATAGAAACTAAGGAAAATTATAATCAATATTGTATTGGATTTCCTAAATTGGAAAACGTACTTGAAGGAAAGGATCTAGCGCTACTTTTAATAAAAATCTTATTTAAGGGGCTGTCAAAGTGAAAACAATGCTAGGAATAATGAACCAAACTAAGGAATAAGAAAAAAATTAGTTCCATTATACAATTTCCTTAGTTTGTTCACATTTTGAATATACTGTGAAGATATAAAGTCTTGCTTTTTTAAAAACTTTTGCTGCTAAGTTTTCTCATTGTATAGCATATAAAAATAGTAATTTTCTACATCATATTACACTGAAAAAATTGCTATTAATGAATCAAAGTGGCTGTGCTGGCCTCACTGATCGGCCTACTGTAGTTTTCAATGACGTTATGGATAATGTCAAGATAGCTTGACATTAGGAAACATTTTAGTGTTGGAATTGTAAATGAACAGAAATTACAACCCATGTTTACTAATGGTGATAGTATAAATTAGTGATTGACATCCGTTTGATTCTTCTTTCTGAAGTATGTTGAGTTTTGGTGTTTATGCTCTGATTATTTGTATTATAAGTTTATTTCTGATGAAAGCTTTAGATTTTATTTAAAAAAAAACCTTTTTTATTGCTTATTATTATTATATTATTATTATTATTATTATTATTATTATTATTATTATTATTATTATTATTATTAAAATCAGACTTTAAATTATTATGATATTGTCTTTTTTATATTAAATAATTTTTAAAAATTTCTTTCTAAATAATTTCACAAGCACATGCAACAACTTAAATCTTTCTTTATTATTCTTAAAAGGATAACATTCCCTCTTTGCCCAGTGGTGCCCTCAGCAGTTGTGATGCTAGTAGCTATTTTTGTACATTCTTATTTTTTTTGTACTTGCTCTAATTCCGCTGTGATTGACAGCTGTGGAAAGTTTTCTAACTTGCAGGTAAGAATTTTATCATCAGGTACAAAGTTTAGGTTACCTTAAAACTCTATAGCCATCAAGCTTGCTCCATACTGTTTTTTTATTTATTCATTTATTTGTTTTACCTGTGGGAGTCTGCCACCTGTGGTGACAAAAGCAGTTCAGCCTTTTTTTTTTATTGTTGTGCTTCGGGAAATAGCACCACATGTGTCAGGGCTTCTGACCTGAGAGAACAGGCAAGTTAGCTTCTGTCTGAGTATTTGTATACGTTTCTTTAGTACAGTAAACAGGTAACAAAGGTCTAACTATCTTCTGCTTAACTTTGCTTGGAGCCATCTTAAGACAGCTGCTGGATTTCGGTCAGATAATTTCCTCATTACCAAGACGGCAATAACAAACTTACCTTTCTCTCTTAACAGAGTTTGTTCCGTACAGGCAACGTATTTGATCAGACCAGAGATTGGGTCTGCAGCCCAGGTTCTTATTCTGTATAAAAGTCAACAGTTTTCTGGAGAAGAGATCAACTTGATTGCTCTTTGAAATTTTAAGAATGACTTTATTCATTTGTAAAAACAAAACAAAATTGTATTTTGCTCTCTTTTTAACAGTTATTTTTCTTACATTAATATTTCTATCAGGAACCTTTTTCTCAATCTTTGTCATAATCTTTGTGTTGAAAGAGTTAATGGGGGTGTCAGTAAGCTTCAAGTTATTATGAAATGAACTGATGATCAAAGTTACTGTTGTACACATGAAGTACTTTCTGCTGTGTTGAAAGTATGAATGAAATAATATTTCATGGGTTTACAGCATAGTCAAATGATTAAAGTATTGATTAATAACAGGCAGACATGAAAATTTGTGATTAATATCTTTTTGTTTATACTTTGCAGAAAAGAACAGTGGATGTTCTGTTGGTGGAGTGAAATAGAAAAAAAAACATGGATAATGAATTACGGTAATGTCAAGAAGAGAAACCATGGAAGAACAGGTGATTCACCGAATGTGTTCATCTGGCATCCCAGATCAGCGCTGCACGCATGTGATCAGTACATGCTTTGACTTCCTCAAGGAACCTCAGTACATGATTGATGGGCTGAAGAAGTCGGAGAGTGACACAGAGATTCTGAGGGCGAACAGGAAGAACCATTGTGAACTGTCAAGTAAAATTTTAGATGGTGGAGATGATGCGGTGGTGCTGCGTGAGACCAGGGGTAAGAATCGGAACTTAGCAAGTGAACAAATAAGTCAGGCATTCCAATTCCTTAAGGGAATACCCACAGACTCTCTTCATGAGCAGGCTGCCTTGCTTCTGAGCTCATCGCCAAGTGACAGTACGTGGACTCAGAACAGTAAGCTGGAACAGATCTCTGAAGATGACTGCCAGTTGAAGGACAGAGATGGACTGCCAGACATTCCACCTGGGCCTCTTTCTAAGGATGTATTTTTAGCAGGAGATGATCTGCAAGTAGATAACAAGGATGCAATGGATTTAAAAGAGAGTGAAGATGAAAAAAGCTTAGTTTGTTCTAATGGGAAGAACGAACGAACAAATGCTCTCTCATCTGAGGAAAATGAAGCCCTGAGTTCAGCTATGGGTCAAAAGTTGGAGAGAGGTGATGAAAATTGTTCTGGGGTTGGGATATTTCCAGCTGTGAATGCTGAACAGAGTTCCTTCACAGCTAGTGGGTATGTACGTCAAAGACAGGTAACAAAAAATATTAAAGGATCTCCTGCAGTGGATTTAAGTGAAGAAGATTCTTCTGATGATGATGATTCAAGTAAGAATATTGCATTTATAAAAATTTTTTAAGCTTTATGATCATTAGGAAGTAGAATTCTTCCAGGTTTTCTTTGTAAATACTTTTCTCACCATAATTTATAAAATAATAGATGAAGTTAAGGCTGTGACATATAAACTTTATTTTTTAGATAATTTTAAGTTTTACTCTTTAAATCTATGCTTTAATTTCTAACCAAAACCTTAAACTAGCTCAGTTATATATTATTTAAATAAATATAATATAAATTTATTGATATAAAAACTGCACAGAAGAGGAAAAAATGGATAAAAGAATATATATAAACCATTACACACTGTAACAAATTTTCAAAAGGTTTTCATTTATCCTGATTTTTCAATTGGTTATGGTCAGTTTTAGTGAGCTGATTACTAACATAGCACTGGTTTTTTTAAAGTGTCAGTTTTTCATTCAGAATGTTACTTTAAACATTTAACACATGATTACTGATAATACGGGTACAACTAATTAACTTTTCCAAAACCAAAATGTAACAGTCATTTTAACTCATGAAAAAAGTTTATTCATTACATTATTTATTTAATTCTTAAGCACAGTAAAAATCTAAATTGCAGTTGCAGAAATCAAAAATGTACAATGTTTCAGGCTTTCCTTCAATGCATTGAAGTATCATCACAAATTAGACCCAAAATATAGTCACCCATCATTCTGACATCTCATCTTTCCTGATATCTCTTTTCCATTGTTAGGATATCTTGGTGAAATCTCTCACCATGCTCTTTACTGAAATCTCACATGTTGTCTTTGAAGAAATCTAGATGAGAATGAAGGACATGAAGCTTGAGAGACATTCTGCATCCAACCTTTTTGTGAATCCTTGCAGTCCTTTCAAAAACCCAATCTTCTTAAAATCTCCACAAACATCCCAGTTATATTTTTTGTAGTCAATTATTTCCAGCAGAAACATAACATTTTAATAATCCTCCTTCATATGTACAGAATGGCCAATGGGTATCGATGGATATTTGTTTCCACTGTGAAGAAGGAATGCTTTGAGACTTCTCGCCAAACTGTCAATGAAAAGATGCCATTCAGTAGGATTGTGCACAATACCCATTTCGTAAAACAAGCTATTAATGTCACCGCAGAAGCACAATTTGCCATTCACTGAGAAGTATCTTGAGAATTTTTCATGCCTCTTTCTGGAAGATGTAGATTTACAACTGCTGTCCAAGAGATTCCATTCTTTCAGTCTTGATATGAGAAGTTCAGCATTAGATTTTGTTAAACCTAAATCTCGTACTAAGTCATCCAGTTCTTGTTGATTTGAAAAATGAGGCTTCTTTGAATTTAAGTCAGAATCTTAGTTTTCATCTATGGGCGAATTTTCACTTTCTGATGATGAATTTGTTTCTTTGGATTTTGATTGTGGCTATGGCACTGGAAGGCCATCCACTGTGTGAAACTGGTGCAAGGGATGATGGAATATTTGGATACACAATATCATGTCAGTTTTTGGTTTTCCTGAATCTTGACACACCCACTAAACAAAAGTAACAGTCATCTATGTGATTCTTAGGTTCTCGCCAAATATGAGAGATTGTGCTTTACGATCTACTCTTATCCATCCTTCTAGTGCTGATCTGCATGTTCCACAAGCCACATGAGGTGTGCATGCTTTATCTTGATCACTAATCTTCATTCCAAAGTATGATTCATAGACCAGTGAAAATTTATTGTTTAGTGTGATCACATGTCTTTCTTACTTTGGGCCAATATAGAATCCACAAACATAACAAAATGAGTCTGCAGAGAGCTTGCATTTTCGATTTGCAGCCATTCTTATCTAATAACAGAATTTAAAAAATCACTTGTTAAATGCTTTTATTTCATACTGGACTGAGTGTGCACAAGGGTTTATATACCTTGGTTTATGGATGAAAGTCCAGAAACTTCTAGAAAGCCCTAGAATGTTCCAGAAAGTGCTAGAATGTTCTAGAAAATTCTAAAAAGTTCTTAAAAAATCTAAAAATTTTTAGGGTGTTCCGTATTATGCACCATTCTGTCAACACTAATAGTATAATTATTTCTAATATACTTGATATTTACCAAAAACCAAAGCTAGAAAAATGCCATGGGAAATGTAAAAAATTCAAGTTGACTAAATTTTTGTTACCTAGTATTATCTTCAAAAATTAATTCACAGATTGATATTTTGTTCGATCTTATTTATTTTGCTGTTATTTTTTTACAAGATTACTAAAATATTTTGAGTGACATTTTAAAAATATTGAGTGATGGAATACAATGTGTTTGTACCTGACAAAATGTCATGTGATATATGAAGTACAGACTTGACAATTAAAGTAAGAAATATTTGAATATATAAATTGAAGAATGGTGGTGTAGTGAGGGAAGAAAGATTTGGGTGATTAATATATGAAATTTATACTTGGATAGATTGGATGTGGATGAAAATGTGTAAAGATAGACACTCCATATAGGAAAAGCAGATGTTCCTTTGTTTTCTTTCCCCTCCAAATAATGAAAAGTCAAATGTAGCATTAGTATTTCTTTCAGAAGTTGGGCAGCCGCTGCCTTTTGAGCTTCAAGGGAGGAGCTAATTTTTTGATGGATACCGAAGTATTTGCGCACTGCATCTTATCATCTTGGGAAGTGGTGGTCATCCTTGAGGAAATCACTTGGTTTTGATGTGTGCATGCCTACTAGACCACTTCGTTTTTTAAATGTAGGAGAAAACTGGAGTACTCAGAGAAGACCCTGGTAGCTTGATGGCTGGCTGGTGAAGACCAAGAGGAAACCATGCCAGGGAGGTAACCCACCAAGCCAAGCTGGTCCCCACCTGGGATTTCAGCTTGGGACCGTGCCCTTAGCAGTCCAGTAGTCTGCCACCGGGTCACCATGCTTCCCCCTAATCATTATTAGCTGATTTTTCTTGAATGTTCTCAGGTATCTATGCTGAAAGTACACGGAACTCCTGCTGGATCTATATTGCTGAGGATGCCAGTTATTCCGCCCAGCATCCACAGTCTGAGGATGAAAAGGATGGCGAAAAATCATCCGCTGATGAAGACAGTAAATATTTTAAAAACTGCTGATTCAGTTTTCAAAACAGTTCTCACTGTAACCATTATAATTAGCATTGCTATATTTCCAATTTTGACTTGCTGTTACTTATAGGTTATGGAAGGTGCGTTAAAGTGGTCCATTCTCCCAGTAATGACTAACTCTTTATTTTATTGTCAGTGTGGTTCACAGTTCAATATCTGCACTAAAGAGATTTTGGTATTTAACCCTTAGAAGCTGCTAAATAGTGATCTAACTTGCTGATCTCACTTCACATACTAAAGCTCACTGCTGCTGTTAAAACAGATACAAACTCTGTAGATTACCAGTAACATTATCCCATGGTAAAGTTCCTCTCATATTTACAAAGTCACCGCATTACTTTCCCTTGGAATCTTCTAACATTTAAAGGGTTAATTTTTGTTTGGAATGGAAAAAAAGCAAAATATCTCAGTAGTGAATATTTTGCAGTTAGCAGAATTAGTGCACTTCATAGCTCACTCTATGCAGAGTTTGTTTTTAAGTATAGTTTAAATCTAATGTAAAGTAGTATACTAAAATGGAGAAACAAACATGCGGATGTTGTATTTGTCAAAGATGTTAATGCGCTATGATGAGATGCTATGGATGTTTAAATGAAACTCAGCTGAAATAGCATCATTGTAAAAGTTTCTCACTGTTTTATTTGAACATCTATCCATAACTAACCAAAGAAATCCTCCAAACTTGTGATGTAACTTATCTGTGATGCAGAAGTTATTTTACATAGAAGAGCAACTGCTGCTGGCCTCTACATCACATTCCCTTTTGGGAGGAGGAGAAATTACTCTCCATTACTTTTGGAGTAAAATATTCAATCAATATCTTTTTTGGGGAAAATAGAAATCTGCAAGTCGATATTAGCAGGGCAGCTTTGATGACAGTTGTCTTTAGTTTCTTAATTAAAAATATTGTTTCCCCCTGTTGATGCTGTTGTTTGTCTGTTGGCCATATTTGGACCTTGCCTCTATGAACAGAATTCAGTTCACACTCGATCTTGCAGATATATTCATATTTATAAGTTCATGGATTTTGAATAGAAAAAATAGATTTTCTCTATATCAGCAAATAAAATAGAATAAAAAGTACTAAGTTTAAAGACTGGTTTGAGGCTTTTCTTGATTTACTACCAGTGCAGAGTTATCTTTCTTTCTCTTTCTCTTTTTTATATATTTGCTGTGATTTTTTTTCCTGAAGGTCTTTCAAATTTTGTGTTGCAGATGTTTTTTCAAACAGAAATGGCCATGTACAGAACAGGCACAAGCGATCTGACTCAAATGCAACCACAGCCTCAGAAAACAGTTTCCGACGACAGTTCTGGCACCGGCGCAAGAAGATCGTGTTTCGGAATAAAACTCAGAATGAATATCAACGATTTTCTGCCAAGTTTCTGGGTAAGTAACAGCAAAGTTCTTAATTCCTTTTATTCCAATGTATGTGGGGTGTATTGTTGTTGTTCTTTTAACTCAATAGATGAAGTTTGAATGATCATTTGTACTGGATGAAATTAAAGTTGCTGGTTCAGTAAAGAGTCAGATGATGAAATTCAAAATTGTTTATGGGTGAGTCTTTTGAAAGGGTTAAGAGAAGAAAAACAAAAGGGCACACCCATCCTTAAACAATTAAAAAATTACATCTGACTCTTTGATGAGACTAAAAAGAAAATGTGACTGCCAAGAAATATTCCCTTTCCTCAAACCACAGGTAGATTTGTGTCTTTGTATTCATGGCACAAGTGAACTGCAATATTGTAAAGTCTGTGGACCCCTTTAATAGGTTGCACTGCTGTTGTTGTATGTAAACATCTCTTGGCTCCAGACACGAATTGCTGACAGCTTTCTTATTGTTTCAGATTTTGAAGAGGTTGTACATATCACTAAAGATGTGACTGAGGAGTATGGTATCCATATTTTAGATAGCCACCCTGCTGTTGTCACTGCCATTGATGCAGGTATGTGGTTTTTCTTTATTGCATCTTGTAAATTATATAAAATCTTGTGCTCTGTTTGTTATTTTTAATATTAATATTTGCTCCACAAGTTGGCTGGAATTTATCAGTTCTGAGTGGGTAATATTGGTCACTGGTGGTTCTGCATGTACGAGTGTGGAAAGTTTAAGAGTGAGTTATTTTTTTACTTCTTTCAGGAAGTCCAGCAGAGAGAGGAGGGATGAAGAAAGGTCAGATCATTGTATCAGTCAACAATGTAAATGTAATGGAATCCTCTCATGAAGAAATCATACAGCTTATACAGAAAGGTACTTTACTGTTTTACCCAGAAAACAGCATATATGGCAGTTGGCACAGAGCAAGTTGGAATTGATCATTAATTCTGCATGTCTCCAGGGATTCCATTCATGAGCCATTCTGTGAAATTTAGGGTTGATTAGCATTTTAGCAACTTATAGTTATTTTACTTACAATAAAATCTATTTTTTAAAACAGCAGATGTAATTATTTTTGTTGCTTATTAAAAGGGTATTTTGCTTGCAATTGTATTTAACTAATTAGAAATTGAACTTGTATGAAATGTTTGTGGGGTTGCTGTGGTCTGGTGCTACTGTTGTTTTTCACCATAGTAACTCTGATGCAGCAGTGCATATTGGGAAACTTTCAATTTGCTTTACAGTATATGATTAATGTCAGGTTAACACACACACATAAGTGTGCAGAAGTATTGCTAAATTTTTGTCAACTTTACAATGATAAAAGAAAGTTTTTCTTGTTTGTTCTTTTTTTTTAATAAAAATTTCACCCTAATATTTTCAGATCCAGAATCGCTGATGCTGGCAGTTGGTTGCAGCAATCTAAGTTACAGTCGTGACCTTGAGACCCCTGTGGTCATCGGCTACATGTACAAACTGGGAAGCACTCTTTCTCTTATAAAAAATGCCTCTTGGAGAAAACGCTGGTTTGTTTTGCGGCAGGACAACTGTCTCTACTACTACAAGTCTGAAAAGGTGAAAAGTAGAGTTGACTGTTCATTCATTTTGTGTGCTCTGACTGTATGCCTGATTATAGACATAAAACTCATTAAGCCACAGTCATTTATTTGAGTCCATTAACCTTGTACATATGAATGATAAATATACCACAATTCTTTAGGGGGCCATAAAGTCCACAACATATTTTCACTGGGTGACTCCACGTGTCTTTGATAAATATTTGATTTAGAAATAAATGTAACTAAAGTGAATAGACTTGTAGTGAGGATTTCTGGACATTTCGAACTGTGAATCTGAAATGATCTTACTGACTGCTGCTATTCTGTTGTTTTACCAGGAAGATACTCCTTTAGGTGCTGTCCCTCTTTCCAATTACTGCATCTCAAGATACCTGGATACAAACAAGGACTTCTGCTTTAAGGCGGAGAAGTATGGTTCAAGAACTTACTACTTTATGAATGACAGCAGAGAGGAAATGAACAGGTGAGTTAGAGCGCAGAATTCAGCTAGACTGTGGCAGGTTGGGTTGGATATTGTCATGTACTGTAGGGATACGATGCTACAGTAAACTTGAAAAAAAAGTATGATTTATTGTGTTTAAATGTCACAACATGGTCATTTATAAAAGAAATATTGAAATGTTAATATGTTCTGTTGAAGATTTAAATATATGCATCTAAGAATAAAACCATGGCCAAATGTTCTGCACCACACAACAAATAACAATAACAACAAAATCTACACTGACTGGTTGGCCCCTTTATTAGAATGCGTACCTAATAAATGGTTGGGCCACCCTTTTTTTAAACTAAATAACAGATATAACATGATGTGACATAAAATCCAGAAGGGACTGGAATGTGTCCTGAATAATGCTTCTCCATTCTTTCATTAATATTATACACAATGTCTGGAAAAAGGTGGGCAGAGGATTGTGATGGTGAATGTGTCTTCTCAAGTTCATTTCACAGATGCTCAATTGGACTAAGATCTGGAGATGTCTGAAATCTCTGTCATGTTCTCTAACAATGAATACACTGTGGGCATGATAGCTGTGAACTTTGTTGTCTTGGAAATAGCTATCCCCATCATAGTAAGCATGACGTATTGCTGGATGCACTTGATTGGAAATGATGCTGAGGTGAGCTTTGGTATTCATTCTGTTGTCTAAAGGTACCATTGGGCCCAGAGTATGCTAACAAAGCATACCCCACCAGATGCCTAGATAGTTGGAACCACATATGAGGGGTTAGGTGGCTTGTGTAGCTTTCTCCAATATCTACTCTCATCTGCAAGGCTTTAAAAATTTCAAAAGGTCTGACAACTAGCACAGTTTTTAATCACCAGCTAAAATAGGGTCACATTATGGAGGTTAAGGGAATTTTTTGCCCAAAGCATCATTAATCAACCAACTATTCAAACATTGCTTTCTGTCACTGATTGTGGAGTTCATGGTCACAAATTGTTTTGTGTAAGTGAAGTCTTATGCATCCTCTGAAAATAATTTCATTTGGAGGGGATTTGCCATCTGAAGTCCTGTAGCTACTTCAAGCTACCTGCCTGCTGAGCGGAGAAGGCCAGGAAGTTTGAAAGATTACCTTTTTGTTATGAGGGGTTAACCTAAAGATATGCCAATACAGATTGAGTCTGCACAGACAACTTTTAACTGTCTGCATAAAAAATTGGACTAGGTCCTATAGGTTTTTATGCTGTGACTGTAAAGATCACTCCCTTCCTTTTTTCATTCATATTTGCACCCTGCTTTCTTGTTCATATATTTTCCATGATGTGCATGCATCACTTCTTGCTCATTCCTTAAAACTAGATGTAATTTATAAAATCACGTATTTTTTTGCTGTTTGTGGTCAAATTGAGAGTATATTGCTTTATTGAATTGTTTAATTTTCCATAGTTTGAAAATAATGGTCAACTTATGTCCATGTATGTTTTAGTAAGACCGCCATATTAATTTGGACATGGTTTTCACTATTGGTGTCACTGATGGCATTAATGGCTATGAGAAAAGATAATCGCCAGCTAGATTTTCTGGTTGCCAATGGTGACTTGGCAGTTATTTTTGGAGACCTACTCATCTGTACAAAAAAAAAGGGTGAAGCATGACTTTTCAGACCATGTTACGTTTTGTCAGTTCTCTTTAGTCCAATGTCTCTGCTCCTTACATCACATGAGGCATCTTTACTTATTGACAACTGTGATCAGTGCCTTACACAACTGTCTTCCACTGCCATAGTTCACTTGTTGCAATGTTCTTTGCAAAGTATAGCTAGAGATGGATGTGGATTGCTTGCATTGAACATCTTTGTCAATTTGTCTATTGTTTGATCTTGGGCGGACTTTACTACTCTGTCTAACCACCTTTCTCCTCTTTCTGGCACTACGGGTTTACAGCCACAGTTTTCCCTTGCATTAGACACTTCCCCTTTTGCCATTGCTGATAAAGTCAAATGACCATTGTATTGGAGCTGTCTACCAACAGAACTGTCCTGGCCACTGTGGCACCTGCTAGATGTGTACTTGCTATCATGCTGCTTTTGAATGCTGTAATGTGTTTCCTTTTCCCCATTTCTGTTAGACTGACTGCATATATGCTTGCCCAAGTCCTATAGTGCTGTAGGTATCACCTGTCACAAGTGGTCAACTTAACTTGCATCTGCAACTCAGGCCAGACCCAAATCTGAAAGGGTACACAGGTCCTAATAAATGCCAACCCCTGTATCTTCAGATCACAGGTTGATACTGTATCCACTTGCCATTATCTGTGTTTTTTTTGGAAATCATATACTTGTTTAATAAATTTCAAATTGTCACATTTTAAAATTTTGGCCATTTTTCCATTCTTTTGATGGAGACATTAATGTATATAGTTACATTTAAGTGTTTCACTTTTAACACTTTGAACAGCAGTGTGCATGAAGGTCAAAGTGGGTGATACAGCTTCTACCACATTTTGAACAAAAAAATAAAATAAAAAATACTACATACTGCAGGGTTTTGGTTCATCATCATCTTTTTGTTTGGTAGCAAAGCTTTCTGTCAGGGTTACCTCACCTGTAGTCACTTGATCCATGTACTTGAGGCAGAGGTTATACCGCGTCTTTTCCAGTTGTATCTAGCAGAAAAGACATTTGCAACGTTTTATATAGATATAGACCTATCCATGCCACTAGATAGTTCACTGCATCTGTTTTATTTTCTGCCAGTAGGCAGATTTAATTTAATTTTATCAAGCAAAACTAGAATATTCTAAGGTTGTGCAAAACTTTTTGTCATGGTTGTAGATATATCACAGTATTGTCAAAACTGACGTAGCAGTAATTTAAAACATCCTTAGTTGTGGCAAATGTGATTAGGAGATTAAAACAAACAAGCAGTGTCAGGTAGTTAGAAAGAGTAATTGCTTCTACAAGGTATGGTTAAAAAAAGAAAGAACTATGGAGGATTAGTTCATGGAGAGATATAGCTTTAACTTTAGGCATGAATAGTTTCAAATAAGTACTGGACCCACAGGCCCTCAAATCTTTGCCAAGAAGAAACAAAAAAGGTTTGATGGATGAAGCTAAGATTCAGTGTTTGAGAAAAGAGTCAAAACAGAATGACTGCCATTTTGTTTTGATAAAGCTGACATTGAGACCCTGTTTTTACTTTGTCTTTCTAGGTGGGTAGAGGCACTCCAACTAGCCGCACACAGCCCCCGCCGAGTAAGTACTTTGTCCTTTGGCTTAACATTTATCTTTATCAAATGGTCATCACTGGCTCTTTATCTACTTTAGAATTTTGGCTGTTTTGTTACTAATAATGACCGTTTTCCTGTTATATTATATAAACAACTTGTCATTGGCACCATTGGAATATGAGCTGTGTATGCTGTTGAAAGTTAGTTCTAAAACTGCAGAGATTTTGAATTGTTTAAAAGCAGTGACAATGCCTTTAAGATGATTGGTCTACTGTCATCATCAGTAGCTATGGAAATATTTACGCTACTGAACACATGGAATAGTCTTTTGTCTCAGCTGCTGCTTCATGCTTCCTTTGAAAAACTCTGTAAGTTTTGTTGGAACAGGGTTTGTTAATTAAATGGGCTAATGACCGCTGAGTATTCCAGAGCTTTCAGCCTCCAGGCAGCAAACATAGTACACTGCTGCTGCCGTTTAACTCCAGGTGAGAATAACACTTGCACCTCTACCATTGCTATAAAATGACTTAACATTTGAATGGTTGCTGTTCTTTTCTTGCCTTCTGTAAACATAAAATTGGGTGAGAGATGTACATATTTGCATAAGGAGAAATATTGAGTATGCACTGTTTGCTCAAGTGGCTCTAGTCTAAGTGAATTTGCTGTACACTCTACAAGATGACTCCAGAAGAACAGATAAATTGGGGTTGCATGCAAAAAAAAAAAAAGAATTAAAGACTAAAATTTATAATTAATGTAGTTTAGCAATAGTTTGTCTTTGCTAAATACAGATGGTGCTTCCTCTCTCCTGCTGATTTTTAGTGAAGATGAATATGAGCTTAGCCTCTGTGCCATTGCTGCTTTGGCTGTGTTGCTTCACTTTCCATTTGTAGGGGGTTAAACTGGATAACTACACAAAATCCTCAGTTTTGCCTGCATGCTGTTCTTATAGACTAAAATGTAGACTTTTACGCAGAGTTCTGAAAGATGTGTATTGTTGTAATTACCTGCTATAGATAATTGATTTGCTTATCTTGAATAATTCTAGAACAAATTAACAAAAAGCATGTATCTTTTAACTATCTATGGTTTGTATATAGAGTACTGTGTCATATAATTGATATTAAATAGGTTTTGTTAATATGTACATTTAATTGTCACAGCAAAAATTGCATTAAATGACCAGCTATAAACCGTTTTTTTTACAAAACTTAGCCTACCACCAAGGTCCCTCCTTTGTCCTGTCATCTTTCCCTTCCTCTCCTTTTCCTATAACTGGAAGAGCAGATCTACTGGCAAGAATCATAGCAAATTTCTGCAGCTTTGTTTCTCAATGCCCCCTCAATTAACGGAACTTGTGGCCTGATCAGGCTGCATGTAGCTGTCTGTTTAACATCTTAAATAAGGGGGAACAAAAGCAAGGATCTCAAAATCTCCAAGTTTAGCATTCCCACTTTCAATATGAATGTGGCACCATGCAATGGACTTAGTAGTCTTAACCTTACTCTGTGAATTGGCCATGTTTAAGAAAAGGAAATGCTCACAGACATACCATTTGGAACGATATCCTTGATCAGAAATTTTTTGCTTGTCAAGATTAAATTCTCAGGAACCATTTGATATAAGAAACCTGACTACTTAATTTGTCTGAAAATGAGCCAGGATAAAGTTTGCTTGCTTAAGTTATGACTCCATTTTGGTTTCTCCAACCAGAACTTTGGATGAATTCGTTACCCTGGTAACTTGAATAAGTTAGTCACACTTCTATAGCTAGTATATTGGATAAAGGTCAAAAGGTCAAAAGGTGAACATAATCTATTTTTGTCTCTGGAAGAGACAGATAATTAAATCATCAAATAAAAGATTACAGGAGACACAGGGAAAAAGTTACAACATTACCAAAGATTGTACCAACACTACATGAAAATAGCTGAGCCCCTTGGAGATTAGTATTGTTTTATCATAATTTCAATGAGGTTATAAAGATTTCATTCTCAAATATAAAATCAACCTTCCATCCAATATAGTAGCATATAGAATTTTTGAAGCTAGCTGTATAGTTCACAAAATTATGTAAACTCAAGATAGACCAAAGTAATGAGTCCTTTGGTAATAGCCAGCTTCCTGATACTTTGATTGTTCACATTTTGCAAAGTCTCAGTTTCCAGAATTATGGTTTATGCTGTTTTACTTTCATCTGGTTGCTCAGCTATTGGTGCCTCCATAATACCTTGTAAATTACTGGTTGCTTTATCTTTTGAACTTTGTTTCTTCTTCTGGAAACCCTGCTTAAGATCGAAACAGGTAGATTACATTATGTTAATAAATCTCAGATCCTGTGGATTTTTGTTCGTCTCTAAAACAGCAGTTATACACTCGGTGAATGTTTGCTTGGCCCTCTGCCATTTCTTTTGAGTAGTAAAATAAAGTTATTAGAATTTGAAGTCTGAGATTTAATATAATTTATGGATGGGCCATCATCATTCAAGGGTTGGGGAGCTGGAGAAATCTAAAAAAAAAAAGTTTGGCTTGAGGCTTTAGATGAAACAAAAAGTGTCTAGCTAAAGTAAAACGAATTGGTCTTGACAGAAAAGACCCATCACTAGCATCTCACCTACAAAAGATGATAATGGTTCATCCTTTACAATTCCTGAAAATGTTATTAGTTACTCCATCAAATAATTTATGCAGTAATATGTTGTCTTTCAAAGCAGAGCTGGCTCTAGGGTTGTCGATGCTCCGGACAACTTGATATCTCAAAAAATTACAAATATAGGAACAAATATAAAATAATATTGTTAAGTAACACTAATTAAGATTGTAATGCATTATCTTATATCTTAAATAATTCAAGGGGTATTACAAAACATCATTATACATTACAAATATACAAAGCTACAGTATTTACACCACAAATGACTATTCTTCAGTCCTGAGGTTCCCAGTCCATGTCAGCATCAGGACCATTTCCTCACACCTGTATGACATAAGGGGCTATTTTAAAAATTATGTGACACTATTTTTACAGTTGTAGGTACCCTCTCTTCACTACTCATTCGTTAGTAAATAAATTATAAACTCTAGCACACCATCACTGTGTTAAAACCCCATCAACTCAAGTGAACTTAATTAATATTTTTGTTTATGTTCTCCACTTCACAGACTTGTTCAGTTGAAAATGTCCATCCATGCTGTATACGATGATCTAGAAATCTTAAATTCTTTCAAGGTTTATTCCACATTTGTGGTACATCTTTTTACATGCAGATCTGGATATTTTAGTTTAAGTGGAAAAATGTGTGCATAGAAAATAAAAACATTTTATTTGAAAATCAGCAATTTAATTTTCGAAAGTGCACATTTGATATACACACTGGCATTGAGAAATTGATGAAATGAAACAAGTGCAAGTTCATACTTCATGCTTAACTGAAGTGATTACCATCTCGCAGCTGATTGCATGTCTTTTGTTGTGTGGTCGTCGCACGGGGGAATGATTTTAAATACATTATTCTTAGAAACCTACTGTGACATGAGGAATCCACATAGCATTACGTAGCACACCCCCACCCCCTGTAACGTTCCATAGTGTTTTGATGTACAAGCGTTATGTAATTTTTTAACAGCCCCTTATGACTTGGCTGACCTCCTTGACGCTTTCCTTGACTCTGACCATAACAATAAGAATGACACAATCAATCTGACTTTGTGTCAGATTAAAATTTCTTTCTTTCCTTTTTTTTTTTTTTTACTTAAGTTTTTTCTGTCTGTTTCTTTGGTGGCTCCCCCCAGCACATGGTGTCTCAGATGATCGCTCAGCTAGAGCTGACCCTGTTTCAAAGCTAGTGCTCTAAACAAATGATAAGATTATCTTGTGATCTGTCTTCTTTTTTGTGTGTGTGTGCAGGAATTTAGCTAGGTGAGGTATACAATATAATGGAAAATCCTTAATTCATTCATAATTATTATTTTGTCTTAATCATGAAGTTTCTTTGAAACTTTTAATGAAAAACTAAGCATGGCAGAGATACAACGTGTTTTGAGGACTTTTCTGTTCAAATTGTACATGCTACAAGGTCACTTATTCTTAAACTGATAGTTCAGTTATTTTTTTTTTGCTTTCTTTTGCCAGTAAATCAGCTTACAAACAGTAGTAATGTGAGAAATTTGTAGTCAACAAGGTTTTTGCATAACTAATAACATTTCAACATGATATCATACAGATTGGCAAAGTATCACTCAATTTTATACAAACAACACAGTAAAAACTCACATTTTCACACCTTAATAAGCAAATCCAACAGTGGTATACTTTTACTCGATCTTATTGTAAAAGCCAAATAATTTACATGCGTATGACTCAGGAAGGTGATAGCAGCTTAGAGTGACGTGGTGACCCATTGTGGCCTATCACCTCAAATGCTTTTGTGTTGGTAAGCAGTAGCATGGGGTGAAAATATCACCTTTTAACATACTTACTAGGGCAAACATGATCTTCAGTTGGGGAATGTTGGTTTGGAAAGTTAGCTATACAACTGAGGAATATTTTTGACAAAATAGAACCTGTTCTAACTATGTGTGTGTGTTGAATGGGTTTGTTTAGAACAAGGTTTTTGGTTGTCATGGTTTAGTGATGTCACACTTTAGGACATAATTTTAACTTCAAACTTGCAAAGCTTTTTGTGGTCAGCATCAGTAGACAATCATCCAGTCTGCTGTTTCTGACTGATTGCTGAAAGGTAATGCATTACAGTGCCAAGAAAAATCTGGGTTTATTATGCCAGGCTTTCTTCCCTATTTAACCAAGTTTTTCTTTATTACAACAGAAAGAGTCCTGGATAGATGTCACTAGTCACAATGTTGGAATTCAAGCTCTGGAGATAAAAAAACCTGACTGTTCAGGTTATCTTTATAAGATGGGAAACAGCAGGAAAGTGTGGAGACGAAGATACTGTATCCTGAAGGATGGTTGTCTTTATTACTTCAAGAACATGGACTCCAGTTGTGCTCAAGGTGAGTTAGTGTGTGTGTGTGCGTGGCTAGTGATGTTAAAAAGGAATCACAAAGTGCTTTGAAAGTTAGTGTCATGGTAACTGCATCATGCACAAACCATAATCACTTAGCAATGGTTTTCACTTCCTCAAGTAAAACTAGTAATTTAAGATTGTTTGTTTTTTTTAAAAAATGCTTTCACTTGTGCTTAATTTATTTTACCTATCTTACCTGAATTGGTTTTCCAGGAGTGGCACATTTCCATGGTTACGAGGTTGATGAGAAAGGCTTGTCTGACAAGAAGTTTGGTTTTATACTGCAGCCTCCTGAAGAGAATTTACGTACTTTCTACTTCAATGCTGAGAACGAGACTGACAGAAAAAGGTAGGCAGAGAACAATGGTGACTTCACACTTGTGAGATTATTGGGGTGGGGTGTAATTTGTTCTATCAGCAACTGCAACTTGGCAGAATCTATTGCTTATCTGTTGTAAAATCAAAACCAATCAATCAATCATGCCTGCCAGCCTCATTTATGCAATAAGTATGAGAGACTAGCAGATAAAACATCCAGAAGACCTCTTATTCATGTAAGCAGTTTGTCATTTTGTTATAAGATATGTGACAGGGGAAAGAAATTTACAGCTTACACACATGCACACGCACGCACGCACGCCGCGCATTTCATTAGCACTGATTAAGTTTAATGAAATGATTTTACTAAGCAAAGCTCCATGAATCAACAAAACACCTTTCTGCTAAGTAACTGATGCTCAGTAGTTTGTAAACCTTTAGTTAGTGATCCATCCCTCTCCCTTCTTCCATAGCATTAAAATGATTCTGTTCCTTCCCTGACAAACATGTACACCTATCAAGCTGCTCTGATGAACCACCAAATCAAAGTAATTTCAGTTCTTTATATCTGTAATTATCCTGGCCTTTGATCATTTAAGACTGAGACTATTTTCAGCACTTAATTAAAATCAAAGTTAAAAATATATAATAAAACCATGGACCTGAACTGAGAACCTGTTTTGTGTTATTTTTTTCTTATTTGGTTACATTAAAATTTTTTTTTGTTTTTGTTTTTGATGGTTTTGTTCAAAAAGTGGCAACCATTACCATTGTACTAATCTCAGGTATTTCTTTCAGGTGGATTGTGGCTTTGAAGAAATCCATCGGCCTCTGGGTTTGTGTGTCTACAGCATAGGATGTCAAAAGAAAGACATTTGTCTCCCCTCAGGAAATGAAGCTGACCACAACTATAGGAATGTTTTTTTTTGGTTTTTTTTTTTTAGTGTTTTTGCAAGAACAGTGTACTTAAAGGGGATTCTATTTTGTTATTAGTGATCTGGCAGGAACATTCTAATGATGTCCTTGCGAGAATTTGAAAACAGTATTTCAGGGTAAGGGATAAGGAAGATTCGTTCACAATGCTCTTGTGCAGACAGTTTGTGAAGGTGGTTTTCCTCTATGAGAAGTATATAGTGAGGCTACAAACCTTTGAATCTCAGACAAGTCTCTTGTTCAATTTCGAAGACAGTATCCCACATTTGGTGTTTCCCTGGCTGGGAGTCTTTGTCCCTAGATATATCAATTGCTGTAGAATTTTTGTAGACCTATAGTGCTAGCCAAAGTCACTCTTCCTCAGGAGTATTTCAGAATGTTGGTAAAGATTCCTCCATGTTGCAGTGAAGCCTTTTTCAGTATAGCTTTTCAGAATTCTGTTAAATAAGAATTATCTCTGCCTTATCAACTACGTGGATCAATTTCTTTTTCTGAGGAAGTATTCAGATAAAATGGTTTGTATCCCAGTGAAAATTTCCATACACACACACACACAGCAAGAGACATTGAGCTCATAGGCTTCGGTGCAACTGCTTTTTTTCCTATAGAATTATGGTATCATCTTTGAACTTCATTTAGCCACTTACTTAGAATTGAAACTGAAAGTAAATGTTGAAAAATAAAATTTAATATCATGTGCATATTACTGCAGTTTAAAGGATAAACAAGTCTGAAGTAAACAAAATACTCCATTCCTAAAATTATGTAATTGCTAAAATGATTTCTCTAAAAAAAAAAAAAAAAAAAAGTGATACAGAAATGAACCCTAAATACCTAATTTTATGATCAGTTTTACAAAGATAAAATGTTTAAAAAAAGACAAACAAGCAAGAAATTATAATATAAGTTTTTTGGAAACAATTATTTTACTCTATTTTAAGTTTTTGGAGTTTTTTTAGCAAATGTTTGAAAACGATAATACTGAAATAAGGAGAAATGGTTGTGCTAGCTTCCAGTAACAATGTAATTCTGTTAAAATTAGACACACACACACATACACACACACACACACAAAATATTTTATAGATACATGCACAAAGGACTGAAAATGGTTTCTAAACAACTCAGTATCCTTTGGATACTTAAAATCTCTTCAGTATTTATCTAATTCATTAGTGTATACTGTAGTTAAATGAAACTATTTTAATGCAGATACCGGCTAAAGATAGTTATAAATGGTTATTTTTGCATTGTAAGCAGGAACATTGATCTGAACAGCTCTTGTTTCTTTAGTATACAAGTTTACCTACTTGCTCATGCAGCATAATGGATTGGACATTACTGGAAAAGCTTATTGATTAATTTATCTTATATTTACTTCAATTCGAAATGGCTGCAGCTAAAACATGTAAAAAAGAAATGAGTAATTTTAATGAGGAATTAATTTAAATAAGATTAATATATTAAAGGATGTAGAGGCTATACTGAAGTATTATATGTATATATAAGCAATTTTAGTAACTGTAGATAGTATTAATTATTCAAATGCTTTGTGATTTGGTCACCAGTGATATAGCATCTATTTCTGCAGACATCACAAGCTACTGAAGAAGAAAGAAATTAATGGTTGTGACTTAGGTTGTGGTAAAATTCAAATCACAAGAATGACTGCTATTAACATAGAAAAAAATTAATATATTTTTTCTTCTTTTTTTCAAGGTAGAAATATTCTTTTTTTACATTTATTTACAGAAAATGATCTCATTTCCATTTTGTTGCTCCATAGTAAAATTGTTGGTGTTGTTAGGATTACATTCAGTTTTTGGATACTCATTTCTTCTTTGTTTTTATGGATAATGTTAGTAGAAAGATTCCAGCTGTTTCTGTGTTGATGGTGATGTGAAGTGAAATATGGTGGGAAGAATTGTCTTTAATTTATTTTTGTTTTTTAAATTTTAGTTTATTATAATACTGCCAAGATTCCAATTTCTTTGGATCCATGTGAACATCATGTTGCAAATATCCTGTTTTTATTCAATGCCATCTGCTTTTCAACTAATACACCAGAACCTACCTGTTAAAAAATATTTGAGCTGTCATTTTTTTCTTTTGTTAGACATCTTCCAACACACTTATCACTGTTGTGATTGTTTTTTTTTTTTTTTGTCTTCTACAAGTTTTAAAATCAAATGGTTTCTATAACTAAAAACAAACACTTGAAATTTTATGAAGTCTCATTAGTTTTTCCATCTTTGAAAGTGAAGCATAGTGCTTTAGTGGAAAATGTTGAAGATTTAAAAAGTTCCTATGCATTGAACATTTAGAATGCTGTCCTGATAACCCATCGTGTGACCAGTAAGATATGGTTAAGGGTTGGACTTTAAAACAGAACATTCCACCAGTTAGCATTTGAGATGTATGCAATCAATCTGAGCTCTTTTGACATGTTTATAAGTAGTTGGCTTCTTTAAATCACTTGGGAAGAAATAGAACAAAGAAACAAACTTGGTTTCCAAATAATTTGCCAAGACAAAGACAGATTTCCTGGTGTTGTGTAAATACATAACCAAACATTGTGTAGTATTTTAAATATAAAGAAAGTGAAAATGTTTCTGATTGAATTACTGATGTGAATTAATGGTCTTCATAAGCCCTCACCTACACGCAGCATCTGTATCATATTTTTACAAAAATAGCCAGTGAAATGTTCATTCATCTTGCATAAGTTTGTTACAGCTGACAACTAATGTGGATGGCTCGTCATCTTTATAAATGTTTATCAGTACAATTGATACCAATTCTTATAAATATTTAATCTGCTTTCTTGTAAGTCAAATAGTTGTTCACATGTTTTTTAACTATTTCAGATAAGTTCGTTCTTTCTGTTCTTGGTCTCAGTTTCTCTGTGAATTTTGCAAAATGTTTTCCTGCTGTGTTAAATTGGAAAGTAAGAAATTTTACTGCTTGTTATAAAATAATGTGTTCTATGTTATTTTCAATGAAATTTTTATTAAAGTTTTATACAGCTTATCGATTGTAGAAAATATTGCAATGCATTTCATTTATCATTTGCTTTTTAAAATTTGATCAATTCTTTTTGATAAATACTAAAGGAGATAATCTGCTGTGAAGTTGTGGCCCAGTGCCATAGTTGTTATTACTATTTTAAGTTAAGGTCAAAACAATGCAGATATTTACTGCTTAAAAACCTTTAATCAATGTAACAGGCATTTCCACCCTGTGAACTTTGTAAGAACCATGTCTTTTATAAACTAAACCATTCTCCATAGTTACATATTATGTTTATTTTGTCTCAAGTGTTTCTTCATTTGGACAGTGTTAATATGAATTTTCTGCATTATAGACTAAAGTTTTCGTTTTTCTTTACCATAAAATATTTTCATTTTTGATTGTCCTTTTCTAGTTGTATATACTGAACTTCTTTTTGCTGAATGTCAAAATCATCTCATGGCTAATATTGACAAATTATTATACCTAAAAGACACTTTTGGTGTCAAACTGTTTAATGCCATCTTTCTTATCCCTCAATCCCAAGTATTCCCCTCTTTTCCTTTTTATTTTGGACATTGCATGTTATAATTTCTTTATTTCTGATTAAGATTCAGAGATATCTACTTTATGTAGGCCAAAGGTTTAAACATACATTAAACAGATGTCTAAAATTTGATCAGTGTGGATTATAAAGTGAAGAAATTATCAGGCAGGTTGCAGTATTGACTTCTGTACACATCTGGCAGAAATTTTTTTTTTTTTTTTTTGTTGAATACCTAACAAAAATTAAAGAAAAAAACTGGTAAACAAGTATGTTATAATTGTGAAATATATTTTAAAACAAATTGCTGAAAGCTAAGACTTAGAGAAGTGTGGTGAACATAAGTGATTACCTTTTTTCTGTATATCAACTATGCATTACTTCTCTGAAGGTCGGATACTTCACTACAAAATGGCTACCTACATTATAAGCTGTCATTACAGTTTTTTACTTCACTTGTCCCACAACTCGTAGGTTGTTAAGGCACCTCAAGAGGTGTGTCTAGGGCATTTTACAATCTGGCAGAACCCATGGTGTCATTCTAATTAGTGAAAGAAAATACCAAGAGGATGGCTGTGCCGAAAGTAATATCCATTTCCAAAAGCAAACAGCAAATCATTAATTAGTGAAATTTGTGAGTAAATGCTTTGAAGTTATTAAGTGCTGCTTGGTTAGCTTGGAATAGAGAAAAACAATCTGGTTTGTGTTCTCTATTGCTGGAATTGTGAAAAGGTGTTTGAGAACTGCATGTGGGTTATGTGAATAAGTACTAATATCACAAATCCGTCATGAAAAGGAAGCATTCTAGGGAGTTCTTTACTGAGTTGGGGTTTACAACTTAAGTGTATATATGAATTGCTAAAGTTATAAGCTTTTTCTTTGGTGGCATCTGTGAATGTTTTGGCAGACTTCAGAATGGTATTAAAGGACAACCAATTGATCATAATAGAATCTTTGTTTGTCAGGAAAAATACCAATTTTCCTGTAGTAGTTTAATAAATTCTGTTTAACACTTTAACCAAACCACCTACCTAAATTGAAAGTTAAGTTTGTGTAAAGTTGTGCTTTCAAGTTGGCTAAAAGATTACTCTTAGCATTCATTTAAGCTTTTACCAAAAAAAAACTTTGAAAACATTCAGAATCTCTCTTAATCATAATTATCTAAATATCCAAGAATTAGTATTAGTGGTAATAATTTTGGTAAATTCTGTCAGTATTTAATGTTTTTTTCACATTTGAAATGTTTTCCTCCACATGTTGTTATATTTTTTGGGGGAGGTGTAAAATCCTCAGGTGTAAAATCACCATGTATCTACTGTTACTTCTATATGGGTAGGACCTGCTCACTTGTTCCCTGTTGCAGGAATTGTTTTGTTGATAGTTGCAATCTAAAGGATCAACTCAAATGTTTATCATTTTTAATAAAACCCCAGCTTCATGGTTTTTCAAAAGCAAAATGTACTCTATAATTATGCTTGTCAAAGTTGTGCATAAATAAATGTGGACAAGTTTACAAGATTCAAACTTGAATAAATTAACTATAACTAAATCCTGACCATTCATTATTTAGCTTTCCTTATGTAAAAAAACAACAAAGAACTGAATAAAGTTATTTGAATTATGAGGAAAAAATGAAGTTTAATCACACCACTACTAAATTGTTAATGCTTTTTAAATCATCTACTTTCCCTCTGATAAGGGAACATGTCAGATAAATTTACAGTTGCTATCTAAAAGATTAAACTTACAATTTAGCTTTTCTAGTATAGGAAGGAGCAGATAGAGGCATATATAAATTCTTCTGAACTAAATGACAGTGACAGGTTTGAAATCAATAAAAAGACTGGCTTTCTAAAACAATACACAAAGACTCTTCAATGTAAAGTTTTATTTGGTTAATTTCCAGTCCATTAAAACATCCTAGAAAGATGCATTTTAATTAATGTCATAACAGTACCAGTTAAAAAAAAATAAGCAGATCCAGTTGTAAAGTGAAAATGATCATTGTAAAAATAAATTATTCATAAGCAAACCAATTGTACACAAAATATTTAGGTTATATGTTAAACCAGATATTTATAAATAATAAACAACAAACAACTTTGTTAAACAATAAAATGTAATTCTCATGGAGAATACAACAGTTTGATATTTCATTTGGCAAAACATTTACCACAAATCCAATGTTTACAGTGAACAAAGACAATGCTGATAGTTGCTAGAACCAGTTTCAACACTAATTTTAAAAATTGAGAAAACTCCTACAGGAAGTTTTTTCTTTGCAGAAAAAAACTTGTATATATATTTTTTTAAAAAATTAAAAAAGCATGCAAGAGAAAAATGAAGTAGTTTACCTTTAATAATAAAATAGTCATGTTATTTGGCCCTGTTTCAGCTCTCATCAGAATTTATGGATGAGAGCAAAGTAGGTACTGTGAGATAGAAATTGTATGTGGCAGATTATCTTCAATATTAATTAAAACACTGCAAATTGGATAACAGCAAAAGCTTCCAGAATGTCTAGGGTTACCAGCAATGTCTGCATCGAACATGAATGCTAAAAACAAACTTGTGAATCTCTCATCTTGTCACCCCCCCTTCTCTTTCTGGTTGATTGTAGAATTCAGACAAACTTTGTAGTTTTTAAATATTTAACACTTGAAAATAGTTCTTGATGAATCTTTTGTAAAATGAAATTCTCCAAACTATAGAAAAAAAAAGCTAAGAATATTAAAACAATCAAAATAAATATTGGCAAACTTGCTAGTCAGTCTCAAGAATGTATTTTTGTACAGCAGATTCTTGACTTATACAAAAATACAAACAGGTCAAACTTTATCATATTTTATTCTTAGGAGATAAGGAAATCTGTATGGATAAAAATGGAAATTGTACAAAGGGAAACTTTTACATTAAAGTTGTTTTCTAAAATGAGAAAAAAATAGTAAATGTTACCTGCATAGAATGAAAAGTTAAAATTTAATAGTCTGTTAAAACTTCCAAATATATTTAGATTGCCACTGATCAAGTTTGACTAGCAGTTTCACAAGAACTGAAGTTTGAGAGTTTGTCCTTTAAAAAAAATAAAATTTATAAGGGTTTTCAATGTACACAAATTTTTTTTTTTCAGACTGCAGTGCTAACAAGACACCTTTATTTGTGCAAATCAAATTTTATTAAAATACCCCAAAAGTAATCAAATTACTTCTTTTAATGCAAAAAAACAAATTGAAAAATTTAAATATAATATGCAGCATGAGCCTAAACCAACTTGCCCACATTATTTTCACTTATTATTCACAATTTCATCTTATTCTGACATTATGTAAAACTTGCTCTGAGCACTCCACAAGTGTTAGATAAGATCTGGACGTAGCACCATGTGGTTCAAGTGCTTAATTGTTTCATTCCACCAGTACTTTACAGACAAAAGCAAAAAAAGAACCCTATTCAAAATAAACAAAACAATTATGAAATGAACAATTTTTGATTTGGGAATTATTCAAGTGTCACTAATTTCATTTATTGGCTACAATATTTAGGAAACAATTTTTAATGCTGACAGACTTCACCATTCAGTAAAAAATAGTAAATTTACAAGTGCTAAACAAATGAACACTGGAAAAATATCAAATAAATATAAAAGTTAATAGATCAATAATAAACGAAGAGCATTGAACAGAACCAACTATTCTGTAACTTGAAGATTTGTGAGAATTGCTGATACTCTATCCATTTCTTGTTTGTGCAGTGACAACGATGGTTTATGAATGAAGTCTGCAAGTTTTATTACTGCACAATCCAAATTGTCAAATGATCTTGACCTGGTTATTGAAGAATTGGACGTATATTTGACTGGTGATGAAGAATTGGATTTTGATTGTGAAGCATATGTATCATCTTCATCATGTGATGAAGAAAATGTCTGATTGGCTAGACGCCATGGAACATGATAAGGTTTATGACATCTGCGAATTCTAGCACGCCTAAACCGTTCAAGCCTCTTTGATTGAGCTTCCAACTGTACTCGGTCAATAGGTGTACGATGGTTTTTTCCAAAGTCTTTTACTGTGCTCTCCTGTTGCAAGTTTGCTGTTCTCCAATGAGAATTTTCACCTGACCGCCTGCCTATTGTGAGTTTGGTCACATAGTTGGGATTGAAACGAATCACTTCAAAGGAATGTCTTTTGGACAACACATTTTCAGCTGATTTTAATTCAGTTTCATGACTGGATTGACATTCACGAAGATACTGCTTCCGACTCTCAGTAACAACACTCAACATCCCTAACTCATTAAGAGCAGAATCCAGATCCATTGACTCACTCTCAGATTTGTCCTTACAGCAATAACATGTCTTTTTTACTTCCATCATCTGCATAATGAAATTTTTTTAAAAAACCTGCAAGAGAGAAAAATATGTACAAACAATGATTATAAGAGTGAAAATCAGTTACATTTTTAATACATATACATTTTTTAAATTAAAAACTATTTACTACTATAAATACAACTCATTAACTAAAAAAATTACTCTTTTATAATAACATTCATTATTAGTGAAAATATGCTATAAATGTAATTAAATAAAGAGTAATAAATTCATAATTTTAGTAGTTGTGTACAAGACAAATAAGAATAGAACCCAGAAATTGGAATAATATTTGAGAACAAAAAGCAAATAAAACATCAAAGGTAAGAAGCTTTAACACAAGGAATCAAACATTTTAGATAAGGCTAATACAAAACCTGATATTTACTTTTTAAACATCAGCAGAAATAATTTAAAATGTTAAAAAGGTATATTTTCTGAAAATTGAACAACTTCATAGCACGCATTTGGTAAATTGAAAACTTTTTTACTGGTTGATATGAATGCACAAAAATGTGCCAATTTTTATTTTAAAGTACAAATATTAGGAACAAATTTCAGGTAAAGTAGAAAAAAAAAGTGTGTCACTTAGACAGTTACGTTTAATTCCAATCTAACCAATTTTTTTTTTGTAAGTCTGACAACTTGCTACATCAAGAATGTTAACTGGTGCATTATTATTAGTGAAATTTTCCAGAGGCAGCTTCAAATAATTTTACACATAATACTTTATCACAGATTGTAATCAATGTAAATACCTTGACAATTAACTAAATGAAAATGATTATTACAAATAAAATGAGTACAGAAATTCTTCTGACCACCTTGACTAATTTTAATTTGGTTTTTTAGCAGACAATACCATGGGAGATAACTGATATCATTTATATGTTTATGCTATTTTTTCCCACTCTGACACTGCAACAATTTGGAAAATGGTTCTAGTTGTTACGTTTTTGGCAGACAATAAAGAGCACATTTGTAAATATAATTAGTAATGAACAACACTGACATGTCAATAATAAACTACATTTTAAAAATTTGTTTATGTCAACAACTTACACTCTTCATCTTTTCTCTAAACTATAGAAACATTATAAAATTAAACAAAAAACCTAAAAGTGGCCTGGGTATTAAATTAGAGGTGGCATAGGACAAGCTGGCCGAGGACTGGAAACACCGAGACATCAAAGGCAGGTAGTTTATATAGGCATGTATATTCAGATAGATAGACATACAGAAGAGTCAAGTACGGTTCCTCAACTGCCCATCCAGATCATTCAAGGGTCACCTCACAGAAATTAGAGGGGATCAAGAGACGGAATGGCAGACACTCACTCTGTCTCTTAGTCTTATTTTGCCGTGTTGCTAATGAAAAATCAAATAAACTGGAGTGAATTGTGGTCGATTAACTCAACACCTTTAATTAGTCTTTTCTTTACTCCTCGAATCTCAGTAATTTAGAAAAAGATCTGAAGGATTTTGCTCTTCAAACCGGTTCTTAATGAATCACATTAATAACTAACAGCATTCCCCCCCCCCCAACAAACACACAACCTAGTATGAGTAGCCCTTTCTTTGCCGTAAAAAGTTATCAACAAGACAGTAAAAATATCTGAGTTTTAAATTTTAAGTTACTTTAATAGCAACAACAACGTGATAATAATAATAATAATAATAATTAATAATAATTATTATTATTATTGACATTAACAAGACGGAGACAAGTCGTGTTCATTTCTCTCCGACTATTATTGTGTACGTTCAGCCAACATCGGGCACGACGACGAAGCGATGTCAGCCCACCTCACGAACCTACTGGCTTCCGACCACAAATTTCAGTCAAATCCGCAAGCAGCAGGACATTCTTTAAAAGATGGCGAGGGTAAAGTCAGATTCGGCAAGAAGGGGAGCAGCATGGCGCGCACAACAGACGATGAAGACGACACCGGTCGTCATTACTCGGTTTTTTGGCAGCTTCCCCGCAGCACCAACTGGTTACTTTCGAACGCACCCAGAACTTGGTGAACCTTCCGCGGGTGCTCCGAGAAGCTTAAAAATTACCTTCACACCTTAAATGCGTTTCCCTTTCATTTCGAAGCGACACCGGCCAAGTCAACTAGCAGTGAAGGAGGCTGACTCGCACGAACCAAAACAATCAGCTACCAGGGGATTACCCATAAGTCAATGGGGCAAATATTAATTTTCTTTTAAACATGTAACTGTCTTGGAGAAAGAAACACTTCAGTGCGCACGATTTTATTTATAGCTATATGTATTTTCAGTTTTTGGCTTTTGCACTTATGGGATTGTTTTTTTTTTTGAGCTTTCAGAGAATTTTATATCCGTGACTTCATGAGACCGGAGCCGAGACGTCAACGAAGCTTGGCAGTGTCATCATGGCGCGAAGGAAATGCATCTTTGAAAATCACTCCAAGAAGCTTATCAAACTGCTCACCGGCTTTGAGGTAGGTTACCAGGTGTGGCTCAGAATTGGTTTCCACGCTGCCTGCCGTACTTGTTTGTTGGTTTAGACTGCAGCGGTTTTGCGAACTCTTCTGATACGACGAGCGGAATGCAGTGAGGAAAGGCGGAAAAAGTTAAAATGAACGAACCATTTTGGTCTAAGTTGGTGGTTGGGTGGGGGGAGCGTCCGACCGACTTCGCTGGAATATCGCCCCCTCCGTTATTTTTTAAATGTATCCCTTGAGATAAATTCATACTAAAATTATGAATTTATTCCTAGATAAATAAAGTATTCAGAATTAACCAGTTAGACTTTCCTGCTTTGGAACAACGTCGTCCTTAGTGAATGGGATAAGTAAACTGTTTTATTTTTGTGATTGAAATGACTCAGCTGGAGTCAGAAGTTCGTGTTTCATCCCTTTTAATGTTTTGCTCATAGCTTTGAAAAGGGGAATATTCACCACTAGTAATTTCCGTGTTTTTTTTTTTTGTTTTTTATTGACAGCCTTCTGATTATATAATAAATGTTGGATTTCAGGAATATGAAGAGAACTTTGGCATTTGTCTCCAGTTTACGTTGTCTAACTTCAAGTTTCACAGATTTTTGGCTGTAGACAGACACAAGGTTTCTCAGAAGATTGAGGGGTAAGTATTCAAAATAGAAATGAGACTAATGGAGAAATGCTTTAGTTACACAAAAGGTTTGGAAGGTTAGTAGAACTGTAAAAAAAAAAATCTCAGAAAGGTTTCCTATGTTTATTTACATGACAGCAAATCTCTTAGTCCACTAGATTGTAGAAGTAATCTTTTCTATAGTATCACACTAACAAAAAAAACTGACAATTTTTGGTTTTTGTTTCATAGGATTCACAGCAAGTTTATTGTCCATTCCGAACTGAAGAAAGCTGAGGTACTGAAACAACTCACTGAAAAATTTTTGTCAATACCAGCTTTTGAAGGTAAAAATTTTGGTGAGGTAAGACAATCATAATTGATTGGCTTTCTAATGTGTGCTATTGAGGTTTTTGTACGAGGGTCGCTCCGAAACTAATGCTTCCTATTTTGTTTTGTATGTCCACGACATCAGAGGTGGATGTTGGAGGTATGGCAGTAGAGTCTGAACCTTTCCACCAATAATCTGTAAATTTGGTTGCTGTGCGGCAGATAGCAACAGAGGAACAGTCTGGCAAAATGGCGTCTGACATGGATGTGCTTACAAAGTAGAGGTGAATCATCGAATTACTCCATGCAGAAAAAATTGCACCCATTGACATTCATCGATGCTTGCTGAATGTTTATGGAGACCAAACAGTGGATGTGAGCACATTGAGGAGGTTGATGGCATGGTTCAGTAGAGGCAACAGCAAGGTGAGAGTCAAGCCACGTTCCGGGTGGCCCTGCACAGCTGCCATCCCAGGAAATGAAGATTGCCTTGATCAGCTCATCTGCGCGAATTGGCGGATTATGACCAGGGAATTTTGTGTGGAGCTGGATATCGGCTTTAATGCATTGGAGACGATATTGGCAACATTCGGATATCGCAAAGTTTGTGCCAGGTGGTGGGTCCCACGGATATTTACATGGGAACAGAAAGACCACATAGTGCAAGTTTGTGAGGACCTGCTGAACCAATACGAGGCTGAAGGTGACAGTTCCCTGGACCGCATCATCACCGGCGACAAGACATGGTGTCAACACTACGAGCCAGAGAGCAAGCAACAGTCCATGGAGTGGCAACATGAAAATTCCCCACAAAAGAAGTTCATGACACAGCCATCAGCAGATAGTGATGTGCACTGTCTTTTGGGATAAGAAAGGCGTGATCCTCCTGGATTTCCTGGAACCCGGAGAAATCATCAACTCAGACCACTACATTGTGATGCTGACCAAGCTGAAAGCCCAAATTTCCAGATTCAGGCCAGAGAAGAAGACAATGGTTTTCTTGCAACACAATAACGCCAGGCCCCATACCAATTTCAAGACCATGGGGTACATTGCAAAGTTCGGCTGGATTGTCCTACCACACCCACTGTATAGTCCGGATTTGTCACCTTCAGACTTCCATCTATTCGAGCCAATAAAAGATGGATTACACAGGCAACATTTTCCTGACAACGATGCCATTATCGCAGCTGTGAAAAAGTGGGTCGCCTCCGCTGGTGCAGATTTTTACGAATGCGGCTTGCAGGCTCTTGTTCATCGCTAGCGAAAATGCGTAGCCAATGGTGATGACTGTGGAAAAATAGTGTTTTGTAACTAAAGACTTGCTCTATCCAACGGTGTTATTGTGCTCCCTGTATCTGTTGTAGTTTTCATGAAAATAAATAGGAGGCATAGTTTCGGAGTGACCCTCATATTTTAAATTAGATATCTTTACCATTTTATTATTGCAACTAACTGTCAAAGCATTGAGAGGAGTCAGAACTTTTTTTTTTTTTTAAAGCATTTAATTCTGATAAAATAACTATTTTTATATTGGGTTTTGAATTTTTCTGACATGCTGGTGGCTACTTGTGAGATTTGCATAAAACTGTTGGAATGCATTCACTGAACTGCAGGAGACAGGATTTTATTCTAAAATTGTATTATTACTGGACATTGCTGGGTAGTTCAATTTTTACAGGGGAGTGACTTGTTTTGTCATACTTCCTGGCATGGTTTCTTGTTTTTCTTTGCCAAACAGCCATTTGGGTTTTCTCTGATCAGTGGTGGTTGGTTCATGGTGCCCAGACGATCCCAAATTCTGAAATTTAATTTTTTTTTTTTGAAAGTTAGGATCCCCAGATTTTGTGATTTATATCATCTGATTAAAGACTTAATTTTCTGGTGCTTTTGAATAGGTAAATGAAGAAATCAGTAGCTTTGTGATACTAGTGGATCATCTTTCCTCTATCTAACATGGACCTATCCAACCTAAACTGTATTCTTATTCTAATCTCTATGGTAAGAAATATTTTCAATTTCAGTTGTTTAATTCATGTCTTGGCTTTGAACAAAGCCTTTGCTGACAATTTAAGCATCCATACACCCACATTCTCTTTATACATTACTTCCAATGCTATCTCTGAACAAAATTTTTAAGGCATGAGCATTGGGAGCTAAACTGTTAATTTGCTTGAATAATAACTTGCCTCCTTAAAAGAGCCAATAGAAGAACAAACATGTTCATTCAGATTTCTCTGCTCTGAAATAACTATGCTTCTTGGCAGCAGCTTTGATACTTGTTTGCCAAGTTTTGTCTGGCTGTTAGGTATCTCTTTGGAAAATTTCAAAATAGGTAACTCTTTAGTGTTCACCTCATAAAGTAAATTGGTTTTTTTGTGTGGTTTCTTGTGGTCCAGTGAATGAATTGCAAAAACTACAGTAGTACCAAACTATTGACTGTGAATGTGTTCATTTCTATTTCAGACAGACACTCACTATGCCTTGTTGCTTCTGTTGCTGAATGTTTCTGATTCACCCACTCAACATGCATATAGGGAACCTTGTCAAACTCTGTTTAATGGTATGTTCAATATTTACATAAGGATGTCCTTTTTATGTCATCACTGTTAGCTGATTATTTGACAAGTATGGGTTCTCAGAAAAGTTTAAAATTATGTTCATATGCAACAAGCTTGCAGTTAGTTTTTTTTTTTTACTACTAAAATATTGTTTACCACAACCAACAGTAAAAGATCTTACAATACCTCCAAATGTGTACCATAGCCTGGAGTTGCCAGCTGTTTTGAATTATGCAGAACTATTTTCAGTTTATAACTTTGCAGAAAAGTTAGCATTTTACAAAATCACATTTTGGGCAAAGTTTAAAAGGATAGTGGCATAATACTACAGCATATAAATAACTACAAGTAGTGATTTTCTGACTTTTTTAACCCAGATTGCACCTTATTTCTAAGACTTTTGGGATTGGGGAGTAAAACACCTGCTTCATGACTACCTTTCTACACACATGCCAGTAGTCACTTGTGTCTGTACGTTGTTCTTATTTCATAACCTTGGCAGATCTGACAGCTTTTGTGGAAAAAATGTTCTTATCCTTTCTTGTCACCTAGATCATTAGTGGCTTTTCTGAGATGCTTGTCTCAACTTTGAAGTGAGAAATCTGAATCTGTTAGTATTTAGATTGCAGAAAAATATCATAGTTTATACATGGCCCCTGGCAAGAGAAGTGCTTATTGGTACAATCTCAAAATTGTATTACATCACCATCTACAATTTGTTTCCTTTGCTTATGATTCTTTTGTTAAAAGCATTTTTGATATTAAGTTGTGCTGAAACTTAAGTTAATTTATAATTATGAAACCCTGGTATTTCTAACTGGATTCCCAAAAGAATTTGTTGCTGTCTGTGCACTAAAATCTTTACAATATTTAAAAACAAAGAAAAGTAACCCAGAAAGCTACGTACTTCTCTTTATTTTGCAGTTGTCATACATCTAAAATCCAAATTGTTAAATATAATATTTTTAAAGTTTTATACTTTGAAAGATTAAACCTTGGGAACATTTTAGAGAATCTATAAAGGTGTCTTTCCAATAATGCTTTTTCAAAAAGTATAGACTCATGCACAACATTTACAATGTGGATTAAAGATTTTTTACTACAAAAACAGATTTTTAAAATTTGTTTTCACTGTATACGAGGTCTGTCCAAAAAGAAACCGGACTTTTAAAACTGCGCACCAACCAGCCGGCACAGCGTGCTTACGACTGCAGTGCTGTGTATTGGTGACCTTAACCTTCAGTCTAATAATAGTCACAGCACACCACGTCAGTTAGTCATCGATCTACATGTGCTAGAGTGAACATATGTTTAGTGCACTTGGTGATTTGTCGCAATTTGGACAATGAAGGATCTTGAAGTGCACCGTGTTTGTGTGAAATTGTTTCAAATTGGGAAAAACTTTTACGGAGACTTTTCTAATGTAGCAACAGGCCTATGGGGAAGATTGTTTGAGCCATACGCAATGTCACGAGTGGTACCAGTGTTTCAAATCGGGAAGAACATCCACCGAAGAAAATCCCAAATCTGGACGACCTTCCACGACAACGGATGGCGATCACATTGAGAAAGTGCATGCTGTGATCCATGGAAATCGTTGCCTGACTGTCCATGAAGTTTCCAAAGAAGTAGGCATCTGTAAAAGTTTGTGCCACATGATTTTAAAAGAAAATTGAACATGCATCATGCAGCTGCAAAATTTGTGCTGCATCTGCTGACAGACGAACAAAAAGAGAACCGAGTCAGTCAGTCAGTCAGGGGCTCTTTGATCGTTCGAATGCTGATGAAAGCTTTCTGAAAAGTGTCATAACAGGTGACGAAATGTGGGTGTACGCCTACAATGTCGAAACAAAAAGGCAGTCATCACAGTGGGTTGGATCATCGTCACTGCAACCAAAAAATGCACAGTCGCTCAAATGTGAAGGTGATGTTGATCATCTTTTTTGATTGGAAGGACTTCATTCATCATGAGTTTGTGATGATCAATAAAGAGTTTTACTTGGATGTCCTGAGACGGTTGAGAGAGGCTGTACGAAGGAGGAGGCCTGAGGCATGGAAAAACAAAACCTGGGTGCTGCACCACAACAACACACCTGCTTGCATATCACTCCTTATCCGTGACTTTTTGGCAAAGCACAAGATGACTCTCGTCCCCCAGCCACCCTACTCTCCAGATTTGGCCCCTGTGGACTTTTTTTTTGTTCCTAAAGTTGAAATCCTCCCTGAAAGGTCACCGATTTCAGATGATAGAAGAGATCGAAGAAAATTCGCTATGAGAACTGCGCACTATCCCTGAAAACGCGTTCCAGGACGTGTTCCAAAACTGGAAAAAACATTGGGAGCAGTATATCAACAGTGGAGGGAACTATTTTGTAGGAGACAAGTCTGATTAAATTGTAAGTAAAACAATAAATTTGTTTTTTAAAAAGTTTGGTTTCTTTTTGGACCAAACTCGTATATTTTTGAGAATATTTACTTTTAATCCAAAATCATTTTGGGTAACATGCTCTTTTTCCATTTTTAAACCAGAAGCTAAAGACAATTTTGACTGGGCAGCTTACCTCAAGGAAGGAGAAACTGTTGACATGAGACCATTTCCGGAGTCTCCAGTAGGTATTTAAAAAAAACTTTTTAAATTGGGTTTGGTGCATTACAATTTAGCCTTTGTCATTCTGTAGTTTAACTTTTTGTGGTAATATGAACATTTAAGCTTGTAATTGTCAGTGCTGGGACGGTTTGTCTTTGCTTGTTCCGATATATAAATGATTGTAAATTGTCTTAGTTTTTATTTGAATAACTTGAAATATTTTAGTGTTAAATTCCATTTTTTTTATTGGAATGATCAGTTTATAAATAATTCAGGGTAATCTAGAATAAAATGTTTGGTATTTATTTCTCTATTGGTATGAGCAGGAAACCTGATTTCTGGTTTACTTTGCTGTGACAGATGTAGAGAGGGTATTAAAAAACTGATTTTATTGTATGACTTTAGGATTTGTCTGAAGAGGAGGAGGTTGAAACTGGTGATATTACAGAGTCTTCATCCATCAATTTGCCTCTGGCTCATGACAGAGAGGTTCACATAGCGCATCAGTTGCCCATGGGACTGGAAAATGACTGGCTGCAGCAAAATGTTGTCAATCCTTACTGGGAAAGTGTGCAGGCAGTTGTTTCAGAAAGTGACTCTTACTATAATGTGGTAAAGGATTGGTAAGAACTGTTGAAAAGTTAGTATGAATAATATTAAACCAAATTCTAACTATTATGCATATACTCTATCAGTTTCGTGTTGTGTAGTGAGAACATTGGTTGTCTGACTTGCTTACAACAGGAAATAAATATTTAGAAGTTTTATTCTTGGTGGAGATAGCTTCTTGATGTAAGTGAAAAAAATCTATAAAAAAAAATTTTTTTTTTATACACAGCATTTATCTTATATTTAAATTTGACACCAGTAGAATCTGGACTTAGTAGAGTGTGAAATTATCATGTTTTATATTTTAAAAAAGTTCAAGCTGTAACAATGTGACCAAAAGGTTTTCCAGCCCAATATTTAGAGTGTAAAAGTAGTAAAGTTAGCCAAGAGGCAGATTAAATGAGAAGGAATTTTTACATATCTGTGAAAGTTTTCCATTATGTAGCATCAATGAATTTTTTAAAAATACAATTAAGTTTTGGAGTTTATTTGCAGGGAATGTTACGAGCTGAAGATAAATCCATTGTACACTAACTACAACAAAATAACTCTGACTGAGGTGAGGATCATCAGGGAAATTCTGTGGTAAGCAATTGGAGGCTTTTGTATGGTTCATATCTCACTTTATTGGAGCATCAGTCAGGCTAACAGTCACCTACTATAAATAGTCTGTTATTAAATGATTCTTTTAAAATGTACATCAAAAAGAAAAAGAGATGATGCAATTCTGTTTCATTGCTTCATCACGGGCTCTGCATTCCAGAGTTGAATAACTGTTTTGGATTGTACTGTATAACTCTAAGAGAAGTTTTAAAAAAAAGCATCGATTTGGTTCAGCAGGCTGATACGACGACGACAATTTACTGTAGGTTCTCTCCATGAGCACTAGATAAGAATGAGCTTTTTATTATCTAAGAAAGAATGGATACATTAGACAGTAACAAAATTGCATGTTAAATGAAATCAGATGAGTCTGCTGGATACTTGCTGTTTTTGAATTATTTGCTCTTGAGATTTATGGCTAGAAATTTATTGATTAACCATTGTTTTCCCCTTTCACATTTATTGTTTAGGTCACAGCTTTATCTTAACAACAGTAAGTTTATTTATAGCTTCATGTAAAACAACTTTTATTTGAAAAATTTCAACTACAATTTCCCAAAAAGCTTTTCATATAATATTGCAAGTATTGTCAAAACAAAACTTGTTTTCAGATGATTAAAAAATTTTTAATTTCTTTTAGAAATATTTTTCTAACAGATAAAATTATCCAAACACTGTGTGGTGGTAGTGGTAAGGTATTCCCAATTTGAGTGGGATCCAAACTGGTGAGTTAGGTGTGAGAGATGGATACAATGGCATATACAAACCTGTCTGATAAACAGATGACTGTGCATAGTAGAACCCTTTAATGAGTAGTAGGAGGAAACCAAAGAAAGGTATGGTAGAGAAAAGACTACAGGCTAGATATCAAATCACCTACTTCCATAACCAATCAGTAAGTTGTTAGAAATATTGAAATTAATAGCTTTTATAAATTAATATTAAATTTAGGATTTTAAATATTTAAAAGGAGACCTAATAGAGGTTTTTCAAAATACTTAGGGTTTTTGGTGTGGATGGGAACATTTTTTCAGCTATTTAATGGACATTTACAAATTAGCTAAAATTCTAGCATGTACAAATACCTCTGCTAAACTGGCTGCACATGATGAAAGTGCTTGGCTTCACAGCTGGAGTAAGAAGGGGCCTTTTTTAAAATTAACAATGTCCAGTACTAAAAGTGCTGCCACTTTGAATCACTGGACACCTGTTGGATGAGTTAGGGTGCAGCATCCACCTCAAAATGTTGCTAAGTTTACAGATTTTGTAGCAGCAGTGGTTAGCCATTGCATTGGTATGTGCTAGTTCATACTTCATCAGCTGAAAGTTTGTGATAGGCAATGTTCACCTTTGTTAATAGACTAAATTGCTGGTAGATTACATGCACATTAAGTATACCACCAGAACACAATCCTTCAACAGGAACATGGGAGTTGAGTTTCAAAAATAAAACAAATTGCAGTAAAAGAGGTAGAAATTTTTTGGAAAACCATCTGGTATGAGAATAAAATGAGAACTAGTAGATCCACTTATCAATAAACTTTATTATTTAAATATCAAGTAATTAATTCCCTTAAGAAGAACTATCTGCTTGAAATGCAGTGAAAATTACTTTTTTAATGTTGGTTTTATCTGAATTGTTGCATAGCATCTTAGAAATCTGATAAGGAGTGTTGTCAATAAGATTACAGTATTGCTAGTGATTTAGTTATGTTGACAGCCTTCGCTGTCAGCTCTAACAGTGTTCTGGTGGTGAATCTAGAAGCAGGCAGATGTTTATGTCTCCTTCCCTCCCTAGGTACAACAGATAAAGTTTGTTTCTGGTCTTTGTAAAGATTTAGAGCATCCCTAGCAAAACTGTTCACTATTGATTCTTTATTTGTTTACAGGATGTTGCAAGGAATTCCTCATCTTTTTGTATTTGAATTTGATGGTCAGGATTTTACACTGAGAAAGAACTTAAGAGTGTCGCATCTGACAATGGTTGGTTGGTTTTTAATTGATATAGTATTTCTGTTTGATATACAGGAAATTCCAGTACCCAAACTAACAGTATATAAATTATAAATAACTGATAATCAAAAAAACTTTCTTCATTAATAAAACTACTAAAATCTCCAGGTTTAAAAGAAAATGATGGCAAACATCTGATGCTTTATTACTGTTTATGGTTAATCACGGACAACTTTAATTTCAATACAATCAATCTCTTAATATGTGAAAAGTGTGGATGTGCTAATGAGGCTTAAAATAATAAACAAACCAGTAAACTGGTTTTGTGTTGATCATCAGTGATAAATTTTATTATATTTAGAATTTGCCTGGTTTGCAAGCAAGTCTTTCATTGTACATTTTGCCTTGATGTTAATTTCTCTAGTAATTGATGATTGTTTTATGCTATCTGATCATGTAAATGTTTGGATGCAGGTTCTGCACAGGAAACTTTACATCATTCTCATTGGGCAGAGCACTACAAACTCTGATCAGCTTTTGTCTTGTAGGATAGCCTGAAGAACTCTATGAAGATGTTCACTATATCAGGTTCACAGATTCATGAATTGGAGAGTTTCATTGCTCAAGTGGTATCCTGTAGTTCCCAGGTGGGGACTAACTCAACTCACACCCCTCTAACCTACTATGCCTTTGTTGATTCATTGTCTACATTCCTGGCAGATTACAAGGTTTCCATCATCTCTGTGGAGAAAAGGATTCTTCAACAAGGTATCCGAGTGTTCTGTTTAATTTTAATATTTTCTTATTTGTAACTTTTTCACTTAAATTTTTTTTATTTACTATACGCATACCAAATTGAAAGAGCCAGTGTAACTCCCTAATAAAATATCTTTTAAAAAAGTTTTGTTTAATATGAGTTTGATGAGGCAGTGTATACCTAATATTTCTTTGATTACACAGTTGTCATGGAGATTTGACTGGAGTTTCAGCAGTGCAGTAGCAATGATGGATGCTGTGTTATCTAATCAGTGTACATGACTACCAACTTCTATTCAGAATAAAATTATTACATTTTAGTACAATTTAATTTATTCATAATTAAAGTAGAATATTATTTGTATTGTTTCAAATACTTTACAGATGTAAATAATTTAGGTAATGTATAAAGAAAAACAGTTTTATAATAGTTATATACAGAAGTTAGAATTAGAAAGATTGAAGTATTTTTAAAGAAATTGCTGAGATCACAACAGATATCCAGCTAGAGTTGTTCACACAGGATTTTTTTGGTGCCAAGTAATTAATAATACTCTAGGTGGGATTAAAACAAGTAAAGTTGATAGGTAAAAATTTCTCCACTTTTAAGTTTAACTATGAATGTTGGTCGGATTGGACTGTTCTGATGATAGAGGGGAGAATTTATTAGTCATCTGCACTGAAACCACCTGCTTGATTCCTGGAAATCTTTTACAGAGGAGACTATGACGATCTTGCTGCTACGTAGTCTACTAAAGCCTATGCTGAATAAACTATCCCTGGTACATTCCATCTATACAAAGGGAGTGAAGAAGTGTGATGCCACAGCTACAAATCGGAAAAAGGCTTCAAAGTTGCTGAGCTGCTTGTTTAGAAAAGTAATGCACTATAGTTGTCTTGGAGAAGAGGAAATGGTAGGTTCTTTTTTTCATCACCTTGCATGAGCATTGAAGAGTGATAAAATGTGAATGTAAGTTATTGACTTCAAATGGAGTTATTTCATTGGTTAAGGAATTCTTTTTTATTGTCATGTTGGAGTTCTTTATGCCGGTAGAATCTTACATAATGTTGCATAGAATGCTCAACATGACTCTTCTACAGGGATCATTGTAGAAGCTTGTTGAACATTGGATGACGAGATTTACAACTGTGCTACAATAATTCAAGAAAATTTCTGATCTTGTGCTTGTTTACGTGTACACCTGTACTGTGTCTTCGTGTGTCTTGAAAATACTAACAATCTTTCGAGGCCATGAAAATGTGAAAGAAAAATGACAAAATGTCATTTAGATACCAGAGGAAGGAGACAATGATAGGATAGAAAAAAAGGGATATTTTACTTCAAAGGTAAGTAAAGAAAAAGTAAACATGAAAATAAATACTATCTGAATGTGTAGGTACATGAAGGAAAACATATGGCCATGGCATTTTTTTAGCTGTGTATTAGCACAATTTTATTTAAATTTCAGAACTAATTTCTTTGTTACATGTTGCTTTTAATAATCCTAAAATGTACTGTATTGTTGGATTGTAAGATTAAAAATGATTTTTAACTTTTTTGCTCCTTTGGCAGTGATGTTACACTGAGGTAAAAGGTATACAATGGTAGATGTTTGTGATATCTCATTTACAGAAGTGTCCATTTGTGATAAGTTTCTGGTTTGCTTTCTGCAAGACAATATTAGCTGAAATGTTCCAAATAGGTATTGCTTTATCCCCCCCCCAATGCCTTACTGGTTTTAGCCTAGTACAAATGACAGCCAAGGATGCTACAACAAGCTTAAGTATGCAGTATTAAGGATACATTTAGTGAGCCCAGATGACATCCTTTGGACCAAGGTGCTCTGAGTGATGATAGTGGTGACACTACTTGTGTAACTCTAGCAATGACCCAGTCTCTATTTAGTACCACATTTCTAGATTTTCAAATATCCAGGAAATTTTTCTTATGTGCCAACACTGTACTTTAGATAAAAGCTAGTGTGATGAGACAAAGAAACCTGTCATGTCATCCAAGAATCTCCCAACAAAACCATTCAGAATGAAGAAATAGATTTTTGGATGAGCAGGGGATGTGATATACAGGAGCTGTTTGTCATAGGATTGTAGTACTACATCAGATTTTCTGAAGTTCAGAGAGGGCATGACAAAGCTGGTGAGCAGTTGTATACTGCAGATCTTGTGATCTAAATGTATATATACAGCTTTCAAAACTCGAGCTAATACCAAAGGGTGAAAGTTGGATCAGACTGTTTATTGTTATGTAAAGCAAAAATAGTCTGGAGGCTTTTTTTCATTCAGTGATTTCAACAATTAGTGGATGCAGCCAAGAGAGCACTGCTGTTATTGGAAAACAGATTAAAGCAGTCCATGGAACAGTCTTACAGTGTGGTTGGTCTAGCAAACTGATTAAGGGATCCACTAACACTGCTCATAATTCATAGCCTTCCAAAGGTATAGTTAGTTCCATCTTAAATGCAAGAACTAAGCTGGCATTAAACTGGATGTTTTGGAAATAAGACTTTATTGTAATTTTAAAATCTAATCTTTTAATCATGGTCTTCAGCAAGAACAAAGATTTACTGACAACCTCCATGCTTAAACAGATATTGATTGTTTTCACAATGGTCTGTGAAAATGTTAATACTGAGTTTAATATGTATCCCACATACTTTTCATTCTAGCCAGCCAGCCTGTCCTCTAATGATACCTAAAAGATGAAAAGTAGAGTTACAGTAAAACAGGAGAAAATTGTTTGTACTGACATAGCTAAAAAGAAGAGCAATTGACAAAACTAGGAATCCACTGACCAGAGTTTCTCCTTTGATGCCTGACAAGTTAGCTGGGCAGTTAAGAAGAAGAGTACTTTGATCCGATTTTTAGAAGATTTTCCACAATGAAGAATCTAAAAAACTGCTTTAAAATTGAAAAGCCTTAAGAAAAGCTGAGAGATGTGTTCCACATTTGATACTGAGCTATAGCTATTATATTTATATATATATTATAGATATATATATATATAAATTCCTAAACGAGTCACTAACTTGACCATTCTTTCAAAAAATAACCAGTTATTGTTTTTTTTATTTAAGTAACTAGTCAGTGATAGTGGACACGTACAATCAACTACTTAATTCAAACATGCACTTTGGTAGTATTTATGAGAGTAATGCTACAGCTTTAAAGTTCATGGAAAGTCACAAAAATGTACTAAAAAATATATATATATAATGCTATTATGAGGACATTTCAGGAACTGTAAAGAGATTTTATTTTCCAAGGTTGAATGAACCCTCTTATTTGCCTTCCTTACCTATTATTGTAGTGCTGATGGTGCATTACAGACACTTATGTTTTGTTTTTAAAAGTGTTGTGAATGTTTTCAGCTCTCTGTCGTCATTCCCCTATGGGTAGAGACCAGTAAACCATATATCACCATCACTGACAGCTGGATCACCGAAGGAAAATTTGCAGATGTGGCTGATGAGTTCATCATACGCAAGTAAGTCTATCTGGCTCTCTGGTATTTTGGTGCAATATGTGGACAAAATTTTTCTCTAAGAAGATAAGCATTGGGAAAAAAAGGGTTAGTAATTAATATTTTATTCTCTACAAAGTAGGAAGTGAGGTGGAGTGTAGAGATTATTTCTTAACTTTGGAAACTAAGAAAATGTTTTATCAGTAAGATATTTAATATGCACATCAGCTGGACTCATCTTTTTGCTTTTAAAAAGAATCAGCAATATCCTGCTTAACTATTGACATTTTTTTTTTTTTAGGGATGAAGCTGCCAAATCTCATGATGAAATGTTCTGGGAGAAATCATTTGTATTAAATTGTCAAAATAAAATTAAATGGCGTGGCATGTCATCTGCAAGAAACTCTGTAGAAACTTCAGAAAGTGCATTGGAAATACCAGCTTACAGCGCACTCTCCGGTTCACCAAAGTTCTTACGACCAATCCTAGCATCTGTCATTCAGGCTGGAAAGTCCATGGAGGTTTTTCAGTCAGTTGGAAAATTGTCTGAAGTGGTTGATTACAGTGCTAACAAGTGTGAGTGTATTGTGCATACATATTAAAGAACTAGGGATGTACCAATTAATTGATCAGACAATTATTAGGCTTTATGACAACAAATGGAAAACTTTCATTTTAGTCATTTCCATACTACACCAAGTTTTATCAACACATTTGTTTATCCAAGTTAACATGACTAAAGCCAAAGATGCTAAAACCCATAGGCATTTGAACACCACCCTGCACATATACAGCCTGTATACATAAATATTTTAATGAAAATTTATGGAAGGTGAATTTAAAAGCCAAAATATTAAAAGCAATACCATCTTAGAGTCAAATTTTAACTCATGAAATTTTAAAAGGCTGTCCAAAGTATAACAAAAATTTTCTACTCAAAATCAGAAGTTTAAATATTTTTGATAAATTAATCAACACAGCCATCTCCAAATTCAGATTAGTATGTAACTATGTGAAGACTGAAATGTTGAAACTGGTTTTGAAAAAAAAACATTCAAAACTGAAAATGATAATGAAATTCTGTCAAAAATATAAGTTAGTATTTAAAATCAAAAGTTTTTAAATTATAATGCAGAAATATCAACTGTTCACCATTTTCTGGTTTGAGGTAGTTTCTTGTTGGCTCATATATATGTTCACAAATGATAAAAAGCCATTCACTTGAAGGTAGAGAATATTTAATTTCTATGATAAAGGATCTTCATGGTTGGATATCTGTTTTAGTTCTGGAATATCTGCAGTTTGCTTTCTTGTAGAAGAGCTGGCAGAGTTAGTTTTTATATCTCTTCATAGAAGCCCCAAAGATTCAGCAGATGAAGTTTTTGGCATGTCTGAATCATCAAGACTTATATTGGAATCTGTGATTACATTTCTCTTCAACCAATGCCTTATTCTACCATATTCACATTTTTGGAACCTCATTTGGTCTAAGCATGTGGAAATAGTTTCTTTTTTGCCAAATGTTTACATAAACCCTTTTGTACAGTTGCTTTCAGGGATCCATAGTTGTCAAAGTTTCTTTGAAAAGCTTTATCTAGGAAGAGTTCTATAAATAAAATTAACAGAAGTATAATATAAGTTATATTCTTCTGATGAGCTAGATTTCATTGATATGAAGTTAGATTTGGAATATTATTGTCTTCTGTATTTGGTGTTTTTGTTCAGTATTATGCTATAGCATGTAATATGAATTGTTCCAATTGTCAGATGCAATCTGTAGAAGCTTGTTTGGGGCCTTCAGTTATTCCTGAAGATTACTTAGGCTTTTGTGAGAAGCAAGAGAATGGTGGACATGGCCATCTATCTCTCATTTATACAGAAGATATCTTTTACTGCTTGTTGTCTAAACATGCCATCATTGATGCATAATTGTAACATGGATAAAACAAGATAGTGTTGGTAATCTGGTTTTGAAAGGTCCAGCAACCATGTTATCAGTATTGTAAGAAAGAATCAAATAGACTTTATCCAGTGGTATTTTGACTGACTGACTGCATGTGATGCCTCGGTTAGTTATTATCCATAAGAGAAACAGGATCACATTAATATTTTAAAAGACAATTATTTGAATTAGCAATTCTTGATCAGCGGAAAATTATTCATTCATAGTAATACTGTTTAATTAACCAAATAACAGTGGAGAGGCTTTCGATATCATGAAAATCGGTCTTTAATGTTATACTGGTTGCTTATATTGGAACATGATTAAGAGAGTTTCAGATCTATTTCTGTTAAAAATTTTCTGATAAATATAAGTGCACATACTATAAGAAAATATTTTAATAATGATGCGATGCAATGTAAATATTCCATGGAATGATCATCTCTGACTTCAACAATCTCTTAGATGTTTTTCCAAGTTTGTATTTTTAGTTTTTCATTTTCCATAAAAACAATATATTGGCAGAATGTTGTAGTATGTCATGAGTTTTCAAAATTTGTGAACTGAGCATTTATTCTTGCTGTTTGTTCTAATTTTCAACCAAATTTTTAAGATTTTGCACAATTGAATAAAATTTCAAAATATACATCTGTAAAACTGTGGAAATGAGGCAAACTTTTAGATCTGTTTATTTTTCTGGTTGTGAAGATACTTGCTGTACATAAGTAAATTTCTGACTTTCCAGTAGAAGTAAGTCAAAAATTTTGTTATGAATTATACTAATTGGCCAATCAGTCCTTTAGATAAGATTATCTCTATTAAGAACAAACAAAGATCTATAGGTAACATTTTAGAAATTGAGAAGCCATGCAAGGATGCAGTGTTTTAACTAGCAGTTTCATGACAGCAGATTTCATGAATAGTAAAAGTATGGAGATACCAACTAGTGCCTCTTCATGACTCTGGTTAAACCATTTCCAAAGTAAGTATGCAGTACAGGTGTGCAATTGTTATCTGTAGATGTAAAGAAATTCCAGAGTTGATTTATTAGGAAGATTAATGCACTGCTGAATTTCAGTTATGAGGGAGAATCTAAAGATTCTAGTCACCTAGTTAGGCTTATATGTACATAAGGGCAGATGTGTTTAGAATTTTTTTCTGGTAAAGATCATGTCACTACAGACATGATTTATGTTAGTGATATTCTGTCTGACCCTAAAAGTGGCAAGGACAAGATAAAATAAACAACAAATATGATAGGTAATTATGTTTGCAGTTCTTAACAGGACAGGTAAATGAGGAAGGCATGTAAGTATTTTTTAAAAAGCTTTTACTCTGTCTCTCTTGTATATCTTCAAATAACTGTCTGTCTGTAGATGCATTTTCTTCTCCTCAGACACCAAGCCACTCTACGACATGTTTGTTGAATCTCTCTATGAAGCTGCTAAAAGAACAAATGTTGCATGTGCAGAACTGACAAGTGAACAAAGTAATGACACCTGTCCTGTAGAAAATCTTTTTGTAGCTGAATCATTTCCAGCAGAAGATTGCTCAACATCACTGCCAGTGGTCAGAAATCAAGCAGAGTCTCAGAATATTCAAATTGCTTTAATCACTCCTGGTAATCAGCAGGTGTTACTGCGTGATGACTATGACCATCTGTTACATGTGAACATGGAGAACTTGCTGGCTGTGAATCATTGCCACTCTGAAGGAAAAACACCTGTTAGAAACTCGTAAGTTTTGCCATAAAAAGAGAGAATTTTACTGTTATCAGTGTAATCCAAAATATTTATTACTGTTGATCTGTAGGAAATGTAACTAGAGAATGTCTGGCTGTAAATTCTTATGACAAATTTGGTTTTCTTTGTTCACAAATATATTAGGCTCTGGGAAATTTGTTTATAATAATAATAATAAAAATAATACAGATTAATCTTAGTGACATCACATTAGATTTCTGCTAGTCATTAAAAATCTATAGGATTTCTACTTATGCATTTACTATTAACTACATTTGCTTTCAAACATGGTAAACATTTATTGCAGTTATCTTATTTCACTTTTGAGAAGGATAAGGAACCAAAGTTCTATATTTATGTAATAGCTTCACATTTCCCATGTATACAAATTTACACTGTTAGTAGTGTCCATTTTCTTAAAAACTCTGAAGGCGTGATGGATCTCTGAGAACAAAAATGTGGATATTTAACTTTGTTGTAGCAATCTTTCACCTATGCAGTTTTATCGAGGCTGAAGATAATTAGCACAAGGTTTGCATTACAGTGAGTTCATATTGTCTAATGAATGTTCTGTGATTTTTTTTTTTTTTGGTTTTAAAGTTTTAAAATTTATGATTTTCCTCTCAATATTCCATTGTTCATATTGAAATGTTGATAAGTGACTAGTGTTTATACAGGGTTTTCCAGAATTAACCAAACATTCAAATGTCAGTTTCAAAATAACACAGGAAGTTGGTTTTACTTTATTTTAATCCACATCGTAATATGAGATGCAGATGTGTTACATCAAGGAAAGATGCTTAAGCATTCAAGCAACTTGTCCAAGCTTTCTGCAAAAGCTTGTTTACAAAATGCCTCTCTTGCACAGTTCAGAACTGATTCAATGCATAATCTCCATTAATTTTTCTTTGTGCTTAGTAATGGTGTGGTCTCCTTGTAAACACCTTTTCCTTTACAATTCCTTAAAAGCAGGAGAGGTGTTAAATCGCAAGATCTTAGAGGCCACTCAACAAAACCACATTTACCCAACCATCATTTAGTAAGCCATTGTCATGTGGTATGATGATAATGGATGGGTGCCCTATTTTGTATACAACTTAAATTGTTCAAGTGAATTTTGGGGTATACAGTGTCTTGCAATATCTGTAAACATGACTTGCCTATGACCCTATCCACAAGGAAAATTGAGCCAACAATTCTTCCACTTCAGATTCCTGCCCAAACTTTGACACCAGGGCATTTCAGTGATGTCTTTTGTACATTATGAGGATTAACATGCTCTCATGATTTGGTGCATTTACATCTGTTAACATTTAGCTCAAACAAACTTTCATTGCTCCACAAATTGTCCTTCAATGTGAGGTTGGTGGTAATTTTAGCAAACCAAATCTTGCAATATTCCACTGATTATAATTGCTTTCACAGAGGCCATGCACCAGCATTAGATAAGAGCTATAACTTCAGGTAAGCCAAAATGCAAGATAACAAGCTGTTCTGCTGATGCACATCTGATAAATTTGCCAGGGTTATTTGCAAATGCATTTGGCAGTTTCTACAGTTCAATTGATATGAATAGCTTTTCTTACCAGAAGAAGGCAAGTCAGTAATTCTTGTCCTCTTGAAATATATATTCACTGACAGGTATGAGGCTTGCTATGGAATTTTGTATGCCAGTCTTTGAAATTCTGTTTTCTAACTTTGAATACCTTCAAACACTTTTTGTGCATTCCTGCAGATTCAGATGTTTCATCATTTTACAAAAGCCACTACAGTAACACTGGGCAGGTTATTTGCAGGGCATGATGCTATTGCATGATGCATTTGTTATGAAATGGTTTGAGTTCGGTTAATGTTGGAACATCCTGTATAACATGAAACTACACATACATATGCTACTTTCATGATTAGTTCATGCAGAATTTTACAGTAACATGTTAGTTTTACTAGTGATGCTCTACTTTGATATTTAATTTCAATTTTGACACCATTTGTTTTTATTCCAAACTACTACTACATGCAGGTTTAGGGCTGGTTTCATTCTCCTTTATGCATGCTGGAAAGAATTCTGTAGTAAAGCAAATCCCTAGTACATCAGTAAGAACCATAGTTTGTTGGGGAGGGGAGAGAAGAATTGACAAAAAAAAACCTGTGCATAGAATATAATATCAGATTAATATATGAACAAAGTACCAAAACTTTTGTAAGTAAATTTAGTCTGTCTTCTGTTAATTGGGAAGTTTTTCTTTATCTGTTTAATTATGTAATCTTGAAGTTTGTAATGTTAGATTACAGTAGCATTTTAAACCAACAAATACCGAATGGAATTTCTTTTTGCTGCTTTCATGAGCATCTCATGTCACTGACAGGCTCTCTGCTCTATTCTAGTTTGCTACACCACATCAGGCTAACTAGTCTTCATCCCATTGACCAGTATCTTGAGCACTGCCTGTATGCACATGTGCGCAAGAAACGTGACAGTGTGTGTAAGAGATTGGTAGAGGTGCTGAAGACTGACTACCACCTCATGAACTACCTGGCTGCTATGCAGGTGAGTACCTACCACTCTTTCATAATTTACATAGCTGACCATTGTTACCACTATAAAGAGGACCACCAAGGTATGCTATTTTTTTCTTTTTTTTAGGTATGCTATTTTTTCTTTTTTTATAAAATGTGATTGTGAAAGCACAGTATAGCTAAGGTGTTTCCTCAGTTGCCCATGATCATGTAATTGGCTGATATGTACCATATTGCCCCTCATATTTCAGCCAGTGGGGTAGGTATTGTTCTTTGAATAATTTGTTTTGAGAAGACTACAGCTACTACATATACCAGCATCCTAGTCATCCTGCTCATATCACTTCATTTATATAACAGACTGCTATCTGCCAACAATCTTTTTCACTTGTTGCAGTGGCTCAGGTCAGATTATTTGAGAAAAACCAAGACTGGTCAGCATGCAGATAGTCTTCACTGGCAAATCAAACTCTTACCAGTTCACATCCTTTGGAGAGAGGTTGGTAATGGTGTGGATAGCCTTTTGGTTTGGGAATGAAATAGATATTTTATTCATTGATGGATTTCTAAATTTTACCAGTTAGGTTATTCTGAAGGATGAAATATATCTATATTTGACCAAGGCATATTCATCCATGATCAGCATATCCTGCATGAAGTTGGAGCAAAATGCTATGCTTTCAGAATCACTACCACAGCTTGGGTGACACACAATATACAGCACTTACTGTTTTTGGTCTTGTGGAGCTTGTATGCAACCAGTGAACATCTAGACACCCAAGTGTAGTCCGAATGACCAAGAGCAATCTCACAGCAGCAAATGAAGAAATACCTGTACCAGGTCACACTTTAATACAAGGTGTTTATACCGAAAATGAATAAATCTGCACATAAAAGTTATGGTGTTCTAATTATAATGGTGCAAATCTTGGTGAGTTAGGCAGGGGTGCCTCAATTCAATTTAATGTTTGTGCACATCTGAATAAGTTGACCAGTAGTACTATATAGTAAAACCTCAATTTAACAGACTAATAAGAGGGAAGGGGTGTCTGTTAAATCCAGATGTTTATATGCACAAAAGGCACCCAAGCGAAACATTTTTTGCACAGCTCAATGCTGACTTTTTGTCAGAAGAACAGACAGTGTCCATTGCTTCCGAAATCTGTTAAATCGAAGTTTTACTGTATTGTTGTTTTATCTTAGTTTGACAGCCCTTTCTCTCTATTTTCTTCTCATCCAGGTTTATTCATGGCCTAAGTTTAAACCAACAGTGTTTAGTTCCTTTACTTGCAGAGGCCAGCACTAGTAGAGTTAGTGAGCTAGAAAATTTTAATATATTTATCTATATTCTGTTGAAACTTGAAAAGTGAGGACTAGAATTTAACTCTATAGTGTAGGTTTCTGACACTTTTCAAGTGGTATGATTGTTTTTTTTTTGAATGGGTTTCTTTCTTTTTTCTTCTAGCATTTTTTTCTCATGGAGGCTGGAGACACATTGTACAACTTCTACTCTGAGATATTCAATAAGGTTTGTTCAAAATCTTTAGAGTTATTTCCACTTTATTATTATTATTAGGAGAGTTATCTCTCTTGTAATATGTCAAAGGGAATGTTAAACAGTTCAAAAACATAAGCTACTTAATTTTTTTTTATCCAAATCACACTCACTATTCTTTAAATTTAGAGCTGGCATGTCAAGACATTTTCCTGTGTTCTCTTAGACTTTGTGAAATGGTTCCTTTGTGCACATTAAAGAGATGTGTGTTTGTACTTAACTGTTCAGTTGATAACCAAAGTCTGCAGACTCTGAATGAACTATAAGTGCAGGCTGTATTTAAACCAAGTGCTAGTAGAAGATTACCAATGGAAAATAAATTGCTAAACTTTGAGTGTAATTAGTTTAAACCTTTCCAGAGTAGATAATTCTGAATTTTACACGTTTAAGTGGGCAGACAATTTGCAAGGTGGCTAGATGATTGAAATTATGAAAAGAAACATGCTAAGAAGACATGGAATGACTCAAATAGCATAAATAACATTGTGCACAATTCATTGATCCAAATGAAAAGGAAATATTCAATTTATTGTGCAAAATGTCAGGGATAAAGGAAATTATTTACTTCCAGGAAGTGGTCAGTCTGTTGCAGTTATTGTGTGTATTCATATGGTTATGGTTGGTGAAACATCCCAACCTACATAGGAGAATGGTATAGAGCTGGCAGTAGAAGTGGGTCTACACTCCATGACCAGGAGGAATTTTGTGACTACCAGTAGAGCACAGCATGCTGATCTGTCTCCCCACTATCCTTGCCATGATGTGATGGTATTGATTGTTGGGACGTATCTAACTCTCTCTTTTGGTAGGCTAGGCTTCAGTTGAAGCCACCCATCAATGTCTAGTCTGAAGTCTTTGTGGGTTTAGTTACATCAAGGAAAGGAATCTTGAACAGCTAGTTTCTGTTAGAATCACCAAAAGCAGGAGCCCAACTGTTGTTGCAAAGGTACCAATACTGATCCAATTTCTTGAATCTTTAGCATCATGACCTTTGATACCCTTCCACATTAAGTCTCTTGTTCATACTCAAAAAAATTGTTGATGGATGGAATGGAATAAAGGCCGTGGTAATATTTACTGCTGTGAAAGTCTTCATTTGGTGGTGGTCTCTGTCCACGTGGTGTTTGATGTGGCCACCTCTGCCCTGTGACGGAAAATTCCTCCAGAATGAATTGACTAGCTTGGTGTTATTAGCAACATTAATCTTCAGACTAATGGACTAGGAAAGTGCCAGCGCATTGATCAACCATAGATGACCTAAACTACTTTCGTGCCATTTTCTTTATGGTTATTGTCAACATCAGACAAATTGTATGACTTGTCAATTACTTTTGGACTAGCTAGATGATGAGATCTGAGGCATGCATGCTTGAAACTAATATATCGTCAGAAGGAAATGATTCAGTATCAGACTACATATCATAGATGAAATACAATCACTACAACAAAACTTGCACAGATAAGTATACTTTTGTGTAAAAACAGGCTGAGGAAATGTGGACCAGCATGCTTCTGCATGTGCCATCCATACTATGTATAATATGGAAGCTATCATCAAATGACTTGTTATAATCTGGCTGAAAGTGGCTAGTTTGCTCCATAAATGGAAGAGTGGGGAATAGATATTGTCTTTGCTTCTTTAAAATAGTGGTGGTATGGGAGAGAGTTGGAAATGAAACATGATAGGAGAGAGATTCTTCAAGTGTGGTGATGCTGCAGTGTGCTACCACATGCAGCTTCAATTAGAGAAGTCAGAGATGCTGTGGTTACTTCTGGAACTCAAGTGTAATGCTGCAGGTATCCAATGCCATTGTAAATTGAACCTCAGAACATGTTGCACTTTAATAGCCTGCAAAATTTATACAGAAGTGTAATATAAATACTTTCTGTATACCCAGGATCTGTTTATTTTCTGTGACAAAAGAGAAATTACTGAAGCAACTGAATTGCTTGAACATGCTTTTAAGGAGTTTGTATTTGATATGAAAGCTAAAGATTAAGAATGCTGTTGTTTAAAATTTACAGTATGTTGATGACAGGTCTCTCACAACAGGTGTCTTAACTGATAATTTTCAGAGCGATCAGAGTGAACAGCTCAAGAAAAGATCAATGCAATGTTTTCTAAACTGTTTGAATGAGATCTTGGTCACCTCAGCTATTGTAACTTACGGGATGATTAAATGAAACCTAGCTGAAATAGCATCAATGTAATGGTTTCCAGCTGGGTTTCATTTGAATGTACATGGTATCTTCTGCAAGACCAGTTACTGAATTGTTAGTCAAAGTAATATTTGTTAAAAAAAAAAAAAATTCATGTGGTATTTCTAAAAAGACTGCTACATTGAAACTCATTGATTTGTTTTTTTTTAATTAGATATGTACCCATGACAACAGTTGGAAGAATGTGATTACATTGAATATTGCTTTAAAGCAAGCTTTGCAAGAACATTTTTCAGAAGATGTTGAAAGGTAAGTTTGTCAATATTATATTACACTTATTGCCTTGTCTTGCCAATATATTGTTTCAGCAGTGTTTTTATATACAAGTCTCTTTACTCTATTTGTTTTAATTTAAATTTAGCTAACTTTTATACTTTGCAGTTTGTTTATATATCAACATTTCAAAAAATAAGTCAACAGAAATATTGTGGTGAATGTTCTCTGTGGACCAATCTTTTTGTTCCTAGCAATCCTGTGCTGAAGTAACATCACAGGATTATATACTTAAATGCTTTAAAAATGTAACACCAAGAAAGTTCAAACATAAGATGCTGATGAATTATGTATTTATTATCACCCTTGTTGAGAGCATTTTACATGACTTCAGGGAATAAACACTGAATTTTCTTTGCTTTTTTATTATTTGTGCAGAATGAGCATGTTGCTGAGAGCAAGTATAGTTTTTAATGCATGGCAAAATCTGGAACAAGTAGACGGATCAGGCCTTTCCTAAAGATGTTAGAGCTCAGATGGGTGTCCATATTTCACCATAGGTCTAGCCCTAGCCAACCAACTGCATTTTATTACACAATATCAGGACCAACAGAAATGGCTACATAATTACTACTTAACATCAACTCAATATGTCACTAATTGTAAGAAAACTAGATGAATGAATTTATCCAATCGCCAATATTAAGAAGCCATAGACTAAGATAATCATAACTACCATTGTTGTTTATGTCTGCACTTGGTATATCCCATATGATAATTGTTGCATTTTTTGGACTGATATTGTTTTGTCAGACAGTATAACAGACTTGGTGGTGATAAAATTATGGTATAGGCTGCTGTGAACTCTAATTTTCTCAGTCAGCTATGGTTCTGAACTACCAGAAATATGACAGCTTAGGTGTAGGGACAATATTTTGTGTATCGATGGCATCCTACACTGCCAAGCTGACAAGCTTTCTTAATCCAGAATAACAACGTTTGAATAATAAATGTCATTCAATCTCAACCATATTAAGTATATTTGAAATTAGCTTGGGATTTTTGCCAGTATAACATCATATCACAGATGCAACAGAAGTTCCTGAGCATCCAAAAGGAATGGAGCAACATTGCAGCAGCTGTGTCATAGCAATAGTAGTTATACAAGGCTGGTACATTTGGTTTGTAAAGAATATTTTGAGAAAAAGATCTTTACTATTTATATGTAGGCCCTATATAATTTCATCTTTTAACTTGATGTATCATTTACAAATGTTTGCTGTTTTTATATATCAAGTTGTACTTAAAGTAGAACCAAACTGAGATTTCAGTATATCAACTGAAGATATTTTAAAAACAAATTTTATTTTAGATATTTTTCTTTGTTTCATTGATTCAACTGCCTTGAATCAATCAGATTCTTGCAGAATAAATACGTAAGTCAGTGCAGTCACTCAGTCACTGCAAAAATTTATTAAAATATATACTCAAATGGCTTCTGTTTAATGCTTTTTTATTATTTATTTAACTTTGAGCATACAGTCAGCTTGACTTCTTTAGCAATACATGGTACTTGATGATACCTACAGTTACAAGTCATATTTTTATTTCATCTTAAAAGCAGTGGTAGTAAACATTGCTGTACATACAGGTTTGTGCTCCCACTGTAGTTACTACTTGGGATCAAATCAGTATTTATTTTTGTTTGTCAAGTTAACAATTTCATTTAATACATTGATAGGCTGCTTACCTGATCCTAACAGCAACTTGTATTCTTTGCAGACTGACTGTTGTTCTTGATCCTGAAGTTCCAAAAACAGTTCACACACTGCTGAATGAAACTGACTGCATTAGACTGAAATACAAGGTGAGGAATGAGTGAGGAGCTTTGATCAGACATCATTGATTTTATATTGAAGCACAGCAAGCTGGCTTATCAGAACAGATGGTGTCTTGTACTAGTTCTTCTAAGGTATTTTTTGTGGGTGTTTTGCTGATTGCCCAAGTAGCTTGTTTCATACTTTCATTTTGAAAAACTTTTATAAATACCCTACCTCTTTATTATTGTTGGTGTGCAGGTTCCCTGGCCTGTGGACATTGTAATTAATTCCCATTCTCAGAGAGTCTACAACAAGATATTCAGGTTTCTGCTACAAATCAAACATGCAAAATATGCTCTGGATGAACTGAGATTTTCTGGTAAGTCAAAATGCTTAATTATTTGCTTTCACTTTTGATTACACACAACCTGCAGGTAATCCCTGATCACATGGCTGAGGTATACTGCTGGTGGTAAAACACAAGTTCAAGTGCCCCTAAACTATGAAATGTGGTAACAGGTTGGACAGTTGTCCAGAATTGGTACAATCCAATTTCATTCTGTCTTCATCTTTGTTACAAGTTTATGAACCCACTTCTCAGAGACAAATTACGCAGTCTCTGGCACTGAAGATGTATTTGACTGGAGTGTTGTTCCTTTAAAGCATTAATGGGTTTTAAATTTTTTTATCACTAAGAGGGCATGACTTCCATACTAACACCAACCAAAATGGTAAGGTAATCCTTCAGCATCCTGCTGCATATGCATTTGTTGCACTTGGTTTTCTTTGGAAGGCAATGACTTAAAAAATGCCAGTCTCATCTGCGCTATATGACTTGAGGTTGGTATTTTTGCAGAAGATCTGGCAGAAGCTTATTTCCCAAATAAATGAACACCTGTGAGTAATCCCCTTTCTTTTCTCGAACTGACCAAGCCATCCAAAGCAGCTGCTGGCTCATGCTCGTGGCCCGTGCCTGGTAAAACCAAGAAAATGATACTTTGTCGAGTTGGTTGCTCCCTCTTATTTTCATTCATTTACTTTCTGGTTGGAAGGTGTATGAGATTGATGCATCTTTGGCCTTATAACAAATTTTTAGGATGATAGAGTTGAATTGAGGATCATTGACTTCCACAATGATTTTTGCCTTTTTGGTATAGATTGCATTTTGCTTTCTTGCCATGATGCATTGTTGTAGGCTGCACACACACACTTAATTAAGCTGAACATTCTTGGTGATGCAGTGTAGACAGTGATGTATGTTTGTTGCTTGAATGGCTAATGAAAATTTACATTGTTAGACTTGTGCACATTTTTGTGCAAGCAATTTTGGAACAAAAGGAAAGAAGCATGATGCATCAATTGTGTTCATGCTATTAATATGAAGAGCAGTGACAATGTTTCATGTTAACTGAAGTAATATTGACTAATATTCCAAATATTTTATTTTATTTTAGCATTTTGTGCTAACTGGAAATTTTAGGCATTAATATAGGATTAGATCAAATTTGCATTGCATGTTTTTGTTAAATGGATTCTGCTGTATGTCATGTTTCTTTTATCTAGATTTAGAGAAAGATCCTGTTCTGAAAACCTCATATCCCCAAAAGATGCAAGTGGCAGATGACTCACTTTCTCGGAAACAGAAGATTCACTGCGTGCAAATCTTTCGGAAAAGGCTGATATTTTTGGTGAATGGTCTACATATGTTTGTAATGACTAGGGTAAGTTGACATTAACTCTTAAATGATTCGATATAAGAAAGGATTTTAAGATGGCATCAGAATGGTTGATACTTTTGTCTGTAAATTTGCCTTATATCAGAATATCTGATTTTCCCCCGAGCTGTAGACAAATCATAATAAAGTCCTATCCTAGAATTTCTGAGCATTGTTACATAAAAAAACAAGTATTTTTTCCATGAATCCGCAATTCTACCTGTATCCCTAAAACCTTCCCAGTTTAACCCATTTTTCGTTTTTTTCTTTCTCTAAAATTTTCAAATTACAATGCTTGATGTAGTGACATCTGACATTTATCAACTACCATAGTATAAAATCACCAAACTCATCTTATACTTCCAAAATTCGTTGCATCATGCAAATGAACCACAATGAATCTTAGTTTAAAAATTTGAACAAAAGGGTGGGGGGTAATCTCTGTTCATGATGTTTATAACTTTGAGAATTTAAAAAAAAAAAAATTTAACAGATTTTACACAGTACAGGACTTGAGTTCATGCAGGAGCTGGAGCAAGCTGCTGATCTTGACAGCATCCTTACCATCCACAGCCAATATGTTAAGAACATCTATCATCGCTGTTTCTTCCACCCTAGAATCAAGAGTTTCATGTGGGCCAACGTCCAACTTCTGAACCTGGCACTGAAACTCCGTGATATGTGGACTCAGGGTATTGACCAGATAAGGTGAGATACCAGCCACCTCATCACTTATTTTGTCATGTTTGTTCAAACTACAGCCAAAAGATGGGATGATGCTTACTGCCTTATTTTAATAAAATTTCCTCTGCAGTACCTTACAAGGGAGATAACTCGGAATTTTTAAAATTCTTTTGTAAGCACCACAGGTTTGGTTTTTTCACCAAGTTGCTGCCACCATTAGGGTGTTTAATGTCTCTATTTTATCCCCACAGAAGTTTTTAGTTCAAAATTTAATGCTTTATTTCTCTGAGTCGTCTTTTGTATATATATTTTTTTATTTGTACATTTTGTAATTTGAAAATAATGTACATTTTGTAATTTGAAAATAAATATGCACTCAAAAAATCCATCTTATTGGTTGCTTTCGCTGTTAATACATCCTTGTTTTTATTCAAGGGGCCAAAAAATTTTAAAAATTGAAACTGGGCCAGTAGTGCCCTGGAGTATTAGTTTCTGTTTGTAGGTTTGTCATAAAATATTAACATCTCATACAAAATCCATTCCTTCCCTACTGGTATGTGATTTGCTTCTTTTTTTATATATATTTTACATAGAATGAGCACTGTATTGGAACTGGAGCGAGATTGCTTTGAGTGGATAAAATTTCTGTCTGACTTTCTGAGCAGCAGCAATGACATGTGCAACTTCCTTCCTTACCGTAAGTATTAAGACCTTATGTTCAGGTGATTTAGGTGTTTTCATTTAGTTTAACAAATATAACTAATTTACTTTTGTATTGATCATAGGTGGCAGTTTCTCACTGGTCAAGGATAATAATGGCCATACCCACTTAACTTTCTGGCTGAGAACATTCCTACCATGATATGGAGCACTTGTTTGATTGTCAAAGCTGTTGCTTGGTGAGATGTGTCAATGCAAAGATCACCTTAAATCAATGCTTCAATTCATGATGTTTACATACACTAGAATTTTTTAAGCCGAGCTTAATTCTGTACTCCTGGATTATTAATAAGTGATATGTTACACAATTGCCCATTTGGTGTAGAATGTTCTAGGTGGTGGTGACATGGCACCATACATGATTGTGATCTGCCATGTGCAACTGCGTGGATATATCACCACCTATCTTTTAAAGAAAGACCGATCACATTACATAAGTCAGTGATTCAGCAGTGTGTGTTGATGGCACTTTTCATGTGGTTGCTGGTGTGGTGTTGTCATTGTCCAATGATAGATAACACCTGTGCATCTTGTGTGTGTTCCACTATTGGCTGTCAGACAGATGGTAGGTCTAGTTGCCTGGGACCTGGACCACACACAGGTGGAGAGAACAGTGACTATCGCTTGAGAACGTGGGAGGGGCAGCAGACTTTGTTGTGGTCCACACAAGCCATTTGATTGAGAAATAGAGATCTCTATTTTCACTTTCTCCCTGAATGTTCTGGCAACTTACTTGCTAGCATTCTTCCCCTTGGCAGGGAGAAACTACTTCAAAAGCGGGGCATATTTTTCTCCAAAGAATAGCTTAGCTGGGCTCTTACTCTGTTGTTGGTACTGTTGCATGAAAGTGTGCTACTTGCAGTGAAGGCTTATGCTCTGTGCTTCAAAAGACAGTTGAAATCCTCAACGGTCCATTTTCTTGTGGAATTCATCAAACTCTGTGCACACAAATTGTGGGCCATTGTCTAAGACAAAAGCAGGTTCCCCATATTATTCAACAAATAGGTGTGACATCCATTTGCTCCATGTCACTGCATGTATGTAGTTATTCATGAAGATCTCAGAATTTTGAATAGTAGTTTACCCACAAATATTGATCATCACCCTGATAATGTGTGGAATGGCCCTGTGAAGTTAGTAGCAACCTTTGCAATGGCCAATTTGGCAGCAGTATGGGTTTGGTCAGTATGCATGTTGGCAGCATACGTAATGCTGCACTAGAATGCCTGGCAATGATTCACCATTAACAATGCTTGCCTACCAGTACATTTACTGTAGCTTCTGATGACCTGTGTGCCATTTTTAGCAGTTGCTGGTGCAGTAAAGATGAAATGGCAATGCAGTCATTCCTGCAGATGGTATATCCATTTTTTAGTGACAGGTCATTTTACACATGGTAGTAGCTTGGCAGAAACTTCAAATTTGCATGTCTTTTGGGTGTAAATGAGCTGTTAGGTGTTTGTCCAATGGGAGGCCAGCTTTGGATACATCACAAATCGCATGGCTTTTCTGATAGTCAGAAACTGCAAGTGTATCTGTCTTCAAGATAAGGTGTGACAGGGTGTTGGTGACCTTGTTTTCAGTCTCTAGACATTGTTTGATCATGTAGTTGAAATGTGCCAAATGGGAAAACTAGCAGTTGAACTTGTCTATTTGGCATCCATTTCATTCCATTGGAGTAGTGATTTCAATGCACTGTGGTACATATGCTAAGTGAACGGTCACCCAAATAGGAATTTCTCATCACAAGTCTGTTGTTTGGCAAGTAGTATGGAGTACAAGATAAAGCAGATTTGTATCTCCTTTCCATACTGCAGCTGCAAAAGAATTGCACTAACTCCAACATTTTGTGCATCCGTTATGCCAAATGTCAGACATCGAAAGTTAAAACTGAAAATGCACAAGTTGTCTGCAGCTATTTCTTCAGTGTTTTTAAAGCCTGCTGGTGTGGGTATCCATTCAGATCTTGCATTTTTTCACTTGAGATCACAAGGTGATCCAGCAGTGGAAATAAAGTCAGGGAGGAAGTCAGCATAGTGGATAATCATACCCAATAATTGTTGCACCTGCTTGACATTAACTGGGTCTACATTCACAGAAAATCACTCCAAAAATGCACTTTGTATTGAACTGAAAATCATGCTGCTTCAATTTCTTGAGCACAGCGTTGACTTGCTGGTCATGCATATCTTATGTTGGGCCATATTGGGCCATATTGGGCATGCTATCCTGCTTGGTTTATTTCATTTTCTTGTAATAGTGTTTGAAGAGAGTCTTGCTGTCACAGAAGTTACACTTTAGCTCCACAGCAGGACAGGCACATATTGCCATTGCTACCCTTGTAATCCCTCTTGGATGTTTGCAGCTTGTTGACCCTTTCGCCTTGAATAGCTGTGGTGCTGGTGCTTTTCTCTGCTTGAATTATGTGGAGAGAAGTGTTGAGGTTGAATGTGGTCTTTGCAAGGAGTTTTTGTTTTGCAGTAGCAAACTAGGAAGCAGTGTAGTTAGGTACTTGCTGATGTGTGCAGTGGTTCCATCTGCATCTGATTTTGAAGAGGTCAGTGAATGGACCTGTAGAGAGATGCTCCTGATTGTGATGAATATACAAAAGCCTTTGTTTACCAGTAGCATGAAGATGAGGCCATTTCTTTGCTTATCCATTAGCATTTCATCATAGAAATTGAAGTAATTTTTAATGAATCTGAGCCAAATGCAGAATAGTATGAAAGAGTTGCCAAGGTGTTCTAGGAGTTTCCTTGCTAATGTGGCCACAGCCTGTTGTCATCATTTGGCATTCTTATAGAGCACCTCAAAAGGCTGTGCTTTAGTGAAAATATCCATGTCACCATTTGTTATGCATTATTTGATGCTCAGTATTTGTTGTTTCAGCTGATTATCTTGCCTCATGCAGCATGCCTTCTATCAGCCAAATCAACTTGAGATGATGCACTCTGCAGAATCATCCTGCTTGGTAAACGTTGAAGGTGACCTAAGAAAATCTCTTCCACAGGAATATCACTGAAACTCCATTGCTCTTCTACTGGCAATAAGTTTGACAGGATAACCCCATCCTAGGTGTGGTACAGTCCCCTGTTTAACTGGAGATTTGTTTTTGTTCTTAGATGAACTATGTTGGAAAGACATTTTAGGAAGACCAGCAATCTTTGCTTTAAATTTTTCTTAAAAATAAGATTTGACTTTCCAAAAAAAAAAGCAAATCTGCAGTGTACACACTGAACATACCAAAAGGTTCTTACATATCTGAGAAGTCTTTAACCCTTTAACTACTGTAAATATCTTAGGAAGATAGCTTATTCTTAACTTTTTGAATGTTAGTACCATTTAGAAATTTGCATTAAACAGTTTGCATCAGTTCAAAGTTTTCTGTCCAGATTCTTGGAAAATTAATGTGAAAGTTAGCAGATTGTCAGAATCTAACATTGGTTTCTGGGAAAGATGAAAACAAAAAAATACACACTATTCATCAGGAAGTATCAACTGTAAATGATTTTGTGTACTTCCATAATTACAGTATCTGTTTAATATTCAATGTCTTAAAACGAGGTCTACCACTATTCATTTCTATTTTTAGATTAATTAACTCTACTTTTTTTTTACCTTCTTACAAAGGACCCTAATATTAAGCTCTGATGTCTCCCAGATAGGCAGTATGCTAGTTTCAGCAACACTCACATGGTTGAATTTTAAAATAACTTTGCGCTAAATGTATGTTATTGTCATTTCAATGTTCCAGACATCTCCTTATACTCACATTACTACCTCATGCTGCTCAGTGGATGTCAAATCCATATTTTAGGTATTCTCTGCTGCTACTTATGCAAAGCCTTGGCCAGTTCAGCAATATTTTTAACAGGATGATTCCTCTTTTTCACTCAAAAAAAAACCTGATCCTATTTCAATGATGCTGTATCAAGTTCAGATCTAGATTGATGAAGTTGTCTGATGTCATTCATGAACATTGGTAAGTGTTATCAAAATGAGGAATAAGGACATGCTCAAGAACACACATTACCTGCTGGCAGTTATGGTTCTGGGAACAGTAACAAGATCAAGCTTATCCCCTAACCCTGACAAAATCCACTGTGATGATTCTTTGAATGTATTCTTGTTCCATGTGTTGCCAAACTTTTAAGCCAGAAATAGCCTTTTAGCAGACCAGTGTATCTTTCTCCACGTATCCAAAATAAAGCCTAGCTTGACTGTCAATCTGATAATCATTGGAGTAACCTTGGTTACCATAGCCCATTTCGAACATTGTTGTAGGTTCTTCAGAGTTCTGTCAGGTTGGTGGCATTGACAAATTGTAGTGTGTTGTGAACATACTGTCTGCACCTCGTTAGCAGTAGCTCAAAGTTGCCTCCTGATGACTCTGAAGGAAAAACTAGTGTTATTTCAACTTATCTGCCATCTCTAAGCTTCTGCAAAGCATCCTCATGTTATACTTGTAACACCAATAAATTGTTCTGCTTAGTGCATGTATGGTTCATATCATTTTTTTTTTCCAAAAAGCCAACCCCATGAAGTCAAAGCTTAGAGGTAATTTCACTCAACTGAAAATACAGCAATAAAGTAATCTGTTGTTGGTTAACTTGTATATCTGTCTATTAAAGAAAACTCTGGACTCTGAAGCAATTTTTTCCAAACAACCATAAAAGGTCACCATGCGCCAGTTGTAAAAGCAATGGTAGTGCTTGTGTAGAAAAACGTTTTTTCTACCACAAAGTTGTCATACTTGGAAAATGTACTGTTCTGCATATTGTTTTCATGTGTAGTCAGAAAGGGTTAATGAAAGAGGGTTGACAAATCAACTGGCTCATTTGTTAAATAATCTGCTGTTTGTACAAAGTTGCATTGGATAAATTCTGATTTAATTAAATACACTGTAGGGGTCAACCACTGAGTTGTCTTGGCTTTAGTAAGTAAATAGGAGTTATGTCTGGTATGTAGTACTAAATGGGAAATATGAAAGAGCTTGATAAAAGCAGGCATAACATTAAGAATTTACTGCTTCATTACTTTAGAGATTGTTTTTTTATTTTTGCTAACTGCATTTTGTCCAGATTTGAAAGAAAAAAGTAGTTCTTCCCCCACAAATATCTAATTGATGTAAAGATTAAGAGCATAATTAGCTAAAATACAAGCAACCTTGAGGAGAAAATTTATTTTGCGCGCACACTTTCAGAATTTTTTTTTTACAAAATACTGGCGTCATACAATGTCACTTGTTTTCTTGAACAGAACTTTCATGTGCTGGGAACAGCAACAAATACAACTGAGACCTGTACATATTTACAAAAGTCTTAAATATTTGTTCTGACAATAACCATTATTCACAAACTTGGAAGCCCATGCATCATAAAAACTTTAGATACTGTGACACAGTCAGTGTGCATAGTTGGTGTAGGATGTGCCTGATTATTCTATATGATTAGTAATCCATTGGTTAGCCAGGTGAATCTGAAATGTTTTATTCCTGCCAATGACAGAACTACTATTAATGTGGAGATTTCGCCGGCAGCCAGAATAACAAATCATGCAGACTTAGCTGCAAGGAAAGTAGAGTGGAATGGTTAAAATTTAAAAAAAAAAAAAACTGGCAAAGGTGTATTTTCCTTTGATTTTAAACAAATGTGCATAGTCATAAATTTGTTAATATTATAGTGAGGCGGTAAAAGGTTCACCTCAAGTGGTTGAACTTCTGTATTGGAAAACTAACAGTTTTCACAGTCAACAGTGGATGAAAACCAATTATAGATGGGGAGGAGGTCATACGAAGTAATACATGCTACAGTGCGCTTCTAGATTTTGTTAATTTTTATTTCAAAGTTTGACAATGCAGATTTATTGATGAAAACTAGTTAAGAAAGAAATAAGGCACTTGAGTTTCCTTCTCCAGAGTACAAGAAAATGCAAATGTGGGGGGGGGGTCGCCATGACATGATGCAACTACAGACCCTTCTGACAATGGGATCTTGATGGAATAAAAGAGATGCTTACAGTGATAACTTAAACATCTACTGCTAGAGTTTGAGGTTTTGTCTACCACTATTGAAAAATACCTGCTTTCTCTCTCCCTCCACCCCAATCACAGCTAAATCCATCATGGAGTTGCTCTGGACAAAACTGAAAATCTCACTACATCATTCAACTTTTCACCTTTAGATAGTGAATGTTTTAATAGATATTCTAAAACAAGGAAGGAAATTGCTGAAGACTTGAGACTGATTCAGACACTTGAGCCAGATTTTTAAATTCATTTACTGATTACTAAAGTTATCTTTGGCTAGTGGTGAATCACTAGAACTCATTAAGGGGCAGTGCCGTTTCTATGAAGAACAGCTTAGTAGGACCATGGTGAAATGTATCATTTTGCATGACTGACTAACTGTTGAATAAATAAAACTTTAGAAATATTTCTATGAAGTAGCAGTGAGACTAGTTCATTTTTTGATCAACTAATAATTGATTAAATTTGTTCATGGTAAATCCAACACTACACTAAAAAATGGCACATTTTTGGAATGTCTATAAATAGTTCCTACAAAAAGACCGCATCTGTTCCATAATTACTTGATATGACCATCTACTGATCACCCCCCCCCCACAAAGAGACAGACAGATGGTAGATTCCAGGAAGGAAAAAAAAAAATACCACTTATGATCTGGAAGATTAGGTGAAATTTAATGGTATTTTTCTGTAACACTTGGCAAGTGGGTTGTTTACAGTTTAAAGCAAACTATTGGTAGTGTCCAACTATGAGCAACGTGGAAGTTGACAAACACGTCAATGTATGATAGCCAGCTATGAGGAATTGTTAGAATGGTCTTATTCAAAAATAGTAATGACATGTAAAGGTTAAGTATTTTTAAAATTCTAAATTTACAGTTTTAGCCTTTATAAATTTCAAGGAGAGAAAAAGTGTTAAAAGATCCTTTTGGGGAGTGAGATAAATATGTTATCCAATTATTTTAAAAATTTCTTGTCCATAGAGAATGCTGTCAGTACCTCACAGCCCTCAGATTATGGAAATGGGAGTTTGTTTGTTTCTATTAAAAACTAATTGCATCAGAGATAACAGCACTGAGTACGATAACCATGGCGATTAAAATAAAAGAAAAGAGGGAAGTTTATTAGGAGATGAAAAAGAAAAAACCATAAACTTTAATGTTAAGTTGACTTTCCATACTTTTTGTCAACTATACCAATAGTACAGCAAGAATAAACCGGGAAAAGAATCCTAGCTGAAGCAGAAAAATCATTACGTTTCAGACTAAAAGAGTGCAATGATTCAAAGATGCTATGTGGGGTGAGATTTCCTGAGCACTCATGTTGCTAGAAAAAGAACATTTTGCATACATTGGTGGTCAAAGGCAAAACATTGCCTGGATAACCAAATCAGATGAACTAAAGGGTTTGGATAGTGGTAAAATCCCTTTTCTAATGTTAGGAAAAAATATAGGTTTTGTGACCTTTGATTTCTTGAGCATGGGGCTTGCTCTGGTGGTAGTCACCACATTTGAGAAGTTAATTTCATCCCCCTGTAACAGAAAATGCCTACATGGCCAAATTTCAGTGTCACTCTTTGGTGGTTTCTGTACATTTTCATAAAAAAATGTGCATATTTGCCAAAAAAAAAAAAAAAAACAAAAACCAACAACAAACAGTTCAGCACAAATGGCTATATAATGTATTGTGGAAGTATATGTAAAACGAAATTTCAGGAGTGGTTGATTTGTTCACCAGAAACTTGATTAGCTGGAAACCCTTTCCATTTTAGTATCATACAACAAGGAAGACATTAAAAATTACAGACTGACCTTTGATCTGGTAGAAACAAACCTCTGGTGATGGTCAAATTGTTTCATCGTGGAACAGGGTAAAACTTTGTACAACAATTAGGAGAACTTCCATGGTTATATATACACAGACTTTGACATCTCATATGCTCCTGATGCAGAGAGATCAGCCATCTCACTGACAGCAATGTGATATGGAGGCGGTGGATCACTATACTCTCCATGAGACATTGTTGACATTGGGGTTGGTGTTGCATTGAAGACTTCATTTTCCATGCCTGATCTTGACCCCCATTTTATGTGCATTTTTGGAAACTTCAGAGTCATCACAGCACCAATAAAGAACAATATTGCACCGGTGAGACATAGCCATGTGGCCCATAGCAGTTCGTTCCGCTTTGCTTTGCCAATCACAATAAATATTCCAGTGGCAGTAGTGATGCCTGGAAAAGAGAGATGACAATCTGTCTGTAATCAGGAATGAAAAGAAAGTGTAGTCATCTGAATCAGAAGAAATGATTAATAGGTATTGCTAATTAACCTGCTCACTAATTTGATCATGCAGACACTGTTGCCTGATACAGGTCTAGTAGTTCAACCATGAAGTTGAAGGTTTTACAATGGTATGTAGCCTAATCCCATTTATTTTCAAATTAACCAGTAATTTCTGTATAGACAGTATGCTATATTAATTATCTGGCAAGAGAAAATAATATCTTAAGATAATTCATCAATATTTTAGTGTTTAGGCATTTAATTTTGATTTTTGACATACTAGGAGCATTCAAATAAAACCAGATCAGGCGCTGTTTCACCCAGGTTTAATTTGAACATGAACAGAAAGCTTGAATTCATCATATCAGAAGTGACAACAACATTTTGAGATTTACAAATAAGACAGAAAAATCATGGAGTTACTCTGTTAAATCCCATAGGTAGGTCTGTTCCATCTTCGCACCACAATAGACCAGTTAACTGACAATATAAAAGTAATCAGTCATACTAGAAGAGAGTGGCATTTTCAATGACTGTTATAAAATTACAAAAACTCAACTTGCATTGTTTATTCAAAACTGATTGTCCATCTTGTATAGCTGAAGCTAATATTTGTAAAAACACCAAACCTTTACCATATGGAGTAGAGAAAAGCAATTCTTCATCCTACCCCTAGTTAAGCACAGCCATCCATGGTAGGTCTGCTAAATGCAGACAATGGGATGTGATACACTGGCACAGTTGGCTTCTAATTAATCAAGAGAGCCTTTTGTAAGATAGTTTAGAAAGATTTATCCCAAATAATCCCACACCACTAATATTTATCAAAATGAACAAGTGTTTTCACCCCCCACCCTTTTTTTTTAAAACTCAATTTCCATCCAGTAAAGTTTTGTACCACAAGCCCTGGCAATACACAACTGGTAAGATAAATCCCAAAAGAGTATTAAACAGATCTAATCTAATCTATTATGCATTCTCTCCTGAGTATTAAGCATTTTTCAGATTATTAGTGCCATGTTAAATTAATATTTTAACAAGATGAAACAGCTTCTGCTGTAGGTGTAAAAAAAGTACTGGCTGGAAATCCTTGACATTCAAGAAAACTGGCTTAACTAGCCAGCATTGCCCAGTCATATTTAGCCGGGTTTCATTTGAACATCCCTAACAAATAATATTTTTCCCTTAAAGAAAGAAAATGTATGGATATTAACAAAGATTTTTAAAAAACTAGTAAATGTGACAAGAATAGCTCACATATCTGAATAAGTATCAGATAGGAATTATTATAAAAATATAAGCAACAAAATTAAATGGGCATAATTATGAAGACCAAACTACATGTATAAGACTCTAAATGCTATTATTACACTGGAGTTAGAAACGACTGGAACACATTACTGGTAGAAGTTATTAATGATATGACTTCCTGTTTCCCTTGTAATAAATTAAATCTCAACAGAGAGGGAGAAAGTTCATCATTGGCATTACTGTGTTAGAAGAATGGAGATTTATGCTAGGGAGAAAGAATTAGGGTGTTTAAAGTATCTGTTCTCAGACAGATGATTGTTGGACCCTGCTGTCATCACATTGGAGGAGTTTGAGCTAATACTAAAAATCAGTGGATGCTAGGAAGATTTTTAGCTGTAATATAAAACAGATGATGACAAAAATATGCATGAAACAACAAAGGATAAGCTGCAAGACGATTCTTCTACAAGAACAAGTTCCCAGTTGACAACGGATAATACAATAGATATTTTAGAAATTGCATTAGATATGACAGATTACAACAGAAGTATAGACAGTAAGCTAGAAAAAAAAACAGCTAGCTACACGGTGTAAGAGAGTTATGTATTTTATGGTTCAATTCAGAGTTAGATAAAAAGAAAAAATAATATACCACATTGCCTTATCTTTGTTAATAAATACAACCCCTTCCCATATCGGAATTTTTTTTCTCTTCCAACTTATATTTTAAATTTTAAAGTAAAAAAAAAAAAAAAAAAAACCCTTTTCTCTCTATCTTACTGATAAAATCTGATCAAATTACAGCCCAGCTCCAGCTGTAATGCACTATGGAAGCAGGGATAGGGGTCAGTGAGTTTTTACAGCTCTAAAGGCTGATGGTAGAGCATAAGGATTATGACACTTCAATTACAAAACTATTTTTAAAATTATAATGAACTTAACAGTGACCATGTCCTAGTTAAACACGGCTAGGTTAAGTTTTCTGTACATGCATTTAAACCAAAGGACAATCAGCCTGGTTTCCTTGCTCCACCATTACCACAGAAAATGTGCTCATGTACTGGAGGAAAGCTGAGGCCACCTTGACCTCCCCACACAAAAGTCAGGGGAGGGAGGGATCAGCTAACCTCACCAGGGACTTGTGTTGTTGCCTGCTAATTTTTTATGATTTCTCCTTAGACCCAACAAGAATTTTTATTTGTGGGAGAAGCCAAAAAGCACCACTTCATTTTTTTTTTTTTTGGTCTCATAATACACTTGTAAAGTGATGGAAAATGGAACAAAAGCCAGACGTCTCTGGCTCCTAGTTAACACCCATCTAGTGGAAAGCAGTTGTTTTTCTTTAGATAAGTAAATGGTAGACCACAAGAAAACCCAAACTGAGATGTATTGAATGAAAATAACATTCAGATTTTCAAATAAACTATTTTAGGTTATTTGTTCTTGGTTGTTATTGCAGAATGGATAGGAACTAAATTTACTCTTTAGACAGCACTACTTTCTTCACAGCTTCTCTACAAAACCACAGATAAAAAATACATTCTTAAAATGTTGTAGGCTTAAAATCAAAGCTTTTTATGAAGTTTCAAGTTCCATTCTTTATTTGTTAGGGCCTAAAGAGAGTTAGCATGTAACCAATATCAAAGGAAAAACTTTCTAGCTTCATTGGTACAATGTATGTAGATAAAACACAAGTCTTCTTTGGGTTTTTTTTAAAACATGAAAGACAAAACTAGATTACTTGATGACTAACCTCACAACCCATACATAGGTTATACGGAGGAGTCTTGTCAGTGGTGTGTTTTTAACACTTGTTTGTTATGTTGCCAGGTAACATTACACAACATTTAATTTACCACAAACTAGTTCAAAACAGGGCTACAAGTTATGTCTAAGATCTGGCTACTGGCCAGGTGTGAGATAGTAAATTTATTGACCTATTGCAAAATCACCATCAAGCAAGACTCTTTCATTTCTGTTTCCTTATCTACAGTGTATTTTGGTTGTCACATTAACTGACTTCTTTACATTTCAGGTCAGACTTTGGAATTTCCAAAATTTTTCTGGATCTGCAGCATTACTTTCAGTCGCAATCTCAGCTAAGATGAGAAAATAAAATTGGTGACATCTAAAAGGAATTTGCTAAGTTAATCACCCAGTGTCCATCACATCCACCTGGCACATACAACCCCCCTCCTTTGGTGGTATTGACAGGAATGTGATCAGAACAAACTAAACTAAAATCTCCATTCTCAATCATAATGTCTATAACAATTGTCTTCCAAATTAGCACATGCAAAGTCAGAGATTTATGCTCTTTCTCTGATAACAGACAAGCAAATTTATGATACTTCTGTTTGTCATCTCTTGTTTGGCTAATGCTAATCACCTGTCTGTGACTTATGCACCTTGTTTGCCTTTATTTGCTTTTAGTAATTAAAAATTGTGTATTAAAGAAATTCCCATTAAAAGCAAACAGTCATTATTCATAAGTTGTTTTAGCAATCAATCCATTTGGAGTGAACATCCAGTAGCTAAAAGGTTTTATAAGCCAGCCCTGGTCCTGAGCATGTTAAAATTTGCCATTGCTATTCAATAATACCATGTTTTTTTTTTTTTTTGAGGGGCTAGGGTCAGGCCTAGCATCAAGAATGGTGGCCCTGGTACAAATATGGAATACAGGGGCCCCCACAGAAACAAAAGTCATTTAAAAGTATACAAACCCAGCATTTACTTTCATTTTGTAAACATGTTTTCCTTGTTGAAAAGCTGGCAAACCAAGTTATGGCTATCACAGGTTCGCCAGGAATGAGAGGGGATATTCCCGTGACATGGCTGATTGCAACAAGTTCTAAAATACATTTTAACTCATTAAAACTTTGCTCTCCGTGGTAACAGAGTATTTAATAAGTATAATCAGGGCTGTTATGCAGATTATAAAAAACTTCTACACAGTTTTGCTTTACAAGAAATTCAAGAATTTTTATGGCCACAGCTGATAAGCAATAAAATTCACTGGATCCATGCTGTAGGTGACTGCGTGCTGCCAGTCCACTATAGTACAGGTACACACAACAGTTTGTTTGTAAATTAGAGAAAGGGTATCATCAGTGGAGGCCACAGTGCATTCCACACGCCACTCCTGACCAAGCCTTAGGGCCGTGTTGGACAGAATATGTTAAACAAGCTACAGGTAACAGTTATCTCAGGGTCACTGTTGACAGCTTTTTCACCTGGCAATGGTGCAGCTTATAGAGCTACATACAGTCTGCAATGCAGAGGAGTATAAGCATCTCTTAGCCCACAAATTATCAAGACTGACACAAGCACCCAATGACAGGTAAGAGATACTTAACTACTTGTGTTGCACACCATAGCCTACAGAGTGGACAACCCCAGTAAGGGAGCATAGTGCCACCAGCAGTACTCTTCTTGGAATTGTTGCCAATCCACCACCACGTGAAGCCCAGCATTTTTTACTTTGACAGGGAAGTCCCAGCTAGAACTTAATTTTCAGATGTGAAAGGAAGCCATAGAGTCTTGGGAAAATCCACATCATCAGCTGGTAAAGCAGAAACCATGCCAGGGAAGTACGGTGCCACACCAAACTGACCTGGAGGCTCAAACTCGGGCTCCCACACATTGGCAGCTTCTCAAGCTTGTGAGCAGGGTTAGGGTATTAAACATTTCTTTCAATTTCATTTTTGGTAAGGAATTCAGGAAAAAATAAAATAAATAGTTTAAATGATTTTGCAGGTGATACAAAACAAACAAATGCAAGTATACTAAACTGCATAAGGTAGAAATATTAACTGATACCATGGAAACAAGTACTTTGTTTGGAATAAACTTAAGCTACTGCAGCATAGAAATATATAATTTCTTCTTGGATGAGTTTTTTTTTCATGTTGTTTCAGTCACAATGAGATTACTTGATGTATATTAAGCAACACAGCAAAGGAATGTTTTTGTTTGTAATGTGAAAAAGTGAAACTTGCATCATATGTTTCATGCAATTCTAGGTAACTGTCACAAAGTGAGAGCAATAAATACAGTGCCAATATTGCTTCATAATTGTTGTTTTTCCTTTGCTATAAAGTTTCTAATGATTTAGAGAGAGAGAATTATGTACAAAGGCAGGCAGGCAAGATGGCTGCTCTCAGATTTAAAGTGAAGATGGATGATATTTGCCAAAGAAACTGGAATGTCTCAGACAGCAAATGTTAGAGAAAATAGTTCACTTTGTGTCAAATATTGAGGCAGAAAGTAGATGCTTAGGAAAGAAAAACAAGGTAATTTGTACAGAGGATGTGACAAGCAGATGTCTTACAGCCAAAGAAATTTGAGCTAGTGTGACAACTAGTATGTCTGCCTCAGCTGAAAAAGGGCGAGGTTCAAGTCATGAGTTTCTGCATGCCGCTGGTGATGAACCTGCAAACCAGATGAAAGATGACTGAAGCCAGGTATTCATAAACCAAAGTTTGAATAATTCAGTGCAAGAGAGTAAAAAACAAAAAAGAACCAACAACAGGGGATTCATAGGTGTATGTGCACAGTAAATTCATGACTGGATCAAAACAATTTTGGAGGATGCTGCAATACGAACGCATAATCATGTGAACATATGGAGCTTGTAAATACTGTAGGCAGCTGCGAGCATTTAAGAAACTCTCTGCAACATCAAAGATTTTTTTAAATTTTGTGATCCATCCAAGTTATTTTGTTGGGCCTTACAATTTTTTGTTTGTTTTAATTGTTTAAAAGAAAAGGTAGTGGTCAGACTTACATAATTTAGTCATTTAATGTACCCATGTCTGATTTGCTGTGGAAACTGGTAGTAACTCAGGCAAGAGAAACAAGCACTGAGCTAACATTAATCAAGATGAAATTTTTTAATGAATTTTTTTTCAGATCCATTGCATCTATTTTCATCTCACCAGCCAATGGGTAACATATACCTAGCGTTATTAATCCAGGTGCTTTAAAACACAAGAACCACTAATTAATTTGGCAAAATTTTGAAAAATTAACAATCACGAGGTGATTTAATCAACTAATTCACATTAATTAGTAATATTATCTCAACACCATATAAATTTGTGTGTGTGTGTGTGTGGTGTGTGTGTGTGTGAGAGAGAGAGAGAGAGAGAGAGTGAGAGAGAGCTGGCTCAGTCAGGCATACACAAGAATGCTACAACACATGTTTAACCTACAAGATGCCAGTTTGTTTCAGCTACACAGAGGCGGGGAGAGCTTGCAGAGCTTTTCCAAAAGACGACTCCATGAGAGGCGAAAAAAGAAAAGGGTAGCTTATCATTCAGAGATGTATTGGGGGCACTGGAGAGATTGGGCAATTCTACTTTATTTTAACTGTAGCATAGACCTGTTTCCAGACAGTTGAGACACACGTACAACTGGCCACTGTCCAACAAAAGGTCAGTCTTGTTGGAGGCAGATAGGCAAGTTTCTGCTGTATGTATAAATAAAATTATTTGTGCCTTAGATTTAGTTCTGTACCATGAAGCTTTTAAAAATTAAAAATATGAAAGTACAACTTCTATTTTTGTATAATAATAATGAGATGAAAAAGGAATTTTTTTTTTAAAAATAAGTATCAGAACTTATATTAGGACATTAAATGGTTTGGTCCTTTATAAGGAAATAAATAATTATCATAAAATATTAAAATATGTACCTCTATACACTGATAAAAAAAACGATGGGATGTTCTGATATAAATTGTATAAATTTATTGAGGGTAAAATAATTGAACAATTCAAAATCACAAAGTTTGACACAAAAGTTTATTTTCTGCAATATCTGCATATTGCTTGATGCATTCTGTGACATCATAATGCCAATAAAGTCACCTTCAAGGAACATGACTTTAGTAATGTGTATGGGCCACCTCTGGCATTGCCCTGGTATCTATCTCACATTGTTCACCAGATGTCTTACATGTTCTTGTGGCAATGCATTCCACTCTTCTAGCAAAGCTTGATGCAGTTCCAGGTACTGTATTTACAGAGTACTCAAGGTGCTACACACAAAATGATAGATCTCTAACACATTATAGTCAGTTGGTTAAAAACAACCATCAGCATCAGGTTGAATTACTTCCATCAGAAAGAGAATCTGGTTATAATCTGACAAAGTACAGCACAAATGAATCCTAGCCCACCTCAATCTCACCCCAGTGTGCTGATGCTAGGGGCATAGATTTTCAGAGTGTAACCAATTTTGTGTAGTCTGGTCAGAGATGTGGGTCCAACCAACCTGCCATAATTCATTCTGGATGGAACATACAGATTATATTGTGATTATGTTGAACCAGATAGATGATGTAACAATTACTACAATGGTCTTTACTGCTATGATGACAAGTCAAATCATTCAAAAGCTAAACTGGCCTCTCTCTACATCTCTGCCAAAGTTTGCTGATGACACTGTGTTGTAGCAAGTTCAGCAGCCACAACTGAGCATTTAGCCTACCTATGGATTTATTGCCACCCATCAGTACATTATTGTCAATGCTCCATACTCTCAATATCCAGTATCTTCATCATGTGAAGATTTGTAATAGGTTTTATTAATTTTACCAATGTTATGCAAATTTGGAATAACCTGATAGTGATGCAGGTACACCCTGCCAAGACAGACTGTTTTAAACAATAAAAACATCGCATGACTAATGCCTTGGGATCATGGATCCCTTCTACAATATAAGTTCTCATGCAAAATATCCCTATAATGTTTTGCTCAGTGTATATTAAAGCAAAAGATAATGTATCATTAAAGAAAATCTTCATTAAAGAAAAAATTATTGAGATCTTATAAACTGTGTAAGGTTAAGATATTTATATAATGTTGGTGACTGAATTAAGATATTCGACATGCATTTTTCAAGCGTTCATCACCTCTGTTACTGTACAATTATCAATGTTCCAAATATTCCCTGTTGCCATCATCAAGAGAATCTTGATAAGGAATTTCAGGGCATGCGATGATGACATTCATTGAGAACAGCAGCCTGACAAAAAGAGAAAGATGAAAGAAGCCCTACAGTCTATGTAGTGTGAAGGAGAGCAGCAAAATGTGGCTACCCTCAACCTGGACTTAAACATCACAAATTCGTGTTCAGTAGGCAAAAGCCTTGGTGGTCCAGTGGATACAAAGTTCCATTAGCAACCAGCCATTCACGAGTTTTCCAAAAGACCAAGAAACAAAAAAGAATCTCCAAGATTTCTGATTAATATTGCAACCATCGTCTTCAACAAAATCAGGTTAATGGAAGTTATCCTGAGAGAACCCAATAGCCCATCTTTTCAGAATTATTTAGAAAACAGCATCAGAAATCTAAACCAGACATTATTGATAATATTGTACAGTATACAAGATGGTGGCAGTGTTTGATTTTGCATCAGCAATCATTTCAAACTTGAAAAATGCATGTCAAATGTGTAAGTTTTATTAATGAATGTAAAGTCCTGGAATTTCTTGTTCAGAAGACTGGTGTTTTAAATATGGTATATTTTAATCTTTAATTAATGCATAGTAAATTATTTTCAAGTTCAGCAATGAAGCTGGTAAACAAAAAATTATTTTTAATGGAAGAATCTGGTGGTAGGACTGAACTTTAAACAATATCCATTGTTTCAGTAATATAGCCAAAGTTATCTATGGAATGTGCTGGCAAAAATTTGATGACATTACTTGTTAGTCACTGACCTCTCTGTAGTTGGATCCTAAAAACAACAAAAAATGCCAGATTCTTGTCATCTGCTAATGTGTTCAAGCCAAAGTTCCTGACAAGAAAAGCAAGCTTAATCTTTAACTGCATTCTGAGAGTTTAATAATAAGATTATTACTATGAACATGGGGAGCTTAAGACTTGAGATTAATTGGAGAAATATGCTGTGTAGGAAGGAGCTGACTGAAATGGCAATACTACTAAAGAGAGATTAATGATGAAGGTGAAATAAGCTCCTGTTTCAGGTATGGTACATGTGAAGAAAGTGTGATTAACAATAAAAACAGCACAAAATCAGCTTTTATGGAGGGAGCTAAGTTATACTATTTGGGGCTCATTGTTTGGTTCCCTGTTACAGTAGACCTTTCTTTGTGCATAATAAAGCTATCACCACTGGCATTATCCCTGCCTGGGTAGCAGTCTCCCTAAGATGAATGAGCTAGTTATCAAAAATGCTAAAGTTATATCACCCAAAATAAATTGGTGGACACTGAATAGTCTATTAAATCCCCTGGTCCTTAAGGTGGCAGATGGGGATTCTTAAAAGGAAAGGGTGACAACTCTACCTGGTTTAGATGGCTGGCCCACTCTCTCAATGTCAATGCTGAGACCTGTGTTAAGACACCTGCCTTACTGCCCTTTCATACATTCCTGACTGAATAGCAGCCTTCATTCTCAGAAAGCTTGAACAAAACAAGTTTTTCTGTGTCCAGGTCATCAATGATAAATGACTCACAGGATTAATTTTTGCTAGATTAAATGGTTAATGTAGCTGGTTTAAAATTATTTTTGGTTAAATACAAGTTGTTGCTGTTTTTTAATAGCCTCCCCTTTATATCTGACCTAATGCTCTTATAGTAGGGATTTTGTTCAAAGGAAACCTGGCCAGACACCATGTGGCAACACCATTACATTTGAGTTTCACTTTAATGACCCTTAGATCCAAAATGATCATCCAGCTCAAATAATACAATGAAATGCCTTTACAGTAAAATAAATGCTGACATTTGCAAGCAGAGTTTTTTAAAATTTTTCTTATCACATTTCACTTGACATTTACCATCTAAATCCTGGCCCAAACTGTTTCTATTAAGATCTCATGTAAGCTCCCCAATTAGACATTCATAGATTCATAAAACAGAATATTTCATAATCAAATTCAGAGTTCAGAAAACATTTTGATAAAGCCAACAACAATGGCAAATAGTTAATATCTTGTACATTTGTCAAGTTTTCTCCAAAACGATACCAATATCCTCACCTTTAGGGGCCAATCTTTCTTTGGTAAGTGCATGGTGAGGTGTATGATTTAAACAAGGTCTCATAAGATAAGAAGACTCACTGTACCTGCTACACTCTGTAACAAAATGGCTGTAATTTTTAATCCATTTATAATTTTGTTGCATATTTTTGATCTTCCCAAGCACCAGAGCCATATGACGATGACCATCATCGCCACTCCGCCCAGACATGATCCAAGGATCTCAAGCACGTGAACATACACCAGCCAGCCCATGGGGTAATCTGTAAGGAGAAAGACGACACCCACTTTACCAACAAAGGTTCATCCTGTGAAGCACTGACTCTCAGACTGACCAGGTGACAAGGAAAAAAACAACAATAGCTAATTTTTCTTAGAAAACTGTTTAAAAAACAAACAAAGAGACTGCAACTCTACATGGAATGTTGATTGCAGGTTGTTAAAAAAACTACTACAGATAACTTTAAGACTCACAAAACAAAGGGTGTGTATTGTTTTAAAAATAATAATAAATCAGAGAAACAGAGAATTTATTATCACAGCTTTATGTTAGGAGAATGCAGTGAATTTCTTTCTGTCTACCAAACATGTATACTTACTTGGCAGTGACGGAAAATGAAAGATTTTAACAGCAATTTAGACAGAAACATCAAAGAATTCTCATTACAGACCCTGATAAGAGTATACTTACCTGTGGACTGATATTTGTCATGAATACAATACACAATTAGTAAAACAAATGTTGCTAAATTGTTTACCTCACTAATAACCAAAACAGTGGTGATGATAGAACCAAAGGTATCTGTGCTAAAAGCCTTTTGCATTTCACTGGTTATTATGAACGTTTTCTGTGAACCACACAATATGATCATATCATGACAATTGAATTTCAGTGTCTATTATTTACAAAGGATATTCAACTGAAACCCAGCCGAATGGCTGCCCCATCCAACCTGCTCTCATTTCTGCACAGTTCTCAATAATGAATAACTTATGAAAACAGCATTTTATTTAAAATAAGGTAATTTTTATTTGTATACATGTGTTTAAAAGGTGGGAAGCACTAGAGAGTTGTGTTATTCTTACAGTCAACTAATTGCAACACTAGCTAGATTATACCAACTGATCAATTATTTTCTATTTGGAAAATGATAATCGAGGTGCTTTAATTATTTTGATGGCTAATTTCAGAAAACCCAAAGGGATGTGAGGAAAACCAAACAATGCAAAGCAAAGGATTGTGTTAGTGTTGGACCATGTCAGACAAAAATTCATACTTCACCCAGGCTTCATTTCCAGCATGATTTGTTTGTTTGCACCTCCTTCCCAGCCAATGCCCACCCATATTAGAGTTCCCAGTGAGCAGCCAATTCCAACCCATCACCAACTGGCACACTGGCGAATAGTTACGTCCATCAATTATGCTAAACTTAGCTTCCAGTAAAGAGTTCATTGTATGAACAGACAAGAACCCAGCAGGCTGTTAGAGAGCAAGGAGATCACCACCTTCCTCAAAGACGTTCAGTGCTGAGTTGGAAAATAAGAAACAAAATTCTCTCTGACCAGGTCATCAGTCATAGTAAAGCTCCCAAGCTGGATTTACCACAAATGTGCACATGCCTTGTCTCTTTGAAATTTCATTAATTTTTAATTTATTTGTTTATAGGATTAAACACCATTAAACATGGAACTTTATATACATTCTTATTAGACTGTTACATTTTGTCAGGTTTGGCACAATTAAAGTTGTTAGAAAACCATGCCAAGTTCTAACACTTCCATACATCGTTAGACTCATCATCAGATTTTGGATATGTCAGGTTTTTTTTTTGGTTTTTTTTTGTAATATCATCATATTTTAGAATGAATCTATTAGAGTTTGCTCCTCACAAAGACAGCATAGACACCCTTACAAGAGGCATTCTTCAAAAACTAGCAGTGCACATACACACATTTGCCTCTAGGACTGATCCACCTCCAATTCCCCCATCCTTCATCTCCAGTAAGATTTGAAGTCTCCACTGCAGCCAGTGGTTGATACAGATTTTTCTCCCTTCTCTGAAATTAGTTTACACAATGGCATCTCCACTCCAAAAAAAAAAACAAAAAAAAAGAAATATTTTTTTTAAAACTCATTTGTACTGTCATGATTAATCACTGGCCATACTAATGAAGTTGTGCTGATACTTTATCCAAGTCACAGTTCAACCATAACATTCCTAACTTTAGGCAACTAACAAAATTTGTTATTGTCCGCATTTTCATTTGGGAAAACTTAACAGAATTTGTCCATCAAAGCATAAATCTGCTGCTCAGTCAGAAAGTACAGTAGTTGGTTCACAGAAATGCTGATAAAGGTTACTCGTTAAAGTAGTTTGTATTGTGCAGCTATTTATTTAAAACAAAGGTGGTTTTCCATAACCACCTCACCTGACTTTAATAATAACCCTGACATTTTTGGGTACATGTCTTGCCTTGTTTCTAATTTCAAAATTACTCTTACCAAAAGAAAAAAACAATGGCGGCTCTGTCCTGAGTAGCTAGCCAGCAGGGCAAAAGGTAAACATAGAATAAGGCTCCCATTTAACCAGATGGATCTGAGTCAAAGACAAAGTAACTGTTAAAGTAAACTGTAAATTAATGGGAAAGAGAATACCCTATTTTGAAGATGTACATAACCAAGCAACAGCTGTATCCTGCTTAATGTCAGGTTAATCATCCTGCATTGTCAGCACTATAATTTACTAGGCTGCTGCTATTTCAGTCTACTGTAGGCTTCTGTTTGCTCATTGATCATTTTTATAAGAGTCACTGGTTTTTTTTATTTATTATAGAGAACTCACTCAGTAATACTTTTGTTAAATGTGGTAGAGGCCAGTTACTGATGTAAGATGGCAGGCAGGTCAGGATGAGTTCTAAACAATACCGTCTACTAGAGGGATAAAATGAAGAAGAAATTAGTCACAATCACCCTAAACAGATTGAATTAGGAAACAATATACATTGCTACCATCTGTAATTGCCACTTAAACTGCTGGCCCAGAGAAAATAAATAAAAATAAATGAGCCAGTCATTGACCTGTTAATATGCACAACTGGCTCCATCAAAATGAGATAAAACTCCAAGATTCTGACAGACACCTAATGGATACAGAATCCTGCATCTTCTTAAAATTCTGACAAAAAGTTTCATTTCGGCATCAATGTTTACAAAAATGGAACTAGATCCAGTTCTTGAGCTATTGCAGATGTGGCTGATACAGAGATTATACATGCCATAAAATCCTACATCTGAAACACATACGTATATATCAACAATACTGCACAAGGATCTTATTCATGTGACAAACATTTTCACTTTTGGCCTTACAAAGAAATTCATATCACTTACAATTATCACACTTGTGACCTCATTCATATATTATTTGTCTCAAGAAAGACGTTTTATAGATAAATTTAATCCGGAAGTAGAACAGACATCTCAACACTCTGATACCAGGAATTTATCATTTGTTTAATGTTTAAATTCCTTACTGCTACTAGGTTAGTTCATTTGGAAATATTCAGGAATATTGCAAGAAAAAAAAGTTAGAAAACCATGGCACCTAGATATTCTGTTTGCCGTATCTAATAGTACACGGATTAAGGTTGCCAACACAAATAAACACTGGTGTCAGGAATAAGGTACAAGGTAGTGTAATGTGGGATACTCTTGTCAGATACAGGATTTAAATCATCGATATAAAAAATACATTTTAAAACAGTTAAAAGCTTGATATCCTCAATGACAATTCATACCCAAGTCAGGACATTTATGGCAGCATTCACTCAGCGTAGTGAAAGTAGTAACATTCATATGGCTATGCATGTACATCCCTAGTACAATGAGCAATGTACCCATGCACTACACATAATAAATAGCAGCTCAGACATTTTACTTTTAGCATACATTCAAAACTTCTAAGAATGTTCTCCTTTAAGTACCAGACAACGTACTTGACATCAGTTAACAACCTGGATTTAAGGTGACCTGGTGTTTCATGTTTAGCATAAGGAGAACAAGTACCCACCAAATCTTGCAACTACTCATTCTCCGAGATGCAAGTTTCACCAAACAGTAGTACCTGAGAAACCCCCTCTGATGTCTAACCTGTGACCTCCATGTGACACATGCATACACTAACCTGATAAACATCTGTTGTTTCTGAGTTGAAATATTATAAGCTTTCATTAAGAGTCCATCTACCAAACTTGCTTTGCTACACATCATTGAAAACTAGAGTTCAGGTTAAAACATCTGATTGAAGCACTTCTCTGTTCTCTTTCCCTCTGTTGAATGCATGAATGCTCAAATATGGAAATTAAACTGAGTCCTAGATAGGCATCCTGATCATTTCTGACCATCAGTTTAGTTTGTTACACTGCTTGTCGTGAAGCTTTTTATCGTAAATCTTCAAACTAACGATATACATTTGTGAAAACAGAAAATTCCATTCTTTAGCATCAAGTTTAAAGAGGAAAGAAAAGGGAGGATATCCAGACCAGTTTCTATGGATAACATTAACCACATCATCTTACTTGACTGACTTTTAATCAAATGACCGTTTACAAGAAGTTAATTTTACAATTTAATATCAAATAAATTGAGCATTTCCTACTTTACGAAATATATTCCACAGTAAAAGCAAATGGAGATTTTGTTTTGCTCGACATCACCTCTCTCAACATGTTCTGCCGTACGTGTACTCTCAAGTACACTGATTCCCACCGTTAAAAGTCTACGAAAGAAAATATGTAAGAGGTAATGTTTGAACAGTAACTGAATATTTATTTTTAAAACCAGAATGACTGACTATATAAACAGACACAATATGGAATAAACATTTCAGTGTGCTGCACACACCAGCCTCTGAAATCTAAGTAATTTTTTCAATAAAAGCCTGAGAAGTATCAACTTATTTCCAGAGATGGAGTAAGTGTAAAAGTACATTTTATTTGTGGACTCATTTATCTATCTTTTTGCTTTCTCCCATCAAAGCAGTGTCACTATGAGATATTCTATCTCAACAGACACAGAGAGAGATTATTCTTTGAAAACGTAAAGATCAATTTATTTTAACCCTCTACATAATATTCAGTTTTTAACCTTACTTAGACCACCTGGCCAAGCCAAGCAGTGCTAGTCTTTGTTATCACAAAAGGTTATATTGGTAAAGAAGGTAGAATGTGTCTCAGTACTCTATGACCCAACCTGTGCTGAGCAGAGATTTGATAGAGAGTTACAAAAGAGAGTGTAAAATACCAAGTCTGGATAATCTACAAATTATTATTATTTAAGAATAACAATAGTTTTTTAAAAAAACTTAATTAGTTTTGAAAAGGCCAAACTAGTGATAACAACAAGAGATAATGTAGAAATATTCAAAATCTATTCCAGCACAAACAGGAGTTTTGTTGGAGGTACTTTGATATAGCACCTAGACACCTGAAGAGGCAAAGAATTAAGTGATAGTGTATAGCTGCTGAATCAATGCTGCCATTTCAGAAAGCTTTTCTGTTTACAGATTCCCACTCCATCTTCATTTCAGAATGTGATAACTAGGAGAACAAACTAAAATAATAATAATAAACTTCTGCTTAGTGGTCTAAGAGTCTGGAATTTAGTATTTTAAGAATCCATAAATGTTTATAAAATGAATAAATAATAATAAAATCAGATGAAATAGAAAAAAAAACAAGGTATAAGATGTAGGTGTGAAAAACTGAGGTTCCTGGCTGATTTCAAAAGCTCTTAAGGAGAGAGATTTACACAGCACATGTTAGTATTGGTAATACAACAGTGTATGGAAATTACATCTGCCCCACTCATTATATTGACATCAAGAGAATAGCAGAGAAAGCTGCCATTTTAACTATTAACTGCAATGTAAGGAATACTACAAATATTATTACTATATTGGCTTGGTTTAATGTCCTAAATTAATCTGCAGAATGTCATTGTGCCACAAGTTCCAAATAATTCCAATGAAAAATATTTTGAAGCAAAAAAAATACCAACTGTTCTTCCTTTGTCAGAGCATTTTAAATTGCAGATTGTCCCTGGTATTCAGATTGTTGACCATCTGCCTTATAGCTTGGCCACACCCTTTCTGACAAATCATTTAGAAAGGGAGGGGGGTTAGGAACTGAAAACAAACAGTGGTTCCCTTGCCAACCACTACCTAGTGTCAGAGAGAACAAAATGATTCACATCATGAGCATTCCCTAACTTAAATTATTATCATCATCTATTTATTCTGAAAGTGTGGGTCTCTATTATTTATCAAAACATAAAACTAAAACCCTGGTTAAAATTCAACCTGATAAGGGATCTGGTGTTATTATTCTAAATAAGGCTGACAACATAAGTTAAAGATGTACTTTCAGATAATATCAAATTTCAGTATGTGAATGGAAAGGTCACTATTTAAGTTTGACAAAAACTATTTTTGATTACATATTTTGTGACCTGCCAATTCAGTCTCCCTAAAGTTACAGAAGCCTATAATATTATCTATAGGCATTCTTAAACATAACCTCACTTCTTTTCTTGTTAAATTGTTACAATTGTTTCTACCAATGACTAATTTCATCTTTATCACTTTTTCAGTGTTAATGTGAATAATCAAGCCATGTGTGACTTTGATGTTGTAGCATTATCCATATATTTACCTCTTAATAATCTTCATTATGGTTCTATAGCAGTATCTGAATTCAAAAACTAGTAATGTGATATTTGTTCATTTGAGCTACAAATAATGTTTTCTGCTTGATAAACTCTAAACTTAAATTGTGCAAATGGCCATGAGTTTTCTACTTGGTCACACCTTAGTTACTATCTGAATAGTTTTCTCAGCAAACTGGTAAACTACCAAATTTTCATGGCAGCCATGTTGACGTTACATTTGTAGTCTTATGATGCTGCTATTAAAAACCTTTTTGCAGTGGCTTAATAAAGCAAATGTCAGTTTGAAATTTACTGTGGAGTTGAAAGATGATGTGGGATCTCCATATAAAATCTAATTTTGTTTATATTTTGTTCTACTGATCTTACCAAAGCTGTTTATTTTTCAATAATTTTCATTAAATGTCCTTTTAACAAAAGTATTGCAGGCTAATGGTTATCCCATGCATGTCATAAACAAGAATGTGTGAAGTGCCAAAATGAATCAAAATAATGCTTCAAAACAATCTGTATAGCTGACCATCCCTATTTAGAGTAATATCTTCTATAATATAATAAACGGATATGTACTATGCTTGAACAATGCCCAAAAACTTCTTACACGTCTCTATATATAACTTATTACATCAGTGTTATCAGCCAAAGACTATTATACACAGATACACTATATACATGGATAAGCAGGAAATTTTTTTTTAACTTTTTGCTTGTCTACAGATAACTATTTATAGTGTGGCTCCATTAATTATTTATTATTGCTCTTTGGCTAATTCTTTAGTAGCAGCAGCAGCTTGTCATCAATCATCCTATGCAATAGTTATTTAAATTAATGTAATCTGACTTCTTTAAAAGTTCATCATTCAAAAGTAAAAATCAACTGTGAATCTGTGTTAAGAGCTGATCTGCAATACAATCTGTCAGCAGCTGATAGTCAGCCTTTTACACCCAGAAATAAAAGAACCTTTGGCCTGAATCCAAGTAAAATTCCTCCTGGTCTATTTGGAAATCTTTTCTAATTCAGAAGTTTGCTTATTTTTACTTCCACTAGGTAATAACCTGGTGCTGATGTGTTTGAGAAGTAGGGAGACACAGTAAGGGCTGTTACATATACATGGCACTGATAAACATCTTGTGAGAGCAAACCAGACGCAGTGGAGGGTGTAACTCCTACCAATAAGACACATCAAGTCCAGACCTAAACCAAAATAAGACAAAAAAAAAAAATATTTGCTGGGTTTTTAAAAATAAATACTACACATGAACATGTAGCCACAGTTAGTTTATATCTAGTAGAAACAGAAAGACAGACAGACAGCTTGGTTGGTATCAAGTCCTATTTAACTAAAGATAAAAATGCAAACAAACAATAAGAAAAAGACAGTATCAGAAAAACCAGAAGTCCATACTATGTAAGAAGTACTTGGAGATGCCTTAAGAGGGAGTGGGTGGGGGTGGGAGGCTACATTAAAAAGAAAAAAATAAATTTTGCAAACAATTTTACAATTTTATAATATTAATTAAAGTAATAAATAACTTCACTGTTCAAGACTAAGTTTTTGTCAATGATGATAATGAAATGAGATTAATTCAAACTCTTTAAGAGATTAGTGAACAGAATGTAGGGAAAATACGAACACTAAATGATAGCAGACATTTATTTCTATCAAACTTCATGGAGTTTAATGAACTTAATATGAAAACAATTAAAAGGAATAAATTTACTGGGAAAATAGACAGGTAGATCAATGAACTAACTATGAAAACAGTTAATTAGTCTCACCTTGTTAAAGAAAAGTATTCCATTAATTTGAGATGATGTCATCATCGACTTTAATCAATAATGATATCAGTGGCATAATGATGTGGGGAGGATGGACGGGACAGCTGCTCTGCGCCCAAACGAGGCTGGGCCATCAATTGTATCCCCCCATTCTTATATGGTATTTAGCCATACAGTATGGAAATTAAGATATAGCGAAGTCATGTTAGCAACTGGTGTAACTGTCAAAAAATTACTTTTTACATTTTGAACCCTGATGTCTGTCTGTGTTTACAAACTCTTTCCAACCAGTTAATTATATTTTTTCTTAATTAACCTCACTGTGAAGAAATCATTAAATTAGAATTTTTGGGCTGTTGGATACTTTTGCACTGGTCATAATTGTGTAACATCATGACCTATCGGTGCTGTTATTTGAGGCAATGTCAGACCAGGGGAAATTCCTCATTACGTCAGTTATCATAGGGTTCTTGTATTGTCAGTCTTTGGCCCTGAGCACAAGAAACAAGTAGAAAGGAAATGTTTTTTGTTTCTTTCTTTTTTAGAAAACTTTATTTCTCAGTCTGGCATCAGAAATAATTCATTCATAAAATAGTAAATAGTTAGATGAAAATTTGTAGCACACCTCTGTCCAGCAGCAAAGATAACAAAACACTGCATAGATTTACTCAAACCATTTCAGTTGCTAAGTGCACACTGCAGGTGTATGACTGACTACTGACACTTGCACAATCTGATGCTCTGTCAAACTCCTGTAAGGAAGTCTGCAGTTGATATGTTACCCCCAAACCAAAGATGACACAGGTTTTGGAGATGAACTGCCTTCTTATTGTTCTTTTCTGGAGGCAGAACACCGACTGATGCCTGTTGTACAACAGTGTCTACTATGTTTGGTCTTTTTGAAACCACTGGATCATCTTCCACACAGAAGGATGTTGATGACCTACAAGGTTTAGGAAATTATTATTCCAGCCCTCACATGCATTATTGGTATGTGCAGTTAAGTGTGATCTGATGGATATTCCATGTAGGAGGAGGATACTTGGGAGGCTCATGCCAGACCTCAGGGGTGCTAGGTCATGTTTCAGGTGTTGGTTGTCAGTGGTAGTACCATCACGTAGTTCTCATCAAAGTATCTCAAGAGTTCAGATGCTTTGCCTGGACAGATGTTTTTAAGGTTCTGCATACCAAATTGAGCATCAGCAACAGGCAGAAATGCTAATCCATGCATCTCCATTGTAGTGCCATGTGAGAACAAGGCTGTGAAATTTCTGCCAAGTCCTTTGTGTCAGCTGATAGAAGCGACCTTTGCTCTAAACATGCTGACCAAATGCTGTAGTTGCACATAACACAGCATCTCCAAAGTATATAATAAAAGCCTCTACTTAAATATACAAGTTCATTTCTTCACATTTATCTACAACAGCTTGCAGCACCATCTCATGTGTAGCAAAGGTTTTTTTCTGTAGAAGTGCATAAACACACGTCAAACAGCCATATTGGAATGGAACTCTCATCACATGCACCTGCTGGAACAATTTCGGAGCCATAGAAAAATTCCCATCCATGAAGAGCGTGGCTGAACTGCTGAACCGACAAAGACCATCAGCTGTTGTGAAAGCAATGACTGTATCATGGGTTTCAGGTCTGCTGTCAAAAATTAATAATTATTCTGGACTAGGCCTAGTGGTTTTGGTAAACTCATTTGGGAAGGTCAAATCTTGTAGGTGCTGTGGTTTGGGAAGAATTTGAGAATGATATTTTAGACTGCACTTCGTATTCTTTAGGTTTTGGAGCATCATTTGCATGTCACCATTCATGTCAGAAACTGCCTATGTGAGAATTTGAGCCAGTTTGTCTAAGCTATGCTAAATTTCGCAATATACTGCGGAAAAAGGCAATTTTAGCTGCTTCAGGTGCAGGGTGTGGTTTGTGGTCTTCTGGATTTTCAAACTCCAATGTGTTACTGAGACTGGCACAACAATGAGGACCAGCTCTCTGACTGCCCTTCCACCAAATCTCGTTATCTCTCTTAGCTGTTTTGGTGTACAGGCACCCGTGATGACAAAGTTTTGCTCCTTTTGTTACTCTCTATGGCCTCCATTGTGGGGGATGAAGTGGTGCAAAACTCATACATATACATTCTGCACCAATCAGTGGCACAGTTTTTTTGCTCCAGACCAAAGATCAACAATACAAGCAGCCCTATGGTAACTGGTGTATAGAAGAATTTCTCCTATTTCGAAATTGCCTTAAATAACACAGTATGAAGGTTAAGAAAAAATATAGATAACTGGTAGGAAAAAGTTTGTAAACACTGACATATGACAGTGTTTAAAATGTAAAATAGTAGTTTTTGAAAGTTACGCCTGTTGCTTATGTGAGTCTGCTGAATCTTAATTTCCATACTGTACGGATAAACACTGTATAAGAATTAGGGGGGGGGGTTTACAATTGATGCCCCAGCCTCATTTGGGAGCAGAGCAGCTGTCCCGTCCATCCTCCCCATATCATTATGCCACTGATATCATTAATGATTAAAGTTGATGATGACATCATCTCAAATTAATGGAATACCATTCTTTAACAAGGTGAAACTAATTAACTGTTTTCATAGTTAGTTCATTGATCTACCTGTCTATTTTCCCAGTAAATTTATTCCTTTTAATTGTTTTCATTAAATGGCTGCTATTGTTTAGTGTTTGTTTCCTTCTTTCTGATTACACAGTGAACCCTGACAAATACCAACAGTAAATTTGATAAGTTCTGTTGTTGTTTTAAACAGACATTTAAAATCAAATTTTTACAATTACTACTTCCATTGGTCCTGATAGTAAATTCAAAGCATTACTTTATTTGTTATTATGATGATTAAACAATCATTTCTAATTTCTGTACACTTCCTTCCATTAAAGACCTCTGAGCTAAGCTCTCCAAGGCACACAGGAATGTCATTAGAACAGTCAGCTGTCCCTGCCCATCTCGGTAATTCCTCCCCAAATCATCGCACTTTATTTGTTCATTCCCAATCAGTGGTCTAGTCAGTTGGAACTTAAACTACAGCAGTTGTTGCTTTGGTGGCTAAGGCGAAATAGGTAGAATCTTCAAAGTGTAAATACGGAAGGCAACAGATCAGTGAATTCTGAACACCTGGCAAACTGACAGCACCTTGATAAGGCAGAGTCCAGAATAAATGTCATTTTATACCTGTGCATGCCAAAGCATAAGTTGTTTTGCCAAACCAGGCAGCCCAGCTGGTCTGCATTTACCTTTACTTTTTTCATTTTCCTGCCAAAAGTCTTCTTCATGGCCCAGGATGTTATCATTGTTGTGCTTGGAAGTGTAGCAAAAGTCACCATTCCTGACCTGCCAAAAGAAGTTTGAGCCCCCTAACCACAAGAGTGATGGAGCAACCAGTCAAATGCATCATCTATGAAATAATTCCTGACAAAATACAGCAACAGCACCCAGTCTGGTCTCATGTGCACAGCATACTTGGAATTCTTTTCCTCACAGCACAAAACCACTAGGAATATTGAATTCTCCCCAACATCACAGGCTTCCATATCAACACCCGGTTGTCAAGAGAAGTTGAGTCAGGAATTTCTCTATTAAGTTAAAACTTGCAGAAAAACTGAACGTTCTACACCCGCTTCTAGTGTCTATGTAGGACAAAATAATAATCAACCCTAATAAAATCTCAGATAATTGTTTTTCCACTATACTTGATGAATTAGAACCATCCATCCAGTAAAGGAGAAATAAAAGCTAATAAAACAAAACAGTTTTTTTCCACCTCATAAATATACAAATAAATAATTTAAGATTTGAATTTTTTTTTTAAATTTAGAATTTTAAAAAAAAATCTGATCTATAACAGAGATCAACTCAAAAGCAAGAGTTGTGGGGTGAAACATTCAAACTTGCTCAGATGGGCAAGTTAGAAATGTTTTGCAAAATTAGCATTTAGAGTCCAAAGAAAAAGGTTAGATTTCAGGGACAATAAAAGTTAAGAAAGGAGTCAGGGTTTCATAAATCTGTGGCAAAGTTTTGGCTAGAGAATGAAGCAGGTAGAGGAGATCAAGTCAGACTCAACCCTTCCTGTGTCCTGATTTTTGAGGGAGGTATCATTTAGTCAGGTTATAAAATCTAGCCCTCACATATACAGAAAGTATAAGAGACCCTTTTCTAATGAAGGATTACATCAGACAAACAATGTACATAATAGACTTTTAATTATCTTTTTTCTCATAAACAGCATCAACACAGTCAAAAGCTGCTGTTTAATTGTTCCCATAGTAACAGCAGCAAACTAAGGTTAATTAGCTCTGCCATGATCCTTGAGTAGATCTGAGCCTTGCTACGTGTGTTCACACTGCCTGTGTTTATTACAGTACCCCTTATACATTCACATGCAATCCTTACATACTGATGGCTCTGTGAGGTATCTCAGATAGCCAGGGTCTCTTATCAGTGACTGACTTCTACAGCACTTCTCAGAGACATTCTCTCTTGCTACTGTGGGACCCCATAAAACCAAAAATCCTTGAACTGGTGTGCTTCATGAAAATCCACTGGCAGATCGAACTCTTGACCTACCACTTGTGGTGGGCACCAAGACAAGGGTGGGGAGGCGAGTACTCTGTTTAGGGGAGGGCAGTCGGAAAGTCCTCTACCCGAAAAGAGTGGAGGCAAGTGGCACTTTTTGCCTCTGGCGAGCCTTTCTGGCCAAGAAGGCTAGGTGCGTCAAGACCGGTTTCAGACTTGATGTGCTGAAGCTTTTTTCCCCCAGAGTGTTTTTTTAGCTGGGGAAGTGATCACTCTTACACGGGGCATTTTACGCCCCAACACGCTGGCTGCTTTGGCAGCGGCCAGTTACACGAGGTGCTTCGGAACCTCAACCTGGCCTTTTAGGCCTTAACGGGAGCTCTGCTCCACCCTGGGTCTAGGCCCCTACACGGCTTCGGCCACCCTTCACCCACTTCTCCTCGGAGATACACACGCATACACGAACTTTCACACGCACCACTTACGTATTCACCACAAAAATGATACAAAAAAAAAAGATTACTTCAGAACACACATGACCATTTTCAGAATTTCAAAATGTACTATGTAGTAATCATGAATTATTCAAGGCAAATAAGTAAAACCTTTTCTTAAACTCCTGCTCAAACCATTTTCACAAATTCAGCTAGTAAGGAATTTCGTTGAGTATACCTAATCCAAGACTGAACAAAACAATGTCTCCACATGGATTGACATTCTGAAGGCTTACATGGCAGTTACAAGATGGCTACACTATCCACAAGTCTACACTGGCAGCACAGTACTCCTGCTAGTAGACACTGTACTGCTAAAGTTGAGGGACTGGATTAGAATCCCAGTTGAGACCAGTTTGGTTTAGCATCATTCCTCCCTGGACTGATTTCTTCTCACTCCTCTCCTCCCCCCCCACCAAACTTGCCATGCGGGCTTCCTCCCACATTTGAAAAGTTAAGTTTTCTGAGTACATGGTCCACGAGTAATTCTCCTCACATCTTTCCTCCAACTGTACCTATGTAACTTGCTTGGTCAACAAGGAAGGTGGCCCCCCCCCTTCCTAGTTAATAGATATGACAGATTCTCTCAAGACATCAAAGACAGGAGTCATCAAAACAAGCAAACAAGTCGACATTCATTAACAGCAAACACATACTACATGGTTTTGCTACTGACCTCTTATGTCATTTTTTCACTGGCAATAATAACTTTTAAAAATCCATGATTTTCTATGGCTTAAATTACCATTAGAAAAGAGATTGATTGTTTTAATAAAAGAATTTATGTTTTTAATATGTAGCTTATTAGCATAATTTAAAATTAAATAGATATGCATTACAAAAAAAAAAGCAGCTGGCTTTTTGTTTATTTTTTCAATTTTCATTTGTATTTAAGTACTAAGCTAATGTGCAGTTAGAAGGATCAGCCAGATGATCTTGCTGTTGCTCATTTTTTTTTTATCATACCACATACATAAGTACAATATCCACAGATGTTGGACATGAAAGAGCCGAAGCATGACGACAGATGTAATAAGGTGAAGCAAACTAGTTGGGATATTAACAGATGTAGAACCACATCTTAATCAAAGGAATTATTTAACTCTACACCAGATGTCAGAGCTGCAATTTCAGGAATTCTTTACATTAGCCTGGATCTTAAATGAAGCATCATAAAATGTATATAAATCAATGTAAACAAATCAGTCCAGCCAGGTATTATTTATTTAAGCACAGGATTACTCTTTACACTACTTTTCTTCATATCAAATAACACAACCCTTAAAAATTCTAATCATTCAAGACAAGATCAAGTAAAAAGTATAAAGTGCAGCAAGAGGAAAGGATGAAATGTTGTCTCACTAGACAGAAAATACAGACAGCTGTTCACTTTCTAGGTAAATTTAAAAGTTCAGTTGGCATCATTTTTCATTAGATTTTAATTATATTTTTCTCGATTCATATCCTATAAGAGATTTCTGAAAAAAACTAAATCTCTTGCTAGGTTATATGTTGGCAAAGTTGCAAATTCAAAGAGTTCATACTGTGTTTTCTCTCTGGTTAAGCTTCTGGCTCAGGTGATAACCACAGAATACAGGTGCTGACCTTGGTTTAGAATTATGAGTTTCCCTTGTGACATGATCAGCATCTGATCATTACCATCAAGTAATAGTCTGGTGGTTTAAAATTGTCAGAAATTCTCTCTTGGTTGTAAGATTATAGATTCAGGTTACCTTTAAATAAAATACGTAGAGTTGAGATTTAAAAAGTTTGTCCCTGCGCTTTGTATTGCGGAGAACTTTAATTTTAAGAGTGGGATGATCATCAATGTTTTAAATGTTACTAAACATACACATGTACTTTGTCTTTCCAATCAAGCAAGTCCCTCATCTGCAGTCATCCCAGAAGTAGACTGATTGCAGATATTTATTACATGCTCCATTACATAAGGACAGGTGAACCTTTAATAAATACCTACATTCTTTGGGTTTTGTAAATTTTAATTGCTATAGTAATACTTCATCTTTTGTAGATTTATTCAGGTATTTTCAGAGCTAAACATTTTTATTACTGTCAGTATGACCAATGAAAATGTATGTCTACTTCATTGTAAGCTTTCTGGTTCAGACATGCAGCAGGCACATAAATAAAAAAATGTGTCACCTTGGTCAACATTGTAGCTATATAGCCACTGGCATGCCACCATAAGCAAACGAGAAACAATCCCAAGAACTTTGCTCAAAGAATAATAAAGAGGAAAAACACCACTAAGGGCCAAATGTCTTCTCATGCCATAACTTTGTATGTAAACACGAGCACATGATACTGAACCACCTATGAGATCATAATGAAGGTAATAATTCAGATAAAAGCAAATCAAATGTAAATTGAGAAATAATAAAGTGATATATTTAAAAATACGATACCTATCTCGCATGACATCTTACTTTCATTCAAGATTATTTTTTTTTACTCAGGTTTACCTAATTTTATCCGGACATGTTTTTTTTTTGTTTTTGGAGAAATAATAATTGGATAAGAATTTAGGAAGATCACCGAGTACTACCATAATAAAATCAAAGTGACTCTGGAAAACTGCCAAACCAACCAGCATCTGTGTACTTACTCCCCTTCTAGCTGCTAAGAAGAGTATGAGAGAGAAAACCAGTTGCGCACACAGAATGTCAGAGTAACAAAGTAGGAAATCTAGAATTATCTGAAATGTCAATGCCATAGAGGTTTCCTAATCCTGACATAGGCTGGCTAGTAGACCACAGTAACTGTCACAGGAAATACTGGTTCATAGCTGCAGACCACAAAACTGATTATTTCATAATAAGAACATAACTCTTTACAGACCAACCAGCAACACTATCATTTGACCTTTACATTACTTGACATGCAGGATAGTATGCACGGCAACTAGAGCCTTATAGAATGTAAACAGAAAGATGCTGATAGCACAATACCTCATAAAGATGAGGTGGGCCCAGGAAACCCCCACTGAATGCCTTCTGAATTTAGGTAGAGAAAACCCGGTTAGCTACTCAAAGAAACCTATAAATCACTGGCTAGTTTTTAAAGTTGTCATGCAAAATTTCATTGTTAAAATGTGAAAAAAGTTAATTTTCTTCTTGGGCACTAATTTTCTAAGGTTGTTGGGCTTATACATTAATTATTATCAGAGACAAAAAAAGTGAAGACATTTACAGTATGGGATCATTGAAGTCTAATGTATGAGGGGCAGAGTGTGTGTTAGATTTATAAGATCTTTTTGAAAGTGGCAGTGATTCAAAATTTGAAGGATCTTTCTAATTTCCAAAGCTATAATTTTTTTTAAACCTCTGTTCTTAAACCCCTACATCCTGGTCTCATGATGACCCCAATCCTGTCACCCTGTCAGTAGTGAACCTGCTGTGATTTAAAGGACAACTACCATGGCATGCTGCCCCAAACCTTGTCATTTTGTAAAATAAAACATTTGAATCAATCAAATACTCTTTCTGAAAATGTGCAAAAAGATTGGATCTCAAGATGCTTGGTGTTCATCTTACAAACACAGAACTTCTTAAAAATATATGAAGAGAGTCAATCAAGATCTAAAGACTGTTCCGAGTAATGAAACTGATATCGACAATTCATGGAAAGGCAAAACTGATGAAAGGAAGAGCTATAATTAAATTGACACTTTAAAATCAATAATTGATACATTATTACCAGTGATGCAGAATGCCTGTCTTCTGTTACAAATAGTCTGCACAAATGCAGCCACAGAAGCATAAACTCCAAATGTAGCCAAAAGTAGGCAAACTAAAGGCAAAAATATCAAGTGCCTTTATGTTATATCTAAATGGTGCATTTGAAAGTAACATTCAAGTGCTGTGATGCCATTTAAAAGAAAAAAAAACAAACTCATTCATGAAAAATAAAATAAACTTGAGTTTAGACATGCTTCCATCAGACATCATTGGTAAGTTGTCCCCTCCCCATCTAATCAGTATCAAGAACAGAAGTTACCAGAATACCAAGTCTCTTCAGCAGCCCATTCACTCAGCATTAATGAATACTGTTTGCTCACAGAACTGTCACTAGATCAACACAAAATAACAAAAATGCTCTCTTGAACAATATTTTTCAGCAACAAACAGAAAGTTTCTCTATCAAATCAGAGTAAAGACGAGAATCAGAGCATCTGCCCCACTGGAGACAACTGGCGAAATATTTGTGAAAAGTGGCAGACAGACAGGCAGACAGGGTGGGAGAGATTTACTGTCTGCATTTTCTACTTTTTCGTATAAGTTTGTGATGTGAAAGAGGAATTGATGGATCTCCTGTTTGGAAACACACTCGGGCTAGATCCAACACCAAGAGCTTTTGTTTGACTAATACAGAATCAGAAATATAACTGAGATGTTTATCATGGAGTAGAATAAACAGCCTCTGATTAAAAAAAACAGAAAAAAGGGTTTAGGATGTGTCGTGTCACCTACGCATCTGTTGTTATAGAGACACACTTACACTGATGACATCACTGCTTATGCTACATTCTCTTAAGCTTAACAGCTGCAGCAACAACATACAGAAAAACGTTAAATGGTTAATTTGAAATGTACGAGATGAAAAGAAAATAAAGTCACAACTAAACAAAAGTACATGACACAAAATGGCTAATATAGTTTACAGAACTTCAAAAATCATATATCACGAAAGTTCAAATTCCAGAAAACTCTCCAAGGCACATCTGACTGACAGAGCAGCCTGCCTCCAGTCTCAACTTTCATAGATCAGTTAAATGTTTTTTTTTTTCAGCACCTCATAGAAGAGTTCCTGGTGAATACCATTTAATAAGAACATAAGTGATTGTATTTAGAGAAGGGTGGTAGAAAACTCATTTAGACATTGGTGCTTGCTTTGTGAAGATGAACAGGAAGCATGTTACAAGCCTTTGACCACAGAAGAAATGATGATAACGATGTGGGAGCTGTGCACCATCAAAAGAGATGAATGTGATATGTAACTCAGCATTTGTGCATTCCCCTCAGTGTTTGCAAAAACCACAACACAAAATTAAACATAAAGGGAGTTAAAAAAAAAAAAAAAAAATTAGAGGGTGATTTCATCATTCACATGTCAGCCCCATTTCCCCTCCATTAAGATTGTTGTAAGTCAGGGTGGTGGCAATCCCTGGTTGCTGACATTCTGGAGTATAATCCAACCTCACTCTGCTGCAACTTTTTCTAAAATAAATGTTTGTTGTACATTCTAGATCTTGATCAGATCTATAACTGATAAGAGTTCACAAGTTCTCCATTCCCAATCCTCACTTCACCACTGTACTAGCTAATAGAGGGGCCTTAACCCTGTACATATAATGAAAATTGCTTCCTGACCCATTGCCTACCCTTTTCTTTTTTGTGCAGGAAATGCCAGCCTCCATAATCTGCACTCCTGGGAACTTGATCATAATTAGGTGTCAATTAAGGTAATTGCTTTTCTTCCTTAAGGCTATTTCAAGGTACAGGAATACCAAATGTTGGTACACATTTGAACGTAAAAATCTCTTAAATAAGAAAAAAAAAAAAATGTAAAAGAAGAAAAGCAAAAAAGGTTGTATGCATTGAAAGCATGCTAATTAGTTAAGGCAGCCAAGGACAAATTGAGAAAAAGTCTGTCTTCACTGTCGACTACTTCAAACAGATTTTTAAATGGCCATGGCATATTCTCAATCCCAGCAGCATTAGCTGATTGTTTTTTTACCTAATTTATTAATCCTATTCTATATGAATATCCCTCAACTGTACACAAAATTCATTAGTTTTTGCAACCCTTATTTAACTTAGAAAGATTAAGAGTCAAAGTTGTTGCCATAGACTTCAGGAGATAAGGATATCCTGCACATCGACTGCAGATTACTGTATTACATAATTCATACATGCACTAGTGGGCATCAGAGTCGTGTAGGACTTTCTTGCTATCTGCATAGGCCTATGAAGATCAACAGTAAAAATAACCACCACCAAGCATTTATCTCATTACAGCTTTGACATCATGTTTGTGTCTTCAGAAGTAAAAACACAGCACCTACATTTGATCAAATACATCCAATTTCTGGCTGTTTATTTTAATTTACACCTTACTGTAACGAGGCCTGAACCTTGTTATTTAATTAGGGATTTATAAAGAACAATATATTTGATCTGCATAGACAGAAATTCATGATACCTGCCCTGTCAACATGATCCGTTAGCAGAATAATATCCTTGGCAACAATATTCATGACAAACCTTTCTTGAAGTTCTAAAGAGAATCTCACTAAATCATCAGTAGGCATTTCAGCGATATGGATGCCATTTAAAAGAAGGAAAAAGAAGCTAGATTTATTAACTTCTTGAAGAAAATCATTGAACCAAATGTGGAAACTTTCCCCAGCTGTGCCATCCACCTGCTGCTGTAAACCAAACTCCACAGACTATGTCAATATTTGTTCAACAGGTTTTCTAAAAGTCCACCACAGTTCTATAAATGGTGGAAGTGACCAATGACTCCAAGAAGACAAGTTGCCTAATCAAATATAATCACTTTAACATATTGTAACTCTTGATAAATATTTATCAAAGAGTTCAGCTGCAAATTTCCATTTGTTGAGTGAATGAAATCCTTTGAAACAACAAGAGAGCATTCTGGGAAATGTGGCTGCTTTCAGCATTCCTTGGTCACCAAGTTACTATAGAATCTCCAGTTGAGTAATTTTCTAAATTGAGTTATCTTTTCTACAGCAAAATACAAAAACATGAGATCAATACATTCTCGGCAATGAAGAATAAATTGATTTATGTTGGGAACTTTAAACTGCCAAACTTGCCAACAAAGAGCAGTTTCATCTGATTCTGCATCGTTCCATGGCATTTTACAAACTTGAGCCACAGTCAACAGTGGATCAATACCATGTCAAGTGTGAATACAGAACACAATTAACTTTGTAGCTGATAACCAGTCTTGTGTGTTTTACTTCAATAACATGTTCAGGTTTGCTTAGGTTCCTGCAGTTGAGCATGGAAACTATTCAAGGCAAATATTCAACCAACTAAAATCAATTATAAGTGTAATTTAAAAAAAAAAAAAGGAATAGTAAGTGAAAAAGCTGTGTACATCCTAGAATGTGTCCAGTGAAGCAGCGCAGATCTGCCACAACTCTACATCAGCAGCACTGGGTCCAGTGGGTAGACATTACTAGTGGATAGATAAGAGCTTCTTACCAAACAACTACATGCTGTTAGTTGGGAGTATCTATCTGTACTTTGTAGGGTGGGTGTAGTGTTGTGCATAAGTCTGACTAATAGTCCAGAGAGCTTTAGCTTTTAGCTACTATAAATTGATGATTTGGGTAAAAGAAAGAGAAAAGGCAATAACAGCAACCAGAAAAGGTGGTTTTATCCGAGTGATCTCATTTCCTAGCAGTAATATTGATTACAAAGCATCCAGCAACTCAAAGAATGGTGAGGGCTGGTTGGGGTGAGATGAGAAACTCCACATATGGATTTGTGTTCATTTCTTCAGATTCGACCAACGTGGGATGGCATTAATGATGGCAGAACCAAATTAGAAACAGACTGTTTGCTCCAAGCTACAAAGCAAAATGTTCCAGAATGTGGGACAATGGCTGGGTTAGGAAGAGTTAACCACTAACAACAGGTGCTTGTTTGTTAATTAGACGGTTAATAAAATATACGAAACTACAAAAATCATTAACTAAAATATTTAACTTTTCTTATTTTATTTTTTTTAAATTCTGATCTCAAGGGCAAAGAAAAGTGGGAACGCTCTACCTGTAAGTACACCTCCCTACAAAAACAACAGCATCCAGAGAAATAGAAAGATGACTTTCGAGCAGCTGCTGACGCGACAAGAATAAAGGGGCATCTGACAGCCAAAGGATGCAGTAGTTGACACTACTGAAAGCAACAAGCGGTCCGAAGAAAAGTGAAACCAGCGCTGCAACTGGATAAACTTCGTAATTCGTGTATCGAATTAGCAAACTCCCGAAGCGGCGTTCACTAATTAGTAACCCTTAACCCCGAGATGACAAGACAAACTGCCAAACGAAGATGTAGATGAGCAAGACAGGGGATTAATGAGCCCTAAAGAGATTCTCTCTCTCTCCCCCACTCCCCATTAGAGACAGCTATGGATTTTCAGATTAATGCCTGTTTGGGAGGGGAAAACGTAGCTGCTGGTATCCTCATCGGTCGAGCCAAGTCCGCTGGGAAAGTCTTAAATGTTTGCGGCAAGTCTGAAGCTGCAGGGAAATGATGGTGAGTACGTACTAGGTATAGCCAATTATAGTCGGTCAGTTCCCTCCCCCCACCTCTGGGAAATCTCTACGTGTGTGTGTGGTGGGGGGGGGGGTACTTGGAACGGGCTTCGAACAGTGGGGATAATCCCAGTGCCGTATCCCGGCGAGAGCAGAAGAAAGATTGCGTCCCTGGGAATGGTGATAGCAGAAATATTCAGTTAAAGTAGAACGTGGGAACAGAATTAATAAAAATAATAAACACTGAATAAGTGACACAAATACATTTTTTTTAAAAAAAATAAGCCGAGTAAGTGTCGTGTTGTTGGGGTGGGTCCACTTACCGGCCCCTGGCCACAGCTCTCCGTCCGTGGAGGACACCACGCACTTGCCCCTGTGGCACTGCTCGGTCTTCCAGGGAACCTTCCAGAGCCCGAAGTAGTACTGCCGGTCGTCCACGGTGTACTTCCACCACATGGGGATGCACATGCCAGCCACCTGGAAGCCCATGGCCACCACGGCGGTGATGGCGCAGAAAACAACAAACAAGATCATCTCGCGGGCTCCCGCACGGAGACAGAGGAGGGTCCGTCCGACCTAACCCATGTAGTATAACCGGCAGGAATTCGCGGGACCTTCTCCTTCGTCACCAACTTTTTCCCCCCCCTTTTCGCTCAAGTTATCGGGGCTCGTCGTCCCAGGGCACCGGCGAGTAGCAGCAACGCATGGTTGGAGGATGGACCAGAAACACGCCCTTCCTCCTCACCGCATTCCAAAAACTTATCGCCACGTGACGTAGCCCCCCCCTCTCTCTCCCCAACAGTTCCTGGTCTCCCCCCCCCCCCGGACAGCTGCCGTCGGTAACTAAAACCTACATCGTTATCTCCCTTTATTTTCGGAGACTGTCTACGATTTACAATAACATCGAGTGATTTTGATGGATGTCTTCAGTATATCTCTCTTTTTCGTTATTCCCCTGTACGGAAATCGTTGTTCAAGAAGTAAATTAGCCAGACGAATACTAAGCTGTGTTTTGATTGAACAATATCGATTCTCTCCTATCTAAAGTCGGGTTAAGACAATCGATCATCACTCATTACCTACGGGAAACAAGGGGAGAGAACCAGCGGGTAGAACGTTCGAAGTGCCCCTTTGATGTTTATAATCCCTAATCGATAATCTGAACGTTCCACCACGTACTTTTTAAAGTTTGTACCCACTCTCGCCATTGTGTCTGTAGTAAACAAACATTAATTTTCAATACAGAAACATTTTTACTTACCATGGCTTTAAGGTTAATCGGTCTAGCTGGGATGTAAAAAGGTGGTGGCAACAGCTGCCGTAACTGGAAACCATGACTCAAATTCAGCAGGATGCCAATAATGGTATTTTAAATGTTTTAACAGACTAAACATGGAATTTAATAAGGTATAGCATTTAGTTATTTCACGCTAATTACATAGATACCAGACATTTACAGCAGGAACTGTGATATATTTGGATCATTCTCTCACAAGTGTCAGTTCTAATAAAGAATTCCATGTACAGAAAATAATAGCAATACTTTAACAAACCAACTCTGAAAAAGTAAAAATACTTCTGATGCAATGTCAGAGTGCAATGATAATTCTTGTTTACTCCAAAGCTCACATGGCCTAAGTCGAACGTTACTAGATTAGCCACTTCTCCTACAGGAAAATAGCCCAATAAAAAGCAGTTGTGATTATTTTAAAATCTGAAATATTATACCTTCTGCATGGTTTGTTATTTTCCACAAGAAAAATGGCTGCACCTCCTAAGGGCACCCATACTTTGTTTTGCATTATTTTCTTATGTTACCCATTTAAAACTTGATGCTTGGAAACAAAACATAACTATCTAAAGAACAGTTTGGGTTCAGGCAAAATCTTCCTTAGTTCAGCCTGCCAGTAACAGTGTTAAGGATGGCAGATAGAATATGGTCAGCAAACAGTTCATTGGTACATTATCAATTTTCACTTTGAGACTACATTTAAAAAACAAACAAACAGTAAATCAATTGTAAATTAATATTTATTTTCCAAATAATATCTGGTACATAAAGCTTGACCCAGCTGCATCAACCAAGAAAGAAAAAGCATTCCTCTTTATGTGAGTGAGTTAATCTCAGCCTTAAAAAAACAAAAACAAAATTACTTTAAAATGATTGTTGTAACTTTTACTTTTTATTTTTCTCAAATAATTCTTGTAGTTGTCAACCTAGAAAAAGAATATTCCATACCTAAAAAGTTCATATCAAACTGTCTAATAAATCAACATTTGTCATCCTCACATCCAACATTCAGATCAATGTCTGAACTGACATTCATTCTAATCCACTGCACATTTATCAGTTCCACAAAGATAATTTATTTTGTGTCCATCCTAACTGTACCCCATGTAAGCTGCATATATAAACAATAGCATTTTTTGGAATTCAGATGGAGGTCACAAATGTGTGCTGTATAAACATTATTCCACAGGATGGTAAGGAAAGAAAATCTGGGTTACAGCTTAATACATCCTTCCTTTCTCATAACCCTACCTTCTCCACAACAATGTACAATGCTTGCTTTCTGTCTGTCTCACCTTCAAAATTGAGGACATTCCACAAAAGGGAGCATAAACTTGAGAGGAGTGGTCCAGGGGTTATCCTCCCTGTAACCAATACCCAGAAAAATCACTGCTAAAACATTTGTTTTTCAGATGACAGTGGAAACTGGGATGACTATGGAAAATCCATGCAACCAGCTGATGAAGAAGAGAGAGTCAAAACCCTGCTATGAAGGTATTCCAAACAGCTGGTCCCAACTGGGATTCAAACTAAAGAGCCCCCCCTTCAAACTTAGCAATCCACCACCCTAATCTTTGAGGGGTTTCAGTTTTTCCTCACTACTTAACTACAAAAATACATTGCATCACAAAGCTGTACACCTAAAGATTTAATTAATTTTTTTTTGGTGTAAAAGCAAAATGGCGATGATCAGCAAAGTTTTGTCTTTCTTAAATAAACTTGGTTACTCCAGTGCATTACCCAAGAATCCACCATCCAACTGCCACATTAGAAGATGGCTGAAGACACGTAAAGAAACGCAAACATTTTCAAGAAGCCTTCTAAAATCTCTTTGGTGTACCTCACAAAAACTGAACAATCCCCTTTGAACAGTTAATAAAATTTGTAAAGTGAAATTACATCCTCAAAACAGCCAGAGAATGCTATTAACACACTGGCAAATAGGATTTAACGCCGTATCACTGAAGATGGCAGCTATGTTAAAGTTAGAGGATACATTACTGCATCACTCAAAACCTTTCAGCATATGGTTTTGTAATGAAATACACTTTTCTGCTGTCTTTATTAAACCTTACCTGTATAAATGCCGTTTTAACTGTATTTTAACAGAGTGAGGGATTTTAAACTATTGAATTTTTTATAAGAATACAATGAATAAATGAAATAAATATACATAATGTATTTTTGTTTATTATTGTAAAGTATTTAAAGATATGGAGCAAACCCAGTTTTCATTTTCTAAGAAATAATAATTTTTAAAAAATAAAAAATTTTAAAATACATACATGTGAGGTATAATCTTGTGACTTTTCCAACTATTAAAGATCATTCTGTTTCAAAGCTCTAGGTATAAGACCATTGTGCCTAAAAGGTGTTGGCTTCTTGGCTATAGTTTAAAGCTCCAGGTAATAGTTCTACAGTTACACAAAATGGAATATGACGAGCAGTTCTTGCTCCTTGGAGGTCTTATATGACAGACCAAAACAGTCTCTACAAAAAGATGGAGATGTTTTAATGAGTACAAAATAAGGCAGCTACATACAAAAGATTATCATCAACTTAAATGAAACAGCCAAAATATACCTTAGATGCAATTAAAAAAGAACTAATGCACATCTTTTCCAGAGTCACAGGCTTGGTTAGTGGTCTGCTGACTTTCCAAAGTATTACTCCCACAGTCCTTTCAAGAGGTGACAATTCAACCTCAGAAACTGTATTGTTGGTCTAATATTTTTAAAAAGTACCTCAGTGGTGCTGCCCCAATAGATAGTCCAAAATACATCAAAGACGGACCAATCTCTAATGCAACATTCAACAGTTTTTGGATCACATTTTTAAATTGTCCACTCCTAACCTACAAGCACTGTCTGCTACAATAAGGGTAGTTCAAACATCTCCGCTCCTGGAATAGCTCACAAACTCCAGAGTCGAGGCACCACTTGCACCTGGTATATGGCCTAATCAACCAAGCCAAATTATAGCCTCTATGTCAATACCAACTAAAGAATTTATTTAAATAACCTGTTAAAAACATTGTTAGGCTATCTATGACTGGTAACAAATCTAATGTGGAGTACAGACAGATGTATTTATACATATATCATTTTAAAGGTTATCATCAGTTATGGTAAAAACACAAAGTACTGGTTAGTTTTAAAATTACAAAGTTAAAAAAAAATCAAATACATGTCTGCAAATTTATCAAAGAAATTGCCATTCCTGCCTACCTTGGTCCCTTTTCATCACTGAATTAGTAACTTACCACACCCACTTGGGCACATGGTAACTATACTTATCCTGGGCTGATCTCTTATTAAAAGATATGAACAAAACACTGATGTAAGAATAAAATATATTATTTAGTAATACTATGTTTTTTGTTGCTTATTAGTATTTTTTTAATAGGTAAATAAATTTAGGAAATAAAACCTGAGCAGAGAAGTATGCCAGTTTTTTTTTTTTTTTGGCACTTTGTAAAATTTGTGTCTGTCTGTCTGTCTTTAGAGAGAGAGAGAGAGAGGGAGAGAGAGAGATTGATTGATTGCCAAATATTAACTTACAGCAAATTATGTATCTAGCAGGTTAAAGATTGGATATGACTAACAGTAGTTATATACATTAACTAAAGGGTTCCCCCATCTGGACTCCTTGAGTTAAAATAGAATCTTTGGTGACTACCATCTTATCAGCATTTACAACTTAGGGACACAGCTTTCCCTCTTACAAAAATTGGGGTGAAGGTGAGCAGCAGTCAATAAGGATTTTCTGATGATGAAATGTTGTACACAAGAAGGACAATGCCTCTTGTAGAGTCCTTGCTTGTTCTCTCTGTATGGGTGGAAACAAAAGCTACCTCTTAATTTTTTTTCCCTCCTGTCTAGATTTCATTCAAAAATGTTTGATAATGCATTAAATATAAAGCTGGTGAAAGTGGTTTATACAGTAATTAAATCTGCTGAATTAAACATCCAGAATCTAAAATCTATTTGAATGTCTTATGGTTAATATACCATAGACCAAATCAGGCTGGTCTTGTATATTTGATGAAGTGCCATGAAAAATAGTTAGGACATGAAATCCTGTTGCTGACTTCACAGTTTTCCATAGCCCCACATCTGCATCATCATGTTCTAATTTCCAGCTACAATAACTACAAAGAGCAGATCTGAAGATATCTATAATTTAAACATCCAAGTTGTACTTATTTTAAAGCTTTCCATTAGAAAGTTCTCTCTGATTGGCAATAATTATATATACTGAAAAAAAATTCTTTTTTTCTTTTATAAAAATGTCAAAGGCATCAAATTTGGTTGAAAATTATAATCACAACATAGGTGGACAATTTACTTACAGTAACATTATATGGCACTCCCTAAAATGGCAAACACGATAGTAGAGTTTCTGAACTGTGAGAGGGAAACTGCTTGAAAAAATGGTGTATTTATAGCTTTGAAGTGAAAATGTTTGTCAAAAAAATTACAGAACACAAAATCTCTGTATATCATTTTCTAGTAGGAAACAGATTTTCTAAAAATAGTTTGTACAATTTATACTAAACAGGACAGAAGTATTGGCACATTAAAAAACATGTTGTGACTTGCCCTACCATTAACCCTTGTACTAACAAGCTCCCCAAGAGATTATTTGATGCTACTAGTAATGTCAAAGAAAATGGTTTTAAATATTCAGTTTTTGATGAGGAATGATTAAAAATTGTTTCAATCACTTGATTATATTATGGCACATTTGTGTGTACATTGTTTTATAAATATTTACAAAATAACATTACTAGTATGATTTTTTATAAGGAAATAAAACACCATAAGTTGTGAAAACTGAGTTTTGGCTGACTGTTTTCAGCCTCATTGTTTTTACAATATTAACCAAAGCTCAGTTTTTCCAAAATCTAGTGTTTTATTCACCTGCAAAAGATTAAAAGTATTATATAACAAAGAATGCCTCTGCTATCTGTAGTACTGATAGTATTAGTAATAGTGTAGATTATAAATGAAGACCGACAGATCCAATGTGCCATAACAAGATCAGCATCAGTGTCTTTCATTACACAAAATCATAGCTTGTTTCTCTGTGGCTGTGTGCTGTCTTGATTCACAGATGGATTGACCACTGGGTAATTGCCACTCATCACTAGATCATAGGATGGAGGAGGATCATCGTACTGAGGTCCAGAGATAACAGACATTGACAATGGGTTGTCACCTTGACGGCAAGATGTCAAACTATTAAGTGTCAGTCTCCTGTTTGAGTGGTAAGAAATGGCTCCAGCAATGCAGAAAAGAATGAAACTGATTCCACTCATCAACGTACCAATTAAAATTTCACTGGGAGCTGTTTTTATCACCAGAATTAATATTCCAATGTTAATGCAAATACCTGAAAATAAAGGTTTAACATAAAATTCTCAAGTTTTTAAAAAGATAAGAATGAAGAGAAACTGAAGATCTTGCAGAAGAACTAACTTCAAAACCTATTTCATTAGTTTCTGCCTGATACCATTTTCAGGATTAGCTCTGAAGAGTTCTCATCTTCAGTGTTCTTGACAAGTGTGAAACATTCTGACATAATTCTACCAGATATATCTTCTAGATACCCTTCGTTTGTATGAAAGTTTACTGTAGAGAGAATCTACCTTAAAAAAAATCAAACAAACAGGATGATGCATTAACCAGAAGTTAATCCAGTTCAGTTTACAAATGATTGGCCAATAATGAAATTAGGATATGGTGGGTCTCTCATGCTTTCATCATGAAAATTGGCAGGTCTTAAAAAAATGAGCATTTCTCACTTGGTGGCACTTGTAGATAAGGGTATAAACATTCAACCAACCCTCACCAAACCTGTGCTATGCACCACAACCTTCAGGTAAAGTTAATCAGGTGCCAAAATTAAAGATCAGATTCCTTCAGAAATCTGTCTGTACTTTCATCTGTTAAAAATTAGATGAACACTCTCAGTAGTAGTTCACAAATAGCTTGGCCTGCTAAAACATCAAAACATTTCCCTTGGAAGCATCTATGAGAATGGAACAAATGTAAAACTCTGTATTATTTACTGTTAATCTAGATAGATCCCCGTTTAGTTAGTTTTTTAAAATCTTTCTTTGTTGACTTGCTTCTGCAGGTTGAGTACGATATCTTCATTCTGATTTGCGAGAAAAGGCATTAATCTATGGTAATGCAGACAATTTTAAATCTGGAAAGAAAAAAAAATCTACTATAGTAGACATTTCCTGCCAGTTCCCACAGCACCTAAGTCTCACAATAGAGAGAAGTGTGACTGTTCACTCACCTGCAGTGATCTGTAGGAACACTGTGGCGAATCCAAGCTTCCGGGCTTTTTTTAAATAGGCTGCTTTCTTTGGCCCTAACAGCAGCAGCCAGCCCAGCATCATAAAGACAATGATAACCCCTAGGGAAGCCCCTAGAACTTCAAATATGCGGGTAACCACCAACCAAGTGGGTAATACTGAAAATAAAAGAAAACAAATATGAGTGATACCAATGTGCCAGCCCTACTAGGCTTAGAGTTATCAGTTTACCTGGTTAGAAAAGTATAACAAATACCATTTCAACCCAAATGCCCAAGGCAAAAAATACATTTTGGATGACGTTATCTTGACATGGTCCATATATCATGATATACACAATATGGTAATTTTGTTTTTAAGACCTAAGTGAATGACTCATACTTAGAAACCTTTTGTAAATACACTGAGAAGCTGCATGCAGCATGCTGCCAAAGAGACCCCCCTCCCACAGCAGCCCACAGATCTCTCTCTTCAATAACTTCAAACTTGCATGTCAACACTGACACTTAAGGTATAAAGTACCAGAATAAATCCCCTGGTTTCAGTTTCCTAAACCAAATAGAAAGCAGGGTAGGTAAGCTGCACACCTACTGTATAAAAACCCTTATAAAACCCTTATTTAAAATTTTTTTTTTAAAATTTGAGACAAAATGAGAACCTAGAACTGTTTAGTCTCCATTGTTTTAATACTTCAGTCTACAATTAAATGCACAGATCAAAGACATCTCTCTCATAGGTTTTAGTGCATGAAAAAAAAAGAGGTACCTATCTAAAATTTTAAAAGGGCGTGTGGGGTTGCTGCATTGATTGTGGACTGTCTGTGCCGACTACACTGAGAGTTTTGTTGGTTTTTAAATTTACAATAAACAAACTGCTGATTTTTTTAACAGAAAGAAAGCAGAAATTAGCTGGCATGTTAACAGATGAGCAATGTTATGTCAAACAATCTTCAATTCTTATATTTTGCTTGAATTGAAGTTGCCTTATTTCAATCACCATTATTAATGTCCATTCATCTTTTCCATTTACACCCATAATTTCATAAGCATGACTGATGAAGCTTGTTTATGTGCCTGCTGATAGGGATCCTGAATTCCAAGTCATTTCCTTTTTCCTCAGCAGCTAAAAATGATTTGCATAGTTATAATTAACTGTCCTAAATAGCGTTTTACTTTTTAAATATCAGAATATCAAGATTGCATGAATATTTTTATAGGAATCATGCAATCCCTTAATTGCACAGATATTGTGGGAAACCCTAAATTGCATAGATCACACAAAATGAGTCACTTTAGGCAAAAGTTTGAAAGGTCATAACAGCTCTTTGTACTTTACTAATTATGTAAAGGGGCCTTTTACTCCTCTTCCCTACTAAACTATTATGTAAAACAGACTGACTCTAAAGATGACCATAAAGCTAAGTATTAGCAATTTGAAAACAAAAGTCATAGCCCCAGGTGAAATGATTGGCTGGGTTTGACATCAGCATTTTTCCAAAATTACCACTGTATAATTATCATCAATGATCCAGTGATGTCACAGAACAGATGTCAAACTCACGATCTTATTTATTCACTGTCACCCCATATTTTCATGTAATCCCCAATTCTGAACAAAGGGAAGTGAAGTCTCACTTATGTTTTTTTTTTTTTTTAAATTACTGGGGATTAACTTATTTGGTAATAAGCCACATGACAGAATATAATTAAGTACATACCATTCTTTCTTTCCTCTCAAATAACACCTTTTCTTTCAACACAGCAAATACACTTAATCCCTCCACAACTGTTTCCAGGGAAACAATAGATCAGATGCAAAGCTAACAATCAATATTTATCTTTTAACAACTAGCCAATTTTTTTTCTTTCATGGTATTTATTTTGTTATGAGATTAGAAACATATTGATTACAAATATAATCCACACACATACACGAATAAAAGCAACTCTGGTACATTGTTCAAATATGCTCATCTTCTAAATGAAGAGGATCCAGATACTGAGGACAGAAATTCAGATATGACATTGTACGTAATATATGTAATGTTACAGTTATCCTCTCTGGAAATGAGCAGCCTTGAAAACTCATATGCAAATTACTTCTTCCACTTTACCTGCGCATAACTTTGCACACAACCCATTACCATTTCTGTTATATACCAGTCAAAGATGAGGTGAAAGTCAGTTTAGGAATGCCTAGGTATCACTAAACATAAAATGAAGTGGCTGAGGCCAATGGGATGGTTTGAGAAGGTAGATGCAGATTATTGCTGTTTCTCAGTAGGATGATCATTGCAGTGTCATTTCTAGGGGCTAAGGCACAGTCAAACTGGCCAATTCATGAAGAGACCTCACCCAGGTTGCCAAAAATTTACCGCTCCCCCATAAAGATAAAAATCTTGTCACACTTGTTAGAAGAAACAGTTTTTTTAAGTATCATCTCTCAAAAATGACAGCCATAGAGCAATCAACCATTAAATTTTTATATAGGCAGTTTGAAACAGGCTTCATGCTAAGGTATGCAGTCCAGAATACTACAGATCCCTTTAGCGTTGCCATCAATCCTTATGCATGCAATGGGCAACACAATGCAAATGAAGGTTGAACTGCTAGTGTCATATTATTTTCGATGACGTCTAGATTCTGTCCAGACACCATTGGTAGACAGGCTAGATAAAGTTTGGAAACAAGATAGAGAATGATTTTGTAATTATACCATCATGCAGCATGATCAGATTGGTGGAACACTCAAGTTGGTCTAAGAATCAATCCTGTCTTCATTGGAATGAGTGCCATGACTGGTGTCAGAGAAAATACAGGGATGAAAATTATTATGCCTGTAGCCATTCTTCTGGCTCAACAGCAAGGTCACAACTTAAGTTTTTATAGATAACAATGCCCATCCACAATCATGCACAGTGTCAGTGCTGCACTTCAGATCACAACACCACTTGCATAGTGTAGCCTGTGTGATTTCTGAACTGAAATCCTTGAATATTTCTGGAATATCCAAGGAAAGCAGGTTTGTAGTTGCCAAGTTCTCCAACTCTCTTCATTAGCTGGAAGTGGCCCTGATCAAAGAATGGTGCAACATCCCACAATAACGTTAAATCATCTGAACTGGTCATTACCAAAATGTGCAAGTGGTTACATTGGAACCAGTGGTCGTCACACAGATTATTAAAACCTTTACTGTCAACATCAGTTGTCTATGATCAATTTTAAAATATGAGCAGAGTGGGCCCACTCTATATATAAAACACAAATTACAGTAGATTGGCCTTTGTCAGAGTAAAGGCTTCCATATATGTAACTGGTCTTGTACTCTCATGAGCTTAGGCATTTTTATTTTGCAAAGAACCAAACAACAGCGCGTGCAGCATGTTAGTTATACTGATTCATTAAACAAAGGGTACTTGGTTCCATTTTTAAGTGCAATTCGTGGGGGAATTTTCATTGTTGTTATCCCTGTTGAGGCTAGCAATTACTCAAGTCTTCTCTTTGTGCAATGCTAAAAACAACTTTTGTAGAACAAATTTTACAAGAACTTTTAATTTACTGCCAGAATGTTTCAGGAGTTTGACAATAGCTGTTTCTATAACAATGGCAATGACTAATAAAGCCAGCTTATTAGGGATTATTGCAAAATGCAAGACTTAAGGTAGTGTTTTCGTTTCAGGGTTCTTTGATGGAGGTCACTAAAATGTATTATGCTGTTACTAGAGTCAGACATTGCTTGGGGCAGTGTAGTAGTCTAGCAGTATGTGCTAGAGTTCAATTCCTGTAGGGACCAGCTCAGTCTGAAACCTCCCTGGCACAGTTTCTTCTTACTCTTCTTCACCAGCCAAATAAGGATTCCCCCTGGTTACTCTAGTTTCCTTGCACATCTAAAAAAAAAAAAAGAATTCAAGGATTTCCTTGCTGAAGAGATGGAAGTGCCAAGACCCACATAGCACAAGATTGGTGACTTCCTAGTGGACAAATAAGACACTACGCTTCCTCACCAGTGCCATCTCCTTTGTAAACATTAGTTTACACAAAAAACAAGACATTTGTTGCCAGTAATGGGATGGATTAGATTAGAAACTAACTGAAGTGCATAGAGTTCTTCCATACATTCCTCTCATTTTCAAAACACATGTGCACACAAAAACAAACAGCTTAGATCTGCAGTTACTTTCTTGATCGTCAATAAGTCTTGAATTTAATTTTAAAACTTTTCTTTGGATTCCTTATTACACCTTCCTTTATGCTGTTTTTCTTGTGTAGGATGAATGAACACTTGATGTTTTTCCATCAACTACACAATCTCCTATCATCTATTAGCTTTTTTTTTAATGCAGGTTAAGAATAGTTTGTCTCCTCCTGATCTCCAAAAAACAATATCCCCTTTCTACTTATCTCAAGTGTCTCTAGCCTGTTTCCTTGTTATTCACCTGTCCTAATTAATGTTACCATATTTCATCTCAGGTTTACATCTGCTTAGTGCCTGCAATAACAGAAATGGAGGGGAGAGGGAAACTGGACTTATTTTGTTTGGAAATTTTTTTCTCATTTAACAATAGACCCATTAAATCACTACACACTTTGAATTTGCCACTAGGGAGGTAGCTACAAAAAAGTCTTTTATGAAGATTCAACGCCACCCCTATGCAAGTTGTAAATGTCATGGTCACTTGAATTTGCGGAGATTAGAAAATTCAATTAAAACAGCAGTTTTTAATTTAATAAATGCTGTCAGTTTTTTTCTAGCACATCAGATGCTTAAACAGGAGAAGTGGCAGTTGTTCAGTTCTCCTTGCCACTTCCAAGCATCTTCCCGATTTACAAAATAACGAGAGTTCTAAATTAACCAATGCACCACTTACAACCTTTGATTCTTTAAATGCTCAATTAAAATGACTCCAAAATATTCTAGGACAAAAAACAAAATCCCTGAAAACCATGATCAATTAATTTCAGTTTATTGTAGTAGAAATTTCTGAAAACAGACTGTTATTTTAAAAAAAAAACTTTACAAATTTTGATGGACATTTAGGGCTTCTTCCACAGCCTATTCTGGTAAGAAACATGCAATGACAATCTCTGTTGTCATTCATTAATCACTGGACAGGTAGGTCTGAACTTTTACGCATAAGCATATGATAGATGGGAGAAAATGACTAGGAAATGAACAAATAAACATTCATAAATATGGCTCCTGTTAGTATTGGCCTGGTTCGTTTACCAAAACTGTTTTACAAAGAACATTAAAACTATCATTTTTATTTATAAAAAATGAGAAGTCTTAAGGTAAGAGATATTTAATGTATCGTAAACAAACAAAATTCCCATTGAAACTCTTGACAGGAGAAATAGTAAGTCAAGTATGAAAATTAAGCAGAGCTACTGTTGGTTACTAGTTTCTGATGAGAACTCCTGGTTATCTACAGTAACACTAAAGAAGCATCTTTACACTTTCGATATAATGGTACAGACATCAGCACTGTCTCCTATAATAAAGTTTTAAAAACATCTTATTTCATTAAAATAACTCCTAGACAAATGGTGAAATAATGCTGAAATCACATGCATTAATCTTCAACATCTATTTACTAGAATTATTTAAATTTATCCCACTGCATAATATACTGTGTTAGATGTAGAGTCATTTTTTCCTATACTTACAATTTTACACCACTCTACCTAACATTTTAAATTTGAACAGTATATAGCTATGTCCATTTTAGCCATGCCCATGGACATTATGGGCACTGTATATTATCTCCTAGTTACTTTGTATGCTTACTATGGTTGATAAGTCAGGGTTAGAGCTGAATGCTTGGCATATATTTAACACTAATTTCTCTTTAACTTTTCACAACCAATAAAATGACTTCATTTCATTGGCAATTTTATGTTACCATACAAGCCTCAGCGAGAACAATGTTCAAGCAAAACATTTCCTTCACTGAGGTCTTCCAAACTGGATACAGACCAGAAAGACGTGAAACATTTTACTTCTAGAATACAAATAAATAAACAATCTTAAATGAGACAATTATAATAATATGCAAAAAAAAAGAGAATAAATATTTACACATTATCTTTTCTAGTGCTGTGAATACGGTACCATAATAATAATAATAATAATAATAATAATAATAATAATAATAATAATAATATGTAGGGACTAGCATAAATTCTATATTTAAAGAAAAATACAGGCTACACTATTACAGTCACATATACTGTGTCTCAGTTTGAAATCTGAGAAACCAACATTTCGGTTACCTGTTCCGGTCCTTGTGATTGATACAACCATTAATTCCCGCCAGTGCTCTTGCTGCACCGTAAAATACAGCAGAATTTCAATAAAATCATTCATTCTTACACTTTAAAAGGGTTGGATATATATATTTATTTTTTTTTTCTTTTTAAAATGACAAAAACTGAACATAAATTCACGCGCACCCAAATAGATTCTTTCATTTTTTGTCTAAACTTCTTTCCAATCCTAGAATTTTTTTTAAAGCTGTAAATTAACCGGAAAAAATAAGATGAATAAAAGTTTTTTTTTCTTTTAAAATAATTTTTTTTTTATTAAACGAGCTTAAAGAAGCTTTTACCCTAATAACTCCTCTCCTCTCCCTCAACCGAGAACTCAATCCGTAGATGCTCGACGACTTACCGGAGAATCTTTCTATTGGCTTGTAGAACCTACAGGGTCCACCTGTTTCACACGTTTCCAGTTTCCATGGTAATTTCCAAAGACCGCAGATGTAGGAATATCGGCTGTTTTCGTTGGTTGACCATTTCCACCACATAGGCAGAAACAAGCCGACGAACTGCAGACCGGTGGCTAGGACGGTTAGTATCGCGGCTACTGCCACGAAAATAACCATAGTACTAAAGGTGGGAGTCAGCTGCTCCGTCCGCCTGCAGGTAGAAGGTTCCTGTCGGATAAATTATTTACATCCTAGTTCAGGTGAGGAAAGCTCGCGACGAAATAGTCAAAAGAAAACGTCGCGCCACTTCCCCTCCTCGGCGATTGATGAAACACCTGGTTGGAGCATGCGCAGCCTGTAAAGCGGCTAATTAATGAGGATTACCTGAGTTTTGCACAGGTACGTACAGTATGCATAGACGGCATTGATGACGTCGGTGATGACCTTTAGACGAGTAATCAGAGACAGAAGGTGGATCGTATCTGACCACGTGAATTTCTGCCTGACATAAAATAGTGGAATGCAATACAGGTGAGTTACTGAATATATCGCGGAAACACTCGATTTCCACGCAGCATTATTGCTGTTCTTTTTTCTTACGAATCTTGTAAGGTATTTTAGGAAATAAAGGTGTGTAACGTGGCCGTGGATAAAAAGGCTTTCCATTAATGTGTTTGATTTTTTTCTTCTTCTAGAGTTTAATGTTTATTTGTATGCGGAAAATGGGAGATAATCCACAAGTTCTGGTATTCTATGAGTTGTCTCTCTTTTGTTTCGTTCAAGAATGCAATTTATACTTCAATTTCTAGATTTTAAATATCTGTCTGCTAACTAAACAACGATGAATACGACCACTTTTCCTGAATGATTTAACAGATTAAAGCGACACTTAATCTTGCATAATCGTCACATTTAAAACCAAAATTCTTGACATTTATGTACATATTAGAAAATAATTATGAAATTAATATAATTAATTTTAAAAATAAAAATATTATAAATATGTTCTAAAATCTTTTAAATTGATTTTACAAATATATACTTCTCTTTTTATTATATATCATAGAATATCTATAGTTTAGAAGAATTTGAACGCCAAGTGATTTATTCCCCTTAACCTCAAGGGAGATAAGTTTGTAAGCTCAATATATTGCGCATCGTTGTAATTCCTGAAAGTGGAAACGGTATGCATGACATTTATTTGACATGAAAATTTCTTCCCACCTGAACACGCCAGACTGAGAACCTCGTTGAAATTTAAAAGACTAAAAGCATTTTTTAAAAAAATATCTGTGCAGAACCTAGGTAGAAATGAATGGGCGGCGCGTGCTGAGCGTAGTAACCTGAACCCTTCTTATCTACACCGAAGCAACAGTCGGGATTCGGTCTACAGGGTTGTTATTATTATTATTATTATTATTATTATTATTATTATATTATTATATTATTAAGCAGAAACTACTGTAGCGCCATTTCATTCGTAGTATAAGTGGAACCTCGTTTACAATATGTACGTATACTTAAGTAACACTGGCTTTTAAAAAAGAAAATTAAGGCTGTCTTCGAGGTGGGTTTCTCCTGGGTGGTTATAGCCACAAATTCCACAGCACCTTCGCGTAAGAATGATAACACTGAGTGTAAAACCCGTCTCAAACGGTCGCAAATGAACAGCGTTGCTCACGTGGCTACTGAAACTGGAGCGACATCAGCAGACTTTTGTAGGGGTACAGAGAGACCTGTTCAGTTTAATTCACGAAAGACCTGGCAAGAGGGGGGGTGCCACAGCAGTACTGACCGCCACATCACCCACTTGGGTCGCTACGTTCCATCGAGGATGCATTGCGGCAGGTCGATGGGAGCCATATCTCCGGCAAGAATTGATACTCGACGTGCCAGACGTCAGTATTTCACACCTCTTAGCACCAGCTCAACCGCAGGAAAAGATAGAAATGGGCTAGGAGTTCATCTGGAAGAATGGAACCACGTTTCGTCTGGTAGCACGTGTTTGGCAGGAACCAAACCGACGTGAGGTCATTGGATCTGTTGTTATACCATTTGTACGAAGTCATGGAGTCTTAAACTGCTTTCAAAAAGGAGAATATGTAACGTCTTTCATCAATCACTTGCCGCAAACAGCGACGATCAACTGCTCCTGGGTCCTGGGTCCTCTTCGGAACTGCGTCAAAGGCTAACAAAAGAGTAAACACACCGCTACACGATTCTGTCAGACGTCTGGTGCAGTAATGTGGTGAAAGCCAGAGGCGGCCATATACGCTACCAGAGGTCATGTGACATTGAAACGTGTTGGTAGCAATTATTCGTTGTCATTATTATGACGTCACTAAATTCATTAAACTATGTCCAGATATTGCACAAAATAAACTATATTTTTTCAAACGTAGTGGTAAATTTTAAATTGTTTGCAAATGTTTTATCGTCACTGAATTCGTGAAATATACGTCACAATGTTCCTGCATTGTTTTGATCTGCGCGTGTCTTTACAACTGACTGACCCCGAGCGCCCCCTTTACTTCTTCTGATGCTGTAAATTTGTTTACTTCACCAATTACTACAACAAAAAATAAATAAATAAATGGAGGCGAAAAGCTTTTCGAAATCCGGGTTGGTTTCGGCGAATGGCCAAGTTGCAGAGGATATCGCACTTGTTGTCCGTCTGTGACCCCAAACATTTTTACCTGTCATATTTTTTGTCTCTTTTCTATAGTTTTGGGGGATTTTGGACGAACCCATCAGACGGGTTAGTCGGGGATGTGACCTCAGGACCGTTGTCGCTATAAGTAGCTCGTTTACACCACGGAAGTAAAACTGTTTGGCGAGGCGGAACCGCCGCAAACCTGTTTTCTATGCCCGAATAATGTATTTAAATTAACAATGCGCTTTCTTAAGAAGGCTCCTCTCTCGAATATTCTGCAAGCTTACCAAATATATATATAGAATGGCGTTCGGTTTACGTCACTCCTGGGAATCAGTCGTCTATTTTCTTTCTTTCTTTTTTTAAAAAAGAATTTAGTGTAAACATTTAATCGCTGACTCTTAAAATCACTTCCCGTATAAATTCCCTGAGTAATGAATGACTCAGTCCATTTTTTTTAAAAAAAAAACAACAACTAAAATACATTCTTCGTTCATTTTCTACTCGGTCTTCGGAAAAGCTCGGTGTTTCAAATTGAAGGCCGGTTTGTTTGTTTGTTTTCCAAATACGATAAAACCTAATTTGGAATATAAATTTAGTTTTGATATTTTTATCATACAACCATAAAATTATAATTATTCTTTTTTTCCTTTATACACAGGCACCCCCGCGTTACGGAACCCTGGGTTGCGTCCCTGGAAAATTTACCGTATCACGAAATTCCGTAATGCAAAACCTATTTTCCCACTGACTTCCATTATGAAGTCGGAGGTGCGTTCCTAAGGAGTTTTTTCGGGCCAAAAAATGAAAAGAAACATTTATAAGCACATACAATACAGTACATTAAATAATTTATGATATACACGTAATATGAAGAGAAATACAGTTGGAATGAATAAAAATATTGTACTGTACTCACCACAAAAGATGTTGACTGCTGCGTGAGTTGAGTTGGTGCAAAGGGAGTTATTGGGAGGGGCACTATTCTCTTCGGCTCTGCCCTGTAAATCAGCATCTGCTTTAGGCTTTTCATCTAAAGTTGTTTGACGTTTACGGCGCACCTTCTTGTAGGGCTCATTGTAGGAACTGAGGGCATTGTTAACTGCTTTTGCAACCTTGATGTTCCTTTCAAGGTTGGGGTCGTTATCAACAAAGATTTGCAGACCTTCCTCTATTAGTGCAAACCCTTTAGCGATATCCTTTGCTGTCAACTGAAGTGAGGTGGGTGAAGATTCTATATCCTCTTCTTGTCCTGCAGCTGGCTCTTGTTCCAACATCATCAGATTCTCCATTAGTCAAATCTTCTCTTTTGGACTTTAGCAACTCAACCACATCATTTTCTATGAATTTTTCGAAGCCTACATAATTTGCAAGTGTCAAAATGTCTTGTTGAACTTGCTGTAGACTTTCAGCTTGTGAAAAACCTTTAAATTCATTGACACACTTTGGCCATATGTTTTTCCATGAACCATTCATAGCTGAGGTTTACACTTCATCCCATGACTCGGCTATATTATCCACAGCATCCATCCAAGATGTCGAACGTTTTCCAGAAGTCCTTAATTGTAGGTTATCCTCCACATCAATTGCTTTTATGAGCTGATTAAAAGTTCTTAGATAGTATGCCTTCAAGTTAGCTATCACACCTTGATCCATTCGCTGGAGGTAGGAAGTTGTATTCTTAGGGATGTACTTCACTATCACATTATCAGAAAGATCATTTAAATTTACTGGGTGGCTTGGTGCATTGTCTAAGATGAGCAATGCTTTGTTAGATATGTTACGCCTGGCACTATATCTTTCTACAGCAGGGCAAAAATAGTTAGTGAACAAGTCTTGGAAAAGGGTCATAGTCATCCAAGCCTTCTTATCGGAACGCCAAATCACAGATAGATTAGACTTGGTATAACCATTGAGAGCTCTTGGATTTTCAGAGTGATACACAAGTAGGGCTTTAATTTCATGTAACCTGAAGCATTTCCTCTCACAAAAAGTGTTAGACGACCTTTGGATGCTTTAAAGCCTGGTGCTGATTTTTCTTCAATGGAAATAAAAGTTATAGCAGGCATGCGCTTCCAAAAAAGCCCAGTTTCATCAACACTGTACACTTGTTCTGGTCTGTAGCCTCCTTCATCAATAATTTTCTTCAACTCATCAGGATATTTAAGAGCAGAATCCGTATCAGCACTGGCAGCCTCACCTGTCATTTTTATGTTGTGTAAATTAAGGCGTGTCTTCAGCCTTTACTGGCCAGAAAAGGTTTTGCCTCAGAAGATGCACCTTCCTCTTCCTGCAAATGATTATACAAACTTATGGTTTCTGTTGAATGGCCATCGTGTTTAATGGCACATTGTGTTTAGTCTGATCTTCAATCTAGTTAAGCATCACATCACTTCTATGAAAATACAAGGTTCGAGCAGTTAATGGAGTAAATGCTCGAGCACTTGATCTAATTTTGTCCTTATTATCACGGATTGTTCTCACTGTTGAAATAGTAAGAGCTAATGTTTTTGCAATCTGGCTAATTTTTTTTTTTCTTATTTCGTAAAGTTTATAGATGCTAAAAATTACGTAAATTTGTGGGGAAAGGAAGGGGGGTAAGGGTTGTCACTGCAGTGTTTTTTATCTCGCAGGTTAAGGCGGGGCTCCCTCGATCGATAGGAAGAGGACCGACCCGGAGATCGTGTGGTCCAGCGGATGTGCGATGCTGAAGTTCATTGTGTGTGTTGGCCATCCCGTTATCGAAGCGAGCAATGAGTACATGCGAATATTTAGTTGGGGCTTACTGAAGGGGGAAAAGGGCCGGTGTTGGGGGGGGGTGAACTGATTGTTTCTTTATGGCTTCTATCTACAGTTTTTCTGGGGTTGTTGGTGATGCCTGGTGTAAGTTACTGACTGTAGTGGTCCACCGTTCCGTTTGGCTGCTCGCTTTGCCAACTGCTGAAGTGAAGTGAACTCGCTGATGACCGACCACACGTGCGGAAGATCGGCCTCCAGCCACCCTCACTAATGGACGATTTTAACATAAGTACCTTCTCGTGAGCGCTACGTCGACAAAGCTTATATTTTTTCAGGTACGCTTGCTGTGAGGAAAGGAGCTACAAGTAAATAAGATAAATATATGCTTTTGTTTAACTAAATCCTTTCGACTCCAAATTTCTGGGTGAGAAAACACCTTTCTACTGGTCAGAGCATTGGGAAAATCCTACCTCCACCTGCCTCCCTCCAGAGAGAGAGGGAGTAGGGTTGGGTAGCCGGCTCGCAGTCTCAATGTAAACTAATTTTGGCTAAAATCCTTTAAAACCATAAGTTTTCATTTTTAAAAAATTATCAATTTTTTGTTACTATAGTATCGAAATTTAAATAAAATTTCTTTGAACCTAAAAAAAAAAGTTTTTCTCTAGCATCAGACCTTCTTAAAACATCAAGTTTAATATCCAATGTAATGCCTTTGCCATTTTTTTTTTGCACTACTGCGGTCACTTCCACTTGATGGCCTCTTTCCAGTCATCTTGAATAAGGGCGAGACAATGAACAGTATTTAACGACAAGTTAATGTGAAAACACCAGCATTTAACGAGTAGCTAGCCTGCATTATGGTGTATTAAATCCAACAGCAGGGGCGAGAAACATGCGCGCACACTGGATGTAAACAATGGAGTGCAGGTCTTTTCGTAGAGAAAACACCGCCGGGCGAGCGGACAAACGAGATCCGGTTCGATCGTTCGGGAAAAAATATTCCGTTTCCTGTCGCAGCGATAACGAAAGCGTGAGTTTCGCAACGCAATTTAGGAACGGCAGCCCCGACTGGCAACAGGAGGAGAAAAGAAAAGATCGAAGTGTAGTATCTGTCCTTATCAGCTAAAGAAGAAAAGAAAATCGGAACGCAAAAGAAATGACGACAGCCGCTCGAACTCGAAACGTAACTCCAAAGTTTCCCGCCGCACGTGTCTCGTATCCCTAAAGTAGATTTCGCTCTGTTTGTTTATTTTAATTATAAACTCTGTGTGCCGCTGAGTTGGTTTGATCTGGGTGTTGTTTTTACATTGTGCTCCAGTACTCGGCGCGTGTCAATTAACGGAGGAAATCGAAGAGCGATTCGGTAACATTCGATAAAGCGCGCGAGTGCCTGCGCGACCCCTGGCGTCAAACGAAAGGCCCGGGACTGACTCCGCGTGGCGACTCCAAGAAATCCACGCCAGACAAATTATAATTTTTAACAAAAAATATTTTAATTTTATACAGTGATTTTTTTAAAAAAAATTGTTAAAATTTACCCCAATTTCTGTGAGGCCGAATTTACGGGCCGTGTCGCGAGATTATTGGCCATAATTTACAAATTCCGCAAACCCTGCAATGGATTTCCCCCTTCGCCATCATGCAGCGCGTCGTTCGCCGTCGGTCAGTTAATAACGACTGCAAAAGCCAACCCCCCTACGAATGCCTGTCTTTGAGCAGCAGATGGGCGGGAAAACCTGCTGCCTCGACGCAATGGTCAGTTACACCGTTCCATGTACCCAAATCAGCACATTTCAATTCATTGGGCCGGCCGCGCCAGTAATTCCTGATTAAACCTATAGAGGAGCTACAGTTGAGGTCATACGTTCTGACCTACGATGTCGACTATAGCCTCGTGCATTCGAATAATTGACAATTACTGGTGCTGTAAAAACTTGCCCCTGTGGGGTCTGACTAGCCACGGCCTTCACTCTGCATATAAATAATTAATAAAAAGTAGCGGGCTTCATTTGCTTTATTTAATTTTTGTTTGCTATTTCATTCAAACGGTAGCCCTACAGAGAAGATACAGCTAACACAGTCAGTACTCGCCACTTGCTATTAATCTTCCGTATTCCACCCACCCCTGAAGGATATTTCACCAGTCCCACCCGAACTTCTTCGTCTCCCATATAGTGAGCAGCCATCTTTACCTGCGCTGCGCATAGTTCACTTTTTTCTTTCATTTTAAACATTTGTACAGAATAATTTTTTTCTTTTTTTTTAAACTTTAAATGATCGAAGTTTATTTCACTTAAAAAAAAAAAACAACATTTTATCAAGAATTGTTTCCCTTTATCCTTTAAAAAAGACTTAAATCGCTGTCGTTAGATGGAGTAGCAGTTTTGCTGTGTGCGATTCCGTCAATTTGTTGATTTGCTGCACCTTCAGAAACCATTCGTTGTATGTAACGGGTTAATTTTGCAAAACAAAACAAAACATTACAAATTTTTGACAAACTACAGGAATGAAGGGACAGGCTTGCCCTGTCACTGTTGTACATGAAGAAGAGCGGGAAAAAAACAATGTGCGGAAGGAAACATTCAATAAAGTAAAGAGAGTAGCCGAAAGAGCATCTTTCAAGAAAAGTGACAAAGACAGAGTTTATTTGGCATTCAGGGAAGTTCTGTCTTATTATCTGAAAAATAAAAATGAAATCATTCGTTAGGTTCTTATGTGGAAATTGAGCAGGGAGGGATACAGCGAGTCGACATTTTGTCAGGTCGTTTACGGGAGAATTAAAAGAGGCTTCTGGAACCAGCCTGATACCCGACGAGGCCACAGATGTGAGGGATGTTGCGCATTCATCCGTGGGTTAGGTGTATTGACAAAAATTTTGAAATTGTGCGGGAACTTCTTGTATGATTCATCCGCAAGTCGTTTTCAGAACTAGAAAGTGGTCGTTTGCAGGAAGTTATGAACACAGCTGTTGAAACGGTGACAAAATTTGCATTGCATTCGTTGCAGCGGTTCACTATGAAGACCTACTCATCCAGGAAGGGTGCGTTGGCCCAGTAGCGGTCGGCTTCTGCAAAGGTTTGTTGAATTCCAGAAACACGTCAAAGACTCGATGGCTCTTAGATTTGTCCTTCACAGATTTAACTCTGATTCCAAGCCAGCTGAAGTTAGATCGCCAGGGAAACCGCAGACTTCTCAACATTATTATCCAGAAGATTCTGGGTTTGACGAGCAAACTTGGCCTGGTCATCACAGAAATGGAAAGAAACAGATAAGTTTGGCCTGGAGGAAAACCTGGACACCTGTGGCTGTCGGGGTTAATTAGTAAAGCTAAAGAAAGCGTCGACTCCAGATTGATGGAGGAACTGCGAGTGGAAGGCGGGCGACACCAAGCTGAAAATGCACAGGTTATAGTAGAAATGCAGAAGGATAAGTCCTGTCGGTATTTGCTTCATCTTTTACCTGTGAATTTCCATTTTCAGTGATGAAGAGGATTAAAAGAAATTTTAGATTCCACCTGACCGACTGACGAGTCTCTGGAAGTCGGAGTGAGGTCAGCTGATGCTCCACTCGTGTGAAATTTTCACACCACAGCAGCTGGATCTGTTAGTGTCCGGCTCCAGTTCATCACCTCGACATCTAAAGGAATGTGACTGTGGTTATGAATTACGTCTTACACTGGCAATATTTATTCTTATTAACATAAATAAAGTTACTCATAAAGTGTTAATGTTTAATATTTATTTGCTTCGTATTATTACGCAATTAAGGTAGGGAGGGGGGATCCAGTATAAACATCGGGTTAGACCCGTTTTCTGTGATCAGAGTTTAGTTGTAGCACCTAGACAACCAGAGGCAGAGAGACGGATGACGCACATTATACTGTGAACTCATTAACTTGTTATGTACGATATTTATCACCGCCGAACTGTGTCGGGACAAATCGGATCGACCGACTTTCCGACGTCAGGACCACTTTGTCAATCCCCAATAGGTAAGCAGGTCTCGTGACGGCTCAGGTATGCAATACGCGTAAGGTGTGTTCAGGCAAAATGGCGTCGTCACAGTGTCATCGCGCGACAACAGTCTCAGCTCTGGTTCTCTGTACGGTGGCGTGCGCTCTGCAGCTCACCGGGTTCTGCATCCCCAAATGGTGGCGGCTGGCGGAAATCAGGACCTACTACGACTCCAACATGAATATCACCGGGAACCTGACTTTGTACAGGTTCCGTGGGCTCTGGGAAGAGAGATACGACATCTATATGAGAGTCGCCTGCAAAAAGACACTGGCCACCTGCATGGAAGTCAACCAGTCCATGTCCGCAGAGCTTTTTGGAAACGATACCGTGGCGACTGCACGTGAGTTTTACTTTATCAGAAACATGCGGTTTTTGGTCAGTTCTCCAATCAATTGTAAAGGTGAAAAATCGAGTGTTCACGCTACGATAATTTTCTCGTCAGCTCTAGATAGTGGCATCCACGTCCTGTCGAAAAGTCAGGGCCCACTCCCGATAACCACACTGGCTTTACCTGTGCGATACTTGAGACAATTCATATTGTTATTTGCTCCCAAAATAGATGGAAATGAATGGCGTCTGTGACTTGAATAGCTAAATGCAGTCGACCGTGTAGCTTCATGCTCAGAGCAACAAAGGATATTAATTCAAGACATTTCACTTCATTTTCAGAGATGGCAAGACCTGATTGGTTCGAAGGTATTAAGGCGATAGAGACCATTGGCGTAATATTGGGGCTTGCAGCAATACCCTTTCTGGGGGTCTGGATGTTTAAGCAGAAGAAAGACGACACAACAGTGTGCATCATCAGCAGGAATGGCGGCTTTATTCTAAGCGTAAGCGCTGGTAAGATTTTAGTATTTATTTTGTTTTTTTTTTCTTGTTGTAGTTCCTAGGAATCCTCACACAACCCTAGCTTCCTGTTAGTCTGTTTTTTTTTAACCATTTACGCGCCACTGTCACCTGTCAAACGTTACACATTTTAATCTTTTGGACTACCACCTCTTGTAAACAGTCTGACAGCTCCACAGCAAAACCGCGGGCGAGAAATTGACTTCTCACACACAAAAATGTTTTTTTTTAAATAGGCTGGCATCTATAAACTCCTCGACTGGTGTGCAAATATCTAGTGGTTCGTTTTCTGTATTTTCGAGATAAATAAATCCAATTACAAATACACATCGCATGCAATCAGTGCTACATACTGACGAATACACATCGCATGCAATCAGTGCTAGGTACTGAAAAATACATATGGGATTCAAAATTCTAATTTATTTTACTTTCACTCACATTTATTGCCAATTTAGTATTTTTTATTGTTGCAAGAAAATATGTTTTATAATTATTTTTTATAAAAGCTTTTCACCAGTGTTGTTTTCAGCAGCGTCTCTTCCGTTTTGGCCAGTTCCTGCTGCATGATTTCTTGTACGTGCACGCTTCTAATGCGATCAAATGTAAAACGCCTGCACGCCAAGTGGCGCACTCTGGTGACTAGCCGCTTCACTGTGGCTCATGCGCGGGGTGTAAGGCTGACTTTTGCTCATAAATGATGCTCTGAGTATTTTAAAGAAAGGTGAGCCTCTAAATGATTAGTAAAGTTTAAAGGGGGTCAACCTTAGACTCAGCTTCGTTTAAACTCACCGAATTACCTTTCTCTTCGGCTACAATCGCACAGTGGTCATCTCTTAACAAATGGGAATATTTATGTAACAGATGCGACCCGGCCGCAGCTCTTCTACGTCACAAGTAGTAAAATCACGCAGCTGCAAATGGCTTCTAGGTAAATGACTGTAGAACTCTCGCTGGGAAGGGGTTAGGCGGGCTCCATCCACAGCCCCTCTCCTCGAATCTCAGCACGGCTCAGGGTCCATGGATTAACAAACAGTATAGGCGAATCTATTTTCGCTGGATTACCGATGGAGATGCAGCTGCTTGAGATATCCGGGTCTCTCAGTCCCCCCCACGCAAGGTGTTGTAGACGTTAAATGTCTACCAGCACGTAATCTTACTCTGTTTTTTTAAAGCTCGATCCACTATAAGTTTTATTATTATTATTTATTAACTTTATTATTTCTTTTTAGATCTCTTGTTTTCGTTGACTATAATTTTACAGGATGTCACCCTGTACCTTTGCCTCTCTGGTGCTAACCAGGACTGCGTGCTTTGTGCTTTCTTTTCAGGTTGTTTCGACCTCCTGGGCGTTGTCATCCTACTGGGAAAAACCGACGTCCCGTCGGAGGAAATGAGTTGGCCACCTGCGCTCTGTGCAGTCGCGGGGTCGATCCACCTGCTTTCGGCCGTCGTCATACGATTGTGGTGCCAGCGAGACTACGTCCATTCCTAAGACGAGCAGCAGCGCCTTCTTTCGTTATTTATTCGAACCATTAGCCGTCTAACTCTGTAGATCTGTACGCACTGGAGACAACAGGACTACTGACTTATCTAAAGCACAAATCAACCCAGATGCAACAGATCTGTCTTCTCAAGCCACTGGGTAAAGTTAATTCCTTGCTTCTCTGAGGTTATGCGACTCCTAAACCACAAGAGAGAAATTCCGATTTTTATAACTACATTAAGGGGGAGGTAATTTTAAAAAAATATATGAAGTGAAACAGAAATAAAGGTTTTGACTAAAATTCTTCCGCGACTAAGGTCATGATCGAGGGCAAAGCACCACGAATTAATTTTTGAATAATAGTTCGCAGTTCTTGCGGTCTCCATTTCCTTAAAGTTTGTATGCATTTAATACGATAGAACAAAGAAGCTTATTTTCTTACAGTAGAAAACAGGGGTTGTACAGAGCCACCGATACAAATAAGCGGTGTGCGGCGACGGGTATGTAACGCATAGCCTGCTGAGGAAAGCAGCCTGGTTTAACAAAAAACTTGCATAGTCATCACGTGATACAAAAGCGACACCAACCGACAAAGTAAAAAAAGAAAACAACAACAACAACTAGACGTGGTAAAAAGAATAATCGAAGCTATAAAGAAAGTATGGCCGACATACATATTAGCAGTCAATCTATTCCGTGGGTGGATAGCATACCGTTTGGACCTTATCCATGTAAACTTCTGACAAAAATCGCAGGATAATACGAAACTTCGGAAGATTTTTAGAATTAAAAAAAAAATCTCTTGTTACTCGAATAGCGTAGGATTAGGGTTAAAGTACTGATTTTAAAGAAAGACGCTGTCGCTAAATAAACTCTGGATGTAACCCATCCAGATTTGCTATATTCTTCAATCAACTTAGTAAAGGAAAAAAGAAACAAAACGTTGATTAACACCACGCTGTTTTCTACCTATGTCTGGAGGATACTTATCTACATAAATGCCAGTTATAAAGGGGTCTACCTCAAGCAGTGGAAGGCTGTTCTTTAAGTACTTTTGTGACCAAATATTTGACAGTTTGACGGACGTGAATTCGCGATGCCAGCTGCCAGTGTTTGGAGAGTATCATATTTGTTATATATAAGATATTATTTAAACTATAAAATTGGCTCTGTACAGTCGTTTGACTTAATTTTTAGATTTTGTAAATTATTGGTACTGTTTTTATAAAAATTTTTAGAAAAGGATATTGAAAGTCAGTTAATTTTATTTCAACTCTAAACTACGCGTTTTAGTTTAGTATGAAAATGAGAGAATCTGGGAGCCAGAGTGGCCGCTCGACTGCATTCAAAAACACAGGCTAGTTTCTGTCAGGGAGAAGGGATTATTTGTGTATATCATTTCCTTACTATTCAGATTTTTCAATAAATTGTTTTACCGCTTCACAATATTTTCGTTGTCGTCTTTCTTTCAAGATGAACTCAGTAAATCATTAAATCATCTTCGTCGCTCTTCCTTCTGCTCTCTCATTTTTGTTAAATTAAAGCGCATTTTTTTTTATCAGCAATAACTTAGAATTACGTCTACTTCATGGTTTCCATCTGGATAACTCTAGAAAATTTGGGGATATTTTTTTACGAAATAAGAGAAGCATCCATCGGGACTGGTTGTCATACAGGCTAAAACTTGTTAAGGGCGCAGATCAAACATTTGCCGCGGACCTGCCGCTATAACAGTCCCGATGTAGCCCACCTCCCGCATTCGTAGTTCGGAAGCTAGAAGCAATTTTTTCAAAACTTTCTCGTCGTAAAATTTTTGTATTCTGTTTATTATTTCATTTTATTCTGTAATTTGGGCTACTCGTACAATAGTAGAGGTGAATTATTTTATTACGTAGTATCACGGATGTACGCCTCTGCATAAACCTCTCCTCGGGACAGATTGTCACGTGATGATTGGAATTTATGCCAACCACCACTTGGTTCATGCTATTTTGGTAATAAGTCAAATATTTATCAACTTTTGAAAAAAAAAATTTTATATATTATCTAAACGTAAGTATAGTTTATATCCAGGAATGTGCTTAAGCGTTCTAATGTTTACATAAATGTTTCAAGCTAATTAACTTTTTGTTACTTTCTAAAATTAAGAATTTTCCGTTGGTGGATTGAAAAATGGATGTTTATACTTAAAGGCGTGTTCCTTAATTTTATTTGGAAGAAACCGTTATACAATGGATCCACACAGAAAATATGGGATAGTGTGTAACAACCAGCCCCTGTCTCTCCTACCCGAGACACCGGGTCGGCAAGTCTCTGAAATCCCTATTAAAAGAGCTCGGCTACCAACACTTACAGCGACGATCAAACTCTTCTCCCTAATGTGAGCGCCCTGCCACGCGATCCCGGCTCGTTTGCTGGCATGGTACTGTTCTACTCGGGTCAGCTGACCCGAACGTGCACTTGTATCGGAAGGCCGCGTCTTAACTGACATAGAAGAAATTATTCAGGAAGAGACTCGGTACTATAGAGAACTATACAGCAGAGAAAACACTTGTCCGGCAGCTCAGGACAGCATCTTGGCGTGTCTAGAAGATAAACTAGATCCCCTAGCAGCCGAGCTCTGCGAAGGATCCTTAACCATTAACGAAATAAAACAAGCCATTAGGGCTTCAAATAATGATAAATCCCCGGGAAATGACGGCCTTACGCCAGAATTCTATAAGAGATTTGAATATATCCTAGCCAGAGACCTGACAATGATTGCGAATAGCGCATACAGTAAGGGGGCGCTCTCAGAAAGCCAACGCACTGCCACTGTCATCCTGCTACCGAAGGGGGGCGACGGGGAGTACTTGGAAAACTGGAGGCCCATCAGTCTCTTAAGTAGCAATTATAAAATCATAGCTAAGGCATTAGCGAATAGGCTAGCCAGAGTTATGAATAAAGTTATCAGTGCTGATCAAACCTGTTCAGTTCCAGGAAGGAGTATCACGAATACACTTCAACTGCTCAGAGAAATCACAAGAAGGCCAGACACGGAAAATTCCATAGGAATCATGCTGGCCGTAGATCAGAAAAAAGCCTTTGACAGGGTAGACTGGAATTTTCTCATTAAGACACTTAAAACCCTCGGCTTCGGGGAGTACTTCATTAACTTCACCCGTCTCTTTCAGAATAAATTAGTTGCGCAAATTTATCAAAATGGCTATACATCTTCGTCCGTCCACCCAACAAGAGGAATCAGGCAGGGATGCCCCCTGAGTGCCATGCTGTACGTGATAACAGCGGAACCGCAGGCTGCCCTGATCCGTCAGTCAACGTCTATCAGAGGGATCAACGGAATTAAAATACAACAGTACGCGGACGATACCACCCTCTTGCTGCAAGACGCAGCCAACTTGGAGGTAGCTTTCAACGCCCTAGAGGTCTACGGAAAGGCCTTTGGGGCAACCGACGAAAGACCAAAGCAGCATGGCTTGGGGGGGTACCCGAAAGCCTCTCCGCCAGTTCAACATTGATTGGGTGGAGGACAGAATCAAACTCCTAGGTATATACTTCCCTACTAACAATAGCACTAACACTCAAAGGGATAATTGGACCCCCGCTATTAACAAAGTCAAAGCTAAACTAACTGCATGGTCATCCCTCAACCCATCTTTACGAAGACTGAACTTATCGACACCCACTTAGCTCCTAAAATACTAGGGCTGCCAGGCTGGGCACGCTCCGCCATAGACGCCGAGCTCGATCGGTTTCTCCGGCAGGGGCGCAAACACCTGGTTAATAAACCAATACCTAGACTCCCTCGAAGCCAAGGAGGGTTAAATCTCATCAACCTAGAGAGCAAAATAGGTGCTCAACAAATACTAAATATAATAGATATCATAAGAACTGTAGATAACAGACCAAGATGGCAAAACCTACTCATCACCCGCTTAGCAAAGGCATACAACATCCCCGACGGTGGGCATGCCCTTACTCACAAACCAAAACTATACAGAACACAAAGAAACTTACTAACCGACCACCACGTGACTTTACTACAAGACTTGATTAGTCGCCACATTAACATAGGAACAGACAACCAGGTAAGCTTAGGATCTAACAAACTTGATCGGGACAAATTATCCCAACGGGACATCGTCACGACGGACTACCAGAGGAGGTGGGAAAGTACGCTGAATTCAGGAGCACTTCCATGGGATAGGATTTGGAAAAGTTCAATCAATCACCTCGTGGACGGATACTCCTCTGACATTCACTGGAAAATTATTAGAAATGTTCCCCCCACGAGGGAAAACAAACACAAGTGGAATCTCGTAAGTTCCCGAAATGCCTCGCCTGTCACGGTAATACACTGCATATTCTCATGTCCTATGAACATAGAACTGTGGTGCCTGGTCCGCAACCTGATCTTTAAAATTAAAAGTCCCTAGGACAAACTTAATTCGTTCTGGCGCATCTTTGGATTCTTCCCAAGAACTAAAAGGACGGCCTCTCGAACTTCCTGGTGTTCACCGGGCAGCCGGAAGGCTTCAGAGAGCGGTCAGCTCACCTCAACCAAAAAACTCTTCCAAAATTACGTACCACTTTGGTTACGCGAAAAATACGCAGTCATGAAGTCCAGCATAAATGATAGAGCGATCTATTCATCCGTCTGGTTCATCAACATCACCTGAGGACACATCACACCACAACATCGCTAACAACTACATTCAGACATTGCACCACCTTCAACTACCACACCAGACCTACTCCCCTTCTTCTCTCCTTCCCCCTTTCTTTCGTTCCAGGAGAGGCCTACCTAGAAGACTTCAGAACAGAATAAGACTTCATTTTTCTTCTTTTCCTTTCAGCCTGTTATATTTTCATTTTCAGACTCATTAAGAACACCTCTAGAGATGGCCAATGACCCTCTCCAGCTGCTCTCAAGAAGACCTTCCGAAACTTTTTCTCTACCACCCCCTCTGCTTAAAATCCCACAACTATTTTGACTCCCCATCCTCTACTTCAAAAATAAAATACATCCCCAGCCACCTTAACCTCCCCTCTATAAGTGCAAGCCTCTATTTATTTATAAATACCCCTTCCCCATACACCAACCCCCATAAATGGACTAACCATGCTTCTGCCTTCGTTCCCTTTATCCACCATGACAGTCCAACAAACACCAAAGGACCTAAAAGTAGACTGTGGTGTGGAATGGGGCGATGGCCGCTGTGATGACAATCACCACAGTGGCTGGGCTACTTCCCGGCAACTCCACCAGCCAGGGAACCTCCGGTGCCCCTACGTGGGATGATAACCACTACTGATCATCTCTTTGATTCCCCAGCGAGGGAGGACTGATCGCCACCAATTAGGAAACGGAGGGAGAAGGTGACTCCATCCATTTTTCACAAACAAAAATAAAAATAGAACCCACCCCCCAGAGATCTTAAGGACATACAGAGAGAAAACTCTGTTTCGAGGGTCCAGCCTGGAAAAATCCTACCCCTCCTGAAACACGGTCGAGATAAGGCCTCACTTATAAACAGCTGTGGACCCGACCCAGCTCCCAACACACACACACACACCCAAAATTCGCACCACACCTCCCATCCCCAAAAGTTAAATCACTGTCTCTTACGAGAAACAAAACCTGGTTTATTGCACCTGAGAGCACCAATGCTCATCAAGATGGCTTCGTGATAATTTTCTTTAAATGAAGAAATTGGGAAAAACAATCGTCGGTTTCTAGAAAATCTGAGAAAAGACTCGGTTACCCCACCCACGCTAGCCCTGAAGGTGGAGAAGGGTGCACCGAAATGTAGCCGAGACCTCGGCAGTCTTTCATGATTATTTAGATTGCTAAAGTAATTTATATAAAAAGATTAATTTTTAGGTACTGACAGTTTTACATTAGCAAAAAGTACGGTTTTTACTCTACAGTGCGAAAAAGATGAGTTTCTTTCTTTGATGTCAGAAGTCAGGTTCAGTAAATATTTACCATCCTGCTTTAGCTGGACGCGTCAAGTACTACGAAGGAATGAGGCGAGGATCAGTTGCTTCATTAGATTTTTATCATCAGCACGGGATCAGTTTTATTTAATTCTAAATTAATAAGTTTTTATATTTTACATATGAACAATAAATAAATTATTTTGTAACAAAGCCAGGTTTATTTACGCACGTTAATCTGTTAAAAAACTTCAGGTTTTTTGTTTGTTTTAAGAAATTCTCCCCACGCAGGGAATTAGCGTTTCTTTTAAGCCTTCTGTCTTTGAGTTGCTTTTAAAGAAAGCGACGTTGGTATGGCATCACCTTATATCTAAATCCAACGATGCCTTTTAATAACGTTAACAGAAACCATCTTCCAATATGTAAACCAACCTGATGTCAGAGTATAAGCTGCTTACCGAGATATGGCACTTGCCTTCTATATACAAATTTACCAGAGATAAAAATGTCCACTTCGTCATTTTGGCGACTGGAAAACAGAGACATAGCCTAAACCACAGTTCTGAAGTTTTAGCTACTTCAGCATTCCTTTATTTAACAGCTGCCACGAGATAAATGGGGTGAGTGAGAGATATTGGCGAGCCCACCTCTATTGCCTACGGGAAGGAGTTGGATGGGCGGACACTTCCGCATTGTCTCTCAGAAACTTTCACAGGCGTAGCAGATCAGCTATATATGTACGTGTACATCTGATTCGCCTTTTGTCGTGATGGCAAGGGGCCACGATATCAGCTACCAACTTGCTGAAGCTCTGATGGTGCTACGTTTGAATAAGACCATTTCCAAGGTCCGGGCGGATCCAAATCCGTTTTCTGGAACACGACTAAAATTTAAAAATATTTTTTTTAAAATCTAGTTTTTCCCAATACTCTGATTACTTTCGCTCCATCTAACTAGAACAGAGTTCGCATCTTTTCGTTTTGTCACATGCGAGTAACGTTAAAATGCGAATAGGTATGGTGCAATTTTACTGGCTGATAACCCAACCAGGGGTAGATAACCGGCAGGAAAAAAACAAAATGAAATACTAAAGTTGACTGTCTTAAGCAGCATTTATGCATTAGATGCTATTTTTTATTGTTGACTTTACGTTATGGAGCTTTTGCATCACAGAAATTCAAGAAATATGGATTTAACACAGGCATCCATAAAGCAGCTATAGTTGTGGCAAGTGATGTTAGAAAGTCTATGGGAAAGAAGGCAGTTCCAGTGCAACACCAACCAGATCAAAAGCGGTAAGGAGAATTGAAGAAAACAGGGCCAAGGTAACATCGATTTTGGAAAACACCAGGCTGTTCAGAAATCAGAATTTAGAACTCAAACTCCACCGTCAAAATTGATGCAGGTCATAAGATTTTGAAAGAACAAATAGAGAGTGCATCGGGAAATGCGACAGATCGAACAAAAACTATTCACAGTGAACTGATATCTTGTTGTGTGGACTTTATATGTGATAACAATTCCTAAAACTACAGAAAGATGGGCAGGGAATCTACAGTCTGTTGAAGACCCTTTGCTGCATTTTCTGCACTGAGACGTCTAAAAACCCACATGAAACCTTTAATGAGACAAGAGAGAATAAATAGACTTGTGTATTACAGTATGGATACTAACTGATGGAAACTACGGTCACAAAAAAGCAATGAATACATTCCTTCTTTTGTTCATCTTTATTTCACTAATTATTTTTTGTTTTTCAACTTTTGTATATCAGCCCGGAAGGTTGAGTCCGTCTCTGCAGATCTCATGAAGCCGAAGAACATGAAGACGTCTTTGTATTTGTAATTTTGGAAGCATTTATAAAGGTTCTTATTGTAGTCTTTATTTATCGACAATGGTAACTCTATAGTGTGTGACAAGTTGCTAATGACATCGCTAAATTAGTAGAGTGCGATTTTTCTCTAATTCCTATTATTATTTGTCCCATTTCAAGTATCCGCGTGTTGTTTATAACCTTCCTCTCCCTCCCTCTCTCTCTCTCTCCCCCTCCCTCCATCTCTCTCTCCCTTCTAGCTTTTACCGATAACCTTCTTGCCGCCGGCCCTTTCCCGTCTTTAGTTGAGCTTCACATAGCCTGATCCTCCCGCCGCTAGTTCTCACCTGCTTTATCAGCCGATGATACAGCCAGCCAGCCAGCTGTCGGCGTTGCTTCCACTCTGAGCCAGCAGATTTGGTCGCCGATGGTGATGAGAACAGACCGGACATTTCAGTTCACCCCCCCCTCCCCAAAGAAAAATCTCTGCTGTTGTTCTACAGTGACCCCGATAAATAACAGCATGATATTCCGTTTAGTTTGTTTTTCTTAAAATTAAAGACATTAAATTTTAAAATTTTTAAGTTTAGAATTAGGGTATAGCCACTGAAGGTACTCGGCTGGCTTTCTTCAGCTCTCTCTCGGCTCATCCGTCCTTACTGTACTTTACCTGGGTACCGCTGCTCGAGCCTCTAAGGAAGTCGTCTCAAAGTGATCCTAGTCTCTCTGTTTTACTTTACAGAGATTTAAAAAACAACATCAGAGTTTATTGATAATAGTGCATTTTTTTATGTTTTGGAATTTCTATGGTTCTTTTCTTTACCATTCCAGAAGTTGACTTCTGTTAACTAACTAGTCTGCCACCTTACTGTTAATGATGCTGCACAGGACTAAGTTTACGTTGGTAGTATTACTTTACAGTTATTGTCCGTTTTAATATTACATCACGATTATCCTATTTAAAAGATCT